>OX451739.1:1028733244-1029355744 GCA_948472305.1 Vicia faba
TTTGAGAAATACTTATTTTAAACATACACACGATTTTGATGCGACCTTCGAATCATCGTAACATTTATTGCATATGACTCCAGTCACGTCAATCATAACCGCTTTTCAGATTCCTTAACCGCCTTGAACCATTTCACAGTATGGTGCAGTTACAAAACAATGATTGTCTTTAATCACGCCTATTACCAATGTTAACTTTATGCCACCTCTTCATCAAACCAACCCATGATTACCACGTATCACAACCTTACTCAGTGGATGCTTAAACTTCCACATTATAAAAACCCATCAACTTAGTCTTTTCTTTTCTTCCCACATTCTGAATCTTTTCTCCTTCTTTTCTCACCGAAACCCTAAGCTTTCAACATTCTTCCAACATTGTCTTCTTCAACTTCATCTCAACTAAAAAAGGTTTTCCAAAAAGAAAGGAAAGACCGCAGGAAACACATGGAAAGCAAGGTTGTCACCTACCAAGGTCAATCTGTTCTTGTTCCCCAGATGATCTCAAAAGAGAAAGAAATGCTTTATGCATCCCAGGTACTTATTCCTACTACCCCTGCTGGCAAGAGGTAGCTTTAATGGGCCCTCTTACAGTTTTTGAAATTTTAAAAGACACCAGAAAATTTTCCCAGTTTGCTTATAATTTCAAACCTCTGTTTATATAAAATGGACGCCCCTAAGGCAATAGAGTCTTCTGGTTCAAACGCCGTGGAAAATCCAATTGTTCCTCCTAAGGACCCTTTTGTACTAGACTATGTAAAGACTAACTTCAAACCGTTTCGATCTTGCCCCACCTCCGACACTGCTTATCATAACTGGTTCAATAAGGTAGAAGCTAAGAAATCCCAAGCAATGGGAAGAATTAGGTATCTACAACTTGATTAAGTTGTCGAAGCCAGGTTTACTTATAGCACCCATTGTTATTCGCGTCCCTATATTTCTGGGACAATACTTATAATACTTTCCATCTCCCTGGTGGAATGATTACCCCTACCTTTTTTGACATAGCGTCCATTACTGGGCTATCACCAATAGGAGAAACATATACCCCTGGACAACGAAGAGCATTCGAGTATTATCGACTTCGAAGTCAAACTAGCAAGCTTTTCAAAGTTTATCAGCCACTATCACACTGAAGGAGACAGTGTGTCGGATGTAGAACACATTGCTTTCCTTACCTTATGGCTGTCAAGGTATGTCTTTTGCAGCAGATCCTACAGGTAGCCAGTAGGGTTATTCCTCTAGCTAGAGATTTGCATGAGAATCGGAGGGTGTGCTTAAGCGAACTGCTATTAGTTGATCTTTATGAAAGCCTAAGGTCAGCTGTTTCGAGTCTAAAATCTCACACCTCCAAGAATATCCTGCTAGCTGGCCCTTTCTGGTTACTTCAGTTATGGCTAAATGCCATGTTCGAACCTTCATTATCAACTGCCACACTATTGTTGAACAAGACCCTGAAATAACTGATAGAATCAACGAAGGCACTAGGCTGCGAAGACCTAACCCCAAACGATGATAAGGATGACTTCAAAGTCTATTCTCAAAATATATCATGATATTCTCCAAGAGGCATAAGTTCGAAGAGACCATGGCGCCTTTTGCTTCAAGGGCTCATGGACCTTCATGGTTCACCATGGCTCTCTCAGAAGCTGTCAAAAGCAAAGAGATTCAAGATGTATGGAGAGCCTTTTTGCTACCCAGACTAATCTCTTCAAGAATAACTCCTGCTAAGAATCAGATTTTCCTTTTCGCTTATCAGCCCAACTTCGTTTCGAGACAGTTTGGCTTGTGCCAACTAATTCCTGAACCCCTATTTCAAACGGAAAGTGCCATCACCTCTGAGCGAACCTTCAAGGCACGAGAAGCCAAACTACAGCAGGAACAATACCAAGGCTTCGCCCAGTTTGAACTAATAACTTTCGAACCTACACACCTTACAGCAAATGGGTTTCTGGAATGGTGGACAAAGTTCTATCAGACTTATATGTTTGATACTCTTACTATTCAGCAGAAACTAACTGATGCATTCGATGTGCAGGTACCATGCAAGAAAGGTATGTTCACTCATGCCAAAGAGATCAAAGCTTTTCAAAATTATTTCGAAACTACTTATGATCCCACACACTTGGAATCCACTGTGCATCAAGCGGCTGAGACCCTGAAGGAAAAATTCAAAGAAAAAGTTTCTAAGTTAAAACTTCCTTCAGGGTTGTCACCTGAGGATAGGTATAGGTTGGCATTCGAAATGCATCCACCTAAATTTCCTATATTACCTACCTCAGAAATGGCTCTGGCTTGGTTTCCTCCATACCCTTGGTGGTTCACTTGCAAAGAAATGTTCAAATATCTTCAAAAGAAACCAAAGCCATCTGAGACTGTGACATGGGCTCGACACTGGCTCCACGATTTCCCAGGACATCTTCGCTATGACCTTTCTGCCATGTCGATTAAATCTGATCAAGGCACAGGTGCGAATGCTTGGGAAAATCCCAAACGTTTTTCATTTTCCATACCTTTTGCCTTAATTGTTTCGATTTTCAGCCATCAGGATAAAGACTGCTGCTTCAAAGTCAACAGAAGGGAGCGCCTCTCAAGCCTCTATCGAAACCATTGACAATGTGACTCCATCTGAACCAACAACAAATGCCGCAACAACAACAACAACAACACCAATAATAACCAGTGTTCCAACTCCACAGGTAATCACTTAGCCTTGATGTTTCGAATACACTAATGCTTCATGATTTGCATCTAACTCTTTGTTTAAATCTTTTCAGACCAACAAACTTCCGCCTACCACTCCAAAGAAGCGAAAATCAAACACTACCGGGGAAGACCCCAAGGTTGGAGGGAATTTACCAGCTGCTTCGAAGAAAAAGCAGAAGAAGGATATTTCAAAAAGTGTTGTACCAACTAGTGTCTCTGGACTCGATTCCAGGGATGCTGCTCCCTCACCTAAATCCAAAATTCCATCTTCGACCTCCAACGTAATGTTGGAACGCATAGCTAGCAACCTCTCTTCTGAGAGTCCACAGGTAAATTGAATTTTGACAAAAATAATTATTCATTACCTTGGTGCATGCTTTTAATATTCTTTTGCTTCTTGCAGGATATTTTAAATCCAACTTTTACCACTTCGACCTCACCATCAAAAGCTGCTGCTCCGATCAACTCCTCTCCTCAAGGAGACTCCAGCAACCTTGTACAGAACAAAGGTTCCTCCAATATGGCGGTTCTGGCTGGGGCTTCTGAGCAGCAAGATGATCAGAGTACTTCCCCTCCTCTAAAAGAAACAAATGAAGCAACGCTTCATGAATATGCAGAGGCTTTACAAAGAACTTCTCTCCAAAAGTCCCCTCTCGAAACCCTTGAAGAGGACCCAAAGGACACTCATGCTGAAGGAGAGAAAGCTGATTCTGGTCAAAGAAACGAAGAATCTGCAGAAGAAGAGTCTGAGGAGGAGGATGCCAATGATGGTTCGACTGCTGGGACAGAGTCCAATGCAAATAGCAGCGAAAACAAAGACATCGAAGTGGTGGATTTGGATGACGATGAAGAAGATAATGAGCACGAAACGAATGAAGGGGATGGTGACACAACCAATAAACCCATGGAGGTCGAAATGGACGTGACTCCCCTGCATGTGGAACTACCTCAACCGTCTTTGTCCCGAATGACTGACGAGGAGCTTGCTCTCCTGAGACGAAATGACCCTATTGGGTATATGAAGGCGAAGCTGGCTCAAAGGGACATTCCACTTGCTAGGGCTGGCACAAGTTCGACTAGCCATCCTCTGCCCACAGATGAAAGAATTGTACTTCTTAACAGGATCAGGAGAACAATTCTTGATGTGGATATATTCGAAGTGCTCAAACAGGATAGCACTGCTTGCTACACTATGAAGGAATTGCTTACAAAAGTCAACCTTGCTACCTGCTCCTTGCCAGTTAGTACTATCTTGTTCGATCTTCAATCTTTGCTGGATAACGTGACTGGGTACCTTCTCCAAGATGAATTTGCTGCCAGAAAGGTTCAAGAAAAACGCACTGCAATGGATGCTGCTTATGAACATGCTTCGAAACTCTCTCAAGAAGCTGAGGATCAAGCCATGCATCTAAAGCAAGCAAAAACTGATTATGAGGCTCGAGCTAAGTCTATCCTTCTCTGGGAAAGGCAAATTCAGGAACTTCAACAGAAGGTTAAAGAGGCTAGAGAACAACAATTAGCCTACGAAACCAATACTGCTGGTAACCAATTCGAAGAGCTTCTCAACCAGGGGCTTGCAGAAATGGAAACTGCAGAACAACTCAAGGGAGAAGTGGCAACCTTGGAGGGAGCTAAACGTTTTGCTCAACAGAGACTTGAATCTTTTCGAAGCACCTTCAACAAATTGAAGAATAATTCCTATTTCTAAATCTCAGTGTCGATTTGATTAAATTTGGTTTTTTATATGTAATATTTGAACAACGCCATTTTGGCATCCCATAATGCCATTTTGGCATTTTTATGATATTTTGGTTACGTTGTTACTATTCGAATCTCCTGCATGCGTGGCTTATGTTTCTTTAAATACTTCCCATTAACCTTTAGGATACGTTTATCATCCATCAGCTCTTCGATTTCATATGCATTGTTTGAGAATACTTTTAATATTCGAAAAGGCCCTTCCCAATGAGGTGACAATTTACCTAATGTTTTATTTTTCTTGTCCATGGGCAATATGACTTTCCAGACTAAGTCATTAATAATGAATGCTTTTCTCTTCACCCTTTTGTTATATGTCCTGGCCACTCTTTCTTTTTGTCTCATCAAGATTTCCAATGCATGTAATCTAACTTCGTCCAACTCAACTAATTCATTCATCATCATCTCCCAATATAATGCAGCTGGGATTTCATTTTGTCTTTGAATTCGAACTGATTGTAGATGAATTTCTACTGGCAGCACTGCATCATGACCAAATGTGAGTTGGAAAGGCGTAGTGTTAATAGCTTCCTTAGGAGATGTTCTACAGGCCCATAGTATTTTGGTCCAAATTTTTGTGCCAGTTCCTTGGCTTTTTACCAATATGTTTCTTGATTAACCCTATTATCACTTTATTGGCTGCTTCGACTTGACCATTTGCTTGAGCATAATATGGCGTTGATGTTAGTAATCTAAACCCCATTTCTTGGGCAAATTCTTGCATCTTTCTACCAGTAAACACAAAGCCTTGGTCTGTGGTTATGCTCTCTGGTAATCCGAACCTATAGATAATGTGTTTCTGTATAAACTCAATAATAGCCTCTTGATCAACAACTATTAATGGTATAGCTTCGATCCACTTGGTAAAATAATCTATTCCTACCAAGATATATTTCTGTCCTTTAGACGAAGCGAGATTTATTTCTCCTATTAAATCCAATGCCCATCCTCTAAATGGCCATGGTTTGATGATTGAATGCAACTCACTTGCAGGGGCATGTTGAATCCCTGCATGTTTCTGACATTCCTCACATCCTTTAGCAAAGTCTATACAATCTTTGAGCATGCTAGGCCAATACATGCCATATCGAAATAACAACCATTTCATTTTATGACCTGCTTGATGTGCCCCACATGCCCCATTGTGGACTTCTGACAATGCTAAGTATGCCTCACTTTCTCCTAGACACTTCAATAATACGCCCTCTTGGGTCTTTTTGAACAATTCGTTCCCCATGAGGACATATGATAATGCTCTGTATTTTGTCTTCCTATCAACATTCAGAGTTGGGTTTGTTAAATAACTCACAAGTGGACTTCGCCAATCTGCATCTGATAAAGTGTTTATGGCTAATATTTCGAATCCCTGTTTCTCAGCATATCCCAATTTCATACTTTCTAGATCTGATGGTGTGAACCTAGTAGCCATAACTCTACCCCTTAATTCAACTAAATCCTCAAAGTTCCTGGTAGAAACTTTATAACCCGAAGCCAACTGTGCTAAGTCATTTGCTTCTTGGTTCTCTATTCTTGGTATATGTTGAATATCCATGTATTCAAATTTCCTAAGTAGCCTGTTGACTATGACAAAGTATATCATCAGGTTTTCCTTTATGCATTTATACTCCTTTGTTATTTGCTTGACCACTAATTCTGAGTCACCTTTAATTTCGACTCTAGTTGCCCCCAATTCCAACAAAGCTTCAAGTCCAACAATGAGCGCTTCATACTCAGCTTCGTTGTTCGAGCAACGAGGACCATCTAATTTATACTTGAATTTTGTTGGAATTCCTTCAGGAGAAATTAGAAGGACTCCAACACCACTTCCATTCCTGTGGGTTGAACCATCAAAGTATAATTTCCATGGTTGCATTTCGACGTAACTCATGACAGTCTGCTCAACCAATGAATGGTCCACAATGAAATCAGAAATCACTTGGCCTTTCACAGCTTTTAAAGGCATGAAAGTCAAAGAATATTCTGTTAAGGCTAAAGCCCATTTACTAACTTTGATATGCATTATTGGTTTTGAAAGCATGTGTTTAATGACATCGAAATGAGATGAAACATAAACATCAACAAGCTTTATATAATACTTGAGTTTCGTACAAGAGAAATACAAACAGAGACACAGCTTTTCTAAATTGCTATATCTGGTCTCTGCATCATTCAATACTCTACTTAAATAGTATATGGATCTTTCGATACCATTGCTATCTTCTTGTGCTAACATACTACCTATACTAACTTCAGAGGCAGATATGTACAATCTCATGGGCTTCCCCCATGAAGGTGGAGACAAGATAGGAGGCTGAGAGAGGTATCTTTTTATCCTGTCAAATGCCTCCTGATGGGCTTCGTTCCATTCGAAGGCTTGGCCTTGCTTTAGACGAAGCAACGGAGAGAAAGCTTGGGTTCTTCCACTCAGATTCGAAATGAACCTTCTGAGGAAGTTAATCTTCCCTAGCAGAGATTGCAGCTCCCTTTTTGACGTAGGTGCTTTCGTCTCCATTATGGCTTTGGTTTTGTTCTGGTTGATCTCAATCCCTTTCTTGTGAACCACAAAACCAAGGAAATCTCCAGCCTGCACAAAAAATGCACATTTAAGGGGATTCATCTTTAAGCCATGTTTTCTCATTCGTTCGAATGATTGGCTCAGATGATGCAAATGTGTTTCTGCAGATATAGATTTGATGACTATATCATCAATATACACCTGCATAAAGTTTTCAATGAAATCATGAAAAATCGAATTCATTGCCCTTTGATAAGTTGCCCCAGCGTTCTTTAAACCAAAAGGCATCACCACCCATTCGTAGGTGCCTAAGGCTCCTGGGCAACAAAATGCTGTCTTGGCAACATCTTCTTCAGCAATAAAAATCTGATTATACCCAGAATATCCATCTAACATACTCAAGTATTCGAACCCTGCAGCAGAGTCTACTAGCATTTCTGCCACAGGCATGGAGTACTCATGCTTAGGGGTTGCAGTGTTTAAATCCCTAAAATCTATGCAAATTCTTAAAGAACCATTTTTCTTAATAACAGGTACTATATTTGCTAACCATTCGACGTACCTTGTGGTTCTGATGAATCTGCAACGCAACAACCTTTCGATCTCATCTTTAATCTTTGTGAGAACCGCTGGTGCGAATCTTCTAGGAGTTTGTTTGATGGGCTTCTTGCCATCTTTGATTGGCAGTCTGTGTTCGACTAACTCCCTCTTTAAACCAGGCATTTCGTCATAATCCCATGCGAAGCAATCTTTATTTTTCTTGAGGACCTCGATCACTTCCTGCTTGAGGCCTGGGCTAAGTTTTGCACTTATGTAGGTTATTCTTTTCGTGTTTTCATCCCCTAAGTCGACTTCTTCGAGTGGATCCTGCGCCAACATTTTGGCACCTGAGTATATGGGGTCCCTTTCGAAGCCTAAGGGTTCTTTATCATAGATGGCGTCCAGCCTTTGATCTATCTCAAGTTCTTTAAAGGGTGAACATTTCGAGCCATCCCCACTTATTTCGTTCATCTTCACAGCTAATTTATTTATTTCAGCCTCTAAGGCCGCCTTTGATTCGTTCTCAGCCATATAGGCCGAAATCCTTTCAAAAAAGGAGTACTCAGTCATGGATAAGGTTGTCGAAGTCCCAACCTGCTGGCCGTCTTTGTATAGTACTTTCGACTCCCTCGTCTTCACTGATTATTCTTATATCCAAGTATAGGCCATCATGGCGAAGGGTCATATAGTAGTGGGCGTTTCTGGTTTCGTTGATTTCATCATTTGGAACACACGGAGCAATCTTTGCCAGATGTTTGTCATAATTCCTCTTGTCAACTAAATTGACTGTTGACATGAAGTAACTCTGGTCTGCTTCAATGTTTTCCACGATCCCATCTTCTCTCTATAGAACTAAACGCTGATGCATTGACGAAGGAACTGGCCCTACGCCATGGATCCACTCCCTTCCCAGCAATAAGTTGTAGTTGGCCTTGGCTTCGATCACCATGAACATGGTGGGCCTACAACTTGAGCCTATTGTCAAGTCCAACTGAACCACCCCCAGTGTTTTGCCCACTTTCCCTTCATAATTGGATAGAACCATATTGTGGGGCTTGATGTCTCCTTCGCGTATTTCTAATCTTTTCAGTATGAAGTGAGGTATCAAATTGACTGCAGCACCCCCATCCACTAGAACCTTATTCACGCCATGGGCACCAACTTTTGATCGAATAAATAGTGGCTTAAGATGGTTCTTCATAGCTGGTTCTGGATGTTCGAAGAATGCATTTTGCTCCTCGACAGCCCCATTGTCCATCACATAGTAGCACACAAGCCTATGCTTCATCAAGTCTATGGTATCTTCTTCCTCATATTCATCAATTTCGGTTTCCTGTCCAAATTCACAGGGAAGCACAGATACCACGTTGCAGTTTAGGTTGAACGAAGACTCCCCCTCTGATTCGAAGTTATCCGTTATCATATCTTCATCCTCTTCTGGGCCTGAAGTGTATTCCTTTGGTTCATCTAGTTGTACTTCAGAGAAAAGCCTCCTATTAACTGGGGGTTTGTCTTCAGTTTGATTTTTTGGTGTGGGTTTGTTGGTGCTAGATTCACCTTGGTTCTTTGTTGAAGTTACCCCTTTATTTGCCACAGCTTCCCTCTCAGCCTTTCAAATCCTCTGTTGCCTTTGCCACTGGGATCTCGACATGGGGTTCCTTCCTTTGTAGTTCTCTAATCTTACCTCTTCCCTCTTTGCTATGTTGAATTGCCTTCTGTATGTCATAGCATGGCGTGCGTTTCGTTCGGTGTTTCTCCATCTGTCTTTGCCTTTGTCATTTCTGACTTGCAACCATCTGTCGGTTGGCACTTCAGCAGGGAGTTTGAACGTCACTCTTCGAGCACCCTTGGGATGAGGACTATCAGGCCTTCGTTGTTTGTATTTGCTATCGAAACGTGGGCCCATCTGAACAGTTTCTTGATGGTTCCAGCAAGGGGCGAAGGGAATTGTTTCGAAAGCTCTGGCCATGCTTTGATCATACACAGCAGAACACCTTGGGCATATCAAGCACTTGGTTGCCCCTTTGTAGCAGCGAAACACAAATTCCAACAAACTTTCTCCAGCCTTAGGATAACACCTGAATAGCTGGTTATCCTGGTGCCAATTGTTGCCAGTTCGAGCCCTCTGTACCCTCTCGAAGTTCGCAGCGATTCTCTGATTGCAGAGGATGCTGCACCTAGGGCACAGTGTCATTCCTGTATCTCCCTTGTGGCACGTCATGAGGTAATCCTTGAGACTAGCATCTCCAACATGATTATCCTCCATTTTATACTTCTCTTTTTCTAAGTATCTTTCTACCTCCTCCATCTCAGAGCGAGGTCTCTCCATATCCACCATGTTTACCTCAACATCCTCCCCCTTAGCTTCATCATCTCCCCATCCTGTGGGTTTTATATCTTCAATGTGGACTTTTGAACTCTCTGGGGCAGAATATTTGACCAAATAGTCAAATTTTCCACTGGGTTCCCCCAAAGTGTCCCATATTTCTTTCTGAGGGGAAGTTGGCTTCGTGATTTGGACTTTCTCCAATTCCAGCCTCAGGCCTTCAGTGACCTGTGTCAACTCTTGGTTTTGATTTTCCTGGCCTTCAGTAGCCTGGATCTCTTTTGCAACAGCTAAAGGTGCTGCTTCAATCGAAGTCTCTGGTTGCTTCTGGACGTCTTCAGTGACCTCCTTATCGACTTCGACTATTACCCAACTTTCGTTTTCAGTACCTTTCTCTCCTATTGGGGCATCACTTTGGTCAGCTTCCACCATGTTAATCTCTCCAATGCATGCAGGCTCGGAGTAATTGGTGTCTGTGACGTCCAAGGGATCTTCGTCCACTTTCATTTTTGCTTTATCAGCAAACTTCAGTCTGCCATCTTTAATTGCATTTTGAATTAGGTCCCTGAAAAGAAAACACTGTGAGGTTTTGTGGCCTAGGAAACTATGATATTTGCAAAATCCTCTTTTCTTTCTTTGATCTAAAGGAGGCATTTTGACATTTGATGGCACAATGAGTTGGCCGTCTTTGACAAGTAAATCAAAAATCTCGTCACATTTAGTGATATCGAAGGTATAAACCTTCTTTGGGAATTTGTCACTTTTCTCATTTTCAACAATCTCTTTCCCTTTTGTGGGAACTAATAATTTGCAGGAGTAAGGTGGTGCCTGTTTTAATTCAACGAGGTCGATTTCGACCTCTTCGAATTCGAATTCAGGGTAATCTTCTGCTTCTTCAGTTCCAACATAGGAGATCCTTTCCTTCTTGTTATTTTTAAAGACTCTGGCCTTTTCGGCCTTTAGCCTTTCGACCTGCCGAACCCTGTCGGCTAACTGAGCCATGTCCCTCAAATATTGAGTGTCTAGTTTCTTTCGAATATAGTAATCCAAACCACCAGCGACCATTTCGACTAACTCATGTTCAGGCACCACTATGTAACATCTGGATTTCAAAAGCCCGAATCTATTCAGATAATCATCTATGGGTTCAGTGAACTTTCTCTTGACACTGGCTAATTCCTTCAAGCTTATTTTTGACTGTCCCATGTAAAACTGTTCATGGAATAATCTCTCCAAAAGAGCCCAAGTATCAATGGACCCAGGAGGCAAAGTGGTGAACCATGTGAAGGCGTTTTTAGTCAGGGAACTTGGGAAATATTTGATCCTGAGGTCTTCATTATTGGCTATATCTCCCGCTTCGGTTAGATATCTGGCTATATGTTCGACTGTTGACTCATTGGTATCCCCAGCGAACTTTGTAAACTTAGGGACTTTATATCCCCATGGTAAATCAGTATGCATTATGTAATCTAATATATGAGAAGCATAATTTGGCGTTCTAATTCCTGTGTTGAGGCCATTCTGGGCCATGACTCTCTCTATCATGGTGGTTAAATTGTTTTCTGCCAAGATGTTATCGTTTCGAATTCTATGAACGACTGCATCAGCATCTTGATTTCGACCCACCATGACAACCCCCCTAGGTTGTTCTTCTCGAAACTCTGGGACTTCCAGCCTTTCGACCCTTGCCCCTGGTTCCATAATTTCTCTTTGTGGGCCTGGGATCATTGGGGCTTCTAGCCTTTGTGCCCTTGCCCCCAAGTTAACTTCTTCTCTAGGTGGTCTATAGGTTGGGTCGTTAGCAACTTGTTCCATAATAGGTATGTTTGCTCGAACTCCCGCCTGATTCTACCTACGCCTCTCTGGGGGAGCAAAGAAATCTGCTATTCGACTCATGTTATCTGCGTTTTCTCTGTTTGTCACAGTCACATTTTATACTATTGGGGCAAATATTTCCTGCATAGTTTGTGCTAACACCCCTATCATATTATGGTTACTGTCATCCATCAATTGCCTAAAAGCCAACTGGTTTTCTGTGGTTAAAATAGGCATTGCGCTATAACCCACTGACCCTTGGTTATTTGTCATAAACTGATTCGCCCCAGACCCAGACCCTAATTGTGGTGATGAATTCGATGTGGAATTGTGTAAACCTGCCATAAAAGATGTTGGCATTCCATAAGAGGAATTTCTGGTTCTATTACCATTGAAACCGGGTGGTCTAGTTAGTGGGGTGGCGAAATGGGTTTGTGTCCCTGATGGTGGAACGAATCCCCCAGGATAACCAATGGTTCCAGTATTTCCTAAGATTAAACTATTAGTTGATATGCCACTTACTCCATTAGTGGCTATATTACTGGTAGAAGATGCAACAGACTGTGCATTCGAAGGGATCACATTAGACGTTCCCATCGAAGCAGACACATTAGTGCCTGTTGTATGTGGGGCATTTTGCTCCCCTTGTTGATTGTCAGGATTAGACATCTTGTTCAAACGTTTTCTTCTGGATAAGGGTTGGTTGCTTTTGGTTATTTTACTGCTTCTTAGGTTCATAAACAACAAACTTATCACTCAGAGGGTATTTTTATAATGGTTACGTCTCAACAATCTTTATTTCTGTTCTAAATTCCGTAATGTCCAACGATTGGTCCCACCGGGTGTGCCAATTTGTTTACAGTGATTTCTGGTAAACAACCGCTAGTCCTCCAAACTATCGAATAAACTTACTGACTGTTATTCAATTTCTCTGGTAACTCGCAGGATCGACTAGATTGATCCTAGGAAGTGTTGGTCATTAGGGTAACTCTCATGATCGAACTGGTATTCATGGTTGGTATTTAGAATGTTGTGTAGGTGTTTAACTTATTTCGATTTCTCTCTTAAAGATCTAAAGGTGTGATCAAATAAATGTGCGCGAAACTAAATTGCATGAATAAAGGTCAATTGTAAAGACATGTAAAAACTGCATAAAAGACAAGTAAATGAATTCGAATCATAAAAACGGTTAATGTACAAGATTCGAAATATGAAGAAAGCGTTTAATGCAAGAAAACTGTAAAATGGCTTTAAGTGAAAAAGGTATTCGAAGGATAAAAACTTGAAGATAAAGACATGAAATGTATAACAGTTTCTGAAATGTAAAGTATTTGAAATGGAAAGAAAACATTTAAATGTAAGGCATCAGTGAAAAGATTTCGAATGAAAACACTTTAAATGAAAAAAACTTGTAAATGGTATTGACATAAAGATAAAGGAAAGTACTGGAAATGATAAAGAGTTTTCATTAAATCATAAACATGTGGTGTTATCATACGTACATTGCTCTTGCATTCGTTTCCCTAGCCATGTGGTAATTTGAATGTTTACTGAGTTTTTTTGTACAATAGATATGACACACGAAATCTTAATGCTAAGACTTATATTTATACTACTTCGACCATAACGGTCTTGTTATAAGATTCTGCCACGTTCAGAACATGCAGAGCAATGCCTCTCTCTTGCTTCCACGCGTCTTCGAATGCTCCAGCGCATATATTTCAAATTTCGAACATTCCGCTTGCATTTGAATTTCAAATGTTTTGGCATCTCTTCGCTTCGAACGCATTTCTTAGATACAGCCTTGTTATCATTTTGAGACTTCTTTGGATATATTCTTATAACTGTCACTCGAAGCTCCAAGCTTTGATATGCCCATTCGAAGCACTGCTTCTACCATTTCGAAACATGAAGTTTTGTTCCATTTCAATCGAAACGTTCAATTTACTTTGCTTCTAATAATATCATCAAAATCTTCAGACAACAGCTGGTTTGAAAATGAAACTTGTATGAACATGTATTGGCCATGGATCAAAGTGAGTTTTTGCCAACTTCAAGCATTCGATTCTCCCTAACCACAAAGGTGTTTGAGGAGTTATTGGACAATTTGGAAAGCTTGCAACATGTACTATAATCCATATTTGAAATGAAACTTTAAACTCCAAGTGGAACTATGTGAAAAATGGCCAAGAAGATGGGTCAAAATCCTGCCTAAACTAGGGCAAAATTTCTCTAAGTTAAAAGTTTTAGGTACCCTTGTTCCAAAAATTATAACTTGATATCCAAGCTTCTTTTGAGAAAACTTTGTGAATCAAAGTTGTATAATTTGTGATGGACTACAACTTTCATGTTATAAGTTTTGTTTGAATCCATTTTCATTTTGGTGAAAATGTGGGGTAAAGTTAGGAAAAAATAAGAAAATTTCATAACTTAGAAAATTTCTGTTATGAAAATTTTCCATTTTAAACCCTAATTTGCATTTTTGGGTTTCTTGATGAAAAAGTTTCATAATTTGACATGTCTTGATGAAAAATAAATCTTGGCACTTGATTTTGACCAAAAAGTCAAAGTTTGACTTTTCAGTGTACAGTCAAATCTTGATTAGTTGACTGCAAAATTCATCTGTCAATCCTATGCATTTGAGATCTTTTGAACTTGTTGAGTGGGTCAAGACAATGTCATTGAGTCCTTGTGTCCATGGTTGAACTTGATTTGCCATTGGCTAGGTCAAACAATCAAAAATTGCCCTTGTACAGTCAAAACCCTAAAAATGACCATTTTGCCCTTTTGGTGATCTGATCAAGTTTCTTGTGGAATTGTGATCCAAACTTGATCAAATGGTTCATATGAGTTCATTATGTGGATTTGGGTCAAATTTCATGAGGTTTGACTGTCAATTGGCCACAATTGACTTTTTCCCTAATACAGTTGATTTCTAGGTCAACTGTCCAATTGACTGGGCAAAAATTTGATTCAAGGCTTGAAACTTGGTATGGACAAACTTGTGAGTCCAACATGAATCATGAAAGTCATCTTGGGCATTGTAGGTCAAAACATCCCTGTGCAAACTCAAACCCTAGTTTAGGTCAACAGTGCAAGGAGGTGTCTTGAGCAGAGCAAACCCTAACTTAATCTTGAGTTCCAAGAGTCTTGTGATGAGAAATGTTGATGAAATGAGAGGGAAAATTCCGGGGTACAACAGTTGCCCCTATTCAATCTTCTTGAACCTGAAGAGTTAGATTGGCAAGTTTGCCTTTCGCAACTCGAAGGTAAAAGAGGATTGGACACTAGAGTGCCCGTAAATTTGCACTCGTCACAACATAGATGAGGGAATGGGCTTAAAGATGCCATTTGGAGATGGTAGAATCTTGATGGATATGGTCTTAAAGATGCCATCCAAGAATGTTTGTTGAATTGCAATGTGGTAGGTCAGAAGAATGAGCATCAAAATGGTATCCGTGTCTGGAATGCATTTGAACTGTATCTGGAGACTGAGTCTGTACAAGCAGAAGAATGGCTTCCATGTCTGGAGCGTATCTGAGCTGTAACTGTATTTGATTCTTTGAATGAATATCAGAATGACTGCCGTGTCTGGAGTGTATCTGAAGTTGAGATCTGTATGAGTAGCAGAATGACTTCCGTGTCTGGAGTGTATCTGAAACTGTAATTGGGATCTGAATAAGTGAAAGAATGACTTTCGTGGAGACTGTACTGGGGAGAATCAAACTGCTGGTGTAAAGGCCATAATGGCATCTGTGTTTGGAGCATATCTGAACTTGTAGTTGATAGTTGAATCTGAATGAGAGATAGAATGGCTGCCGTGTCTGGAGCGTATCTAGTCTGTATCGGATTGCTGAAGTCTGAATGAGTAGTAGAATGACCGTCGTGTCTGGGGTGTATCCGTACTATATTTTGACTTGAAATTCTGAATGAGCAATAGAATGACCGCCGTGTCTGGGGTGTATCCATACTGTATCTGAATAATTGTTGATGATAGCCTTTTAATCTTATCCTGAAAAGGGTAAAAAGTTAGCTAAAACACAAAGTTATGTTGCATGATATGTATGATGCAATGAAATGTGTTTCATCAATGTTCATGATATATGAATGTAAAGGATGTGCATGTAAGCTGAGTAGCTGTCTTGCTTGAGGAAAATAAATCCTTGATGACTGGAGACAATAAAATCCTTGACTGCTGCCGGGGAAAGTGAATCTTTAACCAATGCTGAGGATTCAAAAATCTTTGATTGCTGAAGATGAGAAATCCTTGCTGACTGCTTGGGGATTAAAGAATCTCTAATTGTTTGAGAAATGAGAAATCCTGGGACCAATGCTGGGGATTGAAAATCCTTAGTGACTTGTGGGGATTTACAAGGGTTCTGACAACTTCCGCGGGGAATGAGAATCCTTCATGACTTTCCTGGGACATAAGGAAAATCTCTAAAAATCTCTACTGGGGAATTAAAACCTGGGAGGTTTCTGCTTGGAGAAACGGGATCGAGAATCTTCGATATGCTGGGAGATAACTCTGTGGGGAGAATGTTTATTCGGCCGGTGAAATCAAGAGCTTTGGGTTGTATGCTAAACTACTGGGGAAGTTGGGGGAAGTTGAACAGTTCCCACCAGGGGTTGATAGTTGGAAATTTGACTTTGCCAGGGAAGACAGTTTAGAATGTTCTGGCTCCGCTGGGGATAAGTATCTCAGGGTTTTCGGGCTCCACTGGGGATCGGGAGTTTGAACTCTTATGGGAACTTTGAAACTTAACTCAGCTCGGGAATCAAGTTTAAAATGCACCGGCTCCGCTGGGGATCTTGAAGCTTAACTCCGCTGGGGAATAACACTCCAAATTTTTAGCTTTGTTGAGGATCTGAATGATGTATTGTAGGGGATTTCTTCTGGATCAGCACAAAGATATCTTCCTACACCTTCAACCTATCAGTAATTATCCTTTCTCAATTTCGTTTTATTTGTAAGCAGTGATTATATTCAAATGCATATGCCTATTTAACAAAACATTGGACGTTTTCAAATACAACATAAGTGTAAAAGGGCAAAGAAAGGTAAACAAATTTCTTCACTTTGAAGTATCTTTGTATTAACTTTTGTAAGTATTTTTGTACAAAGTAGACAAACATCCTAGTAAGAGAATGTTGTCGTAAAAATTGAGAA
Organism: Vicia faba; assembly: GCA_948472305.1. NCBI lineage: Eukaryota > Viridiplantae > Streptophyta > Magnoliopsida > Fabales > Fabaceae > Vicia > Vicia faba. Next base: position 1,028,750,075 of record OX451739.1, read on the forward strand.
AAAATTTATACAAAAGGAAGATGGCTATGTGTAACAATTCCATGGGATTCCCATTCTGCTATAGCCTTTGTAACTCTGAGTATCTCGTCCATCCGCTGCTTCGTCCGCCGATGACTGGATTAATCAGAAGCTTGGAGCTTGCTGGTGAAGAGATTTTCCTTAAAGTGATTCGACGAGACATAGTCATACGCTTTAATTCCCTAACTTTTGCCTGGACCGCCCTTTCGGGTTTTCGATCCACCGGGAAACCCTTTTTTGCCCAAGTCGCCCTTTTGGGTTTTCAACTTGCCGGGTGTACAGATTTTTTTTGTTTTATCCCTAATTTTTGCCTGAACCGCCCTTTCGGGTTTTCGATTCACCAGGATGCCCATTTTTGCCCAAGTCTCCCTTTTGGGTTTTCAACTTGCCAGGTCATTTTATGCGTAGTATCTTTTGACTATGTCTGCACTCGCAGGGTGCGGAAAGTCGTCACCGTCCATAGCGGTCAGAATCATTGCCCCATCAGAAAAGATGCTCTTGATCACAAATGGTCCTTCGTAAGTAGGAGTCCACTTGCCCCTGGGATCACTTTGCGGTAAGATGATCCGCTTGATTACAAGATCTCCGACTTGATATACTTGGCGTCGAAATTTCTTGTTGAAAGCCTTGATCATCCTTTTTTGATACGTCTGACCATGACAAATAGCAGTAAGTCGTTTCTCGTCGATCAAGTTAAGTTGATCAAGCCGGGTCTGAATCCAATCGTCTTCACTCAAACCAGCATCCTTCATAATCCTTAAGGAAGGAATCTGAACTTCCATAGGTAGAACATATTCCATGCCATATACCAAAGAAAAGGGGGTTGCCCCTATTGAAGTACGTGTTGTGGTACGATATCCATGCAGAGAAAACGGTAACATCTCATGCCAGTCCTTGTAGGTGACTGTCATCTTTTGAATGATCTTCTTGATGTTTTTGTTTGCGGCTTCAACAACACCGTTCATCTTCGGCCGATAGGGAGATGAATTGTGATGATAAATCTTAAACTGTTCGCATAGAGCAGTGATCATGGTGTTGTTCAAATTTGTACCGTTGTCTATGATGATCCTGTCGGGGATACCATACCGACATATGAGGTTTTGCTTGATGAAGCGGGCAACCACATTCTTTGTAACTGAGGCATAGGAAGCTGCCTCGACCCATTTGGTGAAGTAATCAATAGCCACCAGGATGAAGCGATGTCCATTGGATGTTGTGGGCTTGATCTCTCCAATCATGTCAATGCCCCACATCGCGAACCATGGAGCTATCAGAACATTGAGAGGAACATGAGGAATATGTACCTTGTCGGTGTAGACTTGGCATTTGTGGCAGGTACGAGAATGTTGATGACAATCAGCTTCCATGGTAGACCAGTAGTATCCTGCCCTTAGAATCTTCTTAGCCATCGTATGTCCGCTCAAGTGGGTGCCAAATGTGCCACTATGTATTTCGGTCATGATCAACTCTGCTTCAACCTTGTCCACACAACGAAGTAGAACACAATCATGGTTGCGCTTATAAAGAATGCCATTGCTTAGGAAGAACTTGGCAGCAAATCTCCTTAAGAACTTTTTATCATTGACTGAAGCTCCTTCAGGATATTCTCTAGTCTGGAGATACCTTTTGATTTCATGAAACCAAGGTGGTTCCACTACTTCTTCGGTATTAATCTCATGACAGTGCGCAGGTTCATCCATTCGCTCGATGGTGATTTAGGGAGCCTCGTTATCCCAGTTGAGTTTAAACATGGAAGACATTGTAGCCAGAGCATCGACTAACTGATTTTCTTCTCGCGGGAAGTGTTCGAAGGTAATCTGCTCGAAATGAGGCAACAACGTCAAGACATGTTCTTTGTATGGGATAAGATCAGGATGTTTAGTGTCCCACTCTCCTTTGACTTGACTGATAACCAAAGCCGAGTCCCCAAATATGACAAAATATTTGATTCCCAAGTGTGATACGGTGGGAGAACTGACTATGGTTTTGCGTTTGTCTTCGCAAATGTTTCGGTTGAGCAAGAGTCGCCACCGACTTTTTATTTTATCCTAAGGAAAGGTTTAAAAAGCACAGCAAAAAACCTTTGAGATATTTCTTGGGTTCGGGGAGTAGATTATAGAAAGGGAAGGTATTAGCACCCTTTCTATCCATGGTTATCCATGGGCTCTTAGGTACTTGCTTAGATCAACTTGCCTTGGTTTTCAATTGTTTGAAATGGTGCTTTATGTGTGGTTTTTGAAAAGGTTTTGAAAAAGATGCCTTGTATAGGCTACCCTTGTAACAATTCTTTACTCGAATGTTTTACAAAAGGTGTTTGTCTTTTTGAAAAGATGTTTCAAGGTTTTTGAAAGTTTGTTTTGAAAGTGTTTGTGAAGTGTGGTTTGAAAAATAAGCAAGTGTTTTTGTTTTTCAAGTGGACAAGTACTTAAGAGCGATCTACCCTAAAGTTCTCAAAGATTTTTGTTATGCTTTAACCCTTTTAACAATTTTGTTCCACCATTGTATTTGGTGGACAATCTTGTGTTAGGATGTGAAAGGGACGGGCGTGGGTCATCGTTTAGACCATAATTACAATAGTTCTAAGTATCCTTGGGCAATTTTTCCTTTGAAAGGGACTTTGACCATTTTAGGCAACTTTCGAAAGCGTCATCGAGGGACTATGATCATTTGATTTTTTTTTTGCTTTGCCCAAAGAGACCTAACATGCAATATGGCCTAATTTTGAAAGGCAACAAGTGGATGTAACCCTAGGGGTGTTAGTGTGCAAGTGTGTTTTATTGCATACAAGAGTTTTTTCTTTGAATTAGGTTTTTCTATTTCATTGATTTTATCTTGCCATACATGTCCTAATTACTAGCAATAAGAAGCGGAAATATAAAATCCTACGCTATTACAACAATTAGGGGAGGGGGATACACATTTGTACATGGGGGGTTCAACGAGAAAAATAGACAAAAAAGAAAATAGCAAAAAACAAGATATATAGAGAGAGAGAGAGGGAGCCCGCGCGCTGCTGGGAGGTCATCAGAAGTTCTGACCCAGATCCGCTGCCAGATGATCAACCTCTTGGTTAAACTGTATGAGTCAGAACTTCTGACTTTGGCACCGGCAAAACAGAACCTTGTTAGTGGGGAAATCAGAAGTTCTGATTCCCCTGCGCTGCAAGACAAGTTTGTTAGTGGAGAAACCAGAAGTTCTGATTCTGCTGAAAAGGCAATAACTCTCAGAGGTTCTGATATCATTGACAGCAAAACAGGCTTCAGATGTGCTAACGTCAAAGTCAGCACTTGGCTTTTCCCTGTACTAACCAGAACATCTGCAATCCTGTTGTTACTCCACAAAACAGGAAACATATTTGGAACAGATCCAGCAAATACAAAAATGTTTCAGAGGTCAGAACCACCAAGGTCCCAGGCAAGTCCTATACCGGCTCAGAATGTTCTGAGGTATGAAAATCCTCAGAACATAAACATCAACAACATGATATTTACATTATGTTTATTTGAGTATGCACAACTGATGATGCTTAACAGCGTGATGAGGGTCAGCAGGTGCTTACCTGACTGTTGAAAAAGTTGGTGGGTGAAAGTTAGCTTTTGGCTCTGGTAGTGTTCTGGACAGATTTTCTTTGAAAGGGCTGGTAAAGGCGTATACGTATGTAGGGTCAGAAGTTTGGAAAGGGTGTTTTTTGGTTCACAGAGAAAACTGGATATTTGATGAAGTTTGAAGGTGAGAAACTCAAAGTTATGAAACAAAACTGGAGATTTTGACAGAGTTTCAGAACGCTATGTTGCTAAGAGTTCTGTTTCTCACTTAGCAATTTCTGTTTCTTTTCTTGAACTTCTTTTGCAGTGGTGAAGACTCTCTATTTATAGGCAAAGTTCTTGTGGATGCCTTGAACATTAAAGCGCCAACAGAGTTTGAATTTGTTCTTTGATAGAAATTCCTGGGAAGTTGTGATAACAGATAGCTTTCAGCCTAGGCTGCAGCAGCAGGCGTAGATTGAGGAGAAGTGACCTCTGAAGTGGGCGGTGGCGCGTAGACCCATGCCAGAATCTGCACAAAAGCGTTTTCCAAGCCACACGTGAATGTTTAGGAGTGGTTGGAAGCATTAATGGGCATTAAATGGTGATAAGACCTATCAACATCAATATTCTGGTAATGGAAACCAACGTTGCATCAGCAGCGTTAGACCATGCTCTGGCCTTGGCTTCCTGTAAGCTCTGGAGATTCTCCTGGTTTTCTGGTACGTTCCTTGGATTTACTTCTGGATCTCCTGGGCTTAGAGATTCTGTATCAGTGTAACACCCATTCTTCTGACCTTTTCATCTTCTGAATTCGGCATGTTCTGAAGGAGCCTTCAGACTTCCCTGCTTCTCTTGCATTCCTTTAGCAAATTCTGACTGAGCTTGTGTAACTGCTGAAGGGGCATGTTCTGTTTGAGGCTTTCATTCTGAACCACGTTTACAACTTCTGATTGAACTGGTGTAGCTACTGAAAAGCCAACTTCTGACCACGCTCAGGCTTGCAACTTCTGACCGTTTTTATCTAGAATGGGTCCAGAAGTTCTGAAGCGCTGATTTTTTTCTTAAATACTCATTTTAGAGAAACGTTCTAAGTATTTAGAATTTGATTTTTCTTAAGATAAAAGCGTCGTTTCGTGAGATCATCTTGCTCTTGTAAGCGGCTTGCTTGGGCAAAAGGATAACTCAGGACTTGGATTTGTTTCAGAGGGACCTTGAAAATCCAAGATGGTTTCCTGAAGAAAGGGAGGGCAAATTTTGGGGTACAACAATTGCCCCTGTTCAATCTTCTTGAACCTGAAGAGTTAGATTGGCAATCTTGTCTTTCGTGACTCGAAGGTAAAAGGAGATTGGACACTAGAGTTCCCTTAAATTTGCACTCGTCAAAGCAATGGATGCGGAAATGGGCTGAAAGATGCCATTTGGAGATGGGCTTAAAGATGCCATCTGGAAATGGGCTTAAAGATGCCATCTGGAAGGGTGACTGAATCTCGTCGGGGATGGGCTTAAAGATGCCATCTGGAATGAAGATCAGAAAGGTGTCTATGGTTTGAACCATCTCTGGACTGGGGCTTGAATAAGCAATAGATTGACATCCGCTGTTGGGAAGAATCCGTAAACTGTTCTCAAAAGTTGCATCTGAACAAGTTGGTATATTAGCATCCGTTGTTGGTAAGAATCCATAAACTGTTTTCAGAAGTCTTGAGGTTGAATAAGCAATAGAGCAACATCCGTTGTTGGGAAGCGTCCGTAAACTATTTTCAAAGGTTGCATCTGAACAAGTTGGTAGATTAGCATCCGTTGTTGGGAAGAATCCATAAACTGTTTTCAGAAGTCTTGAGAAGAATCTGAACAAGCGATAGGTTAACATCCGTTACTTGGAGAACCCGTGAACTGTTTTCAGAAATCTTGGAGTTGAATAAGCAATAGAGCAGCATCCGTTGTTGGGAAGCGTCCGTAAACTGTTTTCAAAGGTTGCATCTGAACAAGCTGATAGATTATCATCCATTGTTGGGAAGAATCCATAAACTGTTTTCAGAAGTCTTGAGAAGAATCTGAACAAGCGATAGGTTAACATCCGTTACTTGGAGAACCCGTGAACTGTTTTCAGAAATCTTGGAGTTGAATAAGCAATAGAGCAGCATCCGTTGTTGGGAAGCGTCCGTAAACTGTTTTCAAAGGTTGCATCTGAACAAGCTGATAGATTATCATCCGTTGTTGGGAAGAATCCATAAACCGTTTTCAGAAGTCTTGAGAAGAATCTGAACAAGCGATAGGTTAACATCCGTTACTTGGAGAACCCGTGAACTGTTTTCAGAAATCTCGGAGTTGAATAAGCAATAGATTGACATCCGTTGTTGGGAAGAATCCATAAACTGTTTTCATAAGTCTTGAATTTGGAAGAAGAACCGGTGTAGGGTTCCCTGATGATGAGCTTGCGTAGAACTGCATCTGGATAAATCTGGGATAAGCATTAGAATGTTGCCATGTCTGGGTCAGATCTGAAATATTCCTGGAAGGAGTTTCGGGAGATAATGACTTTTGTCTGTCGACTGATCTTACCTGAAAAGGTAAAGGGTTAGTTATGTGCAATGTCATGATGCATGATGCAATGTATGATATGAATGTAAATGGACGTGCATGTAAGCTGGAGGGCTGTCTTGCAAAGGATAGATGAATCCGAGATGGCCGAAGATAAAAGTATCTTGAATGCTGCCGGGAAGAATAATTCCTTGGCTGTTGCTGGGGAAGAGAGTTCCTGATGACCTCTACTGGGGAGCTTCGATCCAATAGACTCATGTTGGGGATGCAAGACTGAGAATCTTCAGTTTAGCGGGAAGCATTTCTGGCGACTTCACTGGGGAACTCAAAATTTGCCCTCCCAAAACTCCGTGGGGAGAAGGTTCATTAGTCTGGCTCCGCTGGGGATTGATAATTTTGAAGCCTTAGCTCAACTGGGGATACTGAAACTTAAACTCTGAGGGGAATTGAATTCCGGAGGATTCTCTGGATGGGGATGTACAAAGACAACCTCCTCTGGGGATTGTATTGGTAAGTTATGTTGGGGAACTCTGATGAACTCCGCTGGGGATAGGAATAAATTTGGCGAGTGCGATCTTCTGTGGCGCTAAGCTGAGGATAACCCGGTTATAAGCCCTTGTGAGGAACAATTTTGAATAAAACTTGGGTGAGACGTCCGTACTCTACAGGGGATAAGCCTCCAGAATCTACTGGGGATAAGCTTCAAGCCTTGCTGGGGATATGGATTCCAAATCTCCTGGGGGCTTCCTTTGAAAGGGTATCAGGATATCCAACTGTATCTTCAACCTATCAGCAATCCTCTTTCTTGATAAGGAAATGATTATGTTCAAATGCATATGCCTATTTAACAAAACATTGGACGTTTCTCAAAATAAAACAGATAGTGCAAGAGAAAAAGTGAAAGGATAAGACATAAATTTCTGGGAAAAGTATTTGTATTGACTTTCTATGAGTATATTTGTACAAAGGAGACAATGATCCTAGTAAGAGGATTTTGTCGTAAAGATTTATACAAAATAAAGGATGGCTATGTGAAATAATTCCATGGGATTCCATTCCGCTATAGCTTTCACAACTCTGAATATCTGTCCATTCAATGCTTTGTTTGCCGATGACTGGATTGATCAGAAGCCTGGAACTGGTTGATGAAGAGATTGTCCTTGAAGTGATCCGACGAGACATAGTCATACGCTTTAATTCCCTAACTTTTTCCTGAACCGCCCTTTCGGGTTTTCGATCCACCGGGAAACCCTTTTTTGCCCAAGCCGCCCTTTCGGGTTTTCAACTTGCCGGGTGTACAGATTTTTTTTGTTTTTATCCCTAATTTTTGCCTGAATCGCCCTTTCGGGTTTTCGATTCACCGGGATGCCCATTTTTGCCCAAGCCGCCCTTTCGGGTTTTCGACTTGTCGGGTTATTTTATGCGTAGTATCTTTTGACTATGTCTGCGTTCGCAGGGTGCGGCAAATCGTCGCCGTCCATGGTGGTCAGAATCATTGCACCACCAGAAAATATGCTTTTGATCACAAATGGTCCCTCATATGTAGGAGTCCATTTGCCCCTGGGATCACTTTGCGGCAAGATAATCCGCTTGATTACGAGATCTCCGACTTGATACACTTGACGTCTGACTTTCTTATTGAAGGCCTTGATCATCCGCTTTTGATACGTCTGACCATGGCATATAGCAGCAAGTCGCTTTTCGTCGATCAGATTGAGTTGGTCAAGTCGGGTCTGCATCCAATCATCTTCATTCAACCCTGCATCCTTCATAATCCTTAGAGAAGGAATCTGGACTTCCATAGGCAAGACAACTTCCATGCCATATACCAACGAAAATGGGGTTGCCCCGGTTGAAGTACGTACCGTCGTACGGTATCCATGCAGAGCAAACGGTAACATCTCATGCCAGTCTTTGTAAGTGACCGTCATTTTCTGAATGATCTTCTTAATGTTTTTGTTCGCAGCTTCAACAGCACCGTTCATCTTCGGCCGATAGGGAGATGAATTGTGATGATAAATCTTGAACTGTTCGCACAATGCGGTGATCATCGTGTTATTCAGATTTGTACCGTTGTCTGTGATGATCCTGTCTAGAACACCATACCGGCATATGAGATTTTGTTTGATGAAGCGGGCAACCACATTTTTAGTAACAAAGGCGAAGGAAGCTGCTTCGACCCATTTGGTGAAATAGTCAATGGCAACCAGGATGAAGCGATGTCCATTGGAAGCCGTGGGCTTGATCTCTCCAATCATGTCAATGCCCCACATTGCAAAGGGCCACGGAGCAGTCAGAACGTTGAGGGGAACCGGAGGGATATGAACTTTATCAGCATAGACTTGGCATTTATGGCAAGTACGGGAATGTTGATGGCAGTCAGCTTCCATGGTAGACCAGTAATAGCCTGCCCTTAGGATCTTCTTAGCCATTGTATGCCCGCTCAAGTGAGTGCCAAATGTGCCACTGTGTATATCAGTCATGATCAACTCTGCTTCAGCTTTGTCTATGCATCGGAGTAACACATAATCATGGCTTCGTTTGTAAAGGATGTCGTTGCTCAGGAAGAATTTAGCAGCGAATTTCCTTAAGAACTTCTTGTCGTTTACGGAAGCTCCTTCGGGATAATCTCTAGTCTCGAGATACCTTTTGATTTCATGGAACCAAGTTTGTTCCACTACTTCTTCGGTATTAATCTCGTGACAATGCGCAGGTTCATCCATTCGCTCGATGGTGATTTGGGGAGCCTCGTTATCCCAGTTGAGTTTAAACATGGAGGACATTGTGGCCAGAGCATCCGCCAGCTGATTCTCTTCTCGCGGGAAATGCTCGAAGGTAATTTGCTCGAAATGAGGCAACAATGTTAGGACATGTTCTTTGTATGGGATAAGATTAGGATGCTTGGTATCCCACTCTCCTTTGATTTGACTGATAACCAAAGCCGAGTCCCCAAATACGATCAAAGATTTGATCCCCAAGTCTATAGCAGCCTTGAGACCAAAGATGCAAGCTTCATACTCAGCCATGTTGTTTGTGCAACTAAAGCAAAGTCGGGCCGTAAAGGGAGTGTGACAACCTTCCGGGGAAATGAGTATCGCGCCGATGCCGTTTCCAAGTGCATTTGAAGCACCATCGAAGTACAGGGTCCATCGGGATCCCTTTTCGGGTCCGTCATACGGTCCGTCACCTTCAATGTTGTCCAAATTCATGATGTCCTCGTCTGGGAAGTCAAATCTCATGGGTTGATAGTCTTCGATAGCTTGATGAGCCAGATGGTCAGCTAGTACACTCCCTTTTATAGCTTTTTGGGTGGTGTACTGAATGTCATACTCAGTTAGGATCATTTGCCATCTGGCTATCCTTCTAGATAAAGTGGGCTTTTCGAAGATATACTTGATAGGGTCCATTTTGGAAATCAACAAGGTAGTATGAGTCAACATATACTGTCTTAGTCGGCGAGCAGCCCATACCAAAGCGCAGCAAGTTTTCTCGAGCAGTGAGTAGCGAGTCTCACAGTCGGTAAACTTTTTGCTAAGGTAATAAATAGCATGTTCTTTTCGACAAGACTCGTCATGCTGGCCCAAAACACACCCCATTGAGTTATCCAAGACGGTCAAATACATGATCAAAGGTCTTCCTTCGACGGGTGGCATCAGAATAGGAGGTTCTAGCAAATACTCCTTGATTCTATCGAAAGCAGCTTGACAATCGTCGTTCCACTCGATTACCTGATCTTTTTTCAAAAGTTTGAAAATTGGCTCACAGGTAGAAGTCAGATGTGAGATGAATCTGGCAATATAGTTCAAGCGCCCCAAGAATCCTCTAACCTCCTTTTTGGTACGGGGAACAGGCATCTCTTGTATTGCTTTTACTTTTGCTGGATCGACTTCAATGCCTTTGTTGCTTACAATGAATCCCAAAAGTTTACCAGACCTAATTCCAAAAGTGCACTTGCTTGGATTCAGCCTGAGTTTGTATTCTTTCAACCTGGCAAACAGCTTTTCCAGATGTTTAAGGTGCTCTTCCTCTGTTTGTGACCGAGCTATCATATCGTCTATGTAAACTTCGATCTCATGATGTATCATATCATGAAATAAAGCTACCATGGCGCGTTGATAAGTTGCCCCTGCGTTCTTTAGCCCGAACGACATCACCTTGTAACAGAAAGTGCCCCATTGTGTGACAAAAGTTGTTTTCTCCATGTCCTCGGGGGCCATTTTGATTTGATTGTAGCCCGAGAACCCATCCATGAAAGAAAACACTTTATGCTGAGCTGTATTGTCGATCAAAATGTCGATGTGTGGCAGCGGAAAATCATCTTTGGGGTTGGCCCTATTCAAATCCCGGTAGTCCACACACATCCTGACTTTGCCATCTTTCTTAGGTACCGGCACGATGTTAGCGACCCATTGAGGATAGGACGTAACAGCCAGAAAGCCAGCGTCAAATTGCTTCATTACTTCTGCTTTGATCTTTTCAGACATGTCAGGCCTCATTCGGCGAACTTTTTGCTTGATCGGTGGACAGTCCTCTCTTGTGGGGAGACGGTGAACCACGATGTCTGTGTCTAAACCCGGCATGTCTTCATAAGACCAAGCAAAGATTTCAACATACTCATTCAACAACTGTATCAAGCATTCCTTGACACTCGGTTCCAGATTGGCACCCACTTGCACCTCCTCCCGGTCTTCCTCGGTACCTAAGTTGACAATTTCCAATGACTCTTCATGCGGTAAGATGGCCCTTTCCTCTTGCTGTAGAAGTCTGGCTAGTTCCCCTGGTACTTCACAACCTTCGTCATCTTCATACTCGGCTAGACTGACCAGATTTTCAGAGTTATTGAAAGATATAGCAGAATAGTCACCCATGGAATCCGGAGTGGATGGGTACCTGCATTGGTGAGTGTGGGTGTGTGTAAGGGATAGCCATCCTTAAAAATGCAAAAGGAAAGAAAATGAACACAAGCAGTTTATCAAATGAGAACGTCCAATGAATCATTAAACATGGCATATGGATATGAAAAATAATCAAAACCCTTAAAAATGGACCTACATGCCCCGGGCAAGGCATGAGGTGAAAAGAAAGTGTACGGATTGTCTGAAAGTAAATATTACAGACCAAATAGGGAATGTTTAACAGATAAATTACTGATGAATAAAAGTGATGGGGACAAAGTCTTTTGCCTCCCAGTTGCTCAATCCTCCTTTGACAGTTGGGTAAATCCACTCTTCGATGTTGCTCTTTTTGTCTTCATCTTCCAAGGCGTTGATTCCGTAGGGAGAAATTTTGACTGGCGCTCTTTCAATCTTCGAACGGCGCATAACTTTCTGGCCAGCGGCTGTGAACCCTAATCCAAATTTGTCTGTCTTATGTGGAATATCAGGCAACTGCCCCCATGCTGAATTCTTCCCTTCCTTTATTGCGGCCCTTGCGTCTTCCAGAGATGCCATCCTGGCCATCTGCCTCGGTGTCTCAGCTGCCAACTTTGCTACTGCTATTTCAGGAAAGACTCCTTCGAAATGCTGAAAAGGTGTTTCAATGAATTCCCCTTCTACCTCCACGTACCGGAAAGAATTCAAGTGGCTAATCATGTACTCCTCTTCACCATGGACAATAATGATCTTTCCCTTGACATGATACTTCAACATCTGATGTAAGGAGGAAGTGACTTCCCCAGCATGGTGTATCCAAGGTCTACCCAGCAAGCAAGAGTATGACGGACGGATGTCCATCACATAGAAAGTAGATTTAAACACCTCAGTGCCTATTTTGATGGGAATTTCAACCTCTCCATGGACCATTCTCTTCGAACCATCGAAAGCTCTGACAACAATATCACTTGGCTTCAATTCCAACCCTTCACAATCTAGTTGGTCCAAGGCCTTCTTAGGCAATACATTCAGCGACGAACCAGTATCGACCAAGACATGTGCGAGAGTGGTTCCTCGACACTCGACTGAAATGTGCAAAGCATCATTGTGGTTTCTACCTTTAGGAGTTAGGTCGGCATCATAAAAACCTAATCCATTGTCCGCAGTAAGGCTAGCCACACAATTCTAAAACTGATCTACAGAGGTTTCCTGGGGCACATGGGCTGCCTTCAGGAATTTTATCAGGGCTTTAGCGTGCGTTTCTGAGCAAAGTAGTAGTGCCAGCATGGAGATCTTGGAGGGGGTTTGCCCCAACTATTCTACCACATCGTAATCACTCCTTTTGATTATCCTCAAAATCTCATCCATTTCCTTCTTGGAGGTCTCCGGGATGACCAAGGGTTGAGCCCTCGTCCTGACGAGCTCATCTTGGATTCCCTTACCTTTGTCAGCAATGGTAGGAGGGACAGTACTAGGAACAACAATGTCTTCAACCAAAGGAGTTCTAGCAGAAAGTTTTATTGGTGCGGGGATGACTTGGTCGGCTGATGAGGGTCCAAAGACTGCTCTTGGAGGGGCAATCTCTGGAGAAAATATTCTCCCGCTCCTAGTGATTTTGCTAGTGCCTGCAATGTTACTAATGCTGGCTTCTTCATCATCCGATCCTTCTTCAGTTATTTCGATTTGTTTGATACCATGGTAGTAAACGTCACCGCCATAGTTCCATGGTATGGACTTCTCAGAAACATAGGGGACAGGCCCTGGCATTGTTATCTTCAAAGGAACAGATTTCGCAGCTGGTGTAATCTTAACAGGCTTTTTGACGGCCTTGGAAAGATTGGCGTGAATGGTTATGATTGAGACATCTTCAATATGAACTGGAACAGCAGAAACTTTTTCAAACAAAATTTGTCGACTATCCATAAGGCCTTGGATGCCTTTCTTCAGTAACGGACAATCAAACGGCAGAGAGTAACAACAATAGCAGTCTTCCTTACATCCCGGGAAGATCCCGACCCTTAACAGATTCAACTTAATGGTTAGCAGTGGAGTAGTCAGATCACTGACATCAGCAACATACAAATCTTCTTCAATGGTGTTGACATTTCGACTGTGCTTCGGCATGGGTGCAGATATCACATTAGGCTTCTCCGGAGCGTCAAACTCCACTTCCTTTGCCTCTATCAGGTCTTGGATTTTATGCTTGAGTGCCCAACAATCATTGGTGTCGTGTCCAACATTGTCTGAATGGTAGGCGCATTTAGCATTAGCATGATAATGCGGAGAGGACGTGTTCACATTCTTTGGTGCCTCCTTGATGGTGGCGAGATTCAACCTCAATAGATGGGGGAGCACTTGCGCTGGAGTCATATTAATGCGGGTGAACTGCCGTTATGGACGTTCCACCCGTTGTTGATTTGGTCTGGACTGGTTATAGCGAGGCTGCTCACTCAGAGTGTTTTGAATCATTACGGCCCCCACAGTTGGCCGACGCTCCGTCTTCCCTGCTCTCTTCTGAGAATATACCACAGCCGTCTCCTTCTTAAAAGGCTTCTTCTCAACACTTGCAGCAACACCCTTTTGAATTTTCCCTGACTTGATGCCAGCTTCTATTCTTTCGCCTGTTAAGATCAAATCGGTAAACCCTGCGGAAGAGTTACCAATTAGATGATTGAAAAATGGCCCAGATAGGGTCCCTAGAAACATATCAACAAGTTCACGGTCGGTTAAAGGAGGCTGCACCCTGCCAGCCAAATCCCTCCATTTTTGCGCATATTCTTTGAATCCCTCGCTTGTTCCTAGTGACATACCCTGAAGTTGGGTACGAGTAGGAGCAAGATCAGAATTATACTGGTATTGTTTGTAGAAAGAGGTGGCCAAATCTTCCCAATTTCTGACACTGGTTCCTTCTAGCTGATAAAACCACTCCAACTGAGCTTCCGAAAGGCTGTCTTGAAAAAAATGAATCCAGAGATTTTTATCTGCCGTATAGGGTTGAATCTTTCTCACGTAGGACCTGAGATGCATTTTTGGACAGGACAACCCATCATACCTCACAAACACTGGCACTTTGAATTTTGGGGGAATCATAATCCCGGCAACCAAACCCAAGTCTTCAAAATCCAAACCCGGTACTCTTTGTAATTCCATGGCGGCCAATCTGTCTTCTAGCCCTTTGTATTTGTCATCAGTTGGAGGATATTGCTGATCAGAGTAATCTTCATCCTCTTCGACCTCCTCTTCTTCCGCATCAGACTCGGAAGGTACCGCAACTCCACCTCCTTTGCTGGTTCCTTCATCAGAGATAGGAGGAAATTCCAGCACTCTCCGAGCTTCTCCGTTAAATCTTCTCCCCAAAGTAGCCACCCCGAGTCTCTTTTTCTTCTTTTTCACTGGGTCTTTGTTCCCCAATTGAGTCTTTATATCCTCCTGACCCTTAGCCAAGGTCATCAGGAGTTGCTGAAACTGTGCATTTTGAGCTTGTAGGTCTTTGACTGTTTGCTCGAGATCCATCCTACTGAAATAAACAACAGACAGATAAGGAAACCTGTTGAAGAGACCTGCTTATGCACATGATGAATGGTATGCTTATGTATGCAATACATTCAAGGATTTAGGACATTCAAAATTGTTTCAGACAAAGAAGAACGCAAGTCATATTAATAAGAAGAAATTTGTTAGTACATAAATGCCCCGTGGGCCAAATATTACAAAAACTTCTTAAGGTAAAAAGACATTGCGCATCCTCTTTGGTGCGATGTAGGTGTTGAGGGCCTCTTGCTCATGGAGTCGGCGTGTAAGCTCTAGAACCTTCTTCTCACTAGCTTAAAATCTGGCTTCGAAAGTATTCCGTTCCTCCTTGAGCTGAATCCAACTTTTCTGCATTTCCTCCCACGATGTAGGCATGTCAGGATGTAGGATGGTGTAGGGAACCTCTCCTTCACTAACGGGATCTTTAATAACAGGGAGTACATGAGGATAAGGCATCATCAGACTTTGGGCTCGGGCTCGCACCCACTTGAGATAAGGCTCAAGGGGGATGGAGTTCTTGTGTCCCAGAGTCTTGCTATCAACCTTGTTGGGTCTTCCCCAAGCTCTGATGAATCTTTGGCGAAGTCCTTGCGCATCGTTGTCGAAGTCAAAAACTAGGTCAGGAATCAACATGTCATGAGGGCCATCCCTCAGTGCATATCCAAATTGCCTCAAAGCTAGGCAAGGGTTGTAGGTGATACCTCCTCTGATTCCAAGTAAAGGAACATTAGGAAATTCTCCATAACGATCGACGATGATGACATTTTCTCTGGACCGAGAACACCAATGTACATCATAGTGAGTAAGAGTCATCAACCGTTGGGACCACCTTGAGCCTTGGTCATTCTTCAAGACAGATTGTGGAAGGTGCGAAATAAACCACCTTGCAAGGATAGGAGTACAGCACATGAGAACACCCCTCTTTCTCATTGTTCGTGTGTAAAATGAGTGAAGAATGTCCCCAAGCAATGTTGGTATTGGATTTCTGGACAAGAAGATTTTGACGGCGTTGACATCTATTAATTGGTCAGAGTTTGGGAACAAGACCAACCCATAGATAAGGAGTGCCACAATCTCTTCAAAGGCTTGTAGGTCCAATGAATTCCAACATTCTTGTGCCTTTTCGCACAAGAATTTTGCTAAGAATCCTTTGACGCCGCTTCTGGTTTCCCAATGCCCCTTGATGTCGGATGGTTGTAGATGTAATGCTCGAGCAACATCTTCCGGCTTTGGTTCCTTTTTCGTACCGTTGAATGGTAGTTGATTAAGGATAGGGATTCTTAGGAGTTGAGAAAACTCCTCCAAAGTGGGTACCAACTGATAATCAAGGAAAGTGAAACAGTGGTGAAGAGGGTCAAAGAACTGGAATATCACTTTCATCATGTCTTCTTCAATGTTGGTGTTGACTAGGCTGAGCAGTCTGCCATGTCTTTCACTGAAGGATGAGTTTTCCGGGATTCTTGAGGTGAGCTCCTTGAGTTGAGGAGAGATTTTCACAAGGTTGACTTGGATGGTTTTTCTGCGAGGAATTTCCATGACCTACAAAACAAGAACAAAGATGAAGATCCAAACCCTTGAAATGGTTAGTGAATGCATATGATGTTTTATGATGTCCATGATGTATGCACAAAACATATGTACAAGCAAATCACACCAAACCCTAGTTTCAGGCTTGCATGGGGTTTCATAGGTAAGTACCCTCTTGAGTGTAGTTGGCTTAAAAACCTGTCCTATAAATAGTAACCGGGTTCAAAGGAGCTCAATATCATTGGATTGTTTTCATTGTTCATTGTTTTGGTTTAGCCACTTAACTAGCGACCAAAATATTCCAAGAAAACAACCCTCAATGAGTGTAGTATCGAGTATCCACCAACTTTGGACTGCACCAAAGCCGGTCATCTCACTACCCCTAATAAAAGGCCAAGATGGTCAAGTAAGGTTCTAGGTCATTAGTGCTTAGTGACATCACTCAGCGGCCCCGTACTCTCCTTGATTAAACTCAAGGGTTACCGGTACTCACAAATATGTCGCACTAATATAGCTATTGCTTCGACCGTGTCGGTATACCCCGCACAGTTTCCACAACGTATTGCTATCTATGAATGTTTCCCAAAATCCGGGTGTAGGATTGCAAACCCAAACAATAGAGCCAAGATATAAAGCAAACAAATCAAACAATTAGTCATGCAAGAGGGTGATCTAAGCCCTAAGGTTACTCCACTTTTAAATTTTCTCCCCAGCAGAGTCGCCAGTTCTGTGATACGGTGGGAGAACTGACTATGGTTTTGCGTTTGTCTTCACAAATGTTTCAGTTGAGCAAGAGTCGCCACCGACTTTTTATTTTATCCTAAGGAAATGTTTAAAAAGCACAGCAAAAAACCTTTGAGATATTTCTTGGGTTCGGGGAGTAGATTATAGAAAGGGAAGGTATTAGCACCCTTTCTATCCATGGTTATCCATGGGCTCTTAGGTACTTGCTTATATCAACTTGCCTTGGTTTTCAATTGTTTGAAATGGTGCTTTATGTGTGGTTTTTGAAAAGGTTTTGAAAAAGATGCCTTGTATAGGCTACCCTTGTAACAATTCTTTACTCGAATGTTTTGCAAAAGGTGTTTGTCTTTTTGAAAAGATGTTTCAAGGTTTTTGAAAGTTTGTTTTGAAAGTGTTTGTGAAGTGTGGTTTGAAAAATAAGCAAGTGTTTTTGTTTTGCAAGTGGACAAGTACTTAAGAGCGATCTACCCTAAAGTTCTCAAAGGTTTTTGTTATGCTTTAACCATTTTAACAATTTTGTTCCACCATTGTATTTGGTGGACAATCTTGTGTTAGGATGTGAAAGGGACGGGCGTGGGTCATCGTTTAGACCATAATTACAATAGTGCTAAGTATCCTTGGGCAATTTTTCCTTTGAAAGGGACTTTGACCATTTTAGGCAACTTTCGAAAGCGTCATCGAGGGACTATGATCATTTGATTTTTTTTGCTTTGCCCAAAGAGACCTAACATGCAATATGGCCTAATTTTGAAAGGCAACAAGTGGATGTAACCCTAGGGGTGTTAGTGTGCAAGTGTGTTTTATTGCATACAAGAGTTTTTTCTTTGAATTAGGTTTTTCTATTTCATTGATTTTATCTTGCCATACATGTCCTAATTACTAGCAATAAGAAGCGGAAATATAAAATCCTACGCTATTACAACAATTAGGGGAGGGGGATACACATTTGTACATGGGGGGTTCAACGAGAAAAATAGACAAAAAAGAAAATAGCAAAAAACAAGATATAGAGAGAGAGAGAGGGAGCCCGCGCGCTGCTGGGAGGTCATCAGAAGTTCTGACCCAGATCCGCTGCCAGATGATCAACCTCTTGGTTAAACTGTATGAGTCAGAACTTCTGACTCTAGCACCTGCAAAACAGAACCTTGTTAGTGGGGAAATCAGAAGTTCTGATTCCCCTGCGCTGCAAGACAGAAGTTTGTTAGTGGAGAAACCAGAAGTTCTGATTCTGCTGAAAAGGCAATAACTCTCAGAGGTTCTGATATCATTGACAGCAAAACAGGCTTCAGATGTGCTAACGTCAAAGTCAGCACTTGGCTTTTCCCTGTACTAACCAGAACATCTGCAATCCTGTTGTTACTCCACAAAACAGGAAACATATTTGGAACAGATCCAGCAAATACAAAAATGTTTCAGAGGTCAGAACCACCAAGGTCCCAGGCAAGTCCTATACCGGCTCAGAACATTCTGAGGTATGAAAATCCTCAGAACATAAACAGCAACAACGTGATATTTACATTATGTTTATTTGAGTATGCACAGCTGATGATGCTTAACAACGTGATGAGGGTCAGCAGGTGCTTACCTGACTGTTGAAAAAGTTGGTGGGTGAAAGTTAGCTTTTGGCTCTGGTAGTGTTCTGGACAGATTTTCTTTGAAAGGGCTGGTAAAGGCGTATACGTATGTAGGGTCAGAAGTTTGGAAAGGGTGTTTTTTGGTTCACAGAGAAAACTGGATATTTGATGAAGTTTGAAGGTGAGAAACTCAAAGTTATGAAACAAAACTGGAGATTTTGGCAGAGTTTCAGAACGCTATGTTGCTAAGAGTTCTGTTTCTCACTTAGCAATTTCTGTTTCTTTTCTTGAACTTCTTTTGCAGTGGTGAAGACTCTCTATTTATAGGCAAAGTTCTTGTGGATGCCTTGAGCATTAAAGCGCCAACATAGTTTGAATTTGTTCTTTGACATAAATTCCTGGGAAGTTGTGATAACAGATAGCTTTCAGCCTAGGCTGCATCAGCAGGCGTAGATTGAGGAGAAGTGACCTCTGAAGTGGGCGGTGGCGCGTAGACCCATGCCAGAATCTGCACAAAAGCGTTTTCCAAGCCACACGTGAATGTTCAGGAGTGGTTGGAAGCATTAATGGGCATTAAATGGTGATAAGACCTATTAACATCAATATTCTGGTAATGGAAACCAACGTTGCATCAGCAGTGTTAGACCATGCTCTGGCCTTGGCTTCCTGTAAGCTCTGGAGATTCTCCTGGTTTTCTGGTACGTTCCTTGGATTTACTTCTGGATCTCCTGGGCTTAGAGATTCTGTATCAGTGTAACACCCATTCTTCTGACCTTTTCATCTTCTAAATTCGGCATGTTCTGAAGGAGCCTTCAGACTTCCCTGCTTCTCTTGCATTCCTTTAGCAAATTCTGACTGAGCTTGTGTAACTGCTGAAGGGGCATGTTCTGTTTGAGGCTTTCATTCTGAACCACGTTTACAACTTCTGATTGAACTGGTGTAGCTGCTGAAAAGCCAACTTCTGACCACGCTCAGGCTTGCAACTTCTGACCGTTTTTATCTGGAATGGGTCCAGAAGTTCTGAAGCGCTGATTTTTTTCTTAAATACTCATTTTAGAGAAACGTTCTAAGTATTTAGAATTTGATTTTTCTTAAGATAAAAGCGTCGTTTCGTGAGATCATCTTGCTCTTGTAAGCGGCTTGCTTGGGCAAAAGGATAACTCAGGACTTGGATTTGTTTCAGAGGGACCTTGAAAATCCAAGATGGTTTCCTGAAGAAAGGAACGGCAAATTTTGGGGTACAACACCAAGTCTATAGCAGCCTTGAGACCAAAGATGCAAGCTTCATATTTAGCCATATTGTTGGTACAGCTGAAGCAAAGTCGGGCAGTGAAGGGTGTATGGTATCCTTCCGGAGAAATGAGTACTCCACCGATACCGTTGCCAAGTGCATTTGAAGCACCATCAAAGTACAAGGTCCATCAGGATCCTTGTTCAGGCCCGTCATACGGTCCGTTACCTTCAATGTTGTCCAATGTCATGATGTCCTCGTCAGGGAAGTCGAATCTCATAGATTGGTAATCTTTGACGGCTTGATGAGCTAGATGGTCAGCTAATACACTCCTCTTTATAACTTTTTGGGTAGCATACTAGATATCATACTCAGTCAGGATCATTTGCCATCTAGCGATTCTTCCAGATAAAGCAGGCTTCTCGAAGATATACTTAATAGGATCCATTTTGGAAATCAGCAGAGTGGTATGAGTCAACATATACTGCCTTAGCCGGCGACAGCCCATACTAAAGCGCAACAAGTTTTCTCGAGCAGTGAGTAGCGAGTCTCACAGTCGGTAAACTTTTTGCTAAGGTAATAAATGGCATGCTCTTTTCGGCCAGACTCATCATGTTGGCCCAGCACGCACCCTATTGAGTTATCCAAAACAGTCAGATACATGATTAACGGCCTTCCTTCGACGGGTGGCATCAAGATAGGAGGTTCTAGTAAATACTCCTTGATTTTATCAAAAGCAACTTGACAATCATTGTTCCATTCAAATACCTGATCTTTCTTCAGCAGCTTGAAGATTGGCTCACAGGTAGATGTCAGGTGAGAGATGAACCTCGCGATATAGTTTAAGCGTCCCAAGAATCCTCTAACCTCCTTTTCAGTGCGGGGGGCAGGAATTTCTTGTATAGCCTTTACTTTAGCTGGATCAACCTCAATGCCTTTGTTGCTGACAATAAATCCCAGGAGTTTACCAGACCTAACTCCAAAAGTGCACTTGCTTGGGTTTAATCTGAGCTTATACTCCTTCAACCTGGCAAACAGCTTCTGCAAATGATCAAGGTGTTCTTCTTCCGTCTGTGATCGGGCTATCATGTCGTCTACATAGACTTCAATCTCATGATGTATCATATCATGAAACAAAGCTACCATGGCGCGTTGATAGGTTGCCCCTGCATTCTTCAGTCCGAATGGCATCACTTTGTAGCAGAAGGTACCCCATTGCGTGACAAAAGTAGTTTTCTCCATGTCCTAGGGGGCCATTTTGATCTGGTTGTATCCCGAGAATCCATCCATGAAGGAAAAAACTTTGTGTTGGGCTGTGTTGTCAACCAAGATGTCGATATGTGGCAGTGGAAAATCGTCTTTAGGGCTAGCCCTGTTTAAGTCCCGATAGTCCACACACATTCTGACTTTGCCGTCCTTCTTAGGCACGAGCACAATGTTAGTAACCCATTGTGGATAGGAAGTAATAGCCAGAAAGCCAGCGTTGAATTGCTTCATTACCTCAGCTTTGATCTTCTCAGACGTGTCAGGCCTCATCCGGCGGACCTTTTGCTTGATCGGTGGACAGTCTTCTCTTGTAGGGAGACGGTGAACCACGATATCTGTGTCTAGTCCCGACATGTCTTCATAAGACCAGGCGAAGATTTCAACATATTCGTTCAACAACTGCACTAAGCGCTCCTTGACACTTGGTTCTAGGTTGGCACCCACTTTTACTTATTTCCTGTCTTCCTCTGTCCCCAAGTTGATGGTTTCTAGAAACTCTTCATGAGGCAGAATATCCCTCTCTTCTTGTTGTAGAAGTCTGGCTAATTCTCCCGGCACTTCACAGTCTTCATCAACTTCGTACTCAGCATGATTGACCAAATCTTCATAGTTATCAAAGGCTAAAGCAAAATAGTCACCCATGGAATTCGGAGTGGATGAGTACCTGCATTTGTGAGTGTGGGTGTGTGTAAGAGATAGCCATCCTTAAACAAAAGCAAAATGCAAAAGGAAAGAAAATGAACATAACAGTTTTATAAATGAAGACGTCCAATGATTCATTAAAACATGGCATATGATAATTAAGAAAATCAAGCCCTTACAAATGAACCTACATGCCCTGGGCAAGGCATGAGGTGAAAATAGTGTGCGAATTGTTTAGTTATTATAGACCAACAAATAGGAAATTGTTCAAAGATAAAATTACTGGTTGATAAAGGTGATGGGAATAAAATCCTTTGCTTCCTAGTTGCTTAAACCCCCTTCGACGGTCGGAAAGATCCAATCTGCAAAGTTGTCCTCTTCATCTTCATCTTCTACAGCATTAATTCCGTGATGAGTGATCCTTACAGGCCGCCCTCCAGTCTTGGAATGACGCACAACCTTCTGTCCTGCAGCTGTAAACCCTAGTCCAAATTTGTCCATCTTATGGGGAAAATCAGGCAATTTCCCCCATACTGTACTCTTCCCTTCTTTGATCACCGCCTCTGCGTCCTTGAGAGATGCCATCCTAGGCATATGCTTGGGAATGATAGGTACCTCTACCATTGTCTTCGCAACTGCTACCTCAGGAGAAACTTCCTCAAAATGTTGGAAAGGCGTTTTGATGAACTCGCCATCCAACTCCACGTAGCGGAAGGAATTGAGATGACTTATCATGTACTCTTCCTCGCTGTGCACTGTTATAATCTTACCCTTAACAGGATATTTCAGCATTTGGTGCAAATAGGAGGTAACTGCCCCGACATAATGGATCCATGGTCTTCCTAATAAACACGAATATGACGGACGGATGTCCATCACATAAAAGGTGGAGTTGAAAACTTCTGTGCCTACTTTGATAGGAATGTCAACCTCTCCATGAACCATTCTTTTGGACCCATCAAAGGCCTTAACAACGATGTTACTAGGTTTGAGAGTCAACCCTTCGCAGTCCAAACGGTCCAACGCTTTCTTCGGCAGCACATTCAAGGAAGAACCAGTATCAACTAAGACATGGGCGAGGGTGGTTCCCCTGCATTCAACTGAGACATGTAGCGCGTCGTTGTGTTTCCTTCCTTTGGGAGTTAAGTCAGCATCGAAAAAGCCAAGGCCATTAGCAGCAGTAAGACTGGCCACACACTCATGAAACTGGTCAGCCGAAGTCTCTTGGGGTACATGTGCCGCCTTCAAAAATTTGATCAGGGCCTTAGCATGGGCCTCAGAACAGAGTAGAAGAGCCAACATTGAAATTTTAGAAGGGGTCTGCCCTAGCTGTTCCACGACGTCGTAGTCACTCTTTCTGATTATTTTCAAGATTTCATCCATTTCTTTCTGGGTGGTTTCGGGGATAACCACAGCATGAGCCTTCGTCCTGACAGGCGCTTCCAGTATCCCCTTACCCTTATTGGTAGTATCAACAAATGGTCTTACTTCAGGAGTATCCAATTCTTCAATTACCGGGTCTTGCACAAATGACCTAACAGGTGCAGAAGCTTTCGATGGTCCGAAAACTGCTCGCGGGGGAGCAATCTCTGGAGAAAAGATCCAGCCGCTGCGGATTATCTTGCTTGTTCCTGCGATGTTCCCTATATCAGGGTTTTCTTCTTCAGAATTCTCTTGGACTGCTTCAATCTGTTTGATACCATGATAGAAGATTTCTCCTCCATAGTTCCATGGTATCGTTTTGCTAGATTGATACGGGACAGGTCCCGACATGGTGATTTTTAATGGTACAGATTTAGGGTCGGGCGTAATCCTGACAGGCCTTTTGCAAGCCTTGAGAGGATTGTCGGAAATGGTTATGATTGCAATATCGTTGGTTGAAGTAGCAAAAGTAGCAGGAGTAACAGGAGTGAAGGTATCAACAAGGGTTTTTTGGAAGAGTATCTCTTGGGTATCCATCAGGAGTTGGACACCTGATTTCAACATTGGGCAGTCAGCTCGTATGTTCATATAAAAGTAACAGTCCTTCCCATAGCCTGGGAATATCCCGCCTCTCATCAAATTCTCTTTAATCACTAGTAAAGGAGTCAAAAGGTCAACAATATCAGTAACATGAAGGTCTTCCATAATGGCATGAACATTATGGCCGTGCTTGGGCATCGGAGCAGAAATCACATTGGGCTTCTCAGGAGCATCAAATTCTACTTCCTTGGCGTCAATCAGGTATTGGATTTTGTTCTTAAGCGCCCAACAATTATTCGTATCATGCCCAACACTGTCAGAGTGGTAGACGCACTTGGCATTGGAGTGGTAGTATGGAGAGGAGGTATTAGGGTTCTTTGGCGCTTCCTTCAAACTGGTCAGATTAAACTTTAACAAATGAGGGAGTACTTGAGCGTGCGTCATGTTGATTCGGGTGAACTGCCGTTGTGGCCTTTCTACCCGTTGTTGATTAGGTCTTGACTGATTTCCACGAGGTTGATCATTTGAAGAGTTTTGAATCATCACAGCCCCTACAGTTGGCCGACGCTCGGTTCTTCCCTGACTTTTCTAAGAGTAAACAATAGAGGCTTCCTTCTTAGCCGGGAAGGCTTTCTTAACAACAGTGGACACAGAGGTATCTTTCTGAATCTTACCACTTTTAATACCGGCCTTGACCCTTTCGCCGGTCAAAATTAGTTCGGTGAATCCTACGGAAGAACTCCCGATTAAATGATTGAAAAAAGGGCCAGACAGGGTCCCTAAAAACATGTCAACTAACTCTCTGTCCGATAATGGTGGTTGCACCCTTCCATCCAGATCACGCCACTTCTGGACTCTTTAAATCCTTCATTGGAAGCCATCCCCATACTTTGTAACTGAGTACGAGTGGGCGCCAAATCAACATTGTATTGGTATTGACGGTAAAAAGCAGCAGCTAAGTCTTCCCAATTATGAACCTCTAATCTCTCGAGTTGATAGAACCAGTCCAGTTGTGTGCCTGACAAACTGTCTTGGAAAAAGTTTACCCAGAGGTCTTTATCAGATGAGTGGGGTTGGATCTTTCTGACATACGATCTCAGATGCATATTTGGGCAGGACAGACCGTCATACTTAGCAAATGTTGGTACTTTGAACTTGGGAGGAATAACGATCCCAGCGACCAACCCTAATTCTTCAAAATCTAAACCAGGTACCCTCTACAACTCCATGGCTGCCAATCTATCCTCAAGATTTTTATATTTATCATCTGCCGGGGGATATTGCTGTTCGGAGTAATCTTCGTCTTCTTCCTCTTCCTCCTCTTCAACTTCAGATTCAGACAGTACCGCGGCCCCTTTTCCTTTACCAGCCCCTTCATCAGACGTTGAGGGGAACTCGAGAACTTTTCTAGCGTTGCTTTCAAACCTTCTTTCAAAAGTGGCTACTCCGGGCCTTTTCTTATTTTTCTCTTTATTCTTTTCCAAGAGGGCTTTGAGGTCCTCTTGAACCTTTGCTAAGGTCATGAGGAGTCGCTGGAATTGAGAATTCTATGCCTGCAGATCCTTAACCGTCTGCTCCAAATCCATCTTGCTGAAATAAACAGCAGAAAGATAAGGAAACCTGGTGTGAAGACCTGTTTATGCATATGATGAATGGTATGTTATTCATGTAATGCATTCAAGGATTCAGAAATTCAAATTTGTTGCGAACAAAAAGGAAAACACGTCGTATTAAGAAGAAATTGTTAGTACATAAGTGCCCCATGGGCAAAATATTACAAAATTCTTAATGTAAAAAGACATTGCGCATCCTCTTCGGTGCGATGTAAGTGTTGAGAGTTTCCTCCTCATGAAGTCGGCGGGTAAGCTCCAAAACCTTCTTCTCACTGGCGTAGAAGCTGGCTTCAAAAGTATCCCGTTCTTCCTTGAGTTGGATCCAACTCTTTTGCATTTCTTCCCATGATGTTGGCATGTCAGGATGTAGGATGGTGTATGGAACCTCTCCTTCCATAACATGCTCTTTGATCAAAGGGAGAATGTGAGGGTATGGCATCATAAGATTCTGAGCGCGGGTTCGTACCCACTTGAGATAAGGCTCAAGGGGGATGAATTCTTGTGCCCTAGTGTCTTACTATCCACCTTGTTGGGCATCCTCCAAGCTCTGATGAATCTTTGTCGAAGTCCTTGCGCATCATTGTCGAAGTCAAAAACTAGGTCAGGAATCAACATGTCATGAGGGCCATCCCTCCGAGCATATCCAAACTGTCTTAGAGCTAAACAGGGGTTGTAGGTAATGCCTCCTCTAATGCCAAGTAGTGGGACATTAGGGAATTCCCCACAACGATCAATGATGATGACATTTTCTCTGGACCGAGAACACCAATGTACATCAGAATGTGTGAGGGTCATCAATCGTTGGGACCACCTTAAACCCTGCTCATTCTTCAAAACTGATTGTGGAAGGTGAGAAATAAACCACCTTGCTAGGAGAGGAGTACAACACATGAGAACACCTATTTTCCTCATTGTTCGTGTGTAAAATGAGTGTAGGATGTCCCCAAGCAATGTAGGTACATGATTCCGAGATATGAAAATCTTGACAGCATTCACATCTATAAGTTGATCAGGGTTTGGGAACAGGACCAATGCATAGATGAGGAGAGACACAATCTCTTCAAAGGCTTGTAGATCAAGAGAATTCCAGCAGTCTTGTGCCTTCTCAAACAGAAACTTTGCCAAGAAACCCTTGACACCACTTCTGGTTTCCCAATGTCCCTTGATGTCAGATGGTTGCAAGTGTAATGCTTGAGCAACATCTTAAGGCTTTTGTTCTTTTTCCGTACCGTTGTAGGGTAGTTGATGTAGAATAGGAATTCTCAGGAGTTGAGAAAATTCCTCCAAATTAGGCACCAATTGGTAATCAGGGAATGTGAAACAGTGGTGTAGGGGGTCAAAGAACTGGAAGAGAAGTTTCACCATGTCTTCTTCAATGTTGGAGTTGACCAAGTTGAGAAGTCTACCATGTCTTTCACTGAAGAGAGAATTCTCTGGAATCCTGGAAGTAAGCTCCTTGAGTTGAGGAGGGATTCTCACAAGGTTGACTTGAATTGTTTTCCTGCGAAGAGATTCCATGACCTACAAAACAAGAACAAAGATGAAGATCCAAACCCTTGAAATAGTTAGTGGATGCATATGATGCTTCATGATGTTCATGATGTATGCACAAGCAAATGTACAAACAAGTCACACAAAACCCTAGTTTCAGGCTTGCATGAGGTTTCATAGGTAAATAACCTCTTGAGTTGTGTTGGCTCAAAACCTGTCCTATAAATAGTAACCGGGTTCTAAGGAGCTCAATATCACTGGATTGTTTTCTATGTTCATTGTTTTGGTTTAGCCACTTAACTAGCGACCAAAATATTCCAAGAAAACAACCCTCAATGAGTGTAGTATCGAGTATCTACCAACTTCGGACTGCACCAAAGTCGGTCATCTCACTACCCCTAAAAAAGGCCAAGATGGTCAAGTAAGGTTCTAAGAGTTCATTAGTGCTTCATGACATCAGTCAGCGGCCCCGTATTCTCTTTGATTGAATCAAAGGCTACCGGTACTCACAAATATGTCACACTAATATAGCTATTGCTTTAACCATGTCGGTATACCCCGCACAGTTTCCACAACGTATTGCTATTTACCTATGAATGTTTCCCAAATTCGGGTAGAGGATTTCAAGCCCAAACAAGAGAACGAAATGTAAAGCAATCAAAGCAAGTAACATAATCATGCAAAGGGTGATCTAAGCCCTAAGGTTACTCCACTTTTAAAGTTGTCCCCAACAGAGTCGCCAATTTTGTGATACAGTGGGAGAACTGACTTGGGATTTTGCGTTTATGTTTGCAAATGTTTCGGTTTAGCAAGAGTCGCCACCGACTTTTTATTTTATCCTAAGGAAAGGTCAAAAAGCACAGGAAAAACCTTTGAGATGTTTTCTTGGATTCGGGGAGTAGATTATAGAAAGGGAAGGTATTAACACTCTTTCTATCCATGGTTATCCATGGGCTCTTAGTTACTTACTTAGATCACTTGCTTTGCTTTTCAATTGTTTGAAATGGTGCTTTGTGTGTGATTTTGAAAGATGTTTTAAAAAGAGGCCATCATTGTGGCAACCTTTGTAATGATTCTTGTTTGAATGTATACAAAGGTGTTTTTGTCTTTTGAAAAGTTTTCAATGTTTGAAAGTAGGGTTTTGAAATTGTGTTGTGAAGTGTGTTTTGAAGAAAACAAGGATATTTTTGCAAGCTTTGATCAAGTAACTAAGAGTTGTCTACCCTATTTTACTCAAAGATATTTCTTATGTTTTTAACCCTTTTAACAGTGTTGTTTTACCATTGTATTTGGTGAACGACCTTGTGTTAGGATGTTAAACGGGACAGGCGTGGGTCATCGTATAGACCATGATAGCAATTGTGTCAAGTATTTTTGGCAATTTCCTTGAGAGACTTGATCATTTTGTTTAGGTAACTCAGATAGCGTCATCGAGGGACTATGATCTTTTGTTTTTGTTTTTGTTTTGCCAAAGTACTTGACATGCATATCATGGCCAATTTTGAAGGCAACAAGTGGATTGTAACCTTAGGGGTGCAAGTGTGCATTGTGTTTGTTTTTTCATGCATTTGTCTTTGATTAGGTCAAACTATTTGTTGATTTGATTTTGCATACAAACCCTAAGTCTAATCATGATATAATTGAAAGCATTTAAAGGTGCGAGAATTTAAATTCTACACTATTACAACATGATATAGGGAGGGGGTACAAATTTGAATAGGGGTTATTTTGCAAGAAATATAAAACCCTAATTACTATTACATCCAAATTGAATATCAAATGCAATCAAAATTTAAATGTATAATATTTAAACAAAGTTAACAAATATTTAAATAAATGTATCATGCAAAAAAGTTTTTTATTTGTTCATGTATGCAAAAAGTATTTTTAATGTACAAGGTATAAAGAAATAAATAAAAGATTGATTTTATTTGATAAAAGGGGTAAACCCTAATTTTCTTTAAGGAAAATAAAAATGTATTATTTATTACAAGATATATTAATATGTACAAAAATAAGAATATATTATATATATAAAAAATGCTCTTTATTATAAAGTAATAATAAAAATAAAAATGTATTTATTTTTGTGTTTTTTATTCTAATTATTTAATAAACATAGTATATGTATATGTGTGTATATATATATATATATATATATATATATATATATATATATATATATATATATATATATATATATATATATATATATATATATATATATATATATATATATATATATATATATATATATATATATATATATATATATATATATATATATATATATATATATATATATATATATATATATATATATATATATATATATATATATATATATATATATATATATATATATATATATATATATATATATTTCAAAAATAAAAATATATATATATTTTTCACATATTAAATATGTGAAAAATAAAAATAAATTATTTACAAAAATGTATATATTTCAAGAAAATATTTTCAAATGTGAACAAAAATAATAAATAAAAATAAAAGTATTTTTTTACATTATTTTTAAATTTAAACAAAATAAATATAAAGTATTTAATGTATTAATGCTAGAAATAATTAAAATAAATACCAAATAAATATAAAAATTTATGAAAATATTTTTTAAGTATTTTTTATGTTAGAAAATAAAATATCAAAGTCAGAAATGAAATAAAAATGCAAAAATAATAAAAATACAAAGAAATGCGCCAGGGGGTGCTGATAGTGAATTGGGAGGTGTCAAAAGCAAAGAAATCCAGGCCCAACCCAGACTTCATCTTCAACCTCCAGATGTTTGAAAAACACGCGTTTTCCACACAAACCTGTATCTCCTATATTTGTGATCCTTTAACAAAACTCAAAACGTGAAACTTGTAGAGCATCAAACAACAAATCTAACCATATAAAAAACTTAAGCTAACTCTCAAAGACCAGAGAGAATTTCTATGGCCCTAATTTCTAACCTAGTTTTTTCAGAAAGTTCATGGATGAAATTCTCCTAGCACGATTAATATAAATGAAAACTAAGCACATGTATGGTTTTAGGGCTATGAATATAACATCTTTCATTCACAAACCTAAGTCTAACTATTCCTAAATAGAGAGATAGAAGTTCATGAAATACCTTTTTCAGTTGAATTCGAGCTGGACAATGCAACAACTTCCAATGGCACTTGAGGTTCTTTTGAGCTTGCCTGATGTCCACTGAAGCTTTCCCAGTGCTTAGTTTGTTTTGAGGTGGCCTGAATCGCGCTACAGAACTCAACCTGCAAAGCTTCCAAACAAAAATGGAAATGTGTGTTAATGGAGTTACAACAGCTTGTGAATGGTCTGGATAGCTCAGGTAGATTGATTGGAATGTGTTTGAAGTAGTTTTGGACAAAACGCACGAGGGAATTTGATGATGGCTTGCAAAATGCAAAACTGGCCCTATTTTGCAAGAAAATGGGGTTTTGTAGTATGAGGGTGCTTTTGGGGTGAAAGGCTCGTGCTTCTGACTTGTTAGGGTATGAGAAACTTGTTTGACAACTTTGCTTGAGTTGGTTTTATCATATGTGTGAGTTCTCTTGTTTTTGACAAGTTGCTTGGTTATGAAGCAAGAAAGTGGAAGTGAGGTTACAGGCTTGTACAGGCCATCTTATCACCCTGCATACTACCCTCTTGGCCCCTCTAATTAGTGGATTTGTTTTGCTTCAAGAGATTTGGCTCTATGCTCAAGGATTAATGGTTTGACATAAAGCAATCTTTTGCAAAAATGGAAATATGCCTTTTACCATTTAGGGATTAAACTTGTGTACAATACCCTAATGACCAAGACAATGCATTAGCTAAATGGATTTGCATTAAATTATGGAGTGTGAAATGGTTTAGAGGCCTGCAAACAAGTAGAAAGCATGCTGGTTTGAAAATGAAACTTGTATGAACATGTATTGGCCATGGATCAAAGTGAGTTTTTGCCAACTTCAAGCATTCGATTCTCCATAACCACAAATGTGTTTGAGGAGTTCTTGGACAATTTGGAAAGCTTGCAACATGTACTATAATCCATATTTGAAATTCAACTTGAAACTCCAAGTGGAACTATGTTAAAAATGGCCAAGAAGATGGGTCAAAATCCTGCCTAAACTAGGGCAAAATTTCTCTAAGTTAAAAGTTTTAGGTACCCTTGTTCCAAAAATCATAACTTGAGATCCAAGCTACTTTTGAGAAAACTTTGTGAATAAAAGTTGTATACTTTGTGATGGACTACAACTTTCATGTTATAAGTTTTGTTTGAATCCATTTGCATCTTGGTGAAAATGTGGGGTAAAGTTAGGAAAAAATAAGAAAATTTCATAACTTAGAAAATTTCTAAGTTATGAAAATTTTCCATTTTAAACCCTAATTTTCATTTTTGGGTTTCTTGATGAACAAGTTTCATAATTTGACATATCTTGATGAAAAGTGAATCTTGGCACTTGATTTTTACCAAAAAGTCAAAGTTTGACTTTTCAATGTACAATCAAATCTTGATTAGTTGACTGCAAAATTCATTTGTCAATCCTATGCATTTGAGATCTTTTGAACTTGTTGTGTGGGTCAAGACAATGTCATTGTTTCCTTGTGTCCATGGTTGAACTTTATTTGCCATTGGCTAGGTCAAACAGTCAAAAATTGCCCTTGTACAGTCAAAACCCTAAAAATGTCCATTTTGCCCTTTTGGTGATCTGATCAAATTTCTTGTGGAATTGTGATTCAAACTTGATCAAATGGTTAATATGAGTTCATTATGTGGGTGTGGGTCAAATTTCATGAGGTTTGACTGTTAATTGGCCATATTTGACTTTTTCCCCAATACAATTGATTTCTAGGTCAACTGTCCAATTGACTGGGCAAAAATTTGATTCAAGGCTTGAAACTTGGTATGGACAAACTTGTGAGTCCAACATGAAGCATGAAAGTCATCTTGGGCATTGTAGGTCAAAACATCCATGTGCAAACTCAAACCCTAGTTTAGGTCAACAGTGCAAGGAGGTGTCTTGGGCAGAGCAAACCCTAGCTTAATCTTGAGTTCCAAGAGTCTTGTGATGAGAAATGTTGATGAAATGGGAGGGAAAATTTTGGGGTTCCAAAGATGATTTTTTTGGTTACAATCATATTAAGATGGCTCCCGAAGACATGGAGAAGACAACCTTCGTTACGCAGTGGGGTACTTTTTCTACAAAGTCATGTCGTTCGGATTGAAGAATACTGGGGCAACTTATCAGTGTGCCATGTTCGCTTTGTTCCACGACATGATTCACCATGAGATTGAGGTTTACGTTGATGACATGATTGCAAGATCCTAGACTGAAGAAGAACATATTGACCATCTCCAGAAACTATTTGACAGGTTGAATTTGTATAAGCTGAGGTTAAACCCGAACAAGTGCACCTTCGGGGTGAGGTCTGGTAAGCTGCTGGGTTTTGTCGTTAGTGATAAGGGTATTCAAGTAGATCCTGCAAAGGTGAAGGCTATACAGGAAATGCCAGCTCCCCGAATGGAAAAAGAAGTCAGAGGATTTTTGGGACGTCTGAACTATATTGCCCGATTCATTTCGCACCTGACTGCTACTTGTGAACCAATCTTCAAGCTGCTGAAGAAAGATCAAGTGGTAAAATGGAATGATGAATGTCAGGCCGCTTTCGAAAGGATAAAGGAATATCTCCAAGAGCATCCTATTATGATGCCTTCAGTTGAAGGAAGACCTTTGATCTTATACTTGAAAGTACTCGACAATTCAATGGGGTGCATGCTGGGGCAGCATGACGAGTCTGGCAGAAAAGAGCATGCTATTTACTACCTTAGCAAAAAGTTTACCAACTGCGAGACCCGATACTCGTTGCTCGAGAAAACTTGTTGCACTTTGGCATGGGCTACTCGCCGGCTGAGACAGTATATGCTGACTCACACTACTCTATTGATATCAAAGATGGACCCAATCAAGTATATCTTCGAGAAGCCTGCCTTGTCCGAAAGAATAGCAAGACGGCAGATGATCTAAACCGAGTATGACATATAGTACACAACCTAAAAGGAAATCAAGGGGAGTGTGTTAGCGAATCATTTGGTGCATCAGGCAATAGATGATTACCAGTCTATGAATTTCGAGTTTCCGGACGAGAGCATCATGTTGGTGACCGACTGTGAAAAACCTGGACCAGATGAAGGACCTGAGGAAGGATCCCGATGGTCTATGTATTTTTACAGAGCTTCAAACGCGTTGGGTAATGTAATTGGCACCGTGGTCATATCTCCTGAAGACTGTCATACTCCGTTCACCGCCCAATTATGTTTTAACTGCACCAACAACATGGCGGAGTATGAAGCGTGCATCGTGGGCCTTCGATCAGCTATTGACCTGAGGATTAAATTCTTGAGTGTATTCGGAGAATCCGCTCTAGTGATCAGTCAGATCAAAGGCGAGTGGGATACGAAACACCCAAATCTTATTCCTTACAAAGAGTATGTACTGACGTTGCTCCCACACTTCGAGGAGATAACCTTTGAATATTTCCCAAGAGAGGAGAATCAGTTGGCGGACGTGCTAGCTACGGTGTCTTCTATGTTCAAGGTCAGGTGGGACAATGAGGCTCCCAAGATTACCATTGAGAGGTTGGACGAACCCGCACATTGTTGTGTGTGATACGGTGGGAGAACTGACTTGAGGTTTTGCGTTTCGTTGCAAAATGTTTCGGTTTAGCAAGAGTCGCCACTGACTTTTATTTTATCCAAAAGGAAAGGTAAAAAAGCACATGAAAGACCTTTGAGATTGTTTTTGGGTTCGGGGGGTAGATTATGAAAAGGGAAGGTGCTAGCACCCTTTTCATCCATGGTTTTCCATGGGCTCTTAGTTACTTGTTTTAGATCACTTGCTTTGCTTTTCCAATTGTTTGAAATGGTGCTTTGTGTGGTTTCGAAAGTATTTTGAAAAGAGGCCTTTGTTTAGGCAATCTTTGTAATGATTCTCGTTCGTAAGAATGTATACAAAGATGTTTGTCTTTTGAAAAATGTTTCAATGTTTTGAAAGTTGTTTTGGAAATGTTTTTTGAAATGTGTTGTGATGTGTTGTGTGTTTGAAAATAGCAAGGATTATTTGCAAATTGATCAAGTAACTAGAAGCTTATCTACCTACTCAAAAGTCTTTCTTGTACATTTTTTATTCCTTTGACATTGTTGTTTTACCATTGTTTTGGTAGACAACCCTATATTTGGATGTTAAACGGGACGGACATGGGTCATCATATGACCATGATAGCAATGGTGCCAAGTATCTTAGCAAGTTTTAGGGACCAAGATCATCTTCGTTTAGACAAACTTTTGATAGCGTCATCGAGGGACTATGATCTTTTGTTTTGTTTGATTTTGCCAAGATACCTTGCATGCATACCATGTCCATTTTTAGGCAACAAAGTGGGTGAAACCCTAGAGGTGCTTGTGTGCATTGTGTTGTCATTTTCATGCATTTGTTTGTCTTGTATTAGGTCATTCTATTTATTTGATTTTTGTCCTATCATACAAAATCCTAGTTTTTACTAAACATGTATATAATGCGATAAATTGCGTAAAGTAAATCTAAGCTATTACAACAATATTATGGGAGGGGGGGGGTACAAGTTTGAATGGAGAATATTGCTCAAAATAAAACCCTAATTCACTATTACAACCCAATTGAATTTATTGTACAATAAATAAATAAACAATTATTTAAATATGCAATAAAAATGTAAATATGCAAAAAATGTTTGGTAATTGTTTTATGTATGAGAAAATGAAATTATCTAAGTCCTAAAAATAAGAAAAAATAATATTATTATTTTTGAAAGGGGAAACCCTAATTTTGTTTTAAAAGAAAATATGTTTTCTATTATTATTTTATTCATTTTTTTGTTCAAGAAAAAATAATAATAATATTATGTATATATTTAAAAAAAATTAAATATGTATAAATAAAATAAATATTTAATGTGTATAAAATAATGAAATAAAATATTAAGTATTTTATTATTATTTACAAGTTTATTTAAGAAAATAAATTCTATAAACCTAATAAACTATTTTTATGCCAAAAAAATAATAAAAATAATGAAATAAAATGAAAAAAATTAAGAAAATATTTTTGGGATTTTTAATGTTCAGCAAAAAATAATAAAGTCAATAAACACAAAAATAAAAAGAAAATATGAAAAATATCAAAATATGCAAAGGGGGGTGCAAACAGTAAACTGAGGGGTGTGAAAAGTCAGAATAGGAGGCCCAAGGCGCGCCAGGCCCAAGACTTCATCCCTGTCCTCCAGCCTTCTTCCAAAACGCGCGTTTCTGCCTTCAAATCCTGTTCTTGCTCATGCTTGCATAAAATCAAAAACTCATAACATAAAAAGTGTAGCTTGTAAATTCACAATTCAAATGATATAAAGTTTGTAACCTAACACTCAAAGATCAAGGAGAATTTTATCACCCCTAATTTCTGACCTAAAATTTTCATGAACTTCAAGCTTCAAATTCTCACTACTCAGTTAATATAAATAACAACTATGCATATGTACAACTTAAGCAAGTTAAGGACTACATCTTTGCTTCACAAATCAAAGCTTAAGGATGTCTAAATAAGGAGATAGAACTTTGAAAAATACATTGTTCAGCTGAGTTTGGATATGGCAACATGGGAACTTTGAGTGAGGTCTGAAGATCGTGTGAGATTCCTTGAAGTTCCCTCAAGCTTTTCCAATGCTTAGCTGGCCTTGCAGATGGCTGAAACTCCTTGTAGAAGTCAACCTGCAACCTTCAAAAATGAAAATGGTGAAGCTTGAAACAGGGCACACAGTTGCAAGACAAGGGCCTGGATAGTTTAGGTAGGATATATGTAAAGTGTTTGAAATGTTTCAAAGCAAAACGCACGAGCCAATATTGATTTGGCAAAGGTTCTGCAGAAGATTCTCTGTTTGGGCAGGAACTTGGGTTTTTTGTGTTTGAGAGTGTTTTGAATGTTGTGAATTTGTGTATTCTGCTTGTAACAAAGTTCTGAAGTTGTTTGAAATGAAGCCAAGCCTTGCCTTTATCAGATGGACAAGTTAACTTGACTTTTGCAAGTTTGCTTGCTTTTGAAGAAAGTTGGAAGTGACAATGCCAAAGGCCTATACAGGCTTGCTTTCTAGCTGCATAGAGTTGGTACAAGTTACCTGATATTTGTGGATCTTGTTTGCAACAAGAGATCAGGTCCACGGCTCAAGAAATGCAAAGTTGCAAAAAGCATGCTTTATCAAAGTAGTATTGTGAACTTTATGCCATTTTTGGATTAATTCATTGTGCAATGCTTCAAAAGTCAAAACAAGACCATTATCCATTGAGTTTGCATTTAATTATGGAGTTTAGAATGGATTTGGGACCTGTAATGCAAGGTACAAGCATGCTAGGATAGATTTGCAACTTGAAGCATTTGTAAACATGGCTTGAACAAAAGTGACAAATTGCCATTTTCTCTTCTTCGATTCTCCCTAACTAAATGATCTTGGAGAGTTCTTGGACATTTTGGAAAGCCTGTAACATGATCTACAATCCATCTTTGAAATGCAACTTGAGATACCTCTTGGAACTAGGTGAAAAGTTGCCATGAAGTTAGGTCAAAAACCTGCCTAAACTAGGGCAAAATTTCACTAAGTTAAAAAGTTTATGGACCCCTATTCACAAAATCATAACTTGATATCCAAGCATATTTTGGGAAAACTTTGTGAATCAAAGTTGTATATTTCATGGAGGACTACAACTTTCATGTTGGAAGTTTTCTTTGAATCCAATTGCATCATGGTGAAAAAGTTGAGGAAAAATAAGAAATTTTCAACACTTAGAAAATTTCTAAGTTATGAAAATTTTCAAATTAAAACCCTAATTTGCAATTTTGACATGTTTTGATGAATCATGACCTTTGGCATTTGATTTTGACCAAAAAGTCAAAGTTTGACTTTTCAGTGTACAGTTGACTTTGGATCAGTTGACTGCAAAATTCATTTGTCAATCCGATGCATTTGAGATCTTTTGAACCTTGTGATTAGGTTAAGATGATGTTATTGAGTCCTTGAAATTATGCTTGAACCCAATTGGTCATTGGCTAGGTTAAAAATCAGAAATTGCCCTTCTACAGTCAAAAACCCTAATTTTGACCATTTTGCCCTTTTGATGATCTGATCAAATTTCTTGAGGAGTTGTGATCCAAACTTGATCAAATGATACATATGAGCCTAAAATGTTGTTATGGATCAAAATTTATTAAGTTTGACTGTAAATTGGCCACAATTGACTTTTTCCCTAATACAACTGATTTTTAGGTCAACTGTCCAATTGACTGGGCAAAAATGTGATTCAAGGCTTGAAACTTGGTATGAGCAATCTTAGGGGTCCAAGATGGTGTATGAAAGTCACATGAAGCATTGATGGTCCAAAAATCCTTGTGAAAACTCAAACCCTAATTTCAGGTCATCAGTGCAAGATGAGGTCTTGAGCTGAGCAAATCCTAATCTTGTCTGGAGTCCAAGAAGTCTTGTAAGGAAAATCTTGATAAAATGAGAGGGCAAATTTTGGGGTACAACAGCTTCCCCTGTTCAATCTTCTTGAACCTGAAGAGTTAGATTGGCGAGTTTGCCGTTCGTGACTCGAAGGTAAAAGATGATTGGACACTAGAGTGCCCGTAAATTTGCACTCGTCAAAATGTAGTTGAGGGAATGGGCTTAAAGATGCAATTTGGAGATGTGATAGAATCTTGTTGGAGATGGGCTTAAAGATGCCATCCAAGAATGTTTGTTGAATTGTATGTTGTAAGTCAGGAGAATAAGTATCAGAATAGTATCCGCGTCTGGAACGTATCTGAACTGTATCTGGGGACTGAATCTGAAAGAGCAAAGGAATAACATCTATATCTAGAGCGTATCCAAGCTGTATCTGAATGTTGAATCTGAATAAGCAATAAAATAGCATCCGTGTCTGGAGCTTCTATGAGCTGGGGAGAATCAGAATAAGTGACAGAATGGCAATCGTATCTGGAGCGTATCCGTACTGAATCTGAAGTCTGAATCTGAATGAGTGACATAATGGCTTCCGTGTCTGGAGCGTATCCGTACTGTATCTGAATGTTGAATCTGAATAAGCAATAGAATATCATCCGTGTTTGGAGCTTCTCTGAGCTAGGGAGAATCAGAATAAGTGATAGAATGACAACCGTATCTGGAGCGTATCCATACTGAATCTGAAGTCTGAATCTGAATGAGTGACATAATGGCTTCCGTGTCTGGAGCGTATTTGTACTTTATCTGAATGTTGAGGTTTGAATGAGTATCAGAATGACTTCCGTGTCTAGAGCGCATCTGGACTAGAATCTGAATAAGTGACAGAATGACTTCCGTGTCTAGAGTGTATCTGTACTGTATCTGATAGTTGAAATCTGAATAAGTATCAGGATGGCATCCGTATCTGGAGCGTATCTGAACTGTATCTGATATCTGAATCTGAATGAGAGACAGAATAACTTCCGTGTTTGGAGTGTATCTGTACTGTTTCATGATTGTACACTGTTAATGGTAGCTTTGTTAATCTTATCCTGAAAAGGGCAAAGTGTTAGCTGAAACACAAAGTTATGTTGCATGAAATGCATGATCCAATAAATGTGCTTTATCAATGTTTATGATATATGAATGTAATGTATGCGCATGTAAGCTGATTTGCTGTATTGCTGAGGAAAATAAATCCTTGACAGCTGCTGGAGATTCAAAATCTTTGATTGTTGCCGGGGAAAATATATTCTTGACCGCTGCTGGAGATTCAAAATCTTTGATTGTTGAGGATGAGAAATCCTTGGCGACTGTTGGGGATTCAAAATCCTTGACAACTTCTATGGGGATATGAGGATCCTTCATGTCTTGAAGTTGGAGCATTTGACAAAAATTCTGTTATGAGAGTAATGCCAAACTGCTTGAATAATCTGCTTGGGGAATCCAGAGAACTTTAATGACGTCTATTGGGGATTGCACACAGGGAATCCTTATTCTGCTGAGGAATAGAGAAAACTCTGATGACTTCTGCGGGGAAATAAGAATGAGAATCTTCATTTTGGCGACTTCAACGAGGAGCAATAAAACTCTGTGGGGAAGAAGACTTACTGCTGGAGAATAAGTTCAGGAGTTTGAGTTGTATGCCGCTCTACTGGGGAATTATCCTAGGTTGGGGAGAGACAAAAGTTAACTATTATCTGGTTGCTTTTCAGACTTCAAGACAACCTGCTGGGGAATTTGGGGAAAACTGAATGGTTCCCGCTGGGGATTGGTAGCTGGAAATTTTGACTCGACTGGGGAAGAAGGTTTCAGCTTCGCTGGGGATCTGTAACTCAAAGTTTTTGCTCCGCTGGGGATTGGGAGTTGGAAATTTTAACTCTGATGGGAATCAAGGATTCAAGATTTAGCTCCGTTGGAGATCTAGATGATGTACTATAGGGATTGCTCCTGGAATAGCCTAAAGAAGTTTTCCTATCCTTTCAGTCTGTCAGTAATTGTTCTTTTCCACCCTGTTTATTTATAAACAGTAATTATGTTCAAATGCATATGTTCACTAATGAATCATTGGACGTTTTTGCAAATAAAACACAACTGTAAAAGGAAAAGGCAAATAGTTTTTGTACTTTGAAAGAGATATCTTTGTATTTACTTTGAATAAGTGTTTTGTACAAAGGAGACATACATCCTAGTAAGAGGGCGGTGTCATAAAAAATGAGAAAAATTTTATACAAAGAAAGATAGCTATGTGTAAAAAATCCCATGGGGTTCCCATTCTGCTATAGCCTTCATAACTCCAGATATCTTGTCCATTCGTTGCTTCGTCCTAAGATGATTGGATTGATCAGAAGCTCAGAGTTTGTCGGTGAAGAGATTGTCCTTAAAGTGATCCGACGAGACATAGGCATACGCTTTAATTCCCTAACTTTTGCCTGGACCACCCTTACGGGTTTTCGATCCACCGGGAAACCCTTTTTTTGCCCAAGTCGCCCTTTTGGGTTTTCAACTTGCCGGGTGTACAGATTTTTTTATTTAGCCCTAATTTTTGCCTGAACCGCCCTTTCGAGTTTTTGATTCAACGGGATGCCCTTGTTTTTCCTAGGTGTGTCAACCTAGCGGGTCATTTATGCGTAGTATCTTTTGACTATGTCTGTGTTCGCAGGATGCGACAGGTCGTCACCATCCATGGTGGTTAAAATCATTGCCCCGCCAGAAAAGATGTTTTTGATCACAAATGGTCCTTCGTAGGTAGGAGTCCATTTGCCCCTGGGATCACTTTGTGGCAAGATGATGCGCTTGATCACTAGATATCCAACTTGATACACTTGTCATCTGACTTTCTTGTTGAAAGCCTTGATCATCCGTTTTTGATACGTCTGACCATGACAAATAGCAGTAAGCCTCTTTTTATCAATTAGGTTCAACTGATCAAGTCGGGTTTGAATCCAATCGTCTTCACTCAAACCTGCATCCTTCATGATTCTCAAGGAGGGAATCTGAACCTCGATAGGCAAGACAACTTTCATGCCATAAACTAAAGAATAGGGTGTTGCCCCAGTTGATGTGCGTGCTGTGGTACGATACCCATGGAGAGCAAACGCTAACATCTCATGCCAGTCCTTGTAGGTGACTGTCATCTTTTGTATGATATTTTTGATATTTTTGTTCGCAGCTTCGACATCATCGTTCATCTTTGGCCGATAGGGAGATGAATTATGATGTTGAATCTTGAACTGCTCGCACAGGGCGATGATCATAGTATTGTTAAGGTTTGTACCATTATCAGTAATGATCCTTTCGGGGATACCGTACCGGTAAATAAGGTTCTGCTTGATGAAGCGGGCAACCACATTCTTAGTAACGGATGCAAAGGAAGCTGCTTCAACCCACTTTGTGAAATAATCAATGGCCACCAGAATGAAGCGGTGTCCATTGGATGCTGTAGGCTTGATCTCTCCAATCATGTCGATTCCCCACATAGCGAAGGGCCAAGGAGCTGTTAAGACATTTAGAGGAACCGGAGGTACGTGTACCTTGTCTGCATAGATTTGACATTTGTGACAAGTACGGGAATGTTGATAGTAGTCAGCTTCCATGGTAGACCAGTAATAGCCCACCCTTCGGATCTTCTTAGCCATCGTATGCCCGCTAGAGTGAGTGCCAAATGTACCTTCATGCAATTCAGCCATAATCCTTTCAGCTTCAATCTTGTCCATACAACGGAGCAGAATAGAATCATGATTGCGCTTGTACAGGATGCCATTGCTTAAGAAGAACTTAGCCGAGAATCTCCTTAAGAACTTTTTGTCATTGACTGAAGCTCCTTCAGGGTATTCTTGAACCTCAAGATACCTTTTGACTTCATGGAACCAAGGCTGGTCCACTACTTCTTCGGTATTAATCTCGTGACAGTGTGCCGGTTCGTCCATCCGTTCAATTGTGATTTGTGGAGCCTCATTATCCCAGTTAAGTTTAAACATGGATGACATTGTAGCTAGAGCATCTGCTAGCTGATTTTCTTCTTGCGGGAAGTGCTCGAAGGTAATCTGCTTGAAATGTGGTAACAACGTCAAGACATGTTCTTTGTAAGGGATGAGGTTTGGATGTTTAGTATCCCACTCTCCTTTGATATGACTGATGACCAAAGCTGAGTCCCCAAACACAATTAAATATTTGATTCCCAAGTCTATGGCAGCCTTGAGTCCAAAGATGCAAGCTTCATACTCTGCCATGTTGTTCGTACAGTTGAAGCAAAGTCTGGATGTGAAAGGAGTATGGAAACCTTCTGGGGAAATGAGTACCGCGCCGATACCGTTACCAAGTGCATTGGAGGCCCCATCAAAGTACATGGTCCATCAGGATCCTTGTTCAGGTCCGTCATATGGTCTGCAACCTTCAATGTTGTCTAATGTCATGATGTCTTCGTCAGGGAAGTCGAACTTCATGGATTGGTAATCTTCGACAACTTGATGAGCTAGATTATCAGCTAGCACACTCCCCTTTATAGCTTTTTGGGTCGTGTACTGTATGTCATATTCCGTCAGGATCATCTGCCATCTAGCTATTCTTCCAGACAAAGCAGGCTTCTCAAAGATGTACTTTATCGGATCCATCTTAGATATCAGCAAAGTGGTATGAGTCAACATATACTGCCTTAGCCGGCGAGCAGCCCATACCAAAGCGCAATAGGTTTTCTCGAGCAGTGAGTATCGGGTCTCACAGTCGGTAAACTTTTTGCTAAGGTAATAAATGGCATGCTCTTTTCATCCAGACTCGTCATGCTGCCCCAGTACGCACCCCATTGAGTTATCCAAAACGGTTAGATACATGATTAGCGGTCTTCCTTCGACGGGTGGCATCAAGATAAGAGGTTCTAGCAAATACTCCTTGATTTTATCGAAAGCAATTTGACAGTCATCATTCCATTTAACTACCTGATCTTTCTTCAACAGCTTGAAGATCGATTCACAAGTAGATGTTAGGTGAGAAATGAACCTAGCAATATAGTTTAGGCGTCCCAAGAAACCTCTGACCTCCTTCTCAGTGCGAGGAGCAGGCATTTCTTGTATAGCTTTGACTTTGGCAGGATCAACCTCGATGCCTTTGTTGCTGACGATGAAACCCAAGAGTTTACCGGACTAGACTCCGAAAGTACACTTGTTAGGGTTCAATATGAGCTTGTACTCCTTTAACCTGACAAACAGCTTTTGCAAGTGATTAAGGTTCTCTTCTTCAGTTTGTGATCGGGCTATCATGTCATCTATGTAGACCTCTATCTCATGATGTATCATATCATGAAACAAAACTACCATGGTGCGTTGATAGGTTGCCCCGACATTCTTCAGTCCGAATGGCATCACTTTATAGCAGAACGTACCCCATTGTGTAACAAAAGTAGTTTTCTCCATGTCCTCAGGTGCCATTTTGATCTGGTTATAGCCTGAGAATCCGTCCATGAAAGAAAATACTCTGTGCTGAGCTGTATTGTCAACCAAGATGTCGATGTGCGGAAGTGGAAAATCATCTTTAGGGATGGCCCTGTTTAAGTCTCTATAATCCACACACATTCTTACTTTGCCGTCCTTTTTAGGCACGGGCACAATGTTAACAACCCATTATGGATAGGAAGTAATAGCCAGAAATCCAGCATTGAACTGTTTCATAACTTCTGCTTTGACCTTTTCTGACATGTCAGGTCTCATGCGGCGGACTTTTTGTTTAACTGGTGGACAGTCTTATCTTGTCGGTAGATGGTGTACTATAATGTCTGTATCGAGTCCCGACATGTCTTCGTATGACCAGGCGAAGATCTCAACATATTCATGCAACAGCTGAATTAGGTGCTCTTTGACACTCGGTTCTAAGTTGGCACCCACTCTGATTTCCTTCTTGTCTTCATCTGTACCCAAATTAATTGTGTCTAACAGCTCCTCATGAGGCAAAATTGCTCTTTCCTCTTGTTGTAGAAGTCTGGCCAATTCCCCTGGCACCTCACAATCTTCCTCACCTTCATATTCGGCTTGGTAGACCAGATCTTCAGAGTCACTGAAGGCTATAACAGTATCGTTACCCATGGGTTCCGGAGGGGAAGGGTACCTGCAATTGTGAGTGTGGGTGTGTGTAAGGGCATAACCATCTTTAAAACAACAAAATGTAAAAGAAAGACCATGATCACAAAAGTTTTAAATATGAAAAGCGTCCATGATTCATTAAAATGACATATGAAAATGAAATAAGAACCCTTATAAATGGACCTATGTGCCTCGGGTAATACATAAGGTTGAAAAAGTACGAATTGTTTGTGAATTATTACAGATCCAACAGAAATGGAAAATATAAATTACTGCGGTATGAAAGTAATCGGAACAAAGTCTTTTGCTTCCCAGTTGCACAGTCCTCCGCCAACAGTAGGAAAAATCCAGTCTTCCAGGCTGCCCTCTTCTTCACTGTCCTCTAGTGCATTAACCCCTCGGTGGCTGATCTTCACAGGTGGCCCTCCGGCACGGGCGCGGCGCACGAACTTCTGAGCAGTTGAGGTGAACCCCAAGCCAAATTTGTCTGATTTGAAAGGAAAGTCGGGAAGTTGACCCCAGATAGTGGATCCTCCTTCTTCCACTACTGCCCTTGCATCTTTTAGAGAAGACATCTGAGGTACAGGTCTTGTGATCACTGGAGTTGAAGATACTGCTTTAGTCGCTGCTATTTCTTCAAAGACTTCTTCAAAATGTTGGAAAGGGGTTTCTATGAATTCACCATCTAACTCCACATAATAGAAGGAATTCAGATGACTAATCATATATTCCTCTTCCCCATGGACAGTTATAATTTTCCCTTGGACAGGGTATTTGAGCATTTGATGCAGGGTAGAAGTAACAACTCCAACATTGTGAATCCAGGGGCGTCCCAACAGGCAAGAGTAGGAAGGGCGGATGTCCATCACGTAAAATGTTGAATTGAACGTCTGGGTACCCACCTTGATCAGGATGTCCACCTCTCCATGGACCATCCTTTTAGAGCCGTCAAATGCTCTCACAATGATATTACTGGGTTTCAGGGTTAGGCCTTCACAATCCAATCTATCCAAGGCCTTCTTTGGCAAGACGTTCAGAGATGATCCAGTATCAACCAAAACATGAGCTAGGGTGGTCCCCCTACACTCCACCGAGACATGTAGTGCGTCATTATGTTTTCTCCCTTTGAGGGTCAAGTCGACATCGGAGAAACCCAGGCCATTGTCGGCTGTCAGACTGGCCACACACTCCTGGAACTGATCAGCAGAGGTTTCTTGCGGCACGTGGGCCGTCTTCAAGAATTTGATAAAAGCTTTAGCATGTGCCTCGGAGCACAACAACAAGGCTAACATAGAGATTTTGGAGGGGGTCTCTCCCAGTTGTTCAACAACATCATAATCACTTTTCTTAATGATCCTCGGACTCTCTTCCATCTCTTTCTGGGATGTTTCAGGAATGACTAGTGATTGAGCCTTCGTCAAGACAGGCTCCTCTTGAACATTCTTTCCTTTTTTCTCAGCAGCGGAAACAGGGATGGGAATTGCATTGTCATTGTTGGCGGGTACACTTGCAGGTGTAATCACTGGTATGGCTGTAATCTTTGGAATGGCCACGGGTCCA
The DNA here is from genome assembly GCA_948472305.1 of Vicia faba. NCBI lineage: Eukaryota > Viridiplantae > Streptophyta > Magnoliopsida > Fabales > Fabaceae > Vicia > Vicia faba. The sequence continues at coordinate 1,028,794,807 of OX451739.1, forward strand.
GAGACTGCTGTTGGAGGAGCAATCTCTGGAGAAAAGATTCTTTCGCTACGAGTAACCTTGCTTGTTCCGGCAATGTTACTGATGTCGGGAGTATCTTCTTCAGAGCTTTCTTCTTCTGCAATCTGTTCAATCTGTTTGACACCATGGTAGTAGATTTCTCCACCATAGTTCCATGGTACCATTTTATCGGACTTGTATGGGGCTGGCCCGAGCATTGTTATCTTCAATGGAGTAGTCATTGGAGCAGATGTAATCCTAACGGGTTTTTTAGGAACCCTGGAAGGATTGACGTATATGGTTATTATTGAAACTTCTGGAACTGGAATGGGTGAGATGGGAGCTTTCTCAAACAAAATTTCCTTGTTATCAATCAATTGTTGGATTCCTTTCTTCAATAAAGGACAATCAAATGGGGAGGATAGGCAAGCATGGCAATCTTGGTCACAGCATGGGAACACCCCAGCTTTCAACAAATTTAACTTGACGGTTAGGAGAGGAGTTAACAATTCATCCACAGTAGAAACAAACAGATCTTCTTCCACAACACTGGCATTGTGTCCATGCCTAGGCATTGGAGCAGAGATAACATTCGGCTTTTCAGGAGCTTCAAATTCAACTTCCTTTGCGTCAATCAGATCTTGAATCTTATTCTTCAGAGCCCAACAAATGTTGGTGTCGTGCCCTGGACTTTCTGAATGGTAAGCACACCTGGCATTCAGATGGTAGTATGGAGATGTAGTATTAGGGTTTTTAGGGGCCTCCTTTAGCATGGCCAGGTTTAACTTCAAGAGATGTGGTAAGACTTGAGCAAGAGTCATGTTTATCTTGGTGAATTGCCTTACAGGCCTTTCCACCCTTTGTTGGTTATTCCTCGGCTGATCATTTCTCGGCTGATTGTTTCTTGGCTGGTCTGATGCAGACTTTTGAATCATAACGGCCCCCACAGTTGGTCGTCGTTCGGTTCTTCCCTGATTTCTCTGTGCATAGACATCAGACACTTCTTTTTTTACCAATGAAGGGCTTTTTTGCAGCAGCAGAGGTAGACACATCTTTCTGAATTTTTCCGCTTCTAATACCGGCTTCCACCCTTTCGCCAGTTAAAATCAACTCAGTGAAACCTGCAGAGGAGCTTCCAATCAGGTGATTAAAGAAAGGACCTGACAGAGTCCCCAAGAACATGTCCACTAGCTCTCTTTCAGATAAAGGTGGTTGCACCCTTCCGGCCAAATCCCTCCACTTTTGGGTATAGTCTTTGAAGCCCTCATTGGACGCCATGGCCATACTCTGTAGCTGAGTACGGGTTGGTGCCAAGTCGGCGTTGTATTGATACTGTTTATAGAAGGCGGCTGCCAAATCCTCCTAATTATGGACATCTGCTCTCTCCAACTGGTAGAACCAATCAAGCTGGGTTCCCGAAAGACTGTCCTGGAAAAAATGGACCCACAGGTCTTTGTCAGAAGAATGTGGCTGAATTTTCCTGACATAAGATCGTAGGTGCATATTGGGATAAGACAACCCATCATATTTGGCAAATAATGGCACCTTAAACTTAGGAGGGATTATAATTCCAAATACCAACCCTAACTCTTCAAAGTCCAGCCCAGGCACTCTCTGTATCTCCATAGCAGCTAGGCGCTCTTCCAGATTTTTGTATTTGTCATCGGCCGGAGGATACTGTTGTTCGGAGTAATCCTCATATTCCTCTTCTTCAGCTTCAGATTCAGATGGCACTGCAGTCTCTTTACCTGAAATTCTGGCTGCAGATACTCAATGTCACGTTCAATGTTATGACACCGTATCTGACTTACTATATGACAGTAAATACAAAAGCAATAAAGAACACAGTCAATTGTTTACCCAGTTCAGTGTGCAACAACACCTACTCTGGGGGCTACCAAGCCAGGGAGAGAATCCACTATAAGAGATGTTAATTCAGGAATAAACCAACCAGTTTATCTCCTTCACTTAAGACCTACCCAATGCAATTCTAATCTAAGTACAACTTAAACCTGAGTTCCTACTCACTCCCCCTCAATCACAGCAGTGATACATAAACCAATTTGACTTAAGAATTGATGAAGACACTCTTCAAAAACAAACACTTGATTAAGCTTCACAGCTTTTTAATCAAGCAACACAATCACTCGTGCTTCACAGCTTTGAGTGATGTACACAACTAACTTGACTCTGCTTCACAGCTTTAGTCAAGGAACATTCAAACACTCTTGCTTCAAAGCTTTGAGTGCTACACAACCCTTACAAATAGAAACCTATTCCAAGGCACTTATCACAATGATAATTGCTTGGAGTACAAATAAACAAATCTATACAGATTACAAAATGATCTTCTAATCAATCAGCAGGGATGGTTGAAAAACAGCAGCTCTGTTGAATATATAGCAGCTGCAACTTCAGTTAGGGTTTCCAAAAACCTAGGGTTAATTCCGTTTGACCTAAAGACCAGGTCACAGGACTTTATTAACCAGGTTAGGGTTGAGCTAGGTTACCCCTCAGAAAACGCAGGATTCTGTTCAGAAAGGACTGAGTTATTTCCTGAAAAAACTCAGACTTATCCAATCCTGCAATCCTGTTAGTTCAGAACAGGATGTCATAACATCTGTTATGACATCTGAGAAAACCTGTCTACTGATTTAGCAAAATGTGATCATTTTGCAAAAATGCTCAGATACACACTTATAAGCATCAGTATTTGAATTACAATATTTTTCTGCAAAGGTACCTAATGAGTCAGTACAAACTGAACTAGAATGTTGTGACATCAGTCATGACATTCACACATACACTTGGGATTTACCAAAAATGCAAGCCAATACTTAAACACCTACAAACTCCCCCTTTGGCAGATTTTTGGCTAAAGACCCTAAAACAATCAGAGATAGATAGCAGCAGAAATAAGTGACAGCAGAAAAATAGAACACAGAATGTCAAGTACTGATTAAGCAAGTACCCAAATATTCTCCCCCTCTTTAGCCACAAATGGGCCAAAGAAAACATGTTAAAGAAAATTATACAGTTATCCAAAACAAAATAGTAAGAGCAGCAGCAGAAAACAACTTCCAAACTCCACCAGATATCAGCACCAACCAGCAACACCACCAAACAGCAATCAACCTTCAAGCACTGTCATCAGATTCTGAGGAGCTAGTTTCTTCAATGTTGAGATGTCCTTCACCTTCTTCCCTTCTGTTTTCTTCAGCTTCCTCCTTTTCTAGCCTGACAATTAGAAGTTCTAGGGTCCTTTTTCTAGTATCCAGCTCTTTGCAAGTTTCTTTTAAAACAGCTATGACATATGATGTCTTGGACTGGGTCTTCATAGACGATGTCTCAGCTGATGTTATGACAATGTCTGGAGCATGAGATCCCTGAAACAGTTTGTAGTGCAGGCCAAGGGCAGGAGCTCTTTTGCAGACTGTATCTCTTGCCACAAGGATATCAGGGAATTGTGCAAGGATGATTCCACAGAGGAGGGAGGGAAAGGCAATTGGTCCTTTGACAGCATAACTGCCAGCATGCTTTAAAGTTTGTTCAAAGATGTACCTTCCATAGTCAAAGGCAGTCTTGGTTCCTACAGCATAGATAAATCTCCCCAATCCTGTGGAGATAGTTGATTTGTGATTTGTAGGCACCCAGTTTGCTGCACCTATTTTATGCAAGATGGCAAATTTCATGCTGAGTTTACTAGCATTCAGCTTCCCTTTCAATGGCCAGCACTTTACTTGCCTGGTTGTGATGGTTAGACACACTTCATTGTCAGTTGCCTCTAGATCAGGACAGTCCTTATTTGTTCTTCCAAGAAACTTGTTGATTTCTGATGGAGAGAACTTGACCCTTCTTCCTCTAACAAACACACTCTCAAAGTCAGCTGACCTCCCATCAGCACAATCATTAGACAAGTTCACTACAAACTCCTTAACCAGATTTTCATAACATTTATTAAACTTCATCACTGTCTTCATTAGCCCAGCATTCTTGATCAGATCCATGATGTCTTTGCATTCCAAGGCATCATTGTTGAGTTCTCTCTCCAAGGCTATTCTCTTTAAGCAAACATACTTCCATCTGTTTGCATTGTCAGGATGATGAAAGGAGATGTTGTCTGTTGGCACTTCAGGCACTCTAGCAATCTTGCTGGAGGGGAGCTTCCTTCTGATGGGAGTTTCTTCAATATCAATCTCAAATTCTGATTCATCATCAGAATCAGAAGTTTCAGGTTCTTTACTTTTCTTAGAGATTGGTTATCTAGCAGTCTGCACCTGTGCCTTCTTCCCTTTTGTCTGAATGCTTCTCTCAGCCATCCCTTCAGCCTTGGATTTCTTAGCATCAGGTTTATCATTCTGACTACTCTTTCTTTTCATCAATCTCCTAGCTATGCTAGGGTTCACATTAGCAATCAGTTCATTATCTGAGTAATCTTCATCCACATCAATGATAGGTGGATCAGCAGCCTTTTCAGAGGGGTTCTGAATGTTGTCTTTTGGTGTCACAACATCCTCAGTGACATCCACATTTTCAGAACCTTCCACATTTGGACTTTCTGATTGATTTAAAGGGATAGAAATCCCCGGTACAGATTGGTTGCCACTCAGAATGCTAGTAACCAGCCTAGCAATAGCTTAGTGTACTTGAACTGATCCTTCTCTATTAGGTACAGAAGACGAAGGATGAGAAGAATTACCAGAGGCTGTAGCTTGAGCTCTTCCTGCATGTCTGGTTCTGAGCTTTTTGACTCTGGCTGGGTCAGTGGCCATCTCCCTGAGAGGAGTGACCTCAAGAACTTCAGATTCTATGCATGTAGTGATTGCCCTAGAATCTTGATCAGATGATGACGATGATGAGGAAGTCGAAGCCGCCATGGTGGAAGACGATGTCTGAGACATTTTGATTGACTTTGAGTAATAGTAGCAGTTTGAGAAAAATCTTTGATTGGGAGGAGGAAACAGGTTGCAAGGATGAGAGAGGTAGGGGGTAAAAGGGAGTCTCTTCAACTTCTTAAAGCTTTTGAAGGAATTGTGAAAGAATATGATTAACCCACTAAATATAGACTTAATACAATTAATCCCTTCAACCCTTGTTTTAAGCAAAACTGATTGCTATAATTTCTCATGTTGGTGAATACCCAACCTGCCCTTCAAATTTCCAAGTTTATTTCCAACAAGAGCCTTGGTAGAAGAATCAGTCAACTGAAGCTTAGAGAACCTATGTTCCAGTTTAAATGACTTCTTCTCTTCAAAGTCAATAGGGTTCAAGGAAAAGTTGAATGTTTTCAGATTGTCACAACACAATGTCACAACATCTCGTGTAACATTGTACTCAGGGAGCATCTGTTTTGACCAGATGTTTTGAGAACAGAATTTGTGAGACTTGTTATTTCCAACATCCTTGTCAAGATGACTTAAGGTTCTGACAACACATTCTTCTTCAAGTTTATTCCCCACATCACAGATATCATCAACCTATAGTTTTGGAGTTCTTCTGACCGTTTCCATAGAGATAGCTCTCTTCATTCTTCTTAGATGAAGGAGACCAAGCTTATGCTGCCACAGTTTCACCTCTTTTTCTTCTTTTGCAATGGAATACACAGATGAGGAATTAGTGTTCTCAGCCTCCCACAAGTAACAGTTGTCTTTGGATCTGACTCCTTTCATTACTATCTCTTGTTTGTCATTGATTACAAGGCATTCAGATCTTGAGAAATTGACCTTGAATCCTAGATCACACAGTTGACTGATACTAATGAGATTAGCAGTCAGTCCTTTCACCAGCAGTACTTCATTCAGACTTGGAACTCCAGGGCAGTCCAAATCTCCAACTCCTTTGATTTCACCTTTAGCCCCATCTCCAAAGGTCACAAAACTGGTGGTGTGAGGCTTAACATTATTGAGGAGGTTCTTGATTCCAGTCATATGTCTGGAACATCCACTGTCAAAGTACCAGTCTTCCTTTGCAGAGACCCTCAGGGAAGTGTGAGCTATCAGTGCAGTAGCCTTTTTCTTCCATTGAGGAGCATGTGGTACCTTTTTAGACTTAGGTTTGACACCTGAGATCTGATTAGGGTATCCATGTAATCTGAAGCAGAAGGGCTTTATGTGGCCATATCTACCACAATGATGGCATTTCCATCTTTGATACCTTTTCTTCATATGTCTCTGTTTCTGATGTTGAGAGTTGTGTTGAGACATCCGTTTTGACATTTGCTTACCAGTACCAGATTTCTTTGCTTCCATAAATCCTAGTCCAGATTTATTTCCCACATTTTGTCCAACCTGAAGGATCTCTTCCAATTTGTCTGTTCCATTGGTCAACATCTTGACAGATTTGGTCATTTGATTCAGTTGTGAGTTCAGCAGTTGAACTTCTCCTTCTAAATGACTTATAGTTTCAAGATTTGCCCTCTTTTCAGCCTCCAGCTTTATAATGAGTTTTGATTGTTTCTCATTCTGCACACAGACTTCAGCACTTCTGATACACAATTTCTTGTAGGTATCAGCCAGTTCTTCAAATGTCACTTCTTCATCACTAGTGTCACTCTCAGAAGTACAAACACTAGTTAGGGCAGTAACTAGTTTGGCAGATTCTTCTTCAGAATTACTTTCTGAATCATAGTCAGACCAAGTAACAGTCATTCCTTTCTTTTGCTTCTTAAGAAAGGTAGGACATTCAGCTCGAATATGTCCATATCCTTCACATCCATGGCATTGAATACCTCTGCCTTGGTTTCCCTTATCTTCTGACCTTGGTCTTCTGCTGGAACTGTCAATGTCAGAGGGAATGTTATGAACATTAGACCTTGACTTTGGGCCCATTCTTTTGATGAGCCTGTTGAACTGTCTTCCAAGCATGGCAATAGCTTCTGATATGTTTTCTTCTTCATCCTCCTTGTATTCAACATCAATGTTGGATACAAGTGCTATGCTTTTGTTCTTCTTGTCACCATTATCAGTGATTCCCATCTCAAAAGTCTGAAGAGACCCAATAAGTTCATCCACTTTCAACTTGCTAATGTCTTGGGCTTCCTCTATGGCAGTTACCTTCATTGCAAATCTTTTAGGCAAGGATCTGAGAATCTTCCTCACCAGTTTTTCTTCTGACATTTTTTCTCCCAGTGCTCCTGAGGTGTTGGCAATCTCCAAGATGTTCATGTGAAACTCATGAATGGTTTCATCTTCCATCATTTTTAGATTCTCAAATTTGGTGGTCAACATCTGAAGCCTTGACATTTTTACTTTGGAAGTTCCCTCATGAGTAGTTTTGAGAGTGTCCCAAACTTCCTTGGCCAGTTCATATTGATGTACTAGTCTGAAAATGTTTCTATCAATTCCATTGAACAAGGCATTTAGAGCTTTTGAATTTCCCAGAGCTAACTCATCTTCTTCTTTACTCCAATCTTCCTCAGGCTTCAGACTGATTGTCCCATCTATCTCAGTTATGGTGGGATGAATCCATCCTTTGTCAGCAGCTCTCCAAGCTTTTTTGTCCAGAGATTTTAGGAAGGCAATCATACGAGGTTTCCAGTAATCATAATTAGTTCCATCCAGAATGGGTGGTCTATTTCCAAAAACTCCTTCTTTGTCCATAGTGCCAGAAAGTGATATCCCTAGATCTCACCCAGTAATACAGGCAGGGTGCCTGCTCTGATGCCAATTGAAATTCTGGCTGCAGATACTCAATGTCACGTTCAATGTTATGACACCGTATCTGACTTACTATATGACAGTAAATACAAAAGCAATAAAGAACACAGTCAATTGTTTACCCAGTTCAGTGTGCAACAACACCTACTCTGGGGGCTACCAAGCCAGGGAGAGAATCCACTATAAGAGATGTTAATTCAGGAATAAACCAACCAGTTTATCTCCTTCACTTAAGACCTACCCAATGCAATTATAATCTAAGTACAACTTAAACCTGAGTTCCTACTCACTCCCCCTCAATCACAGCAGTGATACATAAACCAATTTGACTTAAGAATTGATGAAGACACTCTTCAAAAACAAACACTTGATTAAGCTTCACAGCTTTTTAATCAAGCAACACAATCACTCGTGCTTCACAGCTTTGAGTGATGTACACAACTAACTTGACTCTGCTTCACAGCTTTAGTCAAGGAACATTCAAACACTCTTGCTTCAAAGCTTTGAGTGCTACACAACCCTTACAAATAGAAACCTATTCCAAGGCACTTATCACAATGATAATTGCTTGGAGTACAAATAAACAAATCTATACAGATTACAAAATGATCTTCTAATCAATCAGCAGGGATGGTTGAAAAACAGCAGCTCTGTTGAATATATAGCAGCTGCAACTTCAGTTAGGGTTTCCAAAAACCTAGGGTTAATTCCGTTTGACCTAAAGACCAGGTCACAGGACTTTATTAACCAGGTTAGGGTTGAGCTAGGTTACCCCTCAGAAAACGCAGGATTCTGTTCAGAAAGGACTGAGTTATTTCCTGAAAAAACTCAGACTTATCCAATCCTGCAATCCTGTTAGTTCAGAACAGGATGTCATAACATCTGTTATGACATCTGAGAAAACCTGTCTACTGATTTAGCAAAATGTGATCATTTTGCAAAAATGCTCAGATACACACTTATAAGCATCAGTATTTGAATTACAATATTTTTCTGCAAAGGTACCTAATGAGTCAGTACAAACTGAACTAGAATGTTGTGACATCAGTCATGACATTCACACATACACTTGGGATTTACCAAAAATGCAAGCCAATACTTAAACACCTACAAACTCCCCCTTTGGCAGATTTTTGGCTAAAGACCCTAAAACAATCAGAGATAGATAGCAGCAGAAATAAGTGACAGCAGAAAAATAGAACACAGAATGTCAAGTACTGATTAAGCAAGTACCAAAATATTCTCCCCCTCTTTAGCCACAAATGGGCCAAAGAAAACATGTTAAAGAAAATTATACAGTTATCCAAAACAAAATAGTAAGAGCAGCAGCAGAAAACAACTTCCAAACTCCACCAGATATCAGCACCAACCAGCAACACCACCAAACAGCAATCAACCTTCAAGCACTGTCATCAGATTCTGAGGAGCTAGTTTCTTCAATGTTGAGATGTCCTTCACCTTCTTCCCTTCTGTTTTCTCCAGCTTCCTCCTTTTCTAGCCTGACAATTAGAAGTTCTAGGGTCCTTTTTCTAGTATCCAGCTCTTTGCAAGTTTCTTTTAAAACAGCTATGACATATGATGTCTTGGACTGGGTCTTCACAGACGATGTCTCAGCTGATGTTATGACAATGTCTGGAGCATGAGATCCCTGAAACAGTTTGTAGTGCAGGCCAAGGGCAGGAGCTCTTTTGCAGACTGTATCTCTTGCCACAAGGATATCAGGGAATTGTGCAAGGATGATTCCACAGAGGAGGGAGGGAAAGGCAATTGGTCCTTTGACAGCATAACTGCCAGCATGCTTTAAAGTTTGTTCAAAGATGTACCTTCCATAGTCAAAGGCAGTCTTGGTTCCTACAGCATAGATAAATCTCCCCAATCCTGTGGAGATAGTTGATTTGTGATTTGTAGGCACCCAGTTTGCTGCACCTATTTTATGCAAGATGGCAAATTTCATGCTGAGTTTACTAGCATTCAGCTTCCCTTTCAATGGCCAGCACTTTACTTGCCTGGTTGTGATGGTTAGACACACTTCATTGTCAGTTGCCTCTAGATCAGGACAGTCCTTATTTGTTCTTCCAAGAAACTTGTTGATTTCTGATGGAGAGAACTTGACCCTTCTTCCTCTAACAAACACACTCTCAAAGTCAGCTGACCTCCCATCAGCACAATCATTAGACAAGTTCACTACAAACTCCTTAACCAGATTTTCATAACATTTATTAAACTTCATCACTGTCTTCATTAGCCCAGCATTCTTGATCAGATCCATGATGTCTTTGCATTCCAAGGCATCATTGTTGAGTTCTCTCTCCAAGGCTATTCTCTTTAAGCAAACATACTTCCATCTGTTTGCATTGTCAGGATGATGAAAGGAGATGTTGTCTGTTGGCACTTCAGGCACTCTAGCAATCTTGCTGGAGGGGAGCTTCCTTCTGATGGGAGTTTCTTCAATATCAATCTCAAATTCTGATTCATCATCAGAATCAGAAGTTTCAGGTTCTTTACTTTTCTTAGAGATTGGTTGTCTAGCAGTCTGCACCTGTGCCTTCTTCCCTTTTGTCTGAATGCTTCTCTCAGCCATCCCTTCAGCCTTGGATTTCTTAGCATCAGGTTTATCATTATGACTACTCTTTCTTTTCATCAATCTCCTAGCTATGCTAGGGTTCACATTAGCAATCAGTTCATTATCTGAGTAATCTTCATCCACATCAATGATAGGTGGATCAGCAGCCTTTTCAGAGGGGTTCTGAATGTTGTCTTTTGGTGTCACAACATCCTCAGTGACATCCACATTTTCAGAACCTTCCACATTTGGACTTTCTGATTGATTTAAAGGGATAGAAATCCCCGGTACAGATTGGTTGCCACTCAGAATGCTAGTAACCAGCCTAGCAATAGCTTGGTGTACTTGAACTGATCCTTCTCTATTAGGTACAGAAGACGAAGGATGAGAAGAATTACCAGAGGCTGTAGCTTGAGCTCTTCCTGCATGTCTGGTTCTGAGCTTTTTGACTCTGGCTGGGTCAGTGGCCATCTCCCTGAGAGGAGTGACCTCAAGAACTTCAGATTCTATGCATGTAGTGATTGCCCTAGAATCTTGATCAGATGATGACGATGATGAGGAAGTCGAAGCCGCCATGGTGGAAGACGATGTCTGAGACATTTTGATTGACTTTGAGTAATAGTAGCAGTTTGAGAAAAATCTTTGATTGGGAGGAGGAAACAGGTTGCAAGGATGAGAGAGGTAGGGGGTAAAAGGGAGTCTCTTCACCTTCTTAAAGCTTTTGAAGGAATTGTGAAAGAATATGATTAACCCACTAAATATAGACTTAATACAATTAATCCCTTCAACCCTTGTTTTAAGCAAAACTGATTGCTATAATTTCTCATGTTGGTGAATACCCAACCTGCCCTTCAAATTTCCAAGTTTATTTCCAACAAGAGCCTTGGTAGAAGAATCAGTCAACTGAAGCTTAGAGAACCTATGTTCCAGTTTAAATGACTTCTTCTCTTCAAAGTCAATAGGGTTCAAGGAAAAGTTGAATGTTTTCAGATTGTCACAACACAATGTCACAACATCTCGTGTAACATTGTACTCAGGGAGCATCTGTTTTGACCAGATGTTTTGAGAACAGAATTTGTGAGACTTGTTATTTCCAACATCCTTGTCAAGATGACTTAAGGTTCTGACAACACATTCTTCTTCAAGTTTATTTCCCACATCACAGATATCATCAACCTGTAGTTTTGGAGTTCTTCTGACCGTTTCCATAGAGATAGCTCTCTTCATTCTTCTTAGATGAAGGAGACCAAGCTTATGCTGCCACAGTTTCACCTCTTTTTCTTCTTTTGCAATGGAATACACAGATGAGGAATTAGTGTTCTCAGCCTCCCACAAGTAACAGTTGTCTTTGGATCTGACTCCTTTCATTACTATCTCTTGTTTGTCATTGATTACAAGGCATTCAGATCTTGAGAAATTGACCTTGAATCCTAGATCACACAGTTGACTGATACTAATGAGATTAGCAGTCAGTCCTTTCACCAGCAGTACTTCATTCAGACTTGGAACTCCAGGGCAGTCCAAATCTCCAACTCCTTTGATTTCACCTTTAGCCCCATCTCCAAAGGTCACAAAACTGGTGGTGTGAGGCTTAACATTATTGAGGAGGTTCTTGATTCCAGTCATATGTCTGGAACATCCACTGTCAAAGTACCAGTCTTCCTTTGCAGAGACCCTCAGGGAAGTGTGAGCTATCAGTGCAGTAGCCTTTTTCTTCCATTGAGGAGCATGTGGTACCTTTTTAGACTTAGGTTTGACACCTGAGATCTGATTAGGGTATCCATGTAATCTGAAGCAGAAGGGCTTTATGTGGCCATATCTACCACAATGATGGCATTTCCATCTTTGATACCTTTTCTTCATATGTCTCTGTTTCTGATGTTGAGAGTTGTGTTGAGACATCCGTTTTGACATTTGCTTACCAGTACCAGATTTCTTTGCTTCCATAAATCCTAGTCCAGATTTATTTCCCACATTTTGTCCAACCTGAAGGATCTCTTCCAATTTGTCTGTTCCATTGGTCAACATCTTGACAGATTTGGTCATTTGATTCAGTTGTGAGTTCAGCAGTTGAACTTCTCCTTCTAAATGACTTATAGTTTCAAGATTTGCCCTCTTTTCAGCCTCCAGCTTTATAATGAGTTTTGATTGTTTCTCATTTTGCACATAGAATGTTGTGACATCAGTCATGACATTCACACATACACTTGGGATTTACCAAAAATGCAAGCCAATACTTAAACACCTACATTACCTTTTCTCTCTCCTTCCTCAGAGGTTGATGGAAATTCCAAAGTCCGTCTGGCTTGTCCTTCAAACCTTCTGCCCATAAGAACCACCCCAACTCGCTTCTTCTTCTTTTTCTCTTTTTCCTTCTCTAGTAGATTCTTGAGCTCCTCCTGCCCCTTGGCCAAGGTCAGGAGTAGCTGTTGAAATTGTGAATTCTGAGCTTGCAAATCTTTGACCGTTTGTTCAATATCCATCTTGCTGAAATAAACAGCAGAGAGATGAGGAAACTTGGTGTGAAGACCTGTTTATGCATATGATGAATGATATGTATTCATGTAATGCTTTCAAGGATTCAAAAATTCAAATTTGTGTTTAAACAAAAAGGAACAAACGTTATATTAATAAAATAGAATTTGTTTACATCAATGCCCCTAGGGAAAAATAGTACAAAATTCTAAGATAAAAAGACGTTGCACATCCTCTTTGGTGCAACGTAGGTGTTGAGAGTCTGCTCTTCGTGAAGTAACCGAGTAAGTTCCAAAACCTTCTTCTCGCTTGCGTAGAATTGGGCTTCAAAAGTATTGCATTCTCCCTTGAGCTATATCCAACTCCTTTGCAAATCTTCGAGTGATGTTGGCATGTCAGGATGTAGCAGGGTGTATGGAACCTCTTCTTCCATAACAGGCTCTATAATCACTGGGAGAATAGAGGGGTAAGGCATCATAAGACTTTGGGTGCGGGTTCGTACCCACTTGAGTTAATGCTCAAGGGGGATGGAATTCTTGTGTCCCAAGGTCTTACTGTCTACCTTGTTTGGCATCCTCCAAGCTCGGATAAACCTTTTACGAAGTCCTTGATTGTCGTTGTCGAAGTCAAAAACCAAGTTTGGAATCAGCATATCATGTGGGCCATCCCTTCGGGCATAACCAAACTGTCTCAGAGCCAAGCAGGGGTAGTAGGTGATACCTCCCCTAATGCCAAGTAGAGGGACATTAGGAAATTCCCCACAATGGTCGATGATGATAACATTCTCTTTTGATCGAGAACACCAATGAATATCTGAATATGTAAGAGTCATCAATCGTTGTGACCACCTCAAACCTTGCTCATTCTTCAAGACTGATTGGGGAAGATGAGAAATAAACCATCTTGCCAGTAGAGGAGTGCAACACATGAGAACACTTCTTTTCCTCATTGTTCGAGTGTGAAAAGAGTCCAAGATATCTCCAAGCAATGTAGGCACAGGGTTGCGAGCCATGAAGATTTTGACAGCACTCACATCTATGAGTTGATCAGGATTTGGGAACAAGACCATCCCATAGATGAGAAGAGCTACAATCTCCTCAAAAGCTTGTAAGTCCAAAGAATTCTAGCAGCTTTGGGCCTTCTCAAACAAGAATTTTGCCAAGAAGCCTTTGACACCATTTCTAGTTTCCCAATGGGTTATGACATCAGATGAGTGCAAGTGTAAGGCTTGAGCAATCTCTTCTGGTCTTGGATCTATTTCCGTACCGTTGAAGGGTAGTTGATTGAGAATAGGAATCCTCAGGAGTTGAGAAAATTCCTCCAAAGTAGGCACAAGTTGGTAGTCAGGAAATGTGAAGCAATGATGCAAAGGGTCAAAGAACTGGAAAAGAACTTTCATCATGTCTTCCTATGTGTTGGAAGTGACTAAGTTGAGAAGGCGACCATGTCTCTCGGCGAACGGAGAATTCTCAGGAATCCTTGAAGCTAGCTCTTTGAGTTGTGGAGGAATTCTTATAAGGTTGACTTGGATGGTTTTCCTGCGAAGTGATTCCATAACCTACAAAACAGGAACAAAGATGAATTTCTAAAATCCTTGAAATGGTTAGTGGATGCATATGATGCTTCATGATGTCCATGATGTTATGCACAAGTATACATGTACAAGCAAATCACACAAGTTCCTAGTTTAGGCTTGCATGTGGTTTCATAGGTAAGTACCCTCTTGAAGTTTAGTTGGCTCAACCTGTCCTAGAAATAGTAATCGGGTTCTAAGGAGCTCAATATCACTGGATTGTTTCCTTGTTCATTGTTTCAATTTAGCCTCTTTACTGGCGACAAAATATTCCAAGGAACCAACCCTCAATGAGTGTAGTATCGAGTATCTACCAACTTCAGACTGCATCAAAGCCGGTCATCGCACTACATCCTAAAAGGCCAAGTTGGTCAAGTAAAGGTTCTAAAAGTTCATTAGTGCTTCATGACATCACTCAGCGGCCCTGTATTCTCTTTGATTGACTCAAAGGCTACCGGTACCCATAAATATGTCGCACTAACATAGATATTGCTTAGACCGTGTCGGTATACCCCGCACAGTTTCCACAACGTATTGCTATTTACCTATGAATGTTTCCCAAATTCGGGTAGAGGATTCAAACCCAAACAATAGAACCAAAGTGTAAAGCAAATAAGTCAAGAAATATAAGCATGTAAAAGTGATCTAAAACCCTAAGGTAACTCCTCTTTTAAATTCTTCCCCAGCAGAGTCGCCAGTTCTGTGATACGGTGGGAGAACTGACTTGAGGTTTTGCGTTTCGTCGCAAAATGTTTCGGTTTAGCAAGAGTCGCCACCGACTTTTATTTTATCCAAAAGGAAAGGTAAAAAAGCACAGGAAAGACCTTTGAGATTGTTTTTGGGTTCGGGGGGTAGATTATGAAAAGGGAAGGTGCTAGCACCCTTTTCATCCATGGTTTTCCATGGGATCTTAGTTGCTTGTTTTAGATCACTTGCTTTGCTTTTCCAATTGTTTGAAATGGTGCTTTGTATGGTTTCGAAAGTATTTTGAAAAGAGGCCTTTGTTTAGGCAATCTTTGTAATGATTCTCGTTCGTAAGAATGTATACAAAGATGTTTGTCTTTTGAAAAATGTTTCAATGTTTTGAAAGTTGTTTTGGAAATGTTTTTTGAAATGTGTTGTGATGTGTTGTATGTTTGAAAATAGCAAGGATTGCTTGAAAATTGATCAAGTAACTAGAAGCTTATCTACCTACTCAAAAGTCTTTCTTGTACATTTTTTATTCCTTTGACATTGTTGTTTTACCATTGTTTTGGTAGACAACCCTATCTTTGGATGTTAAACGGGACGGGCATGGGTCATCGTATGACCATGATATCAATGGTGCCAAGTATCTTAGCAAGTTTTAGGGACCAAGATCATCTTCGTTTAGGAAACCTTTTGATAGCGTCATCGAGGGACTATAATCTTTTGTTTTGTTTGATTTTGCCAAGATACCTTGTGTGATACGGTGGGAGAACTGACTTGGGATTTTGCGTTTGTTTTCACACTTGTTCGGTTTAGCAAGAGTCGCCACCGACTTTTTATTTTATCCAAAGGAAAGGTCAAAAAGCACAAGAAAGACCTTTGAGATGTTTTCTTGGGTTCGGGGGGTAGATTATGAAAAGGGAAGGTGCTAGCACCCTTTTCATCCATGGTTATCCATGGGCTCGTAGTTACTTGTTTTAGATCACTTGCCTTTGCTTTTCAATTGTTTGAAATGGTGCTTTGTGTGTGTGGTTTTGAAAATGTTTTGAAAAAGATGCCTTGTCTAGGCAACCTTTGTAACGATTCTTGTTTGAATATATACAAAGGTGTGTGTCTTTTTGAAAAGATATTTCAATTTTTGAAAGTTGTTTTGAAATTGTTTTTGAAGTTGTGTTGTGAAGTGTGTTTGAAAATGGCAAGGATGTTTTGCAAGATTTTTGATCAAGTAACTAAGAGTTGTCTACCCTATTTTACTCAAAGATTTTTCTTATGTTTTTAACCCTTTTTAACAGTGTTGTTTCACCATTGTGTTTGATGAACAACCTTGTGTTAGGATGTTAAACACGGGACATGCGCGGGTCATCGTATACAATTATTGAAAGCAACTTGTGAGACGCTCTAGCAATTTTTGTAAGGGACGAGATCGTTTTATCGAAGGCAACATCGAGGGTCATCGAGGGACTACGATCTTTGTTTATCGAAGGGAAATTTGCTAGAGTGTCTCATACTCGAGGGACATGATTTCATTTTCCGAGGCAACAAGCGAGGTTACCCTAGAGGTGCAAGTGTGAATTGTGTATTGATTTTCATGCATTTATCTTGTATTAGGTCATCTAGCGATTGATTTTGAATCTTCGCATACAAACCCTAATTACTATACAATATATTGAAAGTGATAAATTGTGGGAATTTAAAGTCTAAGTTATTACAAATAAGTATCCGGGGGTACAAATGTTTACAAATGGGGGATGAGTCTTATCAAAATAGTAAAGTCCAAGTATATGTTACAACCAAATCGAACTGTCGCATTTTCAATGTAGAATTATAACAAAGTATAAGATAATGAAAATCAAAGAAATATGGGATGTGTATATTTATTTACAAATGATCAAATAGAAATTTTAACCTAAAAAAGAGTTAAGTGTTATCATTATTGTATTTTTGTTAATTATATGAACAAAGAGTTTTAAAGAAAAGAAAAATTATTTAATTATAAGTTTTATTGTTTATGTATTTTTTTGTTTTATTAAATGAAAACAAGATTAATTAAACTAAACTATATTTTTTTTTGGTATTTTAATGATATTAATCAAGATTAATAAATAAATAATTATCTCAAAAAAGAAAATGAACAAAATTTAATTAGTGTTATTAACTTTAAAAAAAACTAATTAAGATTAAGTAGCAAAATTTGTTAAGTTAATGAAAAGATTTTTTTAGGAAATTAAGCTTTAAATGGGTTTAGGCCTAAAATAAAAAGGAACAAGAAACAAGAAAAAGGGTTATGAAGAGGGAAGGGGGGTGTGGCGACTCAGAAGCGTTTGGGCTTCAGTGTTTGTTGGGGCAAAGGACCAATTGAAATGCACAAGTTTTTGTAAGGTTTGAGTTTTGTACATTCAGAATCTAGGGTTTACAGTTTTGTACAGCGGCGCCGCTCCTCTCGTCTTCTTCGTTCTCTTTATCTCTCTCTCAATCGAAACTTTGGATTCGTTCTCCCACCTCCAAGCTACCACAGCATTGCCTCCATCCTCTTCTCTCCACAACGGTGCAAAGCGATGGTTCGAAAGGGTACTGTTTCTTCTTGTTCTAAACGCGTTTTCTTTACAGTTTAGGTTTATGATTCTTGTATGTTTTATTGTTTTGCAAAGTTTAAACTTTGATGTTTCATGCATGAGATGTAGGAAATTTAAGGGAAAAAATACCTTGGTGTTTCGTTTCTGGAGAATGGATGGAAGGAAAGAGGGCTTGGAACGGCGGCGCTCTAGGTGGCCGGAGGAGGAGGACGAGGATGATGCTTATCTGGTATTTCTGTGCTTGACTCTTTTTTGAATGTTTAATGATGACGTTTATTCTGAAAACTTGTTTCTGAATCTTCTTTATTGTTTTGCTTCTACACTCTTCCTCTTTCTCTTTGTTGTATATCGTTGATGATGATGAATTCTGAGACTATGTTGATTGGATTTTCATTGTTGTTTGATGATGACTTCGTTTCTGAAAATTGTATTGCTCTTTTATTCACTTCTGGACTTCTTCCTCTTTCTGATTTTGATATGGATGTCGATGATGATGATGTTCTGAGATTACTTGTTTGAACTTTCACTTCTGGACCTCTTCCTCTTCTTAGGATATTGACTTTTGATGATGAGTATATGTGTTCTGAAAAAGCTATTTGTTGTTTTGCTTGTTCTGCAAGCTCTTCCTTTTCTCTTGTTGAAGATGATATTATTAGTTGGCTTGTTTGGATTTTGGTGAAGGTTTAGCAGTTTTGCTCACAGGTTTGTTGGCCTGAGTGTTTTGGAAACCTATAATACAGGTTTTGGTGAACTTGGCTTGCAGTTTAGGCCAATTTGTTTTGAGTTTTTGCAGGTTAAGTTGGAGGTAGTTTGCAATTGGTTTTGCAGACTTGTAGTGCTGGTCTGCAAGTTTTGGGCTTGCTTGTGTTTAGGCAAGCTTTGCAGTTTGGATATGCTTACAGGCAGTTTTTTGGCATTTGTAAGGCAGGCTGATGAGTTTTTGAGTTTTGTTTGTGTTTACAAGCTTGCAGTTTTGTAAACCTGTAATGCAAGTTTTAGTTGGAAGCTGGCTTTGGCTTGTGTGATTTGTTGTGCTTGTTTGATAGTTTGAGTTTTTTTCCAGAGGCAGTTTGCAGTTGGTTTTGCAAACTTGTAGTGTTGATTTGCAAGTTTTGGGTTCGCTTGACAGGCTTGTGTCTTTGCAGGTTTGTTGGTAAGTTTTTAGTTTTGACAGGTTTGTTTTGATTTGTGAGGCAGGCCTGGATTTTGTTGAGCTTTGCTTGATACAGTTTATCACGTTTTAGGCTTTGAAAGCAGGCTTGAAGGCTTGTGAGTTCTGGTTTTTTGAAACAGGCCTGTAGGCTATGCAGGCTTGTAACTTGCAGTTTTTTGTAAATTCAGGCTGTGGAGTTTTGCTTGCAAGTTTGGAGGTTATGCAATATTTTTTCTCTATGTCTCATGAACTGTTAAACTGTTATATTTATTTGCTTTCTCACTGCTTTTGTACAGCCTGCCAAAACTGCAAACCTTTTTCTGGTTCTCTCTTTCTCTCCATAAAAGCATTTTAAATTGCTTATTATCTTTTTTCTGAAAAGCTTTGTTGGCCAGAATATGATGATAAGTTTGACAAGCCTTCTTGCTTGTATCTTGGTTTATCTCTACATTATGTACTTATTTCCATATTTCTTGAATTGTATGCTTTCTTTGACAACTTGTGTACTTTCTTGGACAGCTTTTCTGCTTTGACAGCTTTGTGTACTTGGTTTGACAGTTTTGCAACTTAGTTTGCTTTTGTGTGCAGCCTTGTGCCTTTGGTTGACTAATGCAGTTTGGGAATCCAGTTTGCTTTGCCTTGCTGCCTTATATCTTTGCATTTAATTGTATGCTTGCAAATTATTTTTACTTTCCTCTTTGTGAACCAAGAAGAGAAATCTTCTTGTGATTTGCAAAGAGGACAAGTAAAACATGATGAACCCAAAAACAATCTGATTCCGGCCAACAAGCTTTAATGATGATCTTTTTTATTTATCTGCTTAAAAATGCTTTTCAGTTAACTGCACTGATTTCTTTTTCTTCTGTCCTTTGCAGGTAAGTATCAGTTGAATAATGGAAGAAGTAGTAGAAGATCAAAGATTTCAAGAGATTTAGGCTTTAGATTTAATTTCTTTTCATTTATTGTAATAAATATTGTTGTAAACACTGTAAATTATAAATTTACAATATTCGAATAACATTTGTAACAATATTTGAAATAAATAAATAAAAAGTCTTTGTCAAATAAGAATTTCCTACTGTCAAATATTCCATTCTTTCCTTGTACTATCTATTTAATTATTTAAGTCTCTTAAATTAAAATAACTGGAAATGTATCCCAATAACTTTAATCCAGATGAAATAAATAATCAACAAACTTTGCCGTCTCGCAATCTCGCATTAATCACAATACGCCTGGCACTCCAATTAACCATGCTTTGTACAGTTAAACAAACAAGCATTCCATAAACCTTTTTACTCAACTGATCAAGCAAATGCCTCAAGGTTTAAACAAAGCCTCAGCTCCTATCCCAAATATTTAGGTTTTGAGAAACAACCGGTAATCTGAAACAAGGGTAAAAGTAATGTAACAGTCAATTGAATTATTGTGGATTCAATTTCTTCTGAGAAATACGAGCGAAAACGCTAATTCCAGATTTGTCGTCAAAGAAAAGTCTGCTTGATCAATTCCTGAGCCAATCTCAACCCAATCAATGGAAACCCTAATTCTGGACTTGTTGTCAAAGAAAAGTTTGTTTGATCAATTCCTGAGCCAATCTCAACAAAATCAGTGGAAACCCTAATTCTGGATTGACTTGATAAAGAAAAGTTTGTTCGACCGATTCTTGAGCCAATTTGAAAAATCAGGGAAAACCCCGAAGTTGTAATTTCTTGTGAAAAAGGAAGGGCAAATTTTGGGGTACAACAGTTGCCCCTGTTCAATCTTCTTGAACCTGAAGAGTTAGATTGTCAAGTTTGCCTTTCATGACTCGAAGGTAAAAGATGATTGGACACTAGAGTGCCCAAAAATTTGCACTCGTCAAAGCATAGTTGAGGGAATGGGCTTAAAGATGCCATTTGGAGATGTGACAGAATCTTGTCGGAGATGGGCTTAAAGATGCCATCCAAGAATATTTGTTGAACTGTATGTTATAGGTGAAAGAATGAGTATCAGAAAAGTATCGGTGTTTGGAACATCTCTGAGCTGGGGGTCTGAATAAGCAATATATTGACATCCATGCTGGGAAGCATCCGTAAACTGTTTTCAAAAGTTGAATCTGAACAAGCGATAGATTAACATCCGTGTTTGGAGAATCCGTAAACTGTTTTCAGAAGTCTTGAAGTTGAATAAGCAATAGATTAGCATCCGTGTTTGGAAGTATCCGTAAACTGTTTTCAAAAGTTGAATCTGAACAAGCGATAGATTAACATCCGTGTTTGGAAGTATCCGTAAACTGTTTTCAGAAGTCTCTAAGTTTGTATGAGTAGTAGAATGACTTCCGTGTCTGGAGTATATCTGAGACTGTAACTGGGATTGAGATCTGTATGAGTAGCAGAATGTCTTTCGTGTCTGGAGTATATCTGAGACTGTAACTGGGATCTAACAGGATGACTTTCGTGGCGAACGCACTGGGGAAAGTCAAACTGCTGGTGTAAAGGCCAGAATGGCATCCGTGTTTGGAGCATATCTGAACTTGAAGTTGATAGTTGAATCTGAATGAGAGATAGAATGTCTGCCGTGTCTGGAGCATATCTAGTCCGTATCGGATTGCTGAAGTCTGAATGAGTAGTAGAATGACCGCCATGTCTGGGGTATATCTATACTGTATTTGACTAATTGTTAATGATAGCCTTTTAATCTTATCCTGAAAAGGGTAAAATGTTAGCTGAAACATAAAGTCATGTTGCATGATATGTATGATGCAATGAACTGTACTTCATCAATGTTTATGATATATGAATGTAATGGATGTGCATGTAGGCTGAGTAGCTGTCTTGCTGAGGAAAATAAATCCTTGACAACTGGAGATAGTGAAATCTTTGACTGCTGTCGGGGAAAATAAACCCTTGACTGCTGCCGGGGATTGAAAATCCTTTGATCGTTGAAAATGAGAAGTCCTGGGACCACTGTTGGGGAAATCAGGAGTTTGGGTTGTATGCCAATCTACTGGGGATTCCTATTTTGAGGAGATCTTCACTGGGGAATATCTGAATACTCTGAGGAATTGAGAATGAGAATCTTCATTCTGCTTGGGGAATAAGAATTCTGTGGGGAATAGCCACACTGTTGTAAAGTAGCTATCCTGTTGGAGGGGTTTATTCCACTTTGAGGATGAGAATCTTCATTCTGTCGGGGTTGAATCAGGAGGTCGGGTGTATGCCAATCTACTGGGGAAGCCAAAATGAGAATCTTCATTCAGGTCTTGGGTCAGAAGGTTGGGTGTATACCAGTCTTCTGAGGTTTCAAGGATGAGAATCTTCATTCTTGAGAGAAACAAATTTTTAGGAGCTTCAGTTGTCCGTTATTCTGTTGGTGGGTATCAGGAGCTTGGGGGTATACCAATCTCTTGAGGTTTTAAGGATGAGAATCTTCATTCTATTAAGGGTCAGGAGCTTGGGAGTATACCAATCTCTTGAGGTTTTAAGGATGAGAATCTTCATTCTGTTAAGGGTTAGGAAGTTGGGAGTATACCAATCTTCTGAGGTTTTAAGGATGAGAATCTTCATTCTGTTAAGGGTCAGGAGGTTGGGAGTATACCAATCTTCTGAGGTTTTAAGGATGAGAATCTTCATTCTGTTAAGGGTCAGGAGCTTGGGAGTATACCAATCTCTTGAGGTTTTAAGGATGAGAATCTTTATTCTGTTAAGGGTCAGGAAGTTGGGAGTATACCAATCTTCTGAGGTTTTAAGGATGAGAATCTTCATTCTTGAGAGGGTCAGGAGGTTGGGAGTATACCAATCTTCTGAGGTTTTAAGGATGAGAATCTTCATTCTTGAGAGGGTCAGGAGGTTGGGAGTATACCAATCTTCTGAGGTTTTAAGGATGAGAATCTTCATTCTGTTAGAGAAACAGATTTTTAGGAGCTTCAGTTGTCTGTTATTCTGTTGGTGACTGTAACTTCCAACAGGTGATGAAGGAATTTTTTAACGACCGATCAATTTGAAATTTAATTTTGTTGTGGAGAATAAATCCTTGATAAATGTTGGGGAAATAAACCCATGACTGCTGGTCTGCTAGAGAGGTGATAACCTTCTCGAGGACGCTTGAACTTCTTTTCAGAAAGATTTCAGAGAGGTTCATCACTGCCCCTAATATCAGATGCTTGTGGCACTGCCAGGAAACTTGGATTGCACGTAACCCCTTGTTGAGATTGACGTTTAAATGTCCCAAGTGATGGTGAGGGAGACTTGCCCCAGGTTATCCTGCAATTGAGAGATTTTCTTGAAATCTTGACTGGACTGCCCCAGGTTTAATGGGCTTTGAAAGATTTGTTGAAATCTTGACTGGACTGCCCCAGGTTTATTGAACTTTGAAAGATTTGTTGAAATCCTGACTGGACTGCCCCAGATTTGCTGGACTATACCAAACCAAGTCCCCTTCTTGTTGATAGGAGATCTTTGCAACGGGAGTGTCATCCCACTTGAAGTGATTTCATTCACTGAGAGAGCTCTCTTTTCTCCGAACATTCACCATTGTGAATTTCCTCGCTGTCAAACAAATAAACATGTGCAAACAACGATATTCGAATAATGAAAAGTTTATGCTTGTCTCGAAGTTTTGAAAAATGCGTTTTTTAGCAGAAAACTTTTTATAAGACAAATTCAACACAAGATTTAGAGCAAAGCCTTACAGGAGTCAGGATACCTTTTGTAACAGTATGATTTCGAACTAACCCATGCTTCAATTAGGACTTTCGAAGGGTTGTAACGTGGCTTGGTTCACGGTTTAAGAAACAAAGGATAAAGGCTCAAAATATATTTGTACCCACCCGCTCTTCGTGATGTCCTTCAATCCTATACTCAGTTAATTGTGCATCGGACTCTATTCGAGTTTGGAACGAAGTTTTGGTGATGGTTCACACCAGTTAAATTTTAATGGGAAGGCAGTCATCATTTGCAACATTTTTCATGTTGTTGAGGATTTATAATGACCTCTTTCCTTTGATTTGTTATCCCTAATTTTGCCTGCCTGTTCCTGTTTTCGAGATTACAGTCAGCGGGATGCCCCAGCTTTCTTAAGCCTCCTTTATAGGTTTTGGCTTAGTGGACTTTTCTCTTTTGAGAGGTAATAACTGCCTATGAGATAAGGAACCGTCACTGTCTTTTGGTTCCAAAGGAATATTTTTGATGTCATTCGTTGTATTACGAACTGAAAGTTTGCGACTTCAATGCGCATCTTTTGAATTAACTGAGAGACTACCCTGCCCCAGGTTTAATCAAAGGTTTCAATTTGTGTTTAAAACAGAAAACTCCTACTTCTTTGGCTCGAAGGGGGTTGACTAGGGATTATCTTCCTTATAACTCCAGTGTTTTGGGTTTGAAAGAAACACATGTATATCGTCAGCAAGGTCTGTCCAAAAGCATACTGTATAAGATTATGGCATTGTTTTGTCATCCTCCCTCTAAAGGCTTGTAGCTTTTTTGCAAGAGTTAAATGTCATACAGAAAGTAGAAAACATAGTTCAAGAATAGTGAAAACGAATGGATGAATTCAAGACAAACATATGCAATGCATTAATGAAACAAAGTTTGACATCAACAGATAATTGTTTGAATAACAAAATAAATTACAACTTGAAAATTCAAATGAAACAAAAGTCTCTTAGTTCGAACTTTGTCAACTCAGGTGGAGAACCCTTAGCGGAAGATTTTCATCTCGCCATCCGGCATGAATTCCAACACTCCTTCGTCAATCAAGTCTTGGATCTTGTTTTTCAAAGCCCAATAGTCATCGGTGTCATGTCCAGGTCTATGGGAGTGGTATACACAAAATGCGTCGGGGTGATAGCTAGGAGTAGAGGTATTAAGCTTCCGAATATGATCCTCTAAAGCAATCAGATTGACCTCCAACAAGCGTTTCAGTATTAGAGATGATGGTATGTCAGTCTCAGAGAAATGTCTTCCAGACGTATTTTGCTTATGCCGATTACCCCGTTGATGCTGACGAGGTTGTTGCTGGGCCTGTGACCCTGAAGCAAGTTGGGGAGCTTTTCCCTTGTCTTCTTGTCTTAAAGGAGGTTGAATGATGACTTGATCTTCAACCCTAGTTGTTTGCCCCACTTGGTTATCTCGAAGCAGTTTGTTGACGAGAACCCTGAGCTCCTCTTGTCTTTGAGCCAAGTCTTGAATGAGAGCCATCTGGCCCACCAGCTGTCCCATCATCTGGATCTTCATTGTTGCCAGCTTAATCTGTAGTTATTCCAACTGATCATTCATGACACTGCCTGAATTCCCTAGGACCATGCCCCTTGTGAGGAGAGCTTTCACTTCTTCTTGCCCCTGAGACAGGTTCAAGAACATTTCTTAAAGTTGAGCGTTTTGAGCTTGGATATCTTCAACAGTTCTCTCTAGAGCCATCTCTACTAAAATAAACAGTAGGAGAATAAGGAAACCTGAAAAGGAAAACCTGTTATGATACAATGCATGATATGTGGATACATGTTTTCAAGGATCTCTTGGGGTAAACACAAGAAAATGTTAGAGATTGAACTTTGATCAACATCTCGGACTGGAGAACTTTGTATAGGTGGATGTCTTTCCACGAGAATCAAGCTCACCATGTCAAGTGGGTCATAGCCCCTGATTCAAGTTGTTGCACTTGATCTTTTGACGACGTTTGTTTAGAGGAAAATGAATCCTCTTGCCCTTTGGTAGATGTCTGGTTCAACGTGACCCTGCATCAAAAGACCCTCAAGATCCTTGAAACAGTTATTGAAAATGCTATGGTATGATGTTATGATGTTATGTACATGTATGCAGAAGTAGGCAAGTGTATATACAGGTAATCATATTCACACAAAGCAGACAAGTCCTTAGGTTTAGGCTTGCATGGGGTTTGTAGGTAAGTACCCTCTTGAAGTTAGTTGGCTCAACCTGTCCTAAAATAGAAACCGGATTCTAAGGAGCTCAATATCACTGGATTATTTTCTCTGTTCATGGTTTCAGTTTAGCCACTTAACTGGCGACTAAAATATTCCAAGAAAATGATCCTCAATGAGTGTAGTATCGAGTATCTACCAACTTTGGACTACACCAAAGTCGGTCATCTCACTACCCCTAAAAAGGCCAAGATGGTCAAGTAAGGTTCTAAGAGTTCGTTAGTGCTTCATGACATCACTCAGCGGCCCCGTATTCTCTTTGATTAACTCAAAGGCTACCGGTACCCACAAATATGTCACACTAACGTAGCTGCTGCTTCAACCATGTCGGTATACCCCGCACAGTTCCCTCGCAGTTTATTGCTACTTACCTAAAAGGTGTCCCCAAATCCGGGTGTAAGATTTAAAACAAACCCAAACAAGGAACCCAAAAAGTAGAGCAATCAAAGAAATCCAGGTAAGCATGTAAAGGTGATCTAAAACCCTAAGGTAACCCCACTTTTAGAATTTTTCCCCAGCAGAGTCGCCAGTTCTGTGATACATTGGGAGAACTGACTTGGGATTTTGCATTTGTTTTCGCACTTGTTTGGTTTAGCAAGAGTCGCCACCGACTTTTTATTTTATCCAAAGGAAAGGTCAAAAAGCACATGAAAGACCTTTGAGATGTTTTCTTGGGTTCGGGGGGTATATTATGAAAAGGGAAGGTGCTAGCACCCTTTTCATCCATGGTTATCCGTGGGCTCTTAGTTACTTGTTTTAGATCACTTGCCTTTGCTTTTCAATTGTTTGAAATGGTGCTTTGTGTGTGTGGTTTTGAAAATGTTTTGAAAAAGATGCCTTGTCTAGGCAACCTTTGTAACGATTCTTGTTTGAATATATACAAAGGTGTGTGTCTTTTTGAAAAGATATTTCAATGTTTTGAAAGTTGTTTTGAAATTGTTTTTGAAGTTGTGTTATGAAATGTGTTTGAAAATGGCAAGGATGTTTTGCAAGATTTTTGATCAAGTAACTAAGAGTTGTCTACCCTATTTTACTCAAAGATTTTTCTTATGTTTTAAACCCTTTTTAACAGTGTTGTTTCACCATTGTGTTTGATTAACAACCTTGTGTTAGGATTTTAAACACGGGACATGCGCGGGTCATCGTATACAATTATTGAAAGCAACTTGTGAGACGCTCTAGCAATTTTTGTAAGGGACGAGATCGTTTTATCGAAGGCAACATCGAGGGTCATCGAGGGACTACGATCTTTATTTATCAAAGGGACATTTGCTAGCGTGTCTCATACTCGAGGGACATGATTGCATTTTCCGAGGCAACAAGCGAGGTTACCCTAGAGGTGCAAGTGTGAATTGTGTATTGATTTTCATGCATTTATCTTGTATTAGGTCATCTAGCGATTGATTTTGAATCTTCGCATACAAACCCTAATTACTATACAGTATATTGAAAGCGATATATTGCGGGAATTTAAAGTCTAAGTTATTACAAATAAGTATCCGGGGGTACAAATGTTTACAAATGGGGATGAGTCTTATCAGAATAGTAATGTCCAAGTATATGTTACAACCAAATCGAACTGTCGCATTTTTAATGTAGAATTATAACAAAGTATAAGATAATGAAAATCAAAGAAATATGGGATGTGTATATTTATTTACAAATGATCAAATAGAAATTTTAACCTAAAAAAGACTTAAGTGTTATCATTATTGTATTTTTGTTAATTATATGAACAAAGAGTTTTAAAGAAAAGAAAAATGATTTAAGTTAAAGTTTTATTGTTTATGTATTTTTTTTTGTTTTATTAAATGAAAACAAGATTAATTAAACTAAACTATATTTTTTTTGGTATTTTAATGATATTAATCAAGATTAGTAAAGAAATAATTATCTCAAACAAGAAAATGAACATAATTTAATTAGTGTTATTAACTTAAAAAAAACTAATTAAGATTAAGTAGCCAAATTTGTTAAGTTAATGAAAAGATTTTTTTAGGAAATTAAGCTTTAAATGGGTTTAGGCCCAAAATAAAAGGAACAAGAAACAAGAAAAAGGGTTATGAAGAGGGAAGGGGGGTGTGGCGACTCAGAAGCGTTTGGGCTTCAGTGTTTGTTGGGGAAAAGGCCCAATTGAAATGCACAAGTTTTTGTAGGGTTTGAGTTTTGTACATTCAGAATCTAGGGTTTACAGTTTTGTACAGCGGTGCCTCTCCTCTCGTCTTCTTCGTTCTCTTCGTCTCTCTCTAAAACGAAAATTTGGATTCATTCTCCCACCTCCAAGATACCAGAGCATTGCCTCCATCCTCTTCTCTCCACAACGGCGCAAAGCGATGGTTCGAAAGGGTACTGTTTCTTCTTGTTCTAAACGCGTTTTCTTTACAGTTTAGGTTTGTGATTCTTGTATGTTTTATTGTTTTGCAAAGTTTAAAATTTGATGTTTCATGCATGAGATGTAGGAAATTTGAGGGAAAAAATACCTTGGTGTTTCGTTTTTGGAGAATGGATGGATGGAAAGAGGGCTTGGAACGGCGGCGCTCTAGGTGGCCGGAGGAGGAGGAGGAGGATGATACTTATCTGGTATTTCTATGCTTGACTCTTTTTTAAATGTTTAATGATGGCGCTTGTTCTGAAAACTTGCTTCTGAATCTTCTTTATTGTTTTGCTTCTACACTATTCCTCTTTCTCTTTGTTGTATATCGTTGATGATGATGAATTCTGAGACTATGTTGATTGGATTTTCATTATTGTTTGATGATGACTTCGTTTCTGAAAATTGTATTACTCTTTTCTTCACTTCTGGACTTCTTCCTCTTTCTGATTTTGATATGGATGTCGATGATGATGATGTTCTGAGATTACTTGTTTGAACTTTCACTTCTGGACCTCTTCCTCTTCTTAGGATATTGACTTTTGATGATGAGTATATGTGTTCTGAAAAAGCTATTTGTTGTTTTGCTTGTTCTGCAAGCTCTTCCTTTTCTCTTGTTGAAGATGAGATTATTAGTTGGCTTGTTTGGATTTTGGTGAAGGTTTAGTAGTTTTGCTCACAGGTTTGTTGGCCTGAGTGTTTTGGAAACCTATAATACAGGTTTTGGTGAACTTGGCTTGCAGTTTAGGCCAATTTGTTGAGTTTTTGCAGGTTAAGTTGGAGGTGGTTTGCAATTGGTTTTGCAGACTTGTAGTGCTGGTCTGCAAGTTTTGGGCTTGCTTGTGTTTAGGTAAGCTTTGCAGTTTGGATATGCTTACAGGCAGTTTTTTGGCATTTGTAAGGCAGGCTGATGAGTTTTTGAGTTTTATTTGTGTTTACAAGCTTGCAGTTTTGTAAACCTGTAATGCAGGTTTTAGTTGGAAGCTGGCTTTGGCTTGTGTGATTTATTGTGCTTGTTTGATAGTTTGAGTTTTTTTTCCAGAGGCAGTTTGCAGTTGGTTTTGCAAACTTGTAGTGTTGATTTACAAGTTTTGGGTTCGCTTGACAGGCTTGTGTCTTTGCAGGTTTGTTGGTAAGTTTTTAGTTTTGACAGGTTTGTTTTGATTTGTGAGGCAGGCCTGGATGTTTGTTGAGCTTTGCTTGATACAATTTAACAGGTTTTAGGCTTTGAAAGCAGGCTTGAAGTCTTGTGAGTTCTGGTTTTTTGAAACAGGCCTGTAGGCTATGCAGGCTTGTAACTTGCAGTTTTTTGTAAATTCAGGTTGTGGAGTTTTGCTTGCAAGTTTGGAGGTTATGCAATATTTTTTTCTCTATGTCTCCTGAACTGTTAAATTGTTATATTTATTTGCTTTCTCACTGCTTTTGTACAGCCTGCCAAAACTGCAAACCTTTTTCTGGTTCTCTCTTTCTCTCTCCATAAAAGCATTTTAAATTGCTTATTATCTTTTTTCTGAAAAGCTTTGTTGGCCAGAATATGATGATAAGTTTGACAAGCCTTCTTGCTTGTATCTTGGTTTATCTCTGCATTCTGTACTTGTTTCCATATTTCCTGCATTGTATGCTTTCTTTGACAACTTGTGTACTTTCTTGGACAGCTTTTCTGCTTTGACAGCTTTGTGTACTTGGTTTGACAGTTTTGCAACTTAGTTTGCTTTTATGTGTAGCCTTGTGCCTTTGGTTGACTAATGTAGTTTGGGAATCCAGTTTGCTTTGCCTTGCTGCCTTATATCTTTGCATTTAATTATATGCTTGCAAATTATTTTTACTTTCCTCTTTGTGAACTAAGAAGAGAAATATTCTTATGATTTGCAAAGAGGACAAGTAAAACACGATGAACCCAAAAACAATCTGATTCCGGCCAACAAGCTTTAATGATGATCTTTTTTATTTATCTGCTTAAAAATGCTTTTCAGTTAACTGCACTGATTTCTTTTTCTTCTGTCCTTTGCAGGTAAGTATCTGTTGAATAATGGAAGAAGCAGTAGAAGATCAAAGATTTCAAGAGATTTAGGCTTTAGATTTATTTTCTTTTCATTTATTGTAATAAATATTATTGTGTAAACACTGTAAATTATAAATTTACAATATTCAAATAACATTTGTAACAATATTTGAAATAAATAAATAAAAAGTCTTTGTCAAATAAGAATTTCCTACTGTCAAATATTCCATTCTTTCCTTGTATTGTCTATTTAATTATTTAAGTCTCTTAAATTAAAATAACTGGAAATGTATCCCAATAACTTTAATTCAGATGAAATAAATAATCAACAAACTTTGCCGTCTCGCAATCTCGCATTAATCACAATACTCCTGGAACTCCAATTAACCATGCTTTGTACAGTTAAACAAACAAGCATTCTATAAACCTTTTTACTCCACTGATCAAGCAAATGCCTTAAGGTTTAAACAAAGCCTCAACTCCTATCCCAGATATTTAGGTTTTGAGAAACAACCGGTAATCTGGAACAAGCGTAAAAATAATGTAACAGTCAATTGAATTATTGTGGATTCAATTTCTTATGAGAAATATGAGCGAAAACCCTAATTCCAGATTTGTCGTCAAAGAAAAGTCTCCTTGATCAATTCCTGAGCCAATCTCAACCCAATCAATGGAAACCCTAATTCTGGACTTGTTGTCAAAGAAAAGTCTGTTTGATCAATTCCTGAGCCAATCTCAACAAAATCAGTGGAAATCCTAATTCTGGATTTACTTGATAAAGAAAAGTCTGTTCGACCGATTCTTGATCCAATTTGAAAAATCAGGGAAAACCCCGAAGTTGTGATTTCTTGTGAAAAAGGGAGGGCAAATTTTGGGGTACAACACCTTGCATGCATACCATGGCCATTTTTAGGCAACAAAGTGGGTGAAACCCTATAGGTGCTTGCGTGCAATGTGTTGTCATTTTCATGCATTTGTTTTTCTTGTATTAGGTCATTCTATTTGTTTGATTTTTGTCCTATCATACAAAATCCTAGTTTTTACTAAACATGTATATAATGCGATAAATTGCGTAAAGTAAATCTAAGCTATTACAACAATATTATGGGAGGGGGAATACAAGTTTGAATGGGGAATATTGCTCAAAATAAAACCCTAATTCACTATTACAACCCAATTGAATTTATTGTACAATAAATAAACAAACAAATATTTAAATATGCAATAAAATGTAAATATGCAAAAAATGTTTGGTAATTGTTTTATGTATGAGAAAATAAAATTATCTAAGTCCTAAAAGTAAGAAAAAATAATATTATTATTTTTGAAAGGGGAAACCCTAATTTTCTTTTAAAAGAAAATATGTTTTCTCTTATTATTTTATTCATTTTTTTGTTCAAGAAAAAATAATAATAATATTATGTATATATTTTTAAAAAAATTAAATATGTATGAATAAAATAAATATTTAATGTGTATAAAATAATGAAATAAAATATTAAGTATTTTATTATTATTTACAAGTTTATTTAAGAAAATAAATTCTATAAACCTAATAAACTATTTTTATGCCAAAAAAAATAATAAAAATAATGAAATAAAATGCAAAAAATTAAGAAAATATTTTTGGGATTTTTAATGTTCAGCAAAAAATAATAAAGTCAATAAACACAAAAATAAAAAGAAAATATGAAAAATATCAAAATATGCAAATGGGGGTGCAAACAGTAAACTAGGGGGTGTGAAAAGTCAGAATAGGAGGCCCAAGGCGCGCCAGGCCCAAGACTTCATCCCTGTCCTCTAGCCTTCTTCCAAAACGCGCGTTTCTGCCTTCAAATCCTTTTCTTGCTCATGCTTGCATAAAATTAAAAACTCATAACATAAAAAGTGTAGCTTGTAAACTCATGATTCCAATGATATAAAGTTTGTGACCTAACACTCAAAGATCAAGGAGAATTTTATCACCCCTAATTTCTTACCTAAAATTTTCATGAACTTCAAGCTTCAAATTCTCACTACTCAGTTAATATAAATAACAACTATGCATATGTACAGCTTAAGCAAGTTAAGGACTACATTTTTGCTTCACAAATCAAAGCTTAAGGATGCCTAAATAAGGAGATAGAACTTTGAAAAATACCTTGTTCAACTGAGTTTGGATATGGCAACGTGGGAACTTTGAGTGAGGCCTGAAGATCGTGTGTGCTTCCTTGAAGTTCCCTCAAGCTTTTCCAATGCTTAGCCGACCTTGTAGATGGCTGAAACTCCTTGTAGAAGTCAACCTGCAACCTTCAAAAATGAAAATGGTGAAGCTTGAAACAGGGCACATAGTTGCAAGACAAGTGCATGGATAGTTTAGGTAGGATATATGTAAAGTGTTTGAAATGTTTCAAAGCAAAACGCACGAGCCAATATTGATTTGGCAAAGGTTCTGCAGAAGATGCCCTGTTTGGGCAGGAACTTGGGTTTTTTGTGTTTGAGAGTGTTTTGATTGTTGTGAATTCGTGTATTCTGCTTGTAACAAAGTTCTGAAGTAGTTTGAAATGAAGCCAAGCTTTGCCTTTATCAGATGGACAAGTTAACTTGACTTTTGCAAGTTTGCTTGCTTTTGAAGAAAGTTGGAAGTGACAATGCCAAAGGCCTGCACAAGCTTGCTTGCTATCTGCATAAAGTTGGTACAAGTTTCTTGATATTTGTGGATCTTGTTTGCAACAAGAGATCAGGTCCATGGCTCAAGAAATACAAAGTTGCAAAAAGCATGCTTTATCAAAGTAGTATTGTGAACTTTATGCCATTTTTGGATTAATTCATTGTGCAATGCTTCAAAAGTCAAAACAAGACCATTATCCATTGAGTTTGCATTTAATTATAGAGTGTAGAAGGGATTTGGGATCTGCAATGCAAGGTACAAGCATGCTAGGACAGATTTGCAACTTGAAGCATTTGTAAACATGGCTTGAACAAAAGTGACAAATTGCCATTTTCTCTTCTTCGATTCTCCCTAACCATAAATGATCTTGGAGAGTTCTTGGACATTTTGGAAAGCTTGTAACATGATCTACAATCCATATTTGAAATGAAACTTGAGATACCTCTTGGAACTAGGTGAAAACTTGCCATGAAGTTAGGTAAAAAACCTGCCTAAACTAGGGCAAAATTTCACTAAGTTAAAAAGTTTATGGACCCCTATTCACAAAATCATAACTTGAGATCCAAGCATATTTTGGGAAAACTTTGTGAATAAAAGTTGTATATTTCATGGAGGACTACAACTTTCATGTTGGAAGTTTTCTTTGAATCCAATTGCATCATGGTGAAAAAGTTGGGAAAAGTTGGGAAAAAATAAGAAAATTTCAACACTTCGAAAATTTCTAAGTTATGAAAATTTTCAAATTAAAACCCTAATTTGCAATTTTAGGTTTCTTGGTCAACAAGTTTCACATTTTGACATGTTTTGATGAATCATGACCTTTTGCATTTGATTTTGACTAAAAAGTCAAAGTTTGACTTTTCAGTGTACAGTTGACTTTGGATCAGTTGACTGCAAAATTCATCTGCCAATCCTATGCATTTGAGATATTTTGAACCTTGTGATTAGGTTAAGATGATGTTATTGAGTCCTTGAAATAATGCTTGAACCCAATTGGTCATTGGCTAGGTTAAAAAATTAGAAATTTCCCTTCTACAGTCAAAAACCCTAATTTTGACCATTTTGCCCTTTTGATGATCTGATCAAATTTCTTGAGGAGTTGTGATCAAAACTTGATCAAATGATACATATGAGCCTAAAATGTTGTTGTGGATCAAAATTTATGAAGTTTGACTGTAAATTAGCCACAATTGACTTTTTCCCCAATACAACTGATTTTTAGGTCAACTGTCCAATTGATTGGGCAAAAATGTGATTCAAGGCTTGAAACTTGGTATGAGCAATCTTAGGGGTCCAAGATGGTTTATGAAAGTCACATGAAGCATTGATGGTCCAAAAATCCTTGTGCAAACTCAAACCCTAATTTCAGGTCATCAGTGCAAGATGAGGTCTTGAGCTGAGCAAATCCTAATCTTGTCTAGAGTCCAAGAAGTCTTGTGAGGAAAATCTTGATAAAATGAGAGGGAAAATTTTGGGGTACAACACTGTGACATCGAGACTGAAGAAGTAACAGATAAACCCTGTTTTCATGAGACAAAGAGGTATCTTGAGGCTCAGGAATACCCCGAGGGTGCATCCGTTAATGATAAGAAGTTTCTAAGGAGGTTCGCGGCGAAGTTCTTCATCAGTAATGGTATCCATTACAAACGTAACCATGATTCAACCTTACTGCGATGTATGGACAAGAACGAGGCAGAAAGGATCATGGCAGAGTTATATGAAGGTACTTTCGGAACTCATTCCAGTGGACATACCATATTTCGAAAAAAATCCTACGGGCAGGATATTATTGGTCCACCATGGAAGCCGATTGTTATCAGCATTCTCGGACCTGTCATAAGTGCCAAGTCTATGCTGATAAGGTGCATGTACCTCCAGTCCCTCTAAATGTCTTGACAACTCCTTGGCCCTTTGCAATGTGGGGTATCGACATGATTGGCGAGATCAGACCTACTGTGTCCAACGGGCATTGTTTTATCCTGGTAGCAATTGATTACTTTACAAAGTGGGTTGAAGCAGCTTCCTTTGCTACAGTAACCAAGAACGTCGTGGCGTGGTTCATCCGACACAATTTGATCTGTCGATACAGTGTACCAGAGAGGATCATTACAGACAATGGTACAAATCTCAACAATACAATGATAACCGAGCTCTGCAAGCAGTTCAAGATACAGCATCATAACTCTTCTCCCTACCGGCCGAAGATGAATGGGGCTATTGAAGCAGCTAATAAGAACATCAAGAAGATTGTGCAGAATATGACGGTGATATACAAAGACTGGCACAAGATGTTACCATTTGCTCTTCATGGGTACCGAACTTCAGCGCAGACTTCAATAGGGGCAATACCCTATTCTTTGGTGTATGGCGTGGAAGTGATTTTACCCATTGAGGTCCAGATACCCTCTCTTCGGATTATGAAAGATGCAGGTTTGAGCGAGGACGACTGGATCCAGACCCTACTTGATCAGCTGAACTTAATCGACGAAAAAAGACTTACTGCTATTTGTCATGGTCAGACATATCAAAAGCGGATGATCGAGGCATTTAACAAGAAAGTTAGACGACAAGAATATAAAGTCGGGGATCTGGTGATCAAGCGCATCATACTGCCGCAAGGTGATCCCGGGGGCAAATGGACCCCCACATACGAAGGGCCATTTGTGGTTAAGAACATTTTCTTGGGAGGAGCTATGATTCTAACCACCATGGATGGTGACGACCTTCCTCACTCCGTCAATGCAGACATAGTGAAAAAATACTACACCTAATCAATGACCCACTAGGTTGACTGGCCTAGGCAAAAATAAGGGCTTCTCGGTGAACCAAAAGGGTTCGGGCAAAAATAAGGGATGAAAAGAAGAAACTGTACACCTGGCAAGTCGAAAACCTGAAAAGGCGGCTTGGGCAAAAAAGGGTATCCCGGTGGACTGAAAACCCGAAAGGGCGGTCCAGGAAAAAATTAGGGATCAAAGTGTAACACTATGTCTCATTAGATCATCTTGCAACCGGACTTCGGTATCGACTATCAAGCTCGGACGACACCGATCAATCTGATCTACCTTCAACCAAATAACAAAGTGATGAGATGCCCAAAGACATAGGAGCAATAGCAGAGTTGGAACCCAGTGGGATTGTTCACACAACTGTTTTTCTTTGTTTTTCACAAATTGTATAAATTCTATCATTCGGCGGCATTCTCTTACTAGGACGTCAGCCTCTTGTACAAAAATGCCTATTTACATGCCAACTTCAAAATCAATACAATTCATTTTCACAAAGAAATTTCAAATTATTTTTTCTCTTTTTCTGTTTTGTTTTGCAAGAACATCCAATGGTTCATTTTTTATATATGCATTTGACAATAATTACTGCTCATAAATATTTACATGCGAAACAAAAGACGATTACTCGTAATATCAGAAATAGGGGAAAACAAGAAATGTCCAGACCTTACAGTTGCTCTATTCACCAGGTACAGGGATAGACCCAGCTGAAGAAAATGACTAAAAATATGTACGCTCCCCGCAGAGTAAGAAAAAGACAGTGGTGTTAGCTCTCCCCAGCCGAGGTTTGCAATCTCGAATGAGTCAGTAAGATTCTTTCCAAGCAGAGTTCACCTTTCACCAACAATGGAAGACCATCCCCAGTGGAGTTTATTTCTTCCACAAACAGAAACTTTATCCCCGACAGAGTTTATCATCACCAGCATCGGTAATTCATCCACAACCGAGGTTATTTCTCCAAAGTCAGCGGATCTTCTAACAGAGTATCTCTTCCTTACAGAGTCAGTCTCTCACCAATGTATTCTCCAGCAGTATTATTCTCCCAATCATCTTCGTTCGTTATCCCTAGCGAGCGAAATTCTTTATACTCTCCAGCAACAATTCGAGATTTATTTATTTTCCCCAGCTAGAGAATATCATAAAAAACATTGCATGTCCATACATCATGACATGCGCATCATACAACACAATCTCATTTATTTTGAGAACATCATTGCCTGATACATATCATGCATTACATACAACTAACCTTTACCTTTCAAGAAAGATACAATCAAATTCTCACCAAGTTCAAGCTATGAAGCCCGGATCCGACCGGATAGTATCTTGATTACTCCATCATATTGTGAAGCCCGGAGAACGACATGATAACAGTATCAGACTACCGCGAAGCCTGGATTACGACTAGATAGTGGTATCTCTTAAAAGCAAGCTATGAAGCCTGAATTCGACCGGATAATAATTTAATCCCCAACAAGTCGTGAAGCCCGGATTACGATCGGATAACAGCTCAGCAAGTACCATGAAGCCTGGATTACGACCAGATAATGGTAGAAGACGTTGTGAAACCTGGATTACGACCAAATAGCAGCCAAAGACACCGCGAAGCCTAGATTACGACCAGATAGTGGTATATCTTTAATACAAGTTATGAAGCCCAGATTCGACCGGGTAGTATCTTGATTTCTCCGAACACCATGAAGCCTGGATTCGACCAGATAATGGTATGAGACATCGCGAATCCTGGATTACGACCAGATAGCGGTAAAAGACACTGAAGCCTGGGTAACAACCAGATAACAGTGAGGGACATTGTGAAGCTTGAATTACGACCAAATAGCATTTCACCCGACCAATTACTATGAAGCCCGGATTCGACCGGATATTAGTAGGCCCAACAGTCAAAGGGAAGCCCGGAGGCGACCGGATAACCAATTGATTTCTTCTGAAGCTGGATTACAACCAGATAAGAAGTGAGGTATTGTGAAGCCTGGATTACGACCAGATAGCAGTACAGGACACCATGAAGCTTGGGTTCAACCAGATAATGGTATGAGACATTGTGAAGCCTGGATTACGACCAGATAATGATAAAAGGACTGAAGCCTGGATTACGACCAGATAATGATAAAAGGACTGAAGCCTGGATTATGACCAGATAACAATACAAGACACTGAAGCTTGGATTTCGACCAAATAGCAGTTTTACCTGGACAGATACTAAGAAACCCGGAGTCAATTGGATATTAGTGTGCCCTAAATTCAAGTTGAAGCCCGGATGCGACCGAATAACAACTTAGTTTCTTCTGAAGCCTGGATTACGACCGAATAAGAATTGATAAATTATGAAGCCTAGATTACGACCGGATAGCAAGTTTAATCGCATATCCCCAGTAAGTCACTGTAAAGCCTGGATTACGACCATATAGCAGTCGGTCTTATCCCTATGAAGCCTGGATCATGACCAGATAGTAGTTCATTTTCACCCCTTCAACTAAAAGACGATTCCCCAGTAGAATAACGGACGACCGAAGCTCCAAAAATTCTATTTCTCCCAAGACAGAGATCAACACTCCCCATCATAGTCTTCCTCCACAACAGGTATACAGACTCTCGCTAAGGAATCTCTTATGCGATCGACACTCCTTCGGATGGCATCTTTAAGCCCATCTCCTATCATTCATTTCCAAATGGCATCTGTAAGCCCATTCTCGACATCATAAGACAAATACTACTTCATGCGAGTGCAAATTTCTGGGCACTCTAGTGTTCAATCATCTTCCACCTTCGAATCACGAAAGGCAGAAAAGCCAATCTACATTCTGAGGTTTAAGAATATTGAACAGGGGAAGCTGTTGTACCCCAAAATTTTCCCTCCCATATTTCTCAAAAAACATTTCAAGAAAGATCCTCAAGTTGCTCAAGGAAGTCCAAGGGTTGACCATACAAGCTCTCTCCTAAGGCAGTCTACCTCAAATTAGGGTCTCAGGTTGCATCAATATACTTGAGTCCAAGGGATCCCAAATTCTCACCATTGTCATAATATGTCCTCAAGATCATCCATGTCAAGTTTCAAGCCTTGCAGAGGAAGTTAGCTCAGTCAATTGCTCAAAGGCCTGAAAATCGATTGTGCTAGGGCAAAAGTCAATTGTGGCCCACATACAGTCAAACTTCAAGATTTTTGGTCAACATCCTCATTTTTAAGTATTATTCATCATTTTATCAAGGGTTGATCATGATTCATCAAGGATTTCTCCCAATTCATCAAAACCCAAAAGTTGCTAAATTAGGGTTTTGTAGGAAAAGTCAACTCAACTTTGAACAAGCATAACTTTCTCATACTTTATTATAAATGACTCATACAAAGCTCATTTTGAATAGGATGCAATTCTCTACAATTCATCTTCATATACCAAGTTCAAAATATGCACTCACAAGAAGTTATGAATTTTGACATTATAGGTCATTTTGAAAAGTCAACAAAAACACCTTTTTTGTCAAAGCTTCATACATGAGCATGGAATACCAAATTGAGATGATACCAAAAGGGTTGCTTAGAGGAAATCTCAAGCTTTCTAAAAAGTCTAAGAACACCTTCAAAGAGTCAAAATTGAGGAAGTTATGCATTGGTGAAGTTGACCCTTTTTGCAAAATTGTCAAAAGTTAACTATGCCTAAAATTGCAATTTTTGCTAATTGGGCTTAACTTTTTTGCACTTGTTTTGAGTTGGTAGCATGGTCCACTAGCCCTAGATATTTCCAATTGTAATTATCTTATTTTTATTATTTATTTTGATTTTGATTTGAATTAAATCAAAACAAATCATGGAAAAATCCAAAACATTGAAATCTCAAGATATTGTGCATGTTTCAGGTCCTATATCCAGTTGGCAAGTGATTGAATTCGTGCAAGGCCTTTGTGTGCATAAAAAGATTGAGTTTGACCTATTTTAGAAAGATTTTCAAGTGAATCAAATCCAAATCAAAAGCTATAATGGAGGAAGATTGAGATCATGTTTGCAACCCTAATTCATTCCTCAGTATATAATATACAATTGCAGACCTAAAACACAAGGCTAGAGAGGCGCACAAAGTCAGAACAAACTTGAAAAAATCAAAGAAAAGTGGTGATTCGATTTTTCACTTCCAGGCATTTTCAAGACCCTCTACCCATCTCATTCGATTCCTGGGATTGCAAGGAGGTTGTACCAATCAAGAACAAGGAGTTTCCAGCATTATAACTCACTATAAGTCAGCCACGACAATGGCTTTTTCTTGAATTCAAATTGCATAATTTTGGCATCTATAGCATGAAATATTTGTATATTCTTGCTCCTTGAAGCATTTGCAAACTATCCATAACATTTAATTGCGTTTTTGTGGACTGTATCAAGATGTGCCATTATTAGGGTTCTTGGTCTCGATTTGGGATCTCTTCACACATGTAAAATTGGGCCATGAAAGGGACACCATCATGCTCAGAAGGTCCAGACGAGTTGATTCATGGCCTTAGATTTTATTTATCATGCTGGTGTTTGATTTTGAGAATTGCAGGATCTGTAGCTATGGACATATGTCCGTAGGTAAAAGTTTGTGACTTTTACCAACAGAGAGAGGAAGAAGATGACATACGTGGCTCTGTCTCATTCATTCATTTAAATCCTGGCGCATGTTTTACAGCTAGGGTCACTTTATGCATTTTATTATTTTTGTTTCATTTAATAATCAATTGAACCAAATGGCCCAGTGGTGGCCAGGGAAGCGCTAAAGGTATTGGAGGGCATGAGGTCAGGGGTTCGACCCCTGCCTCCAACATTTGCATTTTTCTTGAATTTTCTCTATAGATTTAGTGTCCTACAAGGCGTGGAGACCATCATGGTCCATCAGCATCCAACTAGCCAAGTGTCTAACAAGCCAGATCTGATGGCTATCATATGATGATCCACCAAAGGCCTTGGTCAATGCAAAGCAAGGGAGCATGGAAGTCAACATGGATCAACCTCTTTTGGGCCCAGAATTTGATATCCACACCCCCCAAAATTACTGATTTCAGGCCCAATTCTTCTTCCTTTCTTTTATATTTTTTTTATTAATTCGTTTAAATTATATTTTCACTAACACAAATTAATTTTTCTTTTTATCAAAAAAATCACAAAAATAACATTTTCATCCAATTAGATTTAGGTTTATTTTTTATCAAAAAATTAATTAATTTAATTAGGTTATTTAACTTTAGGTAACTTTAATTATTTTGTAAATAAATTAAAAACAATTAGAAAATTAGGGTTTTAGTTTAATTTAATTCTTATTTTCTTTTTCTTAAAAAATAACCAAAAACACTAAAATAGGTTAAATTTAATTATTTTCCTTAATTAATTTAATTACTAATTAATTTTGTATTTAATTTAAAAAAACCTTATTCTTTTTTCTTAAAAATATTAAAAAAAACAACAAAAATAATTGTTTCTTTCGATTAGGTTAGAAGGGGTCAAAACCCTAAGTTCTCTCGCGTTCGTAACTCATCGCGCGCGCTTTATTATTTTATTTTTCCATATTAATGTAATTGCTCACAAGTTGTAATAGATTAATTAGGATTTTTCTCTTTTTTTCATTTACCGTTTTGACGGGTTTGTTTTTGGCTATGTAAATACCCGAAGCCTTGTAATAGCGTAGCTTACTTTCTGCACTTTAAATTCCGCAAAATATTAACTGCTAGATGTATGATAATAGGGATGCATGACAAGAATGTGTGATTAACTTTAAAACGGTTAGCAAACCCTAAATGTGCAAAGATAATAAACTTGAAATTGAATCACTCGCACATACGCACTCCTAGGGTATACTCCCAATTCGGTTGCCTTTGGTAAACGGTCATTAAGTATAGGATATTTTAGTGGTCGCTCTCTTGTCCAAAAGATCAAAGTTGCCTCGGAATGGTTGCCTCAGATATAATTGCCTCGAATGTTGATCTTAAGACATCAGAGTTACTACTAAGACGTCCTAACATTGCTTTAGTGACCGTACGTCCCTTTCGAATTGACCCTTAAAACTCCAACGACGGTGCTACCTACTTGCTAATAGTATGATAGCGCTGTCTAAAGGAAACGAACATAGAACAATTCTTTTTTCGAGTAGGTAGATTAGTTCTTAAGTACTTGCTCAATCCAAACAAACTTTTTCACACTTACACTCCTTTCAAACAAAGTTTTCAAAACAACTTCGTAACACTCTTGAAGACATAAGCAATGGTTAAATCGAAGTCAAACAAAAACTTTTTTTAAAATCAAGAACACACAAGCAATTTTGAAAATGATGAGCAAGTACCTAAGAGCCCGTGGAAAACCACAGATAGAAAGGGTGCTAATACCTTCCCTTTCTATAATCTACCCCCCGTACTCAGAAACATCTCGAAAAAGGAATTTTTCTGTGCTTTTTTCCTTTCCAGTTGGATAAAATAAAAGTCGGTGGTGACTCTTGCTTACCGCGACATTTTACAAACACAAACGCAAAATGCAAACCAGCATTTTCCTAAAACAGTTCCGGTTCTGCCACCGTATCACACTATCCTTCATGGATCGAAGACCATCATTTCTTTGATCGAAGGATTCTTTTTATCGCATTTATTCTTATTTTTATTTTTACTCACTTCTTTTAAATCAAAAATCAAATAAAAAAATCACAAAGAACTTAGGATTAGTTTTTTTTATTAACTAAATTAATTTATGAAATAATTAATTAATTGATTTTAACATCCTCTTTTCAAAAAGAATTAAAATAAATTAGAATGTAGGTCTAATTTTATTTTCTCAATTTATTTTCTTCGCATAAAAATTAAAAACAAACAAAAATATTTTTACACCTTAGGATTTTCAGACGTCTTTTCTACTTCGCGCGCATTTATTTATTTTCGCATTTTTCATATTATTGTATCTGCCTACTGGATGTAATAGATTAAAACTAGGATATTTACTGCTTTATCCCCCTCATTCTGGGACATGTAATTAATCCCCAAAGCCCTGTAATAGCGTAGGATTTATGTTTCTGCACTTTACATTTCCACATTTTTTACTGTATATATATTAACTGCTAAACTAATAGGATTGTATGACAAGACTGAAAATCAACGCTAACAAACTTAACACAAGATAAATAAACTGAATTGAATCACATGCACATATACACCCCTAGGGTACCCCTACTTTGGTTTCCTTCAGAAATAAAACAGTCATGTCCCTCGAAACGGAGACGCTTTAGCAAAAACCCGTAAATCAAAAGATCATAGTCCCTCGATGATCCTACAGTTGCCTCTCGGTAAATGATCTAGTCCCTAAACAAAATTGCTAAAGCATATCCACATGTTGCCTTTATGACTGTACGTCTGTTGTACCCCAAAATTTGCCCTCTCATTTCTCAAAGGATCATCCTAGAACCTCAAGTTTGCTTCTATCGAGTTTCAAGTCTTGAATTACAACTTTTCAGGAAAATCATCCACAAGGGCAAAGTGGTCAAAAGCACACTGAAAAGTCAAGCTTTGACTTTTAGATCAAAAATCAAGTTTCAACAATTATATTTCACCAAGACATTAAATTGGTTCATCAAAAATCAGAAGTCAGAAATTACTTTGAAAAAAATCAAATTTCTAAACATTTAGAAAATTTTCTAAGTGTTAAGAGAATATGATACTTCAGAACTTCTTAGCCAGCCTCCACGCAAGTGCAGTCAGAATTTGCAAACATGGTTCAGAACATGATTCTTCAATCAGAACATGGCTCTTCAGCATATGCTTCGATCAGAGCATCATCCTTCGAGTTTCACTCTGGTCTTCTTCGATCAGAACATCACAAAGCCCCAAAACCTTGTTTGAGCAGCCTACTGCACTGCTATAGCACAGTCCCGCAACCAGCTGCCACAACACTCTAAATTGCTGCTGATCTAGTCCATGCCTGCATTTTTCTCAAACCATATATTTACACCAAATTAGCATACAAAAATTGTGATTAAAAAGCAATGGAACAATATAACAAAAAGGTTTGAATCCCATTTGTTTTCCCCCCAAAAACCATAACAAACTCATCTATAAATAATTTGCTCCATCACACGTTCAAGGGGCTGGCTTTTGGAGAGAGAGAATTGTCAAAAGGAGAGAAAAGAAAACTATGAAACCTTCGTAAAAATCCAGAATTCCCAAACAGAAAACCAAACCTTTGTTCTTCCCTTTGAGTCAAAGAACTTGGAATTTTCTCTTTCGTTGCTCTTGCTGACTCCAGAACATCTGAAGATGGCAGCTCAAGTTCCAAGCACACGCTCCAGATTCAAGGTAAGTCTTTCTAACTTTGCATCTTTTCATTCAGAACATCATTAAATATGTAACTATCATAGTATTGATGTTGTCCATATCATTGCATAAATAGAAAAACTGTGGATCAGAACTTCTTGATTAAGGCTAGGCTCAGAATTAAGATTAGAACTTCTATAAATTGTTATGCTTTTATCCTTTTGATTTGTTGTTTGTTAAGAACTGAATAAAATGTTGATGTGCTGATTAATATGAGGAAATAGTTGAAATGTGGCACAGAACTTCTGATTTTCACTCACGGTTTTAGCACAACACAGAACTTCTTAGTTCTCCTCACTGTTTTAACATACGAAACTTCTATGATTTTCTCACTGTTTAAACACACTGAACTTCTGATTTTCACTCACGGTTTTAGCACAACATAAAACTTCTGAGTTCTCCTCATTGTTTTAACATACAAAACTTCTATGATTTTCTTACTGTTTAAACACACCGAACTTCTAATGTTCACTCGCTGTTAACACACACTGAACTTTTGATATTCACTCACCGTCTTAGCACATACTGAACTTCTGAGTTCTCTTTACTGTTTTAATACACGTAACTTCTAAGACTTTCTCATTGTTCTAACACTCAGAAGTTCAACACATAGCAACCCAGAACTTCTGTGTTTTCCCTCTAACGTGTCTTGCAGGACCTCAGAGTGTATCAATCCAGAACTTCTGACGCTTCTTTCTGAACCAATACGTGCCCAGCATCAGAACTTTTGATCCCCTTTGTTTTGCTTTCAGCAGCATGCTGATTCTTTTCTCTCGTTATTTCCTTTTTATCATTTTTAGCATTAACATCCTTTTTATTAATATATAAAAAACATACATAAAAAAATATTTTCTTTTTTAGTTAATTTATTTCTTTTTTTATTCATTAAGACGAAAAACCATTTTCAAAAACAAATCCTTTTTCTTTCTTGCATTGTACATTTTAATATGGTTGTAATAGTTAAATAGGATTTAAATTCTTGTAACCCCCCATTTGTAAATTTTTACCCCCATCCCTAAATATTGTAATAGCGTAGGACTTTATATTTCCGTAATTTATCGCTTTGCAAATATAATGATAGTAATTAGGGTGTGTATGGCAAGACATGAAATAAACAAATAGATCATCCTAATCAAGACTAAATGCATGCAATTAAACACACTTTACACACACACACCCTTAGGGTAATCCCACTTTGTTGCCTTTCAGAAGATAGTCATGTC
The DNA here is from genome assembly GCA_948472305.1 of Vicia faba. Classification (NCBI taxonomy): domain Eukaryota; kingdom Viridiplantae; phylum Streptophyta; class Magnoliopsida; order Fabales; family Fabaceae; genus Vicia; species Vicia faba. The sequence continues at coordinate 1,028,839,768 of OX451739.1, forward strand.
CCTCGAATATGGGTGTTTTAGCAAAGACCCTCGATAAAAGACCGTAGTCCCTCGATGACCCTCAATGTTGCCTTCGATAAACGATCTCGTCCCTAAACGACATTGCTAAAACATCCCATAGGTTGCCTTCTATGACTATATAAACGTCCCGCATCCGTCCCTTCACATCCAACGATGGGGCATCTTGCCAAAATCAATGGTAAGATAGCAATATCTAAAGGATTAAGAAAAGAACACTTAAGACCTTTTGAGTAGGTAGATTCGCTCCTATTTGCTCGCTTGCTCACAACAAAACATTTTTACACCAACACTCTCATTTGAAATATTTTCAAAAGATAACACTTTGTACGCGTTCTTATAGAAACGAGAGCCATTACAAAGAAAACCCTTTCCAAAATCACTTTCAAAAAACACAAACACCTCTTTGAACTATTTTCGAAACAAACACTTTGTACGCGTTCTTATAGAAACGAGAACCATTACAAAGAAATTTTCAAAATACTTTCAAAACCCACACCACAAGCACATTTAAACAAAAGCAAGTGATCTAGAAAGTAACTAAGAGCCCATGGAAAACCATGGATGAAAAGGGTGCTAACACCTTACCTTTTCATAAGCTACCCCCCGAACTCAAGAAAACATCTCTAAAGGTCTTTGCTGTTCTTTTCAGCCTTTCCTTTTGGATAAAATAAAAGTCGGTGGTGACTCTTGCTAACCGCAACATTTGTGAATACAAATGCAAAACAACCAAGTCCGTTCTCCCACCGTATCATAGAATTGGCGACTCTGCTGGGGAATTGAAACTTAAAAGTGGGGTTACCTTAGGGTTATATCACATTTACTTGCTTTCTTTGTTTGACTTGCATGCTTTACATTTTGGTTCTTTGTTTGGGCTTGTTTTGATTCTACACCCGGATTTGGGGAACCTTTTTAGGTAAATAGAAATAAACTATGAGGGAACTATATGGGGTATACCGACATGGTTGAAGCAGTAGCTACATTGATGTGGCACTTTGGTTGGTACCGGTAACCCTTGATTCAATCAGGGAGAGTACGGGGCCACCACATTGTGTCATAAAGCATCAAATGACCTTAGAACCTTTAATTGCACAACTCGGCCAGTAGGACGTAGTGAGATGACCGGCTTTGATGTAGTCCAAAGTTGGTTGATACTCGATACTACACTCATTGAGATTTGACTCCCGAGCTTTGTTTATTTGCGAGTCAATCGCCTATCGAATGAAGTTTGTGGGAAAGATCGGTGATATTGAGATCCCTTAGAATCCAGTTACTATTAACTAGGACATGTTGAGCTAACTAAACTTCAAGAGGGTACTTACCTACAAACTCCATGCAATCCTAAACCTAAGGACTTGTCTGCTTTATGTGTATATGTTCATTTGTACAAACTTGCCTACTTTGCATATTTGTATATAACATCATACCATAGCATTTTCAAATACCATTTCAAGGATCTCGAGGGTCTTTGATGTAGGGTCACGTTGAACCAGACGTCTAGCAAAGGATAAGAGGATTTATTTTCCTCTAACCAAACGCCGTCAAAGATCAAGTACAACAACTTGAGTCAAGGGCTATGACCCACTCGACATGGCGAGCTTAATTCTCATGAAAGGACATCCACCAATACAAAGTTCTCCAATCAAAACTGTTGATCATAGTACAACATCTAACATTTTCTTGTGTTTACCTCGCGAGATCCTTGAAAACATGCATCCATATATCATGCATCATATCATGACAGGTTTCTCCGATACAGGCCTTCTTATCTTCCTACTGTTTATTTCAGTAAGATGGATATGGAACAAACAATGAAAGATCTCCAAGCTCAAAATGCTCAATTCCAGCAAATGTTCCTGGCTATGGCTAAGGGGCAAGAGGACCTGAAGACTCTTCTTCTCAAAGACAAGAAGAAAAAGTCCAAGAAGTCAGTAGGTGTCCTGAACTTGGGAAGAAGACCTAGAGGAACAGTCAAGGGCGCTCTAAGTCTTTCAACTCCATTCAACATGGGGGATAGTCATGAAGAAGACCACAATTTGGAGATTGATGAAGTTGAAGTTGACTACTCTGAGGAACAATATCCTCCCACTGATGACAAGTACAAACAATTGGAGGATTGCCTCAGTGCTATGGAGATTCAACAGATACATGGCTTGGATTTAGGAGGCATGGGATTGGTTTCTGGGGTAGTCATCCCTCCAAAGTTCAAAATCCCTACCTTTTCCCTGTACGATGGAGTCTCTTGCCCTAAGATGCACTTAAAGTCTTATGTACGCAAGATTCAACCATACACAACTGATCTGAAGCTTTGGACTCGTTTCTTCCAAGAGAGCCTAGTAGGGACTCAACTTGAATGGTTCTATCAATTGGAGAGTTCTCGCATCCACACCTGGGAGGATTCAGTTGTTGCCTTCTATAAGCAGTACCAATACAATGCTGATCTTGCACCAACTCGTGTGCAATTACAGAACATGACCATGGGTTCCAACGAGAGCTTCAAAGGATACGCCTAAAAGTGGAGAGATCTGACTGGTAGGGTGCAACCCCCTTTAACTGACAGGGAGCTGATTGACATCTTCATGGGAACTTTGACAGGGCCTTTCTTTAAACACCTAATCGGAAGCTCCTCAGCCGGGTTCACCTAGCTAATACTGACTGGCGAAAGGGTCAAAGCTGGCATCAAAAGTGGAAAGATCCAATGAGCTACACCTTCTGATGCTCACAAAAAGCCATACAGTGGGAAGAAAGAGTCCAATGTTGTGTATGGTCAAAAGAGTCGTCATGATCAATATGTAGGGGCAATCTTGATCTCTAATCCTACACCTGTCCATCAAAGACAGAGCAATAGGCGTATGGTAAAATATCAAGAAAGGCAGTACACTAACATCAACATGCCTTTGTCACAAGCATTACAACATTTGCTGAATTTGAAGCTGATCACGCCAAAAGATCCTCCTCAAAATCCCAATACCTCCTCTTCTAAGTACAATCCATGCGTAAGATGTGCCTACCATTCTGATAGTCCTGGACATGACACTGACATCTGTTGGACTTTGAAGAACAAGATTCAAGATTTGATTGACGCCAAGGAGATTGAGTTTGACCCTCCAGAGACTCCAAACGTGATCACTGCTCCTATGCCAAATCATTGAGAGTGTCTTGTTCATTTTGAAATTTTAATTTGTAATTTCTCTTGTTATTCAAATAATTATTTATTAATGTCAAACTTTGTTTCATTAATAAATTGCATATGTTTGTCTTGATTTGATCCACTCGTTTTCATTACATTTAAATTATGCTTTTACCCACTTTATGATATTCAACTCTTCCTAAAAGTTACAAGCCTTTAGAGGGAGGATGACAAAAATAATGCCATAAATCTCCTTCAATATGCTTTTGAACAGACTTTGCTGAAGATGTATAGGCATTCTTTCAAATCCTAAACACTGGAGTTATAAGGAAGATAATCCCTAGTCAACCCCTTCGAGCCGAAGAAGTAGGAGCTTCCTTTTTTACACAAAATGAAACCTTTGATCAAAACATGAGGCATGATAGTCTCTCAGTTGATTCAAACACGCGTTTAGACGCAAACTCCCATCTCGTAATACGACAAATAACATCAAAAACATTCCTCTGGAATCAGAAGACAGTGATGGTTCCCTAAGACATGGGCAGTCATTATCTCTCAAGAGGAAAGCCCACTATGTCAAAAACTACAAAGGAGACTTAAGAAAAACTGGGGCATCCCGCTGACCGTAATCTCAAAACAAGAACAGTCAGGCAAAAATTAGGGATAAAAAATCAAAAAAAGAGGTCACAACAAATCCTCAACAACATGAAAAAAATGTTGCAGAAATGGCTGCCTTCCGACAAACTTAACTTGTTTGAGCCATCACCAACGCGTCATTTGTAACGGCCGTAATTTAATTAATTATTTAATTAAATTATTTTTGGAATATTTAAGAAGTTGTATTATAATTAATTGGATTTATTATATTATGTGGTGAAATAATATTAGAAGTATAATATTATTATTTGATGTGGGCTTGTTTTTAAAGAATAGAAGTAATAAGGGGGTGTATTGGTTTTAAGCCCATTAAGGAATAATAGAATAATATGGTTATTTTATTATTTGTTAGAAGGAATAGAAAGAAAGAAGCAGTAGAAAGAATAAGGATTTGGAAGAGAACGTGCAAGCTGCTAGAGAAAGTGGAAAATGGCAAGAACGAGAATTCAACCAAAAATTGTAGAGCGAACTTCAATTCAAGGTAAGGGTGGGGTTCTAACTCTATAATTGGGTTTATGATGATTGTTATGTGGGGTTAGTGGTGATCGTTGTCTTGTTCTTGAATTGAGAATATATGATTGATGTATGATGAGAATTGATGAGTTTTGATGAATATTGATGTCTTGATGCTGTTAAATGCTGTAGAGTCATAGGGTAATTATGGGTGATGAATTGACATGATTATATTAAGTTCTAAGGCTTTAGTTATGGAACCGTAGTGAGATGCAGTGATAGAAAATGTTGAATATAGCAGTAATAAAAACGCAGAACCGTACGTGGAGGATATCAGAAGTTACTGTCTAGAACAATGAATCAATTAGGGATGGTGTTAGGCGTACTGTTCTTAATTAGGTTGATAACAGGAAAGAATCAAAATAGTAGGATGAAATAAAAAGTAGAAGTTTTGACATTAGAAGTATGTTGATAAGAGTTGCGTCAGATTAGTGTAAGATATGAGTTATGGTGTTATACATATGTTAGTTAGAAGTTGCTTTGCATTATTAAAGAATAGAGGTTCTGGTAGTAGAAGTTGTATTAATAAGAAGATGTGGCTAGTCAGAAGTTGTATTGGTCAGAAGATGTGGCTAGTCAGAAGTTGTATTAATCAGAAGATGTGGTTAGTCAGAAGTTGTATTAGTCAGAAGATGTGGTTAGTCAGAAGTTGTATTAATCAGAAGATGTGGCTAGTCAGAAGTTGTATTAGTCAGAAGATGGGGTTAGTCAGAAGTTGCATTAGTCAGAAGATTGTGTCGGCCAGAAGTTGCATTATTAGAAGCTGTATTATTAGAAGTTGGGTTGGTTAGAAGTTGTGTTGTTAGAAGTGTTCTGGTCAGAAGTTGCGTTTGACGTTAAGATTGGTTTTGTACAGAACGGTGAATGTAGATGCTTAGAAGCTTCTATTTGAGCTATAATAGTAGGAAAGTGACGGTCTTGACGTTAGAATTACAGAATGACAGTGTTGGTTTACTGTGGAAATTAAAATACTGCTGATTTGTTAATGAGAAGTTATTAATAATATTGTGTGGAGGATTTATAATAAATAAATGATGTTTGATAAATTATTTTGATGATTTGAGATGTTGATTATTTGAGATGTTTTTGAGATGTTAATTTGAGATGTCTTTGAGATGTTGTTTTTGAGATGTTAATTTGAGATGTCTTTGAGATGTTGTTTTTGAGATGTTAATTTGAGATGTCTTTGAGATGTTGTTTTTGAGATGATAATTTGAGATGCTTTGAGATGTTTTGAGATGATTGGAGATGTTGTTAACTTGGGTGTTATTATTACATTCATGGTTGTGTCGCATACATTTCATTTTTGAGATGGGGCTTATGCTTGTTGAGATGGCCTGAATTGGCAAATTTTGAGATGAAGGCTATGCCTTGTTGATGCCTCTATTAATTGGCAAACTTTTGAGATGGGAGTTCTGCTCCAATGGTACCACATGCATTTGCATAGTATTGAGTCGCATTATATGATTTCATAAAGAAGTGTATTTTGATGCTGATGAATGTATATTATTATTGAGATTGTCGTTGATTTTGAGATGAGAAGTGGTATGTTGTTGATCTAATTTAATATATTAATTATCACGCACTTTATTATATTGTTAGATATCTCACCCCTTCTGTTTGAATGTTGCCCCTATGTTGGTAACGTGTAGGTAATCGAGAGTGAAGGTTGTACACCTTCAATAGTTCGAGTCGGTGTCATTGCTCTGATATATAACACTTGGGGGGATGAACGTTTGCTGATTTTTGATCGTTTATTTTCAGTTGTTGAATTTTAATTTGATTATCATTAAATATGAGATGTTTCAAAGTTGTTGTTTTACTAGAGATGTTATTAAGAATTCCGCTGCGTAGATGTTGATTTATTTGATTAAAGATGTTATGTTGATGGTTCATCTGATGTTTGAAAAAGTGTTATATATCCACGATGAATGCAATGAATTTGCTAGAATAATTTGTGACATCCCGATTCATTTGTACGATTGAAATTTTATAACTCTGATTTATTATGCATAATTGCTTGGGGTAGAATTGGGGTGTTACAAAGTTGGTATCAGAGCAAAAAGGTTGGTCTGACCTTGTCGTCGAGTCGTAGTTGTCTAACAGTACAGTTTTGTTATTTGAGTTCTAATCGTTGTTTATGTTGTAGTGAGAAGTTGAGATGGATGGAAGGAATGATGTTGCACTTACTGCTGCTCTAGAAGCAATAGCTCATGCGATGGAAAATCAGCTGAATGCTGACGGGAATGCTGGATCTCGTAGCTTGGCGACTTTCCAGAGAGAGAATCCACCTACGTTCAAGGGAAAGTATGATCCTGACGGAGCATTGGAATGGTTGAAAGAGATCGAGAGAATCTTTCGCGTGATAGACTGCACTCCAGCGTAAAAGGTTCGTTATGGGACTCATATGCTAGCAGTCGAGGCTGATGACTGGTGGCTAGAGACTTGTTAGAAGTTAGAAGCTGCAGGTGAGAATGTCACTTGGGCTGTGTTCCATAGGGAGTTTTTGAGAAAGTATTTTCCTGAAGATGTCCGTGGTAAGAAGGAAATTGAGTTCCTTGAGCTGAAGCAAGGAAGTAGGTCTGTTGTTGAGTATGCTGCCAAGTTTGCTGAGTTGGCCAAGTTTTATCTGCATTATGCTGAGGAAAATGCTGAATTTTCGAAGTGTATTAAGTTTGAGAACGGGTTATGCCCGAATATTAAGAAAGTAGTTGGATATCAGAAAATCCGTGTCTTTGCTGATTTGGTTGATAGCTGCAGGATTTATGAGGAAGACAATAATGCTCATTACAAGATTATCAGTGAGAAGAGGGGTAAGCACCCACAGAATCATGGTAAGCCTTATGATTCCCCAGCTGGTAAGGGTAAACAGAAAGTTGCTCAGAGACAAAGGACTAGTGGGGGAGATGCTCCTGCTGGTGTGATTTGCTTTAAGTGTGGGAAACCTGGACACAAGAGTAATGTGTGCACTACTGAAGTGAAGAGGTGTTTCCATTGTGGCAAGAACGGACATGTTGTGTCTGAGTGTGAGCACAAGAATGTGGTTTGTTTCAACTGTAAAGAAGAAGGGAACATTGGTAGCCAGTGTCCGAAACCAAAGAGGGCTCAGTCAAGTGGTAAAGTGTTTGCTTTGGTGGAGAATCAGACAACTATTGAGGACAGACTTATTAGAGGTACATGTTTCATTAATAGTACTCCTTTAATTACTATTATTGATACTGGTGCTACGCCTTGTTTTATTGCCGCCGATTATGTTGAAAGATTGAGTCTTGTGTTGTCTTCTTTGAATGGAGAAATGGTCGTTGATACTCCAGCCAAGGGGTTGGTGCCTACTTCTTTGGTGTGTGCTAAGTGTCCCTTGTCGATCTTCGACAGAGACTTTGTTGTTGATTTGGTTTGTTTACTGTTAAGAGGTTTGGATGTAATTTTGGGCATGAACTAGTTAGAGCATAACTGTGTTCATATTAACTGTTATGACAAGTCTGTGAAGTTTTCTACTCCTGAAGAAGAGGAAGATAGTATGTTGTCTGCTAGACAGTTGAGGAAATTGATGCAAGAGGAAGTACAAATGTTTTCATTGATGGCGTCACTATCTGTAGAGACTCAAGCTATAATTGAGGAATTGCAGGTGGTGTGTGAATTTCCTGAAGTTTTCCCTGATAAGATTCCTGATGTACCGCCAGAGAGGGAAGTTGAATTTGCAATTGATCTTGTACCTGGTACCAGACCCGTGTCCATGGCACCATACATGATGTCTGCATCTGAATTGTCAGAGTTAAATAAGCAATTGGAAGAGTTACTTGAGAAGAAGTTTGTAAGACCAAGTGTATCATCGTGGGGTACTCCAGTGTTGTTAGTGAAGAAGAAAGATGGGAGTATGAGGCTTTGTATTGATTATAGACAGTTGAATAAAGTGAAGATTAAGAACAAGTATCTGCTTCCAAGAATAGATGACTTAATGGACCAATTGGTGGATGCTCGTGTGTTTAGTAAGATTGATTTGAGGTTGGGTTACCATCAGATTAAAGTGAAGGATAAAGATATTCAGAAGACAGCTTTCAGAATGCGTTATGGACATTACGAGTATTCGGTGATGCCTTTCGGTGTTACTAATGCGCCGAGAGTATTCATGGAATATATGAATTGTATCTTTCATACTTATTTGGATCGATTCGTAGTGGTGTTCATTGATGATATTTTGATTTACTCTAAGACAGAAGAAGAGCATGCTGAACATTTAAGAGTAGTATTGCAAGTTTTGAAAGAGAAGAAGTTGTATGCAAAGCTGTCCAAGTGTGAATTCTGGTTAAAAGAGGTTAGTTTTCTTGGTCATGTGATTTCAGGTAGTGGCATTGCTGTAGATCCATCGAAGGTTGATGTTGTGTTGCAATGGGAAACTCCAAAGTCAGCTACTGAGATTAGAAGCTTCTTGGGATTAGCTAGTTATTATAGAAGTTTTATCGAAGGATTTTCTAAGTTGTCACTTCCGCTGACTAAGTTGACTTGTAAAGGTAGAGCGTTTGTGTGGGATGTTCAGTGCGAAGAAAGTTTTACAGAATTGAAGAAGAGGTTGACGTCGGCTCTAATTTTGACGTTGCCTAATTCAGGAGATCCTTTTGTGGTTTATTGTGATGCTTCTAAGATGGGTTTAGGAGGTGTGCTTATGCAGAATGGTAAGGTAGTTGCTTATGCGTCAAGGCAGTTGAGGACTCATGAGAAGAACTATCCTACACATGATTTAGAACTTGCTGCAGTTGTATTTGTGTTGAAGATTTGGAGGCATTATCTTTATGGTTCTAGATTTGAAGTGTTTAGTGACCATAAGAGTTTGAAGTATTTATTTGATTAGAAGGAGTTGAATATGAGGCAACGAATATGGTTGGAATTGCTAAAGGATTATGATTTCGGTTTGAATTATCATCCAGGAAAAGAAAATGTGGTAGCTGATGCGTTGAGTCGAAAGACTTTACATATGTCAGCAATGATGATTAAAGAGTTGGAATTAATTGAGCAGTTCAGAGATATGAGCTTAGTTTGCGAGGTTACTCCGCGAAGTGTTATGTTGGGTATGTTGAAGATTAATAATGAATTTTTAGACAGTATTAAAGAAGCTCAGAAGTTGGATGTGAAACTGGTAGATTTGATGGTTGGGATTGATCAATCTGAGAATAGTGATTTTAAGCTAGATGTGCAAGGTGTGTTGAGATTTCATAACCGGATTTGTATTCCTGATGATGCTGAGATGAAGAAAGTGATACTTGAAGAGAGCCATAGAAGTAAGTTGAGTATTCATCCATGAGCTACAAAGATGTATCAAGATTTGAAAGGTTTGTTTTGGTGGCCTGGTGTGATCGGTGGAAATAGAACTGACTGTTTTTAGCTGGTTTCGCGAAATGTCGCGGTAAGCAAGAGTCGCCACCGTCTTTTATGTTCTCCAACATGGAAAGGACAAAAGCACAGCAAAATTCCTTCTTTGAGATTTCTCTCGGTTCGGGAGGTAGATTTATAGAAAGGGAAGGTGTTAGCACCCTTTCTATCCGTGGTTATCCACGGGCTCTTAGGTACTTGCTCTTATGTTTTCAAAAATTTGTTTGCTTTTCAAGTGTGTGGGTTTTGAAAAAGTTCGTTTGGAAAACTTCTAAGTAACTCTTGTATCAGTCCTCAAGAGTGTATGAAGTGTTTTGTTTGAAACTTTTTGAAAGTGTGAGGTGTGAAAAGTTGTTTTGTTTTGTTTGAAGAGAGCAAGTACCCATGAGAATCTACCTACCCTAAGGAATTAAGCCGTGTAAGAGTCCTTTAGATAGTGCTATCCCACCATTGAGAGGTAGGTAGCACCATCGTTGGAGGTGTTCGGGTCAATTCGATTATCGGGACAGTGTGGTCACCGGAGCAACGGTAGGACACTTTAGAAGTAACCCTAATGACCTAGATCCTTTTTTATCCGAGGAAACCGTTTCGAGGCAACTGGATCTTTTGGACAGAAGGGCGACCTCTAAGATGTCCTATACTTGATGACCACGTTTCGAGGCAACGAGTGAAGCGTACCCTAGGAGTGGCATGTGCTTTGTGTGTTGTTTTTTTCAGTTAATTGTCTTTGTACATGTTATTTGTGAGCTACGGATTGATTTTATTTACATACATTCTTTCATGCATTTTATTAACAGTTAGGAGTGCGGAAAGTAAATTGCAGAAATGTAAATTCTAACTATTACAAGGCGCGGGTCTATACATCACCAAAGACAAAAACCCGTTTTGGTAAATAAGTACGAGAAATTAAATAAAGCGGTAAAAACCTATTTAACTATTACATATCTGGAGACAGTTACATAAATAATAAAAATAAAAAATAAATGCGCGTGAAAGAATTAAATCGGGAAGTCTTTAGGGTGTTGACCCTTTTAAGAAAAGAAATGAATTTTTTTGTCCTTTTTTGTGATTAAATGAAATTAAAATTAATAACTAATCTAATTAATTAATTAATTAAAAAAAATAATTTTTTTTTGTATTTTTATGTTTTTAATGAATAAAATAAAAGAAAATAAAATTAAAAGTTAATAAAACATAATTCTAAATTTATTTTAGTTATTAAGAAAAAAAAGTTAAAGTTGCCTAATTAAAATTAATTCAATTTATTAGTATTTATTTACAAAAATAGAATGAAATTAATAATAATAATAATATTAGTTCTTTTTTGATTTTTTTTATAGAAAATAAATTAATTATGTTAATAGTTAATAAAAGGGAAAAAATAAAATAAGACAAACAAAATATAAAAATGACAAAATAAAAATTGCAAACCCAAGGGGGGTTTTGGGCCAGATTGGAGGTGTTAATGGAATTGTGAGGCCCATTCAGAAGCCAGCTTGGTTTGACTTTGGAGATTGCCTGCGCCTGTGTTGACCTGAGAACATGATGCTCCTTCCCTTGTGGCCATTGGATTTGCACTTGGAGACACTTGGCGCTTTGGATTTGTGAGGCGCATGATAAGCCTTCTTTGAAGCCTGCACACAAGTATGTAAGAAAAAATAATATGGGATTTTGAGGGGACCTGGGAATACTTACAGTGCTTGATAATGGACCTTAGGACGTGGCAAGGGTTGCTTTAGCTTCAGGGTATGGCAAAGAAGAGAGTCACGTTCTCCTTTTGGCCTGAAAATGCTTGCAAAACTCCTTTTGATCTCACACTTTTTTTGACAAATTTTGAACTTTGCTCTGGCCGTTTGTGCACTTTTTTTCGTTTTTGAATGAGGCTTGCAAGGCTTGTATATATAGTAATGAGTGAGAATCAGTCACTATTATGAGCTCTTAACCATTGCAATTAAACTTTGGATTTCTCCATAACCACCATTAAAGCAATTTGCCAATTTTGTTCAAATTTGAATTTTATGCTTAAAATGGACCTTACACGAATTTGGTAGGTGCATTATGCTTCATCAAGGTCATTCAAACCACAAGATATCATTGAATTAATTTTTTTGATTTTTATTTGAATTTTATGGATTTAAAATGAATTAAATCAATAAAATTAAATAAAAAATAGAAAAATTAATGTTTAATATTGAAATTAATCATGGGACACGTGGGTGGCATGAAAAGGCTGAACCAAGTGGAAAAAAGTGGGCCCTTTTGTCAAAAATTGAAGTTTCAAGGATAGTTGACTTTGGCCATTTCACAAAAATTTCCCAACTTCTCCAATGCATATCTTGCTCAATTTTGATCATATGAAGATGTTCTTGGACATTTTGGAAAGGTCTTGAAGTCCTCTAACCAATGCCTTTGGTACCATGTCATTTTGATTTACCAATCTCAAGTTATGGTCTTTGACTTAAAGTGCCCTTTTGTTGACTTTTGAAAATGACCTATAATGTTGAAATTGATAACTTTTTGTGAGAGCATTTATTGGACTTGGAATGTGAAGATGAGTTGTAGGAAATGTCCTCCCCTTCAAAATGAGCATTGGATGGGATTTTTCTGATGAACCATGAAAACGTTATGCTTTGGTCAAGTTACAGTTGACTTTTCAACTGTCCAAAAATGGAAACTTTTGCATCTTGATGATTTTTGAGCCATTCTTGTAGAATCATGATCAAGACTTGATCAAATGATGATTGTGGCTTCAAAATAAGATGTTGACCAAAATTTTTGACTATTGACTGCCAAATGACCATTTTACCCCTACAGTTGATTGTGAAGCAATTAGGGTTTTTGACTGTGCAACTTGACCTTGTGAGCCTTGAAACTTGGCATGTAGATGCTTGACAATGTATATAGGCATATGTGACTTGATTGAGCCCTTGAAAACCTCAACTTCTTTGCAAGAACCAAAACCCTAATTTGACTGGCTTAGGAGGGTGGTTGATTGTGTAGCCCTTGAGTAGACTTGAGCAAATTGAGATGATGCTTGTCAAACTTGAAGAATATGGGAGGGAAAATTTTGGGGTACAACACCTGGGATGAAGAGTGATGAGGCTCGGTTTGTGCATGCATGTTTGACTTGTCAGAAGTCGAAAGATGAACATCAGAAGCCTGCATGATTGATGCAACCGTTGGATGTTCCAGAATGGAAATGGGATAGCATTTCAATGGACTTCGTGACGGGGTTGCCTAATACTTTAAGAGGACATGATTCGATTTAGGTGATTGTTGATAGGCTTACAAAGTCAGCTCATTTTATGCCTATTAACATTAGTTTTCCAGTGTCGAAGTTGGCTGAAATTTATATCAGTGTGATTGTGAAGCTGCTTGGTGTTCCTTAGTGCATTGTGTCAGATAGAGATCCAAGATTTACTTCTAATTTTTGGAAGAGTTTTCAAGAAGCTTTGGGTTCTAAGTTGAGGTTGAGTTCAGCGTATCATCCTCAGACAGATGGTCAGACTGAACGGACGATTCAATCGTTGGAAGACTTGTTGAGGGCATGTGTTCTTGAGCAGGGAGGTTCGTGGGATACTTATCTTCCGTTTATAGAGTTCACTTATAATAACAGTTACCATTCTAGTATTGGGATGGCACCTTTTGAAGCATCGTAGGGTTGAAGAAGTAGAACTCCATTATGTTGGCATGAATCTGGTGAAAGTGTAATACTTGGACCTGAACTTGTTCGTGAGACTACTAAGAAGGTGAAGTTGATTCGAGAAAAGATGAAAGCTTCACAAAGTAGACAGAAGAGTTATCATGACAATCGAAGGAAAGATTTAGAATTCCAAGTTGGTGATCATGTGTTTTTGAGAGTTACACTTGTGACTGGTGTTGGGCGAGCATTAAGTCTAAGAAGCTCACTTCTTGTTTTATTGGACCGTATCAGATTTCAGAGAGAGTGGGGAATGTTTCTTATAGAGTGGCTTTACCGTCTAACCTTTCGAATTTGCATGATGTGTTTCATGTGTCGCAAATTCGGAAGTATATTTCAGATCCATCTCATGTGATTTATATGGACGATGTGCAAGTACGGGATAATCTTACGGTGGAGACGATGCCTGTACGGATTGCGGATCGTGAAATAAAGACTCTAAGGGGAAAATAGATTGCCTTGGTTAAAGTGGTTTGGCTAGGAGCTGCTGGTGAAAGCATGACTTGGGAGTTGGAGAGCAAGATGCGAGACTCCAATCCTGAATTGTTTGATTGAGGTAAATTTTCGAGGACGAAAATATTCTAAGTGGGGGAGAGTTGTAACGCCCGTAATTTAATTAATTGTTTAATTAAATTATTTTTGGAATATTTAAGAAGTTGTATTATAATTAATTGGATTTATTTTATTATTTGGTGAAATAATATTAGAAGTATAATATTATTATTTGATGTGGGCTTGTGTTTAAAGGAATAGAAGTAATAAGGGGGTGTATTGGTTTTAAGCCCGTTAAGGAATAATAGAATAATAGGGTTATTTTATTATTTGTTAGAAGGAATAGAAAGAAAGAAGCAGTAGAAAGAATAAGGATTTGGAAGAGAACGTGCAAGCTGCTAGAGAAAGTGGAAAACGGCAAGAACGAGAATTCAACTGGAAATTATAGAGCGACCTTCAATACAAGATAAGGGTGGAGTTCTAACTCTATAATTGAGTTTATGATGATTGGTATGTGGGGTTAGTGGTGATCGTTGTCTTGTTCTTGAATTGAGAATATATGATTGATGTATGACGAGAATTGATGAGTTTTGATGAATATTGATGTCTTGATGCTGTTAAATGCTGTAGAGTCATAGGGTAATTATGGGCGATGAATTGACATGATTATATTAAGTTCTAGGGATTTAGTTATGGAACCGTAGTGAGATGCAGTGATAGAAAATGTTGAATATAGCAGTAATAAAAATGTAGAACTGTACGTGGATGATATCAGAAGTTACTGTCTAGAACAATGAATCAATTAGGGATGGTGTTAGGCGTACTGTTCTTAATTAGATTGATAACAAGCAAGAATCAAAATAGTAGGATGAAATAAAAAGTAGCAGTTCTGACATTAGAAGTATGTTGATAAGAGTTACGTCATATTAGTGCAAGATAGAAGTTCTGATGTTATACGTATGTTAGTTAGAAGTTGAGTTGCACTATTAAAGAATAGAGGTTCTGGTAGTAGAAGTTGTATTAATCAGAAGATGTGGCTAGTCAGAAGTTGTATTGGTCAGAAGATGTGGATAGTCAGAAGTTGTATTAATCAGAAGATGTGGTTAGTCAGAAGTTGTATTAGTCAGAAGATGTGGTTAGTCAGAAGTTGTATTAATCAGAAGATGTGGCTAGTCAGAAGTTGTATTAGTCAGAAGATGGGGTTAGTCAGAAGTTGCATTAGTCAGAAGATTGTGTCGGCCAAAAGTTGCATTATTAGAAGCTGTATTATTAGAAGTTGGGTTGGTTAGAAGTTGTGTTGTTAGAAGTGTTCTGGTCAGAAGTTGCGTTTGATGTTAAGATTGGTTTTGTACAGAATGGTAAATGTAGATGCTTAGAAGCTGTTGTTTGAGCTATAACAGTAGGAAAGTGACGGTCTTGACGTTAGAATTACAGAATGACAATGTTGATTTACTGTGGAAATTAAAATACTGCTGAGTTGTTAATGAGAAGTTATTAATAATATTGTGTGGATGATTTATAATAAATAAATGATGTTTGATAAATTATTTTGATGATCTGAGATGTTGATTATTTGAGATGTTTTTGAGATGTTAATTTGAGATGTCTTTGAGATGTTAATTTGAGATGTCTTTGAGATGTTGTTTTTAAGATATTAAATTGAGATGTCTTTGAGATGTTGTTTTTGAGATGATAATTTGTGATGCTTTGAGATGATAATTTGAGATGTTTTGAGATGATTGGAGATGTTGTTAACTTGGGTGTTATTATTACATTCATGGTTGTGTCACATACATTTTATTTTTGAGATGGAGCTTATGCTCGTTGAGATGGCCTGGATTGGCAAATTTTGAGATAAAGGCTATGCCTTATTGATGCCTCTATTAATTGGAAAATTTTTTAGATGGGAGTTCTTCTCCAATGGTACCACATGCATTTGCATAGCATTGAGTCGCATTATATGATTTCATAAAGAAGTGTATTTTGATGCTGATGAATGTATATTATTGTTGAGATTGTCGTTGATTTTGAGATGAGAAGTGGTGATGTTGTTGATCTAATTTAATATATTAATTATCATGCACTTTATTATATTGTTAGATATCTCACCTCTTCTGTTTGAATGTTGCCCCTATGTTGGTAATGTGTAGGTAATCGAGAGTGAAGGCTGTACACCTTCAATAGTTCGAGTCGGTGTCATTGCTCTGATATGTAACACTCGGGGGGATGAACGTTTGCTGATTTTAGATCGTTTATTTTCAGTTGTTGAATTTTAATTTGATTATCATTAAATATGAGATGTTTCGAAGTTGCTGTTTTGCTAGAGATGTTATTAAGAATTCCGCTGCGTAGATGTTGATTTATTTGATTAAAGATGTTATGTTGATGGTTCATCCGATGTTTGAAAAAGTGTTATATATCCACGATGAATGCAATGAATTTTCTAGAAGAATTTGTGACGTCCCGATTCATTTGTGCGATTGAAATTTTATAACTCTGATTTATTTTGCATAATTGCTTGGGGTAGAATTGGGGTGTTACATCATTCCAGACTCAATTGGAGTTCAAACGCACAATTAATTGAGTTTAGGACTGAAGAACATCATGAAGAACGGACGAGTACAAATACACTTTGAGCCTTTATCCTTTGTTTCTTAAACCGTGAACCAAGCCACGTTACAACCTTTCAAAAGTCCTAATTCAAGCATGGGTTAGTTCAAAAGCATACTGTTACAAAAGGTATCCTGACTCCTGTAAGGTTTCACTCAAAATTCTGAGTTGAATTTTTCTTACAAAATTTCTTTACTTGCTAAAACGCATTTTCAAAGACTTCAAGACAAACATAAACTTTGCTTTATTTGAATATCGATGTTTGCATATGGTTATTTATTTGACAACAGAGAAATTCCCACAACGAGTGAACGAAAGCTCTCTCAGTGAACAAAATCACTTCGAGTGGAAAGACACTTCTAATGACAAATCTCTCATAATCAAGGGGCACAACATGACCTTTGTCCAACACATCCGGGGAAGTCGAGTCGAGATTCAAATAATCTCTCAAAGAGTTTTTGAATAACCAGGGGCAAATCTCTGTATGTATCATTCAAGGGGAAATGTTACGTTGATCATGGGTTTGAACAAAATCCACTTTGAAGACTTTCAGTACCATAAAAAATTACTTGTCCGTGCCAATAGTATCAGATGGTGTCAGTATCAGGTTTTAGTTTTCTTCCACAACAGTCTTAGAAAATATCTCTATGAAGTTCAGGGCTATCGAAAATGTGATCAAAATATCAAGCGTTGAGGTGCACCAGTTTAACTCTAGGGGCAAACAGGCTCCCATATAAAGGGTCATGTGCGACCAAGCAAACATTTTCTGGCATTACTATAGCATTTGCCACTAGGGGCAATGACAAATCTCCCCAAGATCATCTTCATGGGATGACTCCCAGCCAGAGTTTCAATCTCTGAAAACTTCTCACCAGCCGAGTCGATCTCAAGAATCCTCGAGGTTGTTCCCCAGTGAATAAGACTCCTCTCCAACAGACCGACAACAGGGTTTATTTCCCCAACAAACGGCAGGATAACCCAGCTTAAGTTTTCCTCTATGACTACTACAAATCAAAGGACCACAACTCCTCTTCCCAGTAGACTACTCTACATTCCCCAGCAATTTACTGTGAAGCCTAGACCCGACCAGATATCAGTTCAACTTCGACTCCCCAGTAGAGTAACGGACAACTGAGACTCCATAACTCTTTTCCCCAAGCAGGAATCAACATTCTCCACAGAGTTTTCAATATTCCCCAATAGGTTTCTCCTCAAACAACAAAACAGGAATCCCCGGTGGAAACATTATAAGCAAAGTTTGAAGGCACACCTACTCTTCAACAGTAATCCGAGATTTAATAACTCCCCAACACTTGTCAAGGATTTATTCTCCAAAACAAAATTACATTTCAACAACATTCATAGAATATGCATGCAAAATGCATATAACACAAATCTCATCATTACATAATGCATACATAACTGCATACAACTAACTCTTTACCTTTCAGGAAAGATCAATCAACAGATAAAAGTCATCATCTTTTTGAGGTAGTAATCATCCAAGATTCCTTCATCATCCTGCTGAGGTAGTAATCGTCCAAGATTCCTTTATCATCCGTTGAGGTAGTAATCTTCCAAGATTCCTTCATCATTCAGCTGAGATAGTAATCGTCCAGGATTCCTTCATCATCCGTTGAGATAGTAATCGTCCAAGATTCCTTCATCATTCTGCTGAGGTAGTAATCGTCCAAGATTCCTTCATCATCCTTTTGGAGTAGTAATCGTCCAAGATTCCTTCGTCATCATTTTGGAGTAGTAATCGTCCAAGATTCCTTCATCATCCTTTTGGAGTAGTAATCGTCCAAGATTCCTTCATCATCCTTTTAGAGTAGTAATCATCCAAGATTCCTTCATCATCCTTTTGGAGTAGTAATTGTCTAAGATTCCTTCATCATCCTTTTGGAGTAGTAATCATCCAATATTCCTTCATCATCCTTTTGGAATAGTAATTGTCCAAGACTCCTCCATCATCCTTTTGGAGTAGTAATCGTCCAATATTCCTTCATCATTCGTCGGAGTAGTAATCGTCCAAGATTCCTTCATCATCCTTTTGGAGTAGTAATCGTCCAAGATTCCTTCATCATCCTTTTGGAGTAGTAATCGTCCAAGATTCCTTCATCATCCTTTTGGAGTAGTAATCGTCCAAGATTCCTTCATCATCCTTTTAGAGTAGTAATTGTCCAAGATTCCTTCATCATCCTTTTGGAGTAGTAATCGTCCAAGATTCCTTCATCATCCTTTTGGAGTAGTAATCGTCCAAGATTCCTTTATCATCCGTTGAGGTAGTAATCATCCAAGATTCCTTCATAATAATGTTGAGGTAGTAATCATTCGAGATTATTTCATCATTCCATTGAGGTAGTAATCGTCCAAGATTTCTTCATCATCCTGCTGAGGTAGTAATCGTCCAAGATTCCTTCATCATCTCGCTGAGGTAGAAATCGTCCAAGATTCCTTCATCACACATCATTATCAAAAAAGACCTCCTCTGGTTAGATTTATTTCTTCCAGTTAATGACAGGAAACCAAAGACCTCTTTTGGAAACAGTGCAGATGCGATCAGATATGGCTGACATTCTGATACTTACTCTAGATTCTCTTCAAATACAGTCCAGATACGATCCAGATACGGATGTCATTCTGACGCTTATTCAATACATCTCTCAGATACGAACCAGATACAATTCATTTATGGATATTATTCTGATACTCGTCCCATGACCGACTAAAGCAACCCTACACAGGTTCCTTCTCATTTCCAAGATGAAGTTTTACATGGACTCATCATGAAGCAGCCCTATATAGGTTCATTCTCTACACAGATGAAGTTTAACACGGACTCGTCTTCAAGCAACCCTACACAGGTTCCTCTCATTTCCAGATGAAATTTAACACTGACTCATCTCGAAGTAACCCTATGACCCAAGTTCCTTCTTATAGCCCTACTATCCAGGCTTTCATATCGAAGTAACCATACGACCCAGGTTCCTTCTCATAGCCCTACTACCCAGGTTTTCATCCCGAAGTAACCCTACTATCCAGGTTCCTTATCAAAGCCCCACTACCCAGGCTTTCATTCAAAAGTAACCCTACTATCCCGGTTCCTTCCCATGGCCCTATTATCCAGGCTTTCATCTCGAAGTAACCCTACTCTCCAAGTTCCTTCCTATAATCCCTACTATCCAGGCTTTCATCTCTAAGTAACCCTACTATCCAGGTTCCTTCCCATAAGCTCTACTATCCAGGCTCCCATCTCGAAGTAACCCTACTATCCAGGTTCCTTCCCATAAGCCCTACTATCCAGGCTCTCATCTCGAAGTAACCCTACGACCCAGGTTCCTTCTCATAGCCCTACTATCCAAGCTTTCATTCCGAAGTAACCCTACTGTGATACGGTGGCAGAACCGACTGTTATACTGGTTTGTGTTTTGTATTCGCAAATGTTGCGGTAAGCAAGAGTCGCCAACGACTTTTATTTCATCCAACAAAGAAAAAGGAAAAAGAACAGAAAAAACCTTTTTCGAGAATATTTATGAGTACGGGGGGTAGATTATAGAAAGGGAAGGTGTTAGCACCCTTTCTATCTGTGGTTTTCCACGGGCTCTTAGGTACTTGCTCATTTTTAAATTGCTTGTGTGTGCTTGTTTTGAAAAAGTTTTATTTACTTCATGATAACCCTTGTATCGGTCCTTTAGAGTGTGACAAAGTTATTTTGAAAACTGTTTTGAAAAGTGTTTGTGTGAAAAAGTTTTTATCTTGAGCAAGTACTTAAGATTTCTACCTACTCGAAAAAAGTCTGTTCGTTTTCGTTTCCTTTAGATAGCGCTATCCTACTATTAAGGAGTAGGTAGCTCCGTCGTTGGATTTATAAAGGGACATTCGAAGGGACGAAATGGTCTCTGAAGGAAACAAGTAAAGATACCTTAGCATTTCGAAGGGACTATCGTCATAAGATCAATTCGTAGGCAACTCGAGGGACAAGTAGGGACTATAATCTTTATGACAATTTTGAATCGCGGGTCATTGCTAAGGTATCCCTACATTCGAGGGACACGACCATTATTTCCGAGGAAACCAAGTGGGGACAAACCCTAGGAGTGAGCATGTTCAAGTGTGTTTTTCTAGTTAATTATCTTTGCACAATTAGGGTTTTCTACTGTATTAATCATTTATCTTTTACATGCAATCCTATTGTCCATACATCTAACAGTTAAATAGTTGAGGAAATTAAAAGCGAGAAATCAAAATCCTAACTATTACAAGGCTTTGGGGAGGGGATTACATAATCAAAAACTGGGGAATAAACAGTAAATTAAACCCTAATTTGAAACTATTACAAACCATCGACAGTTACATTAATTGAAAAATAACGGTAAGGAAAGAAATAAACGCGTGAAGAGTTAAGATGGGAGTAAATTAGGACCTAAGAAATCTAATTAATTAAAAATGTTTTTGTTTGTATTTTCTTTATTGAAAAATAGTCGCAATTTGCAAATTAATCCTAATTTCTATTAAATTTTAATTACAAGAAAATACTTAAGTTAACCTAATTAAACTAATTAATTAATTTTATGAAAATAATTAACTAAACCTATTTTTTTTGTAATTTTCTGATTTTATGATTTAATTAAAAAGGATTTTTATTGTAAAATAACTAAAAAAATGATTTTTCAAAATAATTAAAAACAAATAAAGAAATAATAAATTAAAAGAGAAATGAAACTTGGGCCTGTTGCTGGAAGGAATAAGGGGGTGTGCTGCCAAATTTCTTGTTAGGCGCAAAGCTAGCCCAGAGTCTGGCGTCTGGTCCAGTGGGACCAGCTTCTGAAGGTTCACAGTGGACCAGCATACATTGCACGTTGGATCTATGATGGAGATTAATCCAAGGGATGAGATCAGAGAGTGCGTGGTGGTCTTTAGAACATGATGTGTACTAGATTTGGAATTGTTGTTTCATAAAATGCAAAAGGTCTGGACCTGAGATCGAACCCAGGTCCTCCCTCTCACATGCCTTCTCCCCTTGCCATATGTGCTAGCTCGTTAGTCATATACATAATCAAATAAAATAAATATAATATAAATAAAGCGCTTGTCCTAAGAAACACGCGAATTTTCAAATGGTCCAACATGACGTTGCCACACATTCTTCTTCTTCCCCTGTACTGTCGTTTTAGGCAGAAACCTTTACCCACGGGTTCATGGCTGTAACTACATCCCTATAAATCTAAAAAATTAATATCAAGCATGATAAATCCATCCTAAGCATATAGACTAACTTATTTTGATCTCACGAGCGTGGTAACGTCCTTCTTTTGCTGCAATTTTGCCTGTATCACAAACCCCTAAAATACGACCTCAAACCCTAGCAATGGCATACGCCTCTATACGCATCCAAAATTAAAATTAATTATACAGACAGCTTCTAAATGACAATATAAACATGAATGGATGTTTTGAAATCATTTATAACGCGTAAATATCCAGAATCAAATTCAAGAATGGAGGATAAATCGTGATACCGTTATGGTGTGTTCTGAAGGTGTTGGTGCATGCAAGTGATGCTATTAGCTTCAGGAGGTTGCCAGGAATGTGGTTTGATCCTTAGAATGCTCTGAACTGGCCTGTGGAGGAAGATTCGGTCTCTACTTTTTGATAAAAAATTTGAGTTTTCTTTCTTACTTTTGAGGCAGGCTGCACGTGACCAATCTCTGCCTTAGGGTTCAACAAACTTCAGTATATGTATTGAATCCAATCAGGTCAATAATTTTGGAAAGAATCCAAAGAATAATGGATTTCAATTCTTGCATCCAATCTTTCCAAACATAGAGATTTCTTCTCTTTTCAATCTTGCACGTTTCTCTTGGCTATTAACAGCATATAAGATCTCTATTCAATACAAAAATCATTCCTAAAACAAATTAAATGATTTATTTGGATTTATTTGATTTTATTTGATTTTTAAATGAATAAAAATCAAATTAAATTAAATAAGCAAATAAATAAATCATGAAGAGTCCAATAGGTCGTGGACTATGCTAGGACTGAGATTCAATCTTGAAAAGATGGGCCCATGTGAAAAAAAAAAAGCAATTTTGGGCATTGTTGACTTTATGCAAATTTCCAAAAATGGCCAACTTTGATAATGCATATCTCTCAATTTTGACCTTAAGTGGGTGTTATTGGACTTTTTATAAATCTTAGTATGTCCCCTAAGCAACCTCATTGGTTTCATATCAACTGGATCTTCCATGTTCATGTAAGAAGCTTTGATCCAAAAGGTGTTTTTGTTGACTTTTGAAAAGGACCTATAATGTCTGAATTTATATCTTTTTATGAGTGCACTTATTGAACTTGAGGTATGAATATGAGTTGTAGGGAATTGGATTCTATTCAAAATGAGCCTTGGATGAGAAATATCTGATAAAGTATGAAAAAGTTATGCTTGGTCAAAGTTTGGTTGACTTTTCCTGAGAAATCCTAATTTAGCAACTTTTGAGTTTTGATGAATTAGGAGCATTTCTTGGGTAATCATGATCAAACCTTGATAAAATGATGGATATCACTTCAAAATGTTAATGTTGACCAAAAATCTTGAAGTTTGACTATATGTGGGCCACAATTGACTTTTGATCTAATATATTTGATTTTCAAGCATCTGAGCAGTTGACTGAGCAAACTTCTTGTGCAAGGCTTGAAACTTGACATGGATGGTATTGAGAACATATTAAGACCATGAAAAATATTTTAGACCTTTGGAGTTTACCCCTCTTATTGAAAACGGAAACCCTAGTTTGAGGTTCATTGTCTTAGGAGAGCATTTGTCTGGTTAGTTCTTGGGCATCCTTGAGCAAATTGAGGATCTCAATGAACATATGTTGAGTAAAATTGGAGGGAGAATTTTAGGGTACAACAGCTGCCCCTGTTCAATCTTCTTAAGCCTAAGGATGTAGATTGGCTGGTCTGTCTTTCGTGATCTGAAGGTGGAAGATGATTGAACACTTTAGTGCCCAGAAATTTGCACTCGCATGAAGTAATATTGATTGGTGATATCGGGAATGGGCTTACAGATGCCATTCGGAAGTCGACAGAGAATCGTCGGAGATGGGCTTAAAGATTCCATCTAGAAAAGATATCGGTTGCATAAGAGATTCCTTTGCGAGAATTCTTGTACTTGTCATTGAGGAGGACTTCATCCAGGAATGTTGATTGCTGTCTTAGGAGATAGAGTATAAGAGATTAGATTGTCCATTACTCTACTGGGGAGCTAGCTCCTGATTGAGGAAGTGGAAGTGAACTGCATATCTGGTCAGGGTGCAGGCTGCACAGTAACTTACTTGGGAATTCGTGAAATTGACTATATCGGGTCGGGTCCAGGTCTTACAGTATTGTAAACTGTTGTCTGGAGATAAAAGAGAAGGAACCTGGATGGTAGGGTTACTTAGGAATGAAATCCTGGATAGTGGGGTTTATGAGAAGGAACCTGGGTTGTAGGGTTACTTCGGGATGAAAGCCTGGATAGTAGGGCTTATGAGAAGGAACTCGGGTCGTAGGGTTACTTCGGGATGAGAGCCTGGATAGTAGGGCTTAGGAGAAGGAACCTGGGTCATAAGGTTACTTTGGGATGAAAGCCTGGATAGTAGGGCTTATGAGAAGGAACCTGGGTTGTAGGGTTTCTTTGGGATGAAAGCCTGGGTAGTAGGGCTGTGAGAAGGAACCTGGGTCATATGGTTTCTTCGGGATGAAAGCCTGGATAGTAGGGCTATGAGAAGGAACCTGGGTAGTAGGGTTACTTCGAGGTGAAAGCCTGGATAGTAGGGCTATGAGAAGGAACCTGGGTCATAGGGTTCCTTCGGGATGAAAGCCTAGATAGTAGGGCTGTGAGAAGGAACCTGGGTCGTAGGGTTTCTTCGGGATGAAAGCCTGGATAATAGGGCTATGAGAAGGAACCTGGGTAGTAGGGTTAATTCGAGGTGAAATCCTGGATAGTAGGGCTATGAGAAGGAACTTGGGTCGTAGGGTTTCTTCGGGATGAAAGCCTGGATAGTAGGGTTATGAGAAGGAACCCGGGTCGTAGGGTTACTTCGGGATGAAAGCCTGGATAATAGGGCTTATGAGAAGGAACATGGGTCATAGGGCTTCTTCGGGATGAAAGCTTGGATAGCAGGACTATGAGAAGGAACATGGGTAGTAGGGTTACTTCGAGGTGAAAGCCTGGATAGTAGGGCTATAAGAAGGAACCAGGGTCGTAGGGTTTCTTCGGGATGAAAGCCTGGATAGTAGGGCTATGAGAAGGAACCTGGGTCGTAGGGTTACTTCGAAATGAAAGCCTGGATAGTAGGGCTTATGAGAAGGAACCTGGGTCGTAGGGTTTCTTCGGGATGAAAGCCTGGATAGTAGGGCTATGAGAAGGAACCTGGGTCGTAGGGTTACTTCGAGGTAAAAGCCTGGATAGTAGGGCTATAAGAAGGAACCTGGGTCGTAGGGTTTCTTCGGGATGAAAGCATGGATATTAGGGCTTATGAGAAGGAACCTGGGTCGTAGGGTTTCTTCGGGATGAAAGCCTGGATAATAGGGCTTATGAGAAGAAACTTGGGTCGTAGGGTTTCTTCGGGATGAAAGCCTGGATAGTAGGGCTATCAGAAGGAACCTGGGTCGTAGAGTTACTTCGAGGCAAAAGCCTGGATAGTAGGGCTATGAGTAGGAACCTGGGTCATAGGGTTTCTTCGGGGTGAAAGCCTGGATAGTAGTGCTATGAGAAGGAACCTGGGTCGTAGGGTTACTTCGAGGTGAAAGCCTAGATAGTAGGGCTATGAGAAGGAACCTGGGTCGTAGGGTTTCTTCATTTTTGGTTATAGAGATTAGTTGACCCGCTTGATCTTCGGGAACTGATTTTCCACTAGCTGTTTGTAGATATGACATGTATAACTGCTGGGATTGTTGGTGATAATTGTCTTTCCTGAAAATATAACATGGTTAATTATATGTGTAATGCATGAAATTCTTTGTAAGATGATGTTCTCAAAATAAATGAGATTATGTTGTATATGATATGTATACGCATGTCATGATGTATGTACATGAAATGTTGTTGGGACATGTCCGAGCCTGGGAAAATAAATCCCTGACTGCTGCTGGAGGGTATAACATTCCTGAATGTTATAGAGAATTATGGTTCTTCTACTTCCGCTGGGGATGGTGATGGAAATGACTGTACTTGATATTTATTCCTTGTTGTTTGTGAATATTCTGTCAGGGAGAGACCCAGTTTGAGAATAACTCTGCGGGGAATAACTTGGAAGGTGAATTTCCGTAGCTGAAGTAATAGGCTCTGTCGGGGATTGCGCTTCTGTATCCAGAGAAATAAACTCTGCTTGGGGAGATGAAAATTATGATGACCCGCACGCGATTATGACATTCGGCTGGGGGATATAGCTGTCATGTTTCTGAAAGACCCTGACTGGGGAGATTACTTCCTATTTCAGGAAAGCTGACATCAATGCTTTGAATACTTTTACTCTGTGGGGAGTGTATGTACTGATGACTATGCTCCCTAGTTGTCTCTATCCTGGTACCTGCTGGGCAGAGTAACTGTCGAGTTTGACATTTCTTGTTTCTACTCCTGTTTCTTAAGTTACGACTAATTGTCTTTTCATTTCTTATGTAAATATTTATGAGCAACAATCATATTCAAATGCATATGTCAAGAATAAATCATTGGACGTTCTTGCAAAACAAAACAGAAAAGGAAAAACTCATAGTTTCTTGTGAAAATGATTTTGTATTGATTTTTTTGAAGTTGGCCCGTAATAGGCATTTTTGTACAAGGAGATTGACGCTCTAGTAATAGAACAACGCCGTAAAAATAGAAGCTATACAATTTGTGTAAAAAGAAAACAGTTATGTGCAAAAATCCCATTGAGTTCTAACTCTGCTATTTCCCCTATGCCTTCGAGCGTCTCATCACTTTGCTACTTGTCCGAAGTTGATTAGATTGATTGGTGCCGTTCGAGCTTGACAATTGATACTGAGGTCTGTTTGCAAGGTGATCCAATGGGACATAGTGATACGCTTTACATCCCTAACTTTTGCCTGGACTGCCCTTTCGGGTTTTCAGTCCACCGGAATACCCTTTTTTTGCCCAAGCCTCCTCTTCAAGTTTTTAACTTGCCGGGTGTATAGATTTTTTCATTTCATCCCTTATTTTTGCCTGAACCCTTTTGGTTCGTTGGGAAGCCCTTATTTTTGCCTAGGCCAGTTAACCTAGCGGGTCTTTTAATCAGACGTAGTATCTTTTCACTATGTCCGCATTGACAGGTGAGGAAGGTCGTCACCATCCATGGTGGTTAGAATCATGGCTCCACCCGAGAAAATGTTTTTAATCACAAATGGCCCTTCGTATGTGGGAGTCCATTTGCCCCTGGGGTCACCTTGCAGCAGTATGATGTGCTTGATCACTAGATCCTCGACCTGATATTCTTGACGTCTGACTTTCTTGTCAAAAGCCTTGATCATTCGCTTTTGATACGTCTGACCATGACAAATAGTGGTAAGTATCTTCTCGTCGATTAGCTTTAGCTGATCAAGTTGAGTCTGGATCCAGTCATCTTCGTTCAAACGCGTATCCTTCATAATCCTGAGAGAAGGTATCTGGACCTCGATGGGTAGGACTGCCTCC
The DNA here is from genome assembly GCA_948472305.1 of Vicia faba. Lineage (NCBI taxonomy): Eukaryota > Viridiplantae > Streptophyta > Magnoliopsida > Fabales > Fabaceae > Vicia > Vicia faba. The sequence goes on from OX451739.1 coordinate 1,028,866,933, forward strand.
ATGCCATATACCAGAGAGTAGGGTGTTTCCCCTGTCGATGTCCGTGCTGAGGTATGGTATCCATGAAGAGAAAGGGGTAACATCTCATGCCAGTCTTTGTATGTCACCGTCATTTTCTGTACAATCTTCTTGATGTTCTTGTTAGCCGCTTCAACAGCGCCATTCATCTTCGGCCGGTAGGGAGAAGAGTTATGATGATGTATCTTGAATTGCTTATAGAGCTCGGTGATCATCGTGTTGTTGAGATTTGTACCATTGTCAGTAATAATTCTTTCTGGCACACCATACCGACAGATCAGATTATGTCGGATAGACTGTGCCACAACGTTCTTGGTCACAGTAGCAAAGGAGGCCGCCTCAACCCATTTCGTGAAGTAATCTATGGTCACTAAGATGAAGCGATATCCATTAGAAGCAGTAGGCCTAATTTCTTCGATCATGTCAATGCCTCACATTGCAAAGGGCCACAGAGCTGTCAAGAAATTCAAGGGAACCGGAGGCACATGCACCTTATCAGCATAAATTTGGCACTTATGACAAGTTCGAGAGTGCTGATAACAATCTGCTTCCATAGTGGACCAGTAGTATCCTGCCCGTAGGATCTTCTTAGCCATGGTATATCCATTGGAATGGGTTCCGAAGGTACCTTCGTATAGATCCGTCATAATCCTCTCTGTTTCGCTCTTGTCTACACACCGCAGTAAGGTAGAGTCATGATTGCGCTTGTAGAGGATTCAATTACTGAGGAAGAATTTTGCGGTGAAGCTTCCCAGAAACTTCTTATCATTGACAGATTCCCCTTCGGGATACTCCTGAGTCTCGAGGTGCTTCTTCACTTCATGAAACCAGGGTTTGGCTGCCACCTCTTTGGTATCAATCTCACAACAGTGCGCTGGTTCATCCAACCTATCAATGGTGATTTGGGGAGCTTCGTTGTCCCATTTGACTTTGAACATGGAAGACATGGTAGCTAGCACGTCCGCTAACTGATTCTCCTCTCGTGGAAAATGTTTAAAGGTTACCTCCTCAAAGTGTGGGAGCAATGTCAGTACGTGCTCTTTGTATGGGATGAGATTCAGATGCTTCGTATCCCATTCGCCTTTGATCTGACTTATCACTAAGGTTAAATCCCCAAAGACATTTAAGAACTTGATCCTGAGGTCAATAGCAGCTTTGAGACTCATGATGAAAGCTTCATACTCCGCCATGTTGTTAGTGAAGTTGAAACATAGTCGGGCGGTGAAAGGAGTATGACAGCCCCCCAGGAGATATGATTACTGCGCCAATGTCGTTACCGAGTGCGTTCAAAGCTCCGTCAAAAAACATAGTCCATCGGGATCCCTCCTCGGGTCCTTCATCTGGTCCAGGTTCTTCATAGTCAGTCACCAGTATAATATTCTCATCCGGGAACTCAAAACTCATGGACTGGTAGTCATCCACGGCCTGATGAGCCAAATGATCAGCCAATACACTCCCCTTGATTGCTTTTTGGGTTGTATATTGTATATCGTATTCAGTTAAGATCATCTGCCAACTTGCTATTCTTCCGGAGAGAGCGGGCTTCTCGAAGATGTATTTGATTGGATCTATCTTAGATATCAACAAAGTAGTGCGGGTCAACATGTACTGTCTTAGTCGGCGAGCAGACCATGCCAAAGCGCAACAAGTTTTCTCGAGCAGTGAGTATCGTGTCTCACAGTCGATAAACTTTTTGCTAAGGTAGTATGTTGCATGCTCTTTTCGACCAGACTCGTCATGCTGCCCCAACACACACCCCATTGAATTGTCTAGCACTGTTAAGTATAGTATCAAAGGTCTTTCTTCAACCGGAGGCATCAGAATTGGTGGTTCTTGGAGATATTCTTTGATCCTTTCGAAAGCTGTCTGGCACTCATCATTCCATTTTACCACTTGATCTTTCTTCAGAAGCTTGAAGAGGGGTCCACAAGTAGCAATCAAATGTGAAATGAACCTGGTAATATAATTTAAACGTCCCAAGAAACCTCTAACTTCCTTCTCTGTACGGGGAGCCAACATCTCTTGTATGGCCTTTACTTTTGCGGGGTCCACTTGAATACCTTTGTCACTGACAATGAAACCCAAAAGTTTTCCAGACCTTACCCTGAAGGTGCATTTGTTCAGATTCAACCTCAGCTTGTAGGTCTTCAACCTGTCGAACAACTTTTATAGATAATCCAGGTGTTCCTCTTCGGTTTGAGACCTGGCTATCATGTCATCAACATAAACTTTGATCTCGTGGTGAATCATATCATGGAACAAGGCGACCATGGCTCGCTGATAGGTTGCCCCAACATTTTTCAACCCAAAAGGCATCACCTTGTAACAGAAGGTGCCCCACTGTGTGATGAAGGTTGTCTACTCCATGTCTTCAGGAGCCATCTTGATCTGGTTGTAGCCAGAGAAACCATCCATGAAGGAGAAGATTTTGTGCTGCATGGTGTTTTCGACTAGAACATCAATGTGAGGAAGCGGGAAGTCATCCTTGGGGCTTGCCCTATTCAGATCTCTGTAATCCACGCACATTCGTACCTTGCCGTCCTTCATAGGTACCAGAACAACGTTAGCAACCCACTGTGGATAGGAGGTGACAGCTAAGAACCCTGCGTCGAACTGTTTCATGACCTCTGCCTTGATCTTCTCTAACATTTCAGGGCGCATACGACAGACCTTCTGTTTAACCGGAGGATAGTCTTCTTTGGTCGGAAGACGATGTATCACAATATTAGTGTCTAAACCAGGCATGTCTTCATATGACCAGGCGAAGATCTCAACATAGTCGTACAACATATGTATCAACCGCTGTTTGGTCTTGGCTTCCAGATTTGCGCCAATCTTGACTTCTTTTCTGTTCACTTCCGTGCCCAAGTTTATCGTCTCAACTGGCTCTTCATGGGGCTGTATAGCCCTCTCCTCTTGCTGTAACAGTCTAGCAAGTTCTCCCGGTACCTCACAATCGTCCTAGTTAGAACATAGTTTGATTTTACAACCCTTGATTAGAGTTTTGATGATAACAAAATACAAAGAATAAATAAATCCAAAGATATATACAAAGAACAAAATTGCTACTTAAAATTATGTTTTGTATATGCAGAAGTTCTGATGGAATCAGCATCAGAAGATCAGCAATATGTGCTACACGCTGAAGCTACCAGATTATACGCTGAAGTTTGATCACCAGAATCTGCGCCTAAACAAGTACACTCTGACTCTGAACAAAGACATCTTTACCAAGTCATCAACACTCTGAAGCGTTATCAGTAGTTACAGCAAAGAAGACTCTGAAGCGTTACTGGTTATTCAAGACAGAATTAAATGCTAACAGCTTTCTTCAGACAAGATCTTCTACAAAAGGAAAGTGTGTTATTATCATTAAACTTGCTTTATGGACAATGTCTCTTGCTTACCTATATAAACAAGTCTGCTTGTGAAAGAAGCACGCACGTACGCACACAACAATTTTCCAAGCTTTCCAAACCACGCATATTCAAAGCTTTAGCAAATTCATTTTATTCCAAGCTTAATTTGTGTAATTATCACAGTTGTGATATACTATTTTGTTAGAAAACGTTAACACACTCTTGTTATATTATTTGTAAAAGATTTCCTTGAGATAAACCGGTATGTGGTTATACTCAAGAAGACTTTAACAGTTATTAAAGTAGCTGTTGTAATCCTTTGAGATTAGTGGATTAAGACCTCGTTGGAGAGAGGCGAAATCTCCTTGACGGGTGGACTGGAGTAGTTTGAGATCAAACGAACCAGGATAAAAATACTGTGTTGTTAAGCCTTTTGATTAAGTTTTTTCAATTCAACCCCCCCCCCCCCTTCTTGTGTTTTTCACATCTTCAATTGGTATCAGAGCGCCTGGTTTTGAGCTTAAACACTTAACTGTGTCAGTACAAGATCCAGTGTTAGAAAAACACAATGGTAGGACCAAGTCAAAACATCAGCAATGACAACAATTAAGAAAGGGACAGATTCAGTGGCAAACCTCCAGTCTTTGATGGAGATAACTTTGACTACTGGAAAGACAAAATTGAGAGTTTCTTTCTGGCCCATGATGCTGATCTGTGGGACATGGTGACTGATGGATACACGCACCCAGTGGATGGACGTGGTCAGAAGATTGACAGGAAAATGATGTCTGATCAGCAAAAGCGTGAGTTCAGAAATCATCACAAGGCCAGAACAATTCTTCTCAGCGCCATCTCATATTCAGAATATGAGAAAATATCAAACAGAGAAACTGCCAAGAATATGTTTGATTCTCTGAGAATGACGCATGAAGGAAACATTCAAGTCAAAGAAACCAAAGCCCTTGCGCTTATTCAGAAGTATGAGGCATTCAAGATGGAAGATAGTGAATCAATAGAAGCTATGTTTTCAAGATTCCAAATTCTTGTTGCTGGTCTAAAAGTTCTTGACAAAGGATATTCCACTACTGATCACGTTAAGAAGATCATCAGAAGCTTTCCAAAACAGTGGAGGCCAATGGTCACAACGCTTAAGCTAGCCAAGGATCTCAACAAAATCTCTTTGGAGGAACTTGTCAGCTCCCTCAGAAGTCACGAGATAGAGCTAGAAGCAGATGAACCTCAAAAGCAAGGTAAGCCATTAACTTTAAAATCTAACAAAAAATCTTACTCCAAAGTTTTGCAGGCTGTGGAAGAAACCTCTGATGGATCCTCATCAGAAGAAGATGAATTGTCTCTCCTCTCCATAAGGGTGAACCAACTGTGGAAACAGAGGCAAAGGAAGTTCAGGAATCCCAGAAGATCAGAAAATCAGAATGAATCTTCCTCCAGATACAGAAGGTTAGAATCCTTCTCTGGACACAAAAGATCTGAAGGCTCTTCAGGATACAGAAAGCCAAACAACAAAGACATCATCTGCTATGAGTGTAACGAGAAAGGGCACTACAAAAGTGATTTCCCAAAGCTTCAGAAGGAGAAGCCAAAAAAGAAGTTTGGCAAGGAAAAGAAGAAAAGTCTCATGGCTACATGCGATGATTCTGACACATCTGAAGCTGACTCAGAATCAGATGATGAAAGATCAAACATAGCTCTCATGGCAAACGTCTCTGAAGACAGTGAAGCTTCTGGTTCAGACTCAGAATCAGATACAGAAGAGGTATTCCCTGACTTTACTATAAACTTTACTAAGGCTGAACTAGCTGAAAGCCTTAATGAAATTCTGGAAAAGTATCAGCAGATCAGAGTCAAATACAGAAACCTGAAAAGGAATCTTGCTTCTGACTCTGACAAGACTGAGAGTCTTAGATTGGAGAATTCTGAGTTAAAAGATAAAATTTCAAAATTAGAAAACCAATTGCAAAACTCTCAGAAGGAAACAATCCCTGAAACTCCCAGCAATGCTGATGAGATCATCAAATAGTATGATCACAACTTTCAGAAGTTTCTAGCTAAAAACATAGACAGAAGCAAAATGGCTTCAATGATCTATGGAGTTAGCAGAAATGGCAGAAAAAGGGATAGGATATCAAGGTAAGGTTCCTACACCAAAAAATGCCATGGATTTAGTTATAAAACATACTCCACTTGATTCACACTTTATATATGGGCACACACATGACATAAAATATACAAGTAGTGATTACTCTGTCAAACCAAAATTCAACCAGAGTTTTGGTAAAACTAACAAATCAGGACCCAAGAAAATGTGGGTACCTAAGGATAAAATAATACATGTGGCAGATATCTTTAGCAGCAAAGCAAAGACACCAATCATGGTACCTGGACTCTGGCTGCTCACGACACTTGACGGGAAGAAGGCATATGTTCCAAAGCCTGGAGGCCACGTAGGCTTTGGAGGCAATCAGAGAGGAAATATCATTGGCTCTGGAACAATAGGTAATGGAAATCTTCCCTCTATAAGTAATGTTTTATTAGTTGATGGATTAATGCATAACCTGTTATCCATAAGTCAATTAAGTGATAACGGTTATGATATAATCTTCAATTAAAATTCATGCAAAGCTGTTAGTCAGAAAGATGAGACTATCCTATTTAATGGAAAGAGGAAAAACAACATTTATAAAATCAAACTTTCTGAACTGAAAAGTCAGAATGTAAAATGTCTTCTGTCTGTTAACAACGAGCAATGGATTTGGCACAGAAGATTGGGACATGTTAGTATGAGAAGAATATCTCAGATTAACAAACTCAATCTGGTCAGAGGACTTCCTAACTTGAAGTTCAATTCAAATGCTCTGTGTGAAGCATGTCAGAAAGGCAAGTTTGCAAAACCTGCTTTCAAATCCAAAAATGTTGTTTCCACCTCTAAGCCATTAGAACTTCTGCATATTGACTTATTTGGACCAGTAAAAACTGCTTCAGTCAGTGGCAAGAAGTATGGGTTAGTAATTGTAGATGACTATAGCAGATGGACATGGGTAAAGTTCTTAAGGCACAAGGACGAGTCACACTCTATGTTTGTTACTTTCTGCAACCAAGTTCAGAATGAAAAGGATCTTAGAATCGTCAAAGTTAGAAGTGATCATGGTGGAGAATTTGAAAATAAAGATTTTGAATTATTCTTTAATGAAAAAGGCATTCTGCATGATTTCTCTTGTCCTAGAACTCCTCAACAAAATGGAGTTGTAGAACGAAAGAACAGAACATTGCAAGAAATGGCTAGAACCATGATCAACGAGACTAACGTTGCTAAGATCTTCTGGGCAGAGGCAATAAACACAGCGTGTTACATTCAGAATAGAATCTCCATAAGACCTATTCTGGAAAAGACTCCATATGAATTGTGGAAGAACAGAAAGCCCAACATTTCTTATTTCCACCAATTTGGATGTACATGTTTTATTTTGAATAGAAAAAATTATTTGAACAAGTTTGACTCTAAAGCACAAAAGTGTATTATGTTAGGATACTCTGAACGCTCAAGAGGGTACAGAGTATACAATACAGAAACACAAATTGTTGAAGAGTCAATCAGTGTTCGGTTTGATGATAAGCTTGACTCTCAAAGGTCAAAGCAGAATGAATTCCTTGCAGGTATGGAAGTTGAACTCACATGTACTGAAGACAACTCATCAGAGGCTCTCAACAGAAACACTCCCTCAACATCAAAAAGAGTCACAACAAGAAATCCAGCACCTTCTGTTGATCAACTCCAGAAAAGACCATCCAGAAGCAGCATTGATCACCTAGAAGAAACAATTTTAGGAAGGAAGGAAGATCCAATCAGAACAAGATCTACCTTCAGAAATTCTGAAGAGTCTCTCATGGGACTGGTTTCTTTGATTGAACCAACAACAATTGATGAAGCACTTATGGATAATGATTGGATTCTGGCAATGCAAGAGGAGCTAAATCAATTCACCAGAAATGACGTATGGGATCTGGTTCCCAAACCAAAAGGATTCAACGTCATTGGTACAAAATGGGTGTTCAGAAAAAAACTGAACGAGCAAGGTGAAGTCATCAGAAACAAAGCACGACTGGTAGCATAAGGTTATAGTCAGCAAGAGGGGATAGACTATACAAAAACCTTTGCTCCAGTCGCCAGGTTAGAGTCTATCATACTTTTAATATCATTTGCTGTTAATAAAGGCATCACTCTGTATCAGATGGATGTCAAGAGTGTATTCTTAAATGGCTATATAGAAGAAGAGGTATATGTGCACCAACCCCCTGGTTTTGAAAATTCCAAAAATCCAGAATATGTTTTCAAACTAAAGAAGTCACTCTATGGTCTGAAACAAGCTCCCAGAGCTTGGTATGAAAGACTAAGTAACTTCCTGTTGGAAAAGGAATTCACCAGAGGGAAAGTGGACACAACCTTGTTCTGTAAGACAATTAAGAATGACATTTTAGTATGTCAGATTTATGTTGATGGCATCATATTTGGATCCACTAAACCCTCTCTGGGAAGAGAGTTTGCTAAATGTATGCAGGCAGAGTTTGAAATGAGCCTAATGGGGGAACTAAAATTCTTTATGGGCATTCAGATTAATCAAACTCCTGAAGGAACTTACATTCATCAGAGCAAATATGTCAGAAAACTTCTAAAGAAATTTGATCTCTCAGAATGTAAGCCATCAAGGATTCCAATGCATCCCACGTGCATTCTGGAAAAAGAAGAGGTAAGTAAAAAGGTAGAACAAAAGGTCTACAGAGGTATGATTGGTTCTCTTCTCTATCTGACGGCTTCAAGGCCTGACATTCTATTCAGTGTTTGCATTTGTGCTAGATTCCAATCAGATCCTAGAGAATCTCACTTAACAGCAGTTAAGCGAATTTTCAAGTATCTGAAAGGTACTGCTAATCTGGGTTTGTTTTATAGAAAATCAAGTGATTACAGCCTAGTAGGATACTGTGATGTTGATTTTGCTGGAGACAGAGTAGAACGTAAAAGCACTTCTGGAAGCTGCCAGTTTCTGGGAGAAAATCTGATCTCATGGTCCAGCAAAAGACAATCCACAATAGCTATATCAACAGCAGAAGCTGAATACATAGCAGCAGCTGGATGTAGCACGCAAATGCTCTGGATGAAAAGTCAACTTGAGGACTTCAATATATTTGAGAGTAACATTCCTATCCTCTGTGACAATACTTCTGTTATTTGTCTCAGTAAAAATCCTATATTGCATTCTAGGGCTAAGCATATAGAAATAAAACATCATTATTAGGGACTATATTCAGAAAGGGATTCTAAATTTAAAATTCATTGACACATACCATCAATGGGCTGATGTCTTTACAAAACCTCTTTCTGAAGATAGGTTTAACTTCATTCTGAAACATCTCAGCATGAAGCTTTGCCCATAATAAACTGTTTTATTTACATATCTTAATCTTCAGAATTTTTGTTATTTTCTGTGAACTGCTGATCAACCTGCCTTCAGAATTTTAGAAGTACAGACTGTATCAGAATCTATCCATGAAGATCTGAGCGTTTCATTTCAAGGATAGAAGTGTGCTGTTCACGTAAGCAAACAATTGTCATCCATTCATCAGCTACCTTCTGAGGCTGAACACGCGTTCATTTTTCTGAAAGGTCAAAAGCGCTGATTGGATGCATTGAGACACATGTCATGGGTAACCGTTCCAAATATCTTTTTGAATTCCCCAAAATCAGCTGTCATTAATGCTTATAATCATTACAATTTATTTCTCTCTCTTGCAGTTTATGTTTTCAAAATCTATTTAAACGCATTTGTGACTCTTTACACTCTTTCACTTTCACTTTCTCTCAATCTAATTGTTTTCTGCTTGTACTTTCAAAACCCCTTCATTTTCTTCTCAAATTTTCTGTGTGAACATGGCTTCCTCAAGCATCCCAAATTCCAGTACTCAGAGAACAGAATCCATGGAACAATATGAAGAACCGTTCAGAACTCTCCTCACGCCCATTGACAACTTAGAAGTGCTTTCAGAATTGATTGTGTATTTTGAAAGTCTTCAAGAAAATGGATTCAATCTTTCTGAAGAAGAAAAGGCTCAAGGATGGAACAAGTATTTTGACCGTCTTCTAGGTCCAACGTTTCCAATCCTTGTGAAGGAATTTTGGATTCATGCTTCATCCTTCAACCATCAAGTTACTTCGTATGTAATGGGGAAGAAGATAGTTATTACTGAAGACCTTATTGCAAGACTGATAGGTTACAGTGGTGGTGGTGGCGTAAGGTGTATAGACATGGCTGAAAGATGTGCTGATGTGGTTTCAATTGCTAGAGAAATTTTCACTCTGGGTCTTCCCTCCAGCAAGATAAGGGATTTGAAGGATCATCACAGAATATGGGCTAAGATTATTCTGGGATGCATCAACCACAGGAAGCCAACCATCTCTCCTGCCTATATAAACATTGATCAACAATTTCTGATCTACTTCATCTCCCAGAAGACTAAGGTGAATCTGGCTCACTTACTATTCAATCATATGAGGACCAGTGTTAAGGAGACTAGAGAAGATGAGCACACCAAAAGGGACTGGATACCCCTTGGAAGGCTCATATCAGATATTCTGACAGAGAATAGGCTGATAGAGCATCTAACAGAAGCACAGGAAATCAGCTCTTTAGAGGAAACTGCTGGAAAGCCTTTGAATGCGAAGAATCTAAAAAAGATGAAGATTATTGAGAACATCAAGAAGGAACCCAATGTTACTTCTTTTGCAACAATCACTAGCAGAAGGATTCCTCTAGATGATTTTCCTATGTTCTCAGAAATTGATTCCAAGCCTGAGATTGTCGTCAGATATCTGGATGCATGCAAGGTAGATGGTACTGCACCAGAGTTAAATATTCAGGACTTGCAACACAAGGCTCCAGAAGTTGTGCTGAAGAAGAACAAGAAAAGGAAGGCAACAGCAGAAAGATCATCCCAGCGGACTCCCAAAGCTGCTAAAAAGAAAGGTAATCCTTCTACTGTTAATGTTTTAGAATCAATATCTTTATCAACATCTGAACCAATTCCTACCCAATCAGAAATTCCTACCCCAAAAACATTTGATGATTTTGACATAGGGTTTGACCCCTCAGAAACTTTAACTCTTAGAGAAACTCACTCCCTACCTATCAATCCAAATACTGAAACAACTTAACCAGAACTTGCAAAAGTTCTGTCAGATATTAAAACTTTTGACCAGAATATTTCTGCTCCCATACCAGAAAATCTAAACTCTGAAACCACTTCAGAAGCACCACAACCAGATATTCCCCTCTCTCCATAACCAGAAATACCACTACCTCCATCTCCTCAACCAGAAATTCATCCACCTTCTCCACAACCTGAACAATCACAACCAGAAGTTCAAACTTCTGAGGTCCAACCTTCTGAATCCTGTGAACCAGAATCTCATAACGTTCAATCCAACCAAACTGATGATTCTGATACCATTCCCATTCCTGGAATCACTGAACCTCTGGCCATCCGTATGCCCCTGACCATTCTGGATATTCCCCAAATTCCCTCTTCACTAGAATCAACTCCACCAAATTCCCCAACTAGTCCAATAATTATACCAGAATCTCCCACTCCCTCACCAAAGAACAATCCAGATGACATCACCAAAACTGTCATTGATTTAACTGTTTTTGAACGTCTTGCTACCATAACCCACACAACAGCCATTCCAAAACCAAAACCATCTAAACCCACACCAGATGTTGGTACTAGTTTATTGATGTTTGAAACAGAACTGCAGAAATGGATAACCTCCCTGAAGCAAGCTAGTCTTGAGACGATTAATCCTGCTGCTTTAGATTATCTTTAGACAAGTTTCAGAAAATGGATAAACTCTGAAACTCATAAGATGCAAGAATAAAGCTACGGACAAGTTCAACAAAACTTCAATAATCTGCTAAAGGTAATTGAAGATCAAGTTCTAAGCCAACTGCTAAAGGAAGAAGTTATCCCTCTGGACAATGCTCCCTGATCAGAACATCATCCAGTAGACAAAGTTCAACCAGAGTCAGAAGGTCTCATTCTGACTGATACTCAAGAGCAGATGATTCCTGCAGAGGAACTGGTTCAAAAATATCATGTTGCATAATGCTCTGAGAAGCATCCAGTTACTGAAGATTCTCAAGCTTCCTCCTATGAAAGGCAAACTCTGGAAGAACTGAAGAGAGCAGACATTATTATGCAGGAAAGGATGGATAAACAGGATGATAAAATTTCGGAAATCAAGAGCATGTTAAGAAAACAAGAGGAAACCAACATCCAGATCAAGGGCTTGTTGGAAGCTTTATTCACGCGCCTTCCTCCTCCATCTTAGATTTTCCTTTGTTTTTAAAATCTGTTTATCTGTAATATTTGTTCTACATTGTTGCCGTTCTGAACTTGTTATCATTGCTTCCTATTTTAAATATAAATCCTTTTTGGCTCTGATTATATGTTCTTTTTGATATCTGACAAAAAGGGGGAGAAGGAATAAGATATTTTCAATAACGGATTGCTGAGACATAAGTCTCAAACATTCTGATCTACTTAATTTCTTTCTTCTGAAAAGCTTGAACAGGTACAAAACTCTGATGAAAGACGTAGTCAAATTCTGATGCTCAAGGACTCAAAGAATTTAAGGGAAGTAATCAATTCGGGGGGAGTTTTTCTTCTTAATTCTATACTTTTTATTCTTTATTCTTAATTGAAAAATCTGGTTTTTGTCATCATCAAAAAGGGGGAGATTGTTAGAACATAGTTTGATTCTACAACCCTTGATTAGAGTTTTGATGATAACAAAATACAAAGAATAAATAAATCCAAAGATATATACAAAGAACAAAAATTCTACTTAAAATTATGTTTTGTATATGCAGAAGTTCTGATGGAATCATCATCAGAAGATCAGCAATATGTGCTACACACTGAAGCTACCAGATTATACGCTGAAGTTTGATGACCAAAATCTGTGCCTAAATAAGTACACTCTGACTCTGAACAAAGACATCTTTACTAAGTCATCAACACTCTGAAGCGTTATCAGCAGTTACAACAAAGAAGACTCTGAAGCGTTACTGGTTATTCAAGACATAATTAAATGCTAACGGCTTTCTTCAGACAAGATCTTCTACAAAAGGAAAGTGTGTTATTATCATTAAACTTGCTTTATGGACAATGTCTCTTGCTTGCCTATATAAACAAGTCTGCTTGTGAAAGAAGCACGCACGTACGCACACAACAATTTGCCAAGCTTTCCAAACCACACATATTCAAAGCTTTAGCAAATTCATTTTATTCCAAGCTTAATTTGTGTAATTATCACAGTTGTGATATATTGTTTTGTTAGAAAACGTTAACACACTCTTGTTATATTATTTGTAAAATATTTCCTTGAGATAAACCGGTTTGTGGTTATACTCAAGAAGACTTTAACAGTTGTTAAAGTAGCTGTTGTAATCCTTTGAGATTAGTGGATTAAGACCTCGTTGGAGAGAGGCGAAATCACCTTGACGGGTGGACTGGAGTAGTTTGAGATCAAACGAACCAGGATAAAAATACTGTGTTGTTAAGCCTTTTGATTAAGTTTTTTAAATTCACCCCCCCTTCTTGTGTTTTTCATATCTTCAGTCCTTACCTTCATCCTCGGCTTGGTTGATCAGATTTTCGAAGTCATAACCGGCAGTAGCAGAACTTTTGTCAATGGGATCCAGAGTGGATATGGATCTGCAGTATGAGACGTGAGTGTGTGTAAGAGTGTAGTTGTTTTGATAAAGTGAAAGCAGAAAAGAAAAAAATAAAGAGCGCACAATTTGTATGTAGGGAACATCTAATGTTTTATTGATGATATATGAAATGACACATAATGGCCCTCACAAACAAAACCAATGTGCCTCGGGCAAGACACAAGGCTGTAGAGTTTAAATTGTTTATTACAATCTTAAAAACAAGTAAGACAATTATTGTGGAATAAAAGAAACTGGTATAAAATCCCTAGCCGTCCAGTTACTCGGTCCACCATTGGTAGTTGGGTAGATCCAGTTGTCAATGTTAGAGTCTTCCTCACTGTCTTCAATGGCATTAATTCCTCAATTGTTTATGCGTAGGGGAGGTCCTCCAGCTCGAGCGCGTCGAACAACCCATTGAGCTCCTGAAGTAAAGCCCAAACCAAACTTGTCAGTTTTGTGAGTAAAATCAGGGAGTTATCCCCAGTTGGTATACCCACCTTCTTCAACCACTGCTCTGGCGTCTTTGAGAGAAGCCATCTTCAGAGGAGGTTTGGTGCTGGTATTGGTCTCAGTCGATGCCAAGATCTAGGGAACCTCTTCAAAATTTTGGCAAGGAGTCTCTATGAATTCCCCGTCCATCTCTACGTACCTGAAAGAGTTGAGGTGGCTCACCATATACTCCTCTTCGCCACGTACAGTGACAATCTTCCCCTTTACTAGATACTTCAGCATTTGGTGCAGTGTAGAAGTAACAGCCCCAACTTCATGGATCCAAGGACGACCCAATCAACCAGGAGTATGACGGACGGATGTCCATTACATAGAAAGTGGACTCAAAAGTCTGAGAACCTACCTTGACGGGGATGTCCACATCCCCATGCACCATTCTCTTTGACCCGTCAAAAGCCCTTACAACAATGTTACTAGGCTTTAAGGTCAAGTCTTCACAATCCAACCGATCCAGCGCCTTCTTAGGCAGAACATTCAACGAAGACCCAGTATCTACCAGCACATGAGCCATAGTGGTGCCCCTGCATTCGATCGAGAAATGCAAGGCATCATTATGCTTTCTCCCTTTCGGTGTCAAGTCTGCATCTGAAAAACCCAGCCCATTGTCAGCAGTCAGGCTGGCCACACAGTCTTTAAATTGATCAACCAAGGTCTCCTGCGGCACATGCGCAGTCTTGAGGAATGCGATCAAAGCCTTCGCATGGGCCTCGGAGCATGTTGTACCCCAAAATTTACCCTCTCATATATCAAGATTTTTCTCATAAGGTTTCTTAGACTCAAGACTGGATTAGGGTTTGGTCAGCTCAAGGCATATCTTCTTGCACTGATAACCCAAAATTAGGGTTTGAGTTTGCACAAGCATTTTTGGACTATCAATGCTTCATGTGACTTTCAAACATCATTATGGACCCCTAAGATCACTCATGACAAGTTTCAAGCCTTGAACCACATTTTTGATCAGTCAATTGGACAGTTGACCTAAAAATCAGCTGTATTGGGGAAAAAGTCAACCATGGCCAATTTACAGTCAAACTTTATAATTTTTGATCCACATCAACATTTTGAACTTACATGTGTCATTTGGTCAAGTTTGGATCTCAATTCCTCAAGAAATTTGGTCAAATCACAAAAAGGGCAAAATGGTCAAAATTAGGGTTTTGATTGAGGAAGGACAATTTCTGATTTTTTTAAACCTAGAAAATGACCAATTGAGTTCAAGCATGATTTCAAGGATTCAATTAAATCATCTTTTCTTAATTACATGGCTCAAAACATTTCAAATTCATTGGATTGACAGATGAATTTTGTAGTCAACTGATCAAAAGTCAATTGTATACTGAAAAGTCAAACTTTGACTTTTTGGTCAAAATCAAGTGCCAAGGGTCATGATTCATCAAGACATGTCAAAATATGAAACTTGTTCATCAAGAAATCCAAATTTGAAATTTAGGGTTTGAATTTGAAAATTTTCCTAACTTAGAAATTTTCTAAGTATGGAAAATTTTCTTTTTTTTCCTCAACTTTAGGCCATTTTTACACCATGATACATAATGATTCAAGGAAAGTTCCCAACATGAAAGTTGTATATCTCCATGAAATCTACAACTTTGATTCATAAACTTTTCCATAAAGATGCTTGGATCTCAAGATATAAATTTGTGAATACATGGTCATGAACTTGTTAACTTAGTGAAATTTTGCCCTAATTTAGGCAGGTTTTGGACCTAACTTCATGGCATTTTTTCACCTGGTTCCAAGAGGTATCTTAAAATTCATTTCAAATATAAATTATATATCACATTGCAAGCTTTCCAAAATGTCCAAGAACTCCTCAAGATCATTTTTGAGTAGGGAGAATCGAAGAGATGAAGTTGGCAATTTCTCATTTTTTGTCCAAGCCATTTCATGAAGAACAAAGTTGCAAATCAATCCTATGCTGACTAATTCATGTTGTACAGGTCCTAAACTTATTCCACACTCCTTAATTAAATGCTTACTCAATTGACAAAACTTTGATCCATGCTTTTGAACCTTTATCCAACTTGTAATTCCATTTATGGCAAAAAGGTTCCATTGCCATTTTGAAAAAGAGCAACTTTTGCAAA
Organism: Vicia faba; assembly: GCA_948472305.1. Taxonomy (NCBI): domain Eukaryota; kingdom Viridiplantae; phylum Streptophyta; class Magnoliopsida; order Fabales; family Fabaceae; genus Vicia; species Vicia faba. Next base: position 1,028,882,713 of record OX451739.1, read on the forward strand.
CTTTACAATCTTGAGCATTGGACCTGTCCCCTTGATACATACAAGTACCACATACCAAAGGCAACTTGTAAGGAAGAAATACCAACCCTAAGAAGCCAGTACAAGCATGTGAGCTTTGTCTTATCACTTTGCTTCAAGTACAAGAAAAGTTGCAAAAAGGCTAAGGCTTGCACAACTGATAGAGGGTTGACACAAAACCATTTCAATACTAATATACAAACCATATACAACACAATATACGTTTAACAAAATCCTGAAACACTCTTGAGCTAAAAAACACCAAAATTCTGTTCAAACCTACAGTTTCTGCATAAGCACATCCAACTTCCTTTTGGCTCGTGCGTTTTGAGTTTGGATCATTAAAACATCTTACATACTTGATACCTAGTCAATCCAGGCCTTCATCCCTGTTCTGTAATCACTCCTCCACCATCTTCCATTGTTGACTTCAGAGCTTAAAGTTTGACTTGGCCAAGGAGTTCTAGCTACTTTCAGAGCAAGGCAAGGGTTGGAATACATCCAGGGAAGTACAAGGAAGCTCAAGCAAGCATCAGGCCTCCCTCAAACTCACCCCAATTCATTTCACGATTCCAACTGAAGGAGGTAAAATCTTAAACTCTATCTCCTTGTACAGGAAACTTTAGGTCACAATTTATGAATAAAAAATGTAGTCCTCATCATAACGAAGTTGTACATACCATTATCTTGCATTGATTTTACTTGAGCCAAGAGAATTTGGAAGTTGAAATTTCTGAAAATATTAGGTTAAGATTTAGGGCTTTTAAAATTCTCTTTGATCTTTGATAGTTAGATTACATAGCTTACATGGTTGGAATTGTGAGTTCAAGTACTACAATTTTCATGTTATGCATTTTCATTTTTATGGAAGTATGAGGAAGTTACAGGATGTCTGGCCAAAACTTGAGGAAGAAGATGAAACAGGGCATAGGGCGCGTTTTGTAATATGTTATTTTTGTTTCACTGAAGATAATGGAAGCATAGCCACCCAGTGACAAAGTAGCGCGCTGGTGAGACCCATGTCCTGGGTACGAACCTGGGCGCGCTACTTTTATAATTTTCACTCTTTTTCTTTTCCATTTCACATTTTTGCAGGTTGGGCTTGGTCTTTTGGGCCAAATTTTTTTTGCTATCATCATCACCACTAAACTGCTACCTTACCCCCCTTGCCAACTTTTATATATATTTTTTTATTTTTTATTTGTTTTGTTTTCATTTTTAATATTTTAAATATTTTCTTTAATACATAAAAATCCCAAAAAAATGTAAATTTAATCATATTGCATTTTTATTTTATTTTACTTTATTTTGCACATAAAAATACATTTTATTTTAATAGTATATCATTCATTTTCTTAATAAACTTGTAAATATATTTAAACATATTTATTTCAATTTATTTTTCATTTCATACTTATAAATACTTATTTTTGCATATATTTAATTTTAATATTTATATACAATATTATTTATTATTTTTTTATACAAGAAAATGCACAAAATAATATAGAAACTTTATTTTCTCTTAAATAATAATTAGGGTTAAACCCCTTTTAGAAAATTAATTCCTTTTTTTTAATATTTTTAGATTTAGATTAAATTTTCTTTTACATAAAAAACAAGACAAAAAATCTTTTTTACATGTACATTGCATTGCATTCTAAACATTGTATTGTATTTATTCTAAATTCGTATGAATTCGATTTGGTTGTAATAATTTATTTAGCTTTATATTCTTGCAAAATCCCCATTCAAACTTGTATTCCCCCCTCCCATAAATTGTTGTAATAGCTTAGTAATATTTACATTATGCAATTTATCGCTTTATATGCCATGATTAGTAATTAGGGTTTGTATGATAAGAACCAAACAAAGCAAAATAGAACACTCTAAATACAAGACAAAATCAAAAGCATGAAAATGACACACTTGCACACAAGCACCCTTAGGGTTTCTCCCACTTGGTTGCCTAAAACAAAAATAGCCATATTACGCACGTGAAGTATCTTGGCAAAACAAAACAAATATAAGATCATAGTCCCTCGATGACGCTATTCAAGGTTGCCTTACAAAATGATCTCGGTCCCTCAAAATGCTAAGATACTTTGCAAACATTGCTAATCATGGTTATACGATGACCCACGCCCGTCCCGTTACATCCAAAGATAGGGTTTCTTACCAAATCAATGGTAAGACAACAATGTCAAAGGAATAGAAAATGCATAAGAAAGACATTTGAGTAGGTAGATAGCTTCTAGTTACTTGCTCCATTTCAAACAAAATCCTTGCTATTTTCAAAACAAACACACACACATTTCAAAAACATCTTACAAATATTGAAAACATTTTCAAAAGACAAACATCTTTGTATACATTCTTACGAATGAGAATCATTACAAAGATTGCCTAACAATGGCCTCTTTTACAAAATACTTTCAAAACCACACCAAACACAATTTCAAACAAACAAAAGCAAGTGATCTAAGCAAGTAACTAAGAGCCCATGGAAAACCATGGATGAAAAGGGTGCTAGCACCTTCCCTTTTCATAATCTACCCCCCGAACTCAAGAAAACATCTCAAAGGTCTTTCCTGTGTTTTTTCACCTTTCCTTTTGGATAAAAGAAAAGTTGGTGGCGACTCTTGCTAACCGCAACATTTGCGATAAAATGCAAAACCTTAAGTCAGTTCTCCCACCGCATCACAGAACTGGCGACTCTGCTGGGGATAGATTATAAAAGTGGGGTTACCTTAGGGTTTATATCATATTTGATTTGCTTACATTGTTTGACTTGTTTGCTTTACATTTTGGTTCTTTGTTTGGGTTTGAATCCTCCACCCGGATTTGGGAAACATTATAGGTAAATAGCAATACGTTGTGGAAACTGTGCGGGGTATACCGACATGGTCTAAGTAATAGCTATGTTAGTGTGACATATTGGTGGGTACCGGTAGCCTTTGAGTTAACCAAAGAGAATACGAGGCCGCTGAGTGATGTCATGAAGCACTAATGAACTTCTAGAACCCTTTACTTGACCAACTTGGCCTTTAGGATGTAGTGAGATGACCGGCTTTGGTGCAGTCCGAAGTTGGTAGATACTCGATATTAGACTCATTGAGGTTTGGTTTCTTGGGATATTTCGGTCGCCATTAAAGAGGCTCGAGCTGAAACAATGACCAAGGAAACAATCCAGTGATATTGAGCTCCTTAGAACCCGGTTACTATTGTTAGGACAGGTTGAGCCAACTAAACTTCAAGAGGGTACTTACCTATAAAACCCCATGCAAGCCTAAACTAAGAACTTGTTTGATTTGCTTGTATATGCATATTTGTACATAACATCATGGACATCATGAACATCATATGCATTCACTAACCATTTCAAGAATTTTGATATTCATCTTTGTTCTTGTTTTGTAGGATATGGATTCGCTTCGCAGGAAAACTATCCAAATCAACCTTGTAAGAATTCCTCCATAACTCAAGGAGCTAGCTTCAAGGATCCCTGAGAACTCTCCATTCACTGAGAGGCATGGTCGTCTACTCAACTTGGTCATCTCCAACATAGAGGAGGATATGATGAAGGTTCTCTTCCAGTTCTTTGACCCTTTGCATCATTGCTTCACATTTCCTGACTATCAGCTTGTGTCTACTTTGGAAGAATTCTCTCAACTTTTGAGGATTCCTATTCTCAATCAACTACCTTTCAATGGTATGGAAAGAGATCCAAAGCCATAAGAGATCGCTCAAGCTCTACACTTGTGTTGTACCCCAAAATTTTCCCTCTCATGTTTCCCAAAGTCTTCCCCCTGCATGGTTGATCACAAACTCTTGCCTAAGGAAAAGGAAAATTTTTGAGTGGTGCTTTAAGTACATTTCGATTGGTATTCTGAAAGACCCTTCGATTGGTGTTCTGAAGGAGCCTTTCGATTGGCATTCTGTCAAGCTCTTCGATTGGCATTATGGACAAGCATTTCGATTGGCATTATGTCAAGGCTTTCGATTGGCATTCTGAAAGACCCTTCGATTGGCATTATGAAAGACCCTTTGATTGGTATTCTGAAGGAGCCTTTCGATTGGCATTATGGACAAGTACTTCGATTGGCATTATAACAGTGTCCTTCGATTGGAATTCCAAAAAGGTCCATTCGAAGAAGCATTCAAAGGGTCCATTCGAAGAAGCTTTCGAAAAGCATTTGAAGGAGGCCATCAGCCCATTCGAAAGGGAGCATTGGAAGGAGGCCATCAGCCCATTCGAAAGGGAGCATTCGAAGGCCAGTTACATGTCATTCAAAATTCAAAAAGGGACAAGATCCCATGTGTTTAGCCAACGTTACGAACTCTCATTCATGGCTTTCAAACACATAATCAACGTTACAAATTCTCATTCATGGCTGTCAAACACATAATCAAGGTCATTTAAACCTTTGTCTTCCTGTCCCCTCCACCCCCTCTATATAAAGAGATCACAAGTGTTGCAAAAGGAGGACGAAAATATACAGAAAAAATAGAGAAAAGAAACAGGGAGAACTTCGAGATACGCTGCCAAAAATCATCAGCACTTCCAGAAAGCCATACCCAATCCTTGCACCAGCCATTCCACACTCAGAATCATAGATCAAAGCACTTCTGTTTGGTAAAAAGAAATCTAATCTCAAACTCATTTCGATCTCCGATTGCATATTCATGTTATTACTGCTGTTTGTGAATGATTTAATGTGCTACATATAAGCTACATCGCAGAGATGAGATTGTGGCATTGCTTGGGCACAATCTGAGTTTCTCCTTCGAATCCCAGGATAAAATAAACCCAGACATAGATTCAGCAGGTGCGAATAGGGAGGAGATTCGAATCAGGGGGGTAAAGTCCCCCCTGGACCTTTAACATGTGTTTCATTTTTGCAGGAAATATATTCTCAGGATCCTGTTCAGAGTTTCGAAGCTCAGCAGCTTAGCTTCGAACTGGACCCAGGACTTCCAGATCGAAGGATGACATATCCAGATCAAACACCCTCAGATTGCAGCCCCTCATGCACCTTCGATTCAGCCTCTTCGCTGGGTCGAAAGACAATCCACACTTCTTTCGACCCAGGCCTCCAGAATTATTTTGTTTTTTTTCTTGATTTACTGCCTGATTTCATTTTCGTTTGGACCATTTTATTTGTTTTTTTTAATCAACATAAAAATCATAAAAATAAGTAACTTAGAATTAGGATTTAATTTAGTTAATTATTTTAACTTATTTTCTCCAATTTTAAAATCAGTAGACTTAGGATTTACTTAAATTCAATCATTTTCATAAACAAAAAAATGCAAAAAATATTAAGTATGTTTTGGAGTTAATTTTAATCAGTTTTTTTTAATTAATTAAATTTGACTTAATTGAACATTTAGCATTTTCCCAAAAATAAAATAAAACAACAAAAGTTCTTATTCTTAGGATTGTTCAGATTCACGCGCGTTTATTTTATTGTAACTGCTTATTGGTTTGTAATAGCTTAACTAAGACTTTTACTTTACTGCTTTATTCCCCCAATTTTGGACATGTAAATAATCCCCCTCCCCGAAGCCTTGTAATATCGTAGGATTTACAATTCCCGCACTTTAAATTCCTGTACATATATTAACTGTTTAGATGTATGCTAACTAGGATTGCATGACAAGATTAACTCTTAATTTAAAATCAACTGTAGCTCACCATAACATGTACAAAGATAATATAAACTGAAAATTGACACACTCGCACATGCCACTCTTAGGGTATACTTCACTTGGTTGCCTCGAATGTGGTCATTGAGTATAGGATGTTTTAGAGGTCGCCCTCTTGTCTAAAGATCAAAGTTGCCTCGAAACGGTTGCCTCGATAAAAATGATCTAAGACATTAGGGTTACCGCTAAAGCATCCTAACATTGCTTTAGTGACCACACGTCCCTTAAATCAAATTGACCTGAAAACTCCAACGACGATGCTACCTACTCCTCAATAGTGGGATAGCATTGTCTAAAGGACATTAGCACAATTTAATTCCTTTTTTGAGTAGGTAGAGGTTCTTAAGTACTTGCTCCTTTAAAAAACAAAACTTTTCACACTTACACTTTCTTCAAAAACAAAACAAAACTCTTTTCAAAACCCACAAACACAAAGAAAAGCAAACTTTTGAAAACATAGTGAGCAAGTACCTAAGAGCCCGTGGATAACCATAGATAGAAAGGGTGCTAATACCTTCCCTTTCTATAATCTACCTCCCGAACCCGAGAAAAATCTCGAAAAGGAATTTTTCTGTGCTTTTGTCCTTTCCTTGTTGGATAAAATAAAATATGGTGGCGACTCTTGCTTACCGCGACATTTTGCGAAAACAAACGCAAACGCGAACCAGCATTAAAAAACAGTCAGTTCTCATTCCCACCGATCACAGAACTGGCGACTCTGCTGGGGATTATATATAAGTGAGGTGTACCTTAGGATTAGATCACTTGTGTTTTCAATTGTATGCTTTAAATTTTGTGGGCTTGTATTGGAGTTCTATATATCCTAACCCGGATCTGGGGGTACCCTTTTTAGGTAAGTAGCAATAAACTATGAGGGATCTGTCAGGCGTAGACCGACACAGATGAAGCAGTAGCTACGTTGGTGTGGCACCTTGGTCTGTACCGATATCCCTTGTGTTGAAACGAGGAGAATATGGGTCTTCTGAGGAGTCATTAAGCACCAACTGACCTTAGAACCTTAAATTGACCAACTTGGCCATAGGACAGTAGCAGTATGCTACACTCATTGAGACTAAACTCTCGTGATGGTTTCGGCCGCAAGAAAAGATTGCTAAACTGGAATTATGACTGATTGAGGGTAGTCAGTGATATTGAGATCCTCTAGATCCCGGTTACTATTTTTTAGGACAGGTCTTAACCAACTGAAACTGAAAGAGGGTAGTACCTGAACTTCATGCCAGCCTGAAATCTAAGGGCTCTTTTGTGTGACTTGTATGCCTTTACCATGTTTGCCTTTTGGGAATATTTGTGGTATGCCTTTACCATGACATCATAACATCATAACATTGCATACATCTTGCATAAGGACTAACCTATTTCAAAGACAAGAGGGTTTCATCTTTGCTCTGTGTTGTAGGACATCATGATGCCCATGCGAAGGAATACTATCCGGATCCACTTTGTTCAAGTACCTACTTTGCTTAAAGAGTTGGTTGTCAGGATTCCAAACACTACTTCCTTCATTAAGAGGCATGGTTCTCTTCTCAGTTTAGTCACCTCAAAGTTGGACGAACAAATGATGAGCGTCTTGGTCCAGTTTTATGATCCGCTATATCATTGCTTCACCTTTCAAGACTTCCAGCTGGTTCCTACCCTGGAAGAGTTCTCTGAGTTGCTTGGTATCTCTGTTTTAGAGTAGACTCCATTTACTGGTTGGGAAAAGACTCTCAAGCCTGAAGAGATTGTTGCAGCCCTTCACTTGACCAAAGAGGAGGTAATGGCCAACTGGGAGACTAGAAGTGGAGCTAAGGGTTTTTTTGGCTAAGTTTCTGGTTGACAAAGCTAATTACTTCTGGGATGGCTTAGACTTCAAAGCGTACGAGGACATTCTGGCTCTCTTAATCTATGGTCTGGTATTGTTTCCAAATCCTGACACTTTTGTTAATGTTAATGCCATAAAAATATTCATCTCTCGGAACCCTGTACCCACTCTCTTGGGTGATATCCTTCATCAGCTCTATGCTCGTACTGCCCGAAAGCGGGGAACTTTGATGTGCTGTGCTCCTTTATTGTCGAGGTGGTTTATTTCGCACCTCCCTAAGTCCGTACTGAAGAACAAAGAAGGAATGGGCTGGGCTTATAGGGTAATGTCTCTTACTAATAATGACATTATCTGGACTCTCAAAGGCTTGGATGAGGTGACTGTCATTGATCGTTGTGGGGAGTATCCTAATGTTCCATTGATCGAAACCCATGGAGGAATTTCTTATAACCCATGTTTAGCTCTCCGTCAGTTTGGAAGAGCCAGAAGAGAAGGGCCTCATGAGATGTTGATGCCTCATATCATCTTTGATTTTCAGGGAGATGGCGACGAGCTGCGTCATAGATTCATCAGGGCTTGGGATAGAGTTCACCAATCTGACCCACATGAGTTGGGACCAAAGACTTCTCTGCCAATGGAGCCATACCTTAGATGGGTCCGCATCCGTGCCCAGAAGTTAGGTATGCCATGCGAAGCTGTCAGGCCTATTACTCTTGAAGTTGTTGATAAAGACGGGGTTCTTCCAACTATTCTCCATCCTCATATGCCCACTGATATTGGTACACTGAAGAGGTCTTGGACGCAACTGCGGGAAGAACGGGATTCTTATCGGGAGAGGTTCAATGAACAAGAACAGAAGATCTAGAAGCTGACTAAGAAACTGGAGAACGAGCGAATCCTGAATGATTATATCCGCACTGAGAAGAAGAGGCCATGAGAGCATTGATGGACCTTTGATGATTTCTTTTACAGTTTCTATTTACTTTTCAGTATTTCCATTCTTGTAACGCCTAAGGGCAATTTGTTTAACAATTTAAATTCTGAAGTTAAATCTAATAAAGTGTATTTCCTTTCTTGTTTACGAATTTGAATCCCAATTGTCTTTGAAATCATACGCATTTCATCTCATGCACTTCATAAACAGGTACCCTTTTACAGGTCACTTATCTTCTTCGCTGTTTATTTCAGCAATCATCATGTCTGCTGAACCTTCCACTGAACAAGCTATCAAGGCCCTCCAGGCCCAAAATGCCCAATTTCAAGAGTTGGTCATGAGCCTAACTAAGGGTCAGCATGACTTGAAGACCTTGATTCTGAAAGAGAGGAAGAAGAAGAAGAAGAGGACCATCCTGTTCAACACCGGATGCAGGTTTGGAAATGGGCTGCAGAATGAAATTGATCTGGCCACCCCGTCTGGAGAGAAAGACAGTCCACAAGAAAGGAGGGCTCCTAGCCCTATGGTCTCCGACAACGAGACGGACTATGATGAAGAACAGTATCCTCCTGCTGAGGATAAGTACAAACAGCTGGAAGACCGTTTGAACGCTATGGAAGTACAGAAGGTGCCCAGTCTGGACTTCGGAGATTTGGGTTTATCATCTGGGGTGGTGATTCCCCATAAGTTTAAGGCACCTGCCTTTGCCAAGTATGACAGAGCTTCCTGTCCAAAGCTGCACCTCCGATCATATGTGAGGAAGATTCAACCTTACACTACTGATAAGAACTTATGGATCCATTTCTTTCAAGACAGTCTCTCAGGGACTCAGCTTGAGTGGTTCTATTAGTTGGACGGAGCCAGTATCCGCAGCTGGGAAGATTTGGTTGTTGCATTCTTTAGGTATTATCAGTATAATTCTGACCTCGCTCCTACGCGTACCCAACTGCAGGGTATGTCAATAGGGACGGGTGAAGGATTTAAAGAGTATGCTAAAAAATGGAGAGACCTTGCCGGAAGGGTGCAACCACCTTTAGCTGATCGTGAACTCGTTAATATGTTTTTGGGGACCCTGTCCGGTCCATTCTTTAACCATTTGATTGGAAGCTCTTCAGCCGGGTTTACAGACCTTATCTTGACTGGTGAGAGGGTTGAAGCTGGTATTAAGGATGGGAAGATACAGAAGGGTGCCTCATCAAGCACCAAGAAGAGACCGTTTAAGAAAGAGTCCAGTGTTGTCTACAGTTCAAGAAAACAAAACAGACCTGAACACCGCCAAGCTGTCAATGCGGTTGTTATCTCAAAACCTGCTGGTGCTCCTCAGCATCACAACCAACAAAGGGACGAGATACCTCGAAGGCAATTTACTCGTCTCAGCATGACTTTGTCTCAGATGTTGCCATAGTTGCTGAAGACTAATCTGGTGACTCTAAGAGAAGCTCCAAAGAATCAAAATACTGCATCACCGAAGTATAACCCTAACGCCCGTTGTGCTTATCACTCCGATAGCCCGAGGCATAATACAAATGATTGTTAGAGTCTGAAAAACAAGGTGCAAGACTTAATTGATGCAAAGGAGATTGAGTTTGAGGTGCCCGAGAGGCCTAATGTTGTGACTGCTCCCATGCCCAAACATGGAGTAAATGCTGTAGAGGAAGACAAGTTTGTAGTGCCTATGGATGATATTGTTACCCCTCTGATGACTGTCAAGAGGAACCTGTTGCTAGCCGGTTTATTTCCGGGTTGTGGTGAAGGTTGCCATTTGTGTTCTGTTTTACCTACTGGTTGCCCATCTTTGAAGTCAGGTATCCAAAACCTGATGGATAGCAAGGAGATCTTGTTTGAAAAGACTGTTGTTCCATCTGTTCATTCTGAAGAAGTTGCCAGCATTACCATTTTCGACAATTCTTCCAAGGCTCCCTCGAGGACGCCTGTTAGAATTACATCTGTTCTGAAGATCGCACCTATAATCATCACTGTTCCGGGGCCCATCCCCTATACCTCTGACAAAGCTGTCCCTTGGCACTATGGGGCAGATGTTTATGTTCTTGGAATTAAGCAAGAGTTTGATGCTGATACCGGCGTCAGCAACATTACTGGGCCTGCCAAAGTCACCCGCAGCGGTAGACTTTTCTCACCTGATATTGCTCCACCAACTGTCCGAAGACCTGTTGTCATTAAGCCTGCAAGTGTACCTACTACTGTTCCTAATCAAATTCCTATCCTTCCCCCTGTCGCCGAGTCTTCTGACGCTCGGGGCAAAGGGATCACCACTGATATGCCTGCCCAGACGGAGGCGCCAAAGACAATAAATGTTGAAGCTTCCAAACAGGAGATGGAAGAGATTCTGAAGATTATTAAGAAGAGTGATTTTAATGTAGTTGAGCAACTGGGGCAAACCCCATCCAAGATTTCTATGTTATCACTGCTGTTGTGTTCAGAGGCCCATGCCAAGGCTCTGATTACCTTCCTAAAGACGGCCCACGTGCCACAAGAGACATCAGCTGATCAATTTACCGATTGTGTGGCCAATTTAACTACTGATAATGGTTTGGGTTTCTCCGACGCTGATCTGACTGCTAAAGGGAAGAACCATAATGATGACCTGCATGTCTCCATTTAATGCATGGGCACTACTCTTGCACATGTGTTGGTTGACACTGGTTCCTCGTTGAACGTCTTGCCCAAGAAAGCTCTAGACAGGCTAGATTGCGAAGGTTTGGAGCTAAAGCCGAGTAACATTGTTGTCCGGGCCTTTGATGGGTCTAAGAGGATGGTGCATGGTGAGGTTGATATTCCAATCAAAGTTGGTTCTCGGGTCTTCAATTCTACATTCTACGTGATGAACATTTGGCCATCCTATTCTTGTTTGTTGGGTCGTCCATGGATCCACAAAGCGGGAGTCGTAACCTCAACGCTCCACCAGAAGTTGAAGTACCCGGTTAAAGGCAAGATTGTGATAGTTAAAGGGGAGGAGGAGTACATGGTCGGCCACCTCAACTCGTTCCGATACGTAGAGATAGATGGGGAGTTCATTGAGACCCCATTTCAACACTTTGAAGAGGTTCCTCAGACATTGGCGTCAGCTGAGACTGTGATGGAAGATTCTCCCATGAAGATGGCTTCCTTAAAGGATGCCCGAGCTGTTATTGAGAAGGGTGAGTATGCAAACTGGGGCCGACTTCTTGATTTCACTCAGAAGACTAACAAGTTCGGTTTGGGTTTCACTGCAGAAGCTTAGAGGGCTGTTCGAAGTGCAAGGATTGGAAGACCTCCTGTGTTCATCAACAACTCGGGAGTAAATACCATCGAAGATGACATGGAGGAGTCTGAATTCGACAGCTGGATCTATCCTACGACCAACGGTGGACCAAACAACTGGACAACAAAGGATTTCATCCCTATTACTTTTATTACTCAGTAATGAGCTCTTTGTTTCGAATTTGTAACAGACAATGTTTTGAAACTTGATGGCTCGGTGTCTTACCCGGGGCACCGTGGCTTCATTTGTGAGGGCTTTTGTATGCCATTTTCATATATCATTAATAAAAGCATTGGACGTTTTCACATTTCAAATTTTGCGCTCTTTGTCTTTCCTTATTATATTACAAAACAACTATTTTACACACACTCACACATACAGGTCCCAATCCACTATGGATCTCACTGGTAACGTTTCTGCTACTGCCAGTTATGACTTCGAAAATACGATCAACTTAGACGAAGACGAAGGTGAAGATGGTTGCGAAGTTCCTGGTGAGCTTGCAAGACTGCTACTTCAGGAAGAGAGGGACATTCAGCCACATGAAGAGCTAGTGGAAACAGTGAATCTGGGTACTGAGACAGACAAAAAGCAAGTCAAGATCGGTGCAAATCTGGAGCTCAGTGTGAAACAGCGGTTGATTCAGATGCTGCATGACTATGTGGAAATCTTTTCCTGGTCTTACAAAGATATGCCTGGGTTGGATACCGACATTGTGGTTCATCGCCTGCCTACCAAGGAAGATTGTCCTCCGGTAAAACATAAGGTTCGCCGTATGCGTCCAGAGATGTCTGAGAAAATTAAGGCCGAAGTTATGAAACAGTTTGACACCGGTTTTCTAGCAGTAACTTCTTACCCTCATTGGGTCGCCAATGTGGTTTCAGTGCCGAAGAAAGATGGTAAGGTCAGAATGTGTGTTGATTACAGAGATTTGAACAGGGCAAGCCCTAAGGATGACTTCCCTCTACCTCACATCGACGTTCTGGTTGACAATACTGCTCAACACAAGGTATTCTCCTTTATGGAAGGTTTCTCCGGTTATAATCAAATCAAGATGGCTCCTGAAGACATGGAGAAGACCACTTTTGTTACTCAGTGGGGTACCTTTTGTTACAAGGTCATGCCTTTTGGGTTGAAAAATGTTGGGGCAACATACCAGCGTGCCATGGTTGCTTTGTTTCATGACATGATCCATCATGAGATTGAAGTATACGTCGACGATATGATTGCGAGGTCCCAAACTGAGGAGGAACACCTTGACCATCTACAGAAGTTGTTTGACCGGTTGAAGTTGTACAAACTGAGGTTGAACCCGAACAAGCGCACCTTCGGGGTGAGGTCTGGAAAACTGCTAGGTTTCATCGTGAGCGACAAAGGTATTCAAGTGGACCCTGCCAAGGTGAAATCTATACAAGAGATGCCAGCTCCCAAGACAGAGAAAGAGGTCAGAGGCTTTCTAGGACGACTGAACTACATTGCCCGATTCATCTCACATCTAACTGCTACTTGTGATCCAATCTTCAAGCTGTTGAAGAAAGATCAAGTGGTACGTTGGAACGATGAATGCCAGGCCGCTTTCGAAAGAATCAAAGAGTATCTCCAGGAACCACCCATTCTAATGCCACCAGTCGAAGGGAGACCTTTGATTTTATACTTGACAGTGCTCGATAACTCAATGGGGTGTGTGCTGGGGCAGCATGACGAGTCTGGCCGAAAAGAGCATGTTATTCATTACCTTAGCAAAAAGTTTACCGACTGTGAGACCCGATACTCACTGCTCAAGAAAACTTGCTGCGCTTTGGCATGGGCTGCTCATCGGCTGAGACAGTATATGTTGACCCACACTACTCTGTTGATTTCAAAGATGGATCCAATCAAGTATATCTTCGAAAAGCCTGCCTTGTCCGGAAGAATAGCAAGATGGAAAATGATCTTGACTGAGTATGACATCCAGTACACAACTCAAAAAGCAATCAAGGGAAGTGTATTGGCAGACCATTTGGCACATCAGGCAGTGGATGATTACCAGTCTATGAACTTTGAATTCCCGGACGAGAATATCATGTTGATAACCGATTGTGAAACACCTGGACCGGATGAAGGACCTGAGGAAGGATCCCGATGGTCTATGCACTTTGATGGAGCTTCGAACGCTTTAGGTAACGGCATTGGCGCTGTGATCATATCTCCTAAAGGCTCACATACTCCACTTACCGCCCGACTATGTTTCAACTGCACCAACAATATGGCGGAGTATGAAGCATGCATCATGGGTCTTCGAGCAGCAATTGACCTAAGGATTAAGTTTCTGAGTGTCTTCGGAGATTCTGCTCTCGTGATCAGTCAGATCAAAGGCGAGTGGGATATGAAACACTCAAATCTTATTCCTTACAAGGAGTATGTGTTGACATTGCTTCCCCACTTCGAGGAGATAACCTTTGAACACTTCCCAAGAGAGGAGAATCAGTTGGCGGACGCATCAGCTACGATGTCTTCTATGTTCAAAGTCAAATGGTACAACGAGGCTCCCCGGATCATTATTTGGAAATTGGATGAACCTGCACATTATTGTGATCTTGAGACTGAAGAGGTAACAGAAAAGCCCTGGTATCACGAAGTAAAAAGATACCTTGAAGCTCAAGAATACCCCGAGGGTGCATCTGTTAATGACAAGAAGTTTCTGAGAAGGCTCGCGGCAAAGTTCTTCATCAGCAATGGCATTCTTTACAAACGTAACCATGATTCAACCTTACTACGTTGTGTGGATAAGACTGAAGCAGAAGCGATCATGGCAGAGCTGCATGAAGGTACTTTTGGAACTCATTCCAGCGGACATACCATGGCAAAGAAAATCCTCCGGGCAGGATATTACTGGTCCACAATGGAAGCCGACTGTTATCAGCATTCTCGGACATGTCACAAGTGCCAGGTCTATGCTGATAAGGTGCACATACCTCCAGTTCCTCTGAATGTTTTGACAGCACCTTGGCCTTTTGCAATGTGGGGCATTGATATGATCAGCGAGATCAGACCTACGGCATCCAACGGGCATCGTTTCATCATGGTAGCTATTGATTACTTTACGAAGTGGGTTGAGGCAGCTTCTTTTGCTACCGTAACCAAGAACGTCGTGGCACGGTTCATTCGGCACAACCTGATCTGTCGATACGGTGTACCAGAGAGAATCATTATGGACAATGGTACCAATCTTAACAACAAGATGATCACTGAGCTCTGCGAGCAATTCAAGATACATCATCATAACTTTTCTCCCTACCGGCCGAAGATGAATGGGGTTGTAGAAGCCGCTAATAAGAACATTAAGAAAATTGTGCAGAAGATGACAGTGACATACAAAGACTGGCACGAGATGTTACCATTTGCTCTCCATGGGTACCGTACCTCAGCACGAACGTCAACATGGGCAACACCATATTCCTTGGTTTATGGCATGGAGGCAGTCTTGCCCATTGAAGTTCATATACCCTCTCTTCGGATCATGAAAGATGCAGGTTTGAGCGAAGACGACTGGATTCAGATCCGACTTGATCAATTGAATCTAATCGACGAAAAGAGACTTACTGCTATTTGTCATGGTCAGACGTACCAAAAACGAATGATCAAGGTATTTAACAAGAAAGTCAGACGACGAGAGTATCAAGTTGGGGACCTGGTAATCAAGCGCATCGTTCTACCTCAAGGTGATCCCAGGGGCAAATGGACCCCTACTTACGAAGGGCCATTTGTGGTTAAGAACATCTTCTCAGGAGGAGCAATGATTCTAACCACCATGGATGGTGACGACCTTCCTCACCCCGTCAATGCAGACATAGTAAAAAGATACTACGCATAATCAAAGACCCGCTAGGTTGACTGGCCTGGGCAAAAATAAGGGCTTCCCGGCGAACCAAAAGGGTTCGGGCAAAAATAAGGGATGAAAATAAAAAAAATATGTACACCCGGCAAGTCGAAAACCTGAAAAGGCGACTTGGGCAAAAATGGGTATCCCGGTGGACTGAAAACCCGAAAGGGCGGTCCAGGCAAAAGTTAGGGATTAAAGCGTAACACTATGTCTCATTGGATCACCTTGCATCCGGACTTCGGTATCAACTATCAGGCTCGGACGACACTAGTCAATCAGATTCATCTTCAACTAAGTAGCAAAGTGATGAGATGCTTGAAGATATAAAGGCAATAGCAGAGCTGGAACCCAGTGGGACTATTCACATAGCTGTTTTGTTTTCACAAATTGTATAAATTCTATTTGTTCGGCGGCGTTCTCTTACTAGGACGTCAGCCTCTTGTACAAAACGCCTATTTACAGGCCAAACTTCAAAGTCAATACAAATTCATTTTCAAACAAATTTCAAATTGTTTTTCCTTTATCTGTTTTATTTTGTAAAGAACGTCCAATGTTCATTTTTGATATATGCATTCGACATTAATTGCTGCTCATAAATATTTACATGCGAAACAAAAGACAAATTACGGGTGATATCAGAAGTAGGGGCAATAAGAATTGTCTGAGCGGTCTAGTTGCTCTGTCCACCAGGTACCAAGGTATATATTCAGCTGAAGAATATGGCTAAGATACCTTCACTCCCCGCAGGATAAGACAGTAATGATAGCTCTCTCAGCTAAAACTTGCAACTACGGACGAGTCGGCAATACTCTCCCCAAGCAGAGTTGGTCTACCATCAGCCCTGAAAAGGTCGGGTATCCCCATAAGGTCTTAATATTCCCCAACAGAGTATAAAGACATTCTCCAGCAAGCGTAAGAGCATCCCCGAAAGTCTTAATATTCCTCAACAGAGTATAAGAATGTTTCCCGGAGGAATACAAGATACCCCCAGTGGAGCCATTTCCCCAGCGTAGTCTAAAAAGGCTTCCCCGCCAGAGTTGAATCATCTTGCCCAGTAGATTCTGGAAGCTTGTCCCCTGCAGAATACAAATGTATCTCCCCATCCAAATTTAGAAGGTTATCCTCACAAGAGTCTAACTAGGTTATCCTCAGCAAGTTGCAACTGAAAGATCATCCCCAGCGAAGTTCTTTCTTTCCCCAAGCAGGACTTCGAAAAGGAATTTTTCTGTGCTTTTGTCCTTTCCTTGTTGGATAAAATAAAAGACGGTGGGAACTCTTGCTTACCGCGACATTTTGCAAAAACAAACGCAAACGCGAACCAGCATTAAAAAACAGTCAGTTCTCATTCCCACCGATCACAACTTGCACTCATCTGATGTCACAACTCATTGGGAAACTAGAAGTGGTGTCAAAGGCTTCTTGGCAAAGTTTCTGTTTGAGAAGGCCCAAAGCTGTTGGAATTCCCTAGACTTGCAAGATTTTGAGGAGATTGTGGCTCTTCTTATCTATGAGATAGTCTTGTTCCCCAATCCTGACCAACTCATAGATGTGAGTGCCGTCAAAATCTTCATGTCACGCAATCATGTGCGTACATTACTAGGGGATATCCTGCATTCTTTTCACACTCGTGCAATGAAGAAAAGAGGTGCTCTCATGTGTTGCACTCCTCTCCTGGCAAGATGGTTTATTTCTCATCTTCCTCAATCAGTCTTAAAGAATGAGCAAGGATTAAGGTGGTCACAAAGGTTAATGACGCTCAAACATTCAGATATTCATTAGTGCTCTCGATCCAAAGAGAATGTTATCATGGTTGACCGTTGTGGGGAATTCCCTAATGTCCCTCTACTTGGCATTAGGGGAGGCATCACCTACAACCCATGCTTAGCTCTAAGACAGTTTGGTTATGCCCGAAGGGATGACCCACATGATATGCTGATTCAAGGCCTGATATTCGACTACGACAACAACGATCAAGGTCTTCTCCAGAGATTCATCCGAGCTTGGAGAATGCTAAACAAGGTGGATAGCAAGACTTTGGGACACAAGAATTCCATCCCTCTTGAGCCTTACCTCAAGTTGGTATGAACCCGCGCTCAAAGTCTTATGATGCCTTATCCTTCCATTCTCCCGGTTATTATTGAGCCTGTTAAGGAAGGAGAAGTTCCATACACTATCCTACATCCTGACATGCCCACATCACTCGAGGATATACAAAGGGATTGGATACAACTCAAAGGAGAGCGAGATACTTTCGAAGCCCAATTCTATGCAAGAGAGAAGAAGGTTTTGGAACTCACTAGGCTACTTCATGAGGAGCATACTCGAAATACCTAAATAGCACCAAAGAGGATGCGCAACACTTTTTATCTTAGAATTTTGTATTATTTTGCCCAAGGGGAATTGATGTACTCAAATTCTATCTTATTAATATAACGTGTGTTTCTTTTTGTTTAAAACAAATTTGAATTTTTAAATCCTTGAAAGCATTGCATGTATACATACCATTCATCTTGACATAAACAAGTCTTTTGCAACCAGTTTCCTCATCTCTCTACTGTTTATTTCAGTAAGATGGATCTCGAATAGACGGTCAAAGATCTTCAAGCTCAAAACACGCAATTTCAACAGTTACTCATGACCCTAGCCAAGGGGCAAGATGAGTTGAAGACTCTGTTAGCTGAAGAAAGAAAGAAGAAACCAAAGAAAGCCACTGGGGTTTTGAATATGGGGAGAAGATTTCAGGGACAAACTAGAAGGACACTGAATTTTGCAACCACTTCTGGGGAAGGAGAAGGGAAAGGAAAAGAAACAGCGGTACTATTGTACCCTAAAATTTGCCCTCCCATATTCTTCAAGATTTGTCAAGATCAATCTCCAAATGCTTCAAGATTCCTCAAGGGTTGCATAGTCCAATTGCCTTCCAAGCCAGGCAAAATTAGGGTTTTGGTTCTTGCAAGGAATTTGAGGTTTTCAATGGCTCAAACAAGTCTCATGTGCCTATACACATTGTCAAGCATCCACATGTCAGGTTTCAAGACTCACAGGGTCAAGTTGCACAGCCAAAAGCTTCATTTGGTTCACAATCAACTACAGGGGCAAAATGGTCATTTGGCAGTCAAAAGTCAAATTTTTTGGTCAACATCTTATTTTGAAGCCACAATCATCATTTGATCAAGTCTTGATCATGATTCCACAAGAATGGCTCAGAAATCATCAAGGATGCAAAAGTTGCTATTTTTGAACAGTTAAAAAGTCAACTGTAACTTGACCAAGGCATAACTTTTTCATGGTTCATCAGAAAAATCCCATACAATGCTCATTTTGAAGGGGATGATATTTCCTACAACTAATCTTCACATTCCAAGTCCAAGAAATGCTCTCATAAAAAGTTATCAATTTCTACATTATAGGTCATTTTCAAAAGTCAACAAAAAGGCACTTTAAGTCAAAGACCATAACTTGAGATTGGTAAATCAAAATGACATGGGACCAAATGCATTG
Organism: Vicia faba; assembly: GCA_948472305.1. Taxonomy (NCBI): domain Eukaryota; kingdom Viridiplantae; phylum Streptophyta; class Magnoliopsida; order Fabales; family Fabaceae; genus Vicia; species Vicia faba. Next base: position 1,028,901,821 of record OX451739.1, read on the forward strand.
GTTAGAGGACTTCAATACCTTTCCAAAATGTCCAAGAACATGTTCATATGATCAAAATTGAGCAAGATATGCATTGGAGAAGTTGGGAAATGTTTGGGAATTTGCAAAAGTCAACTTTGCCTAAAACACCTCATTTTTGCTAATGGGCCTCAAATTCTTTCTTGAAACATTGCCCAAGGCCTATGCACGACCCATTAAGCTTAAATTGATTTATTTTCTTATTTTTAATTAATTAATTGAATTTTTATTAATATTAATTCATTTAATTGATTTTAATTGTAGGAAAATTCAAAAGATATGGTTTTCAAATCTTTTTGTGATGCAAATACACTTAGGGCAAGCTGGCAATTCGTGTACACATCAAGGACATCAAAATCTCCATGTTTGGCAAGCTTTATCAATCAAAAATATGCAAAAAAGATTTGATTGGAAATCAAAGATTGAAAACATAATTCCATGGATCTTTGACCTAGTTTGTACCCTAAAATCATTCTACTATATATGCTGAGCCTAACCCTAATGTCATGGATGGGCAAAACTGCTGGAAGAACCATAGCCAAATTCTAAAACTTCAAGAAAAAGTTGAAAACTGAAATCAACCTTCCAGCACAATTCAAAGCCTTAGAGTGATTCAAACGCATTGCTGACATTCCCAGGAACGATTTGCAGTCAAGAACAAGCCTTAACACTCCAAGAACACGCCATAACAGTTACACGGTTTGCCTAACTTTGTCAAAATCAAAACTCATAATTCATGCATCTTTACTATGATTTTTTGTGCGTTTTGAGTTGCTTGCATCCACAAGAATCTTTTGGCATAAATTAATTGCATTGAAACGCCTTGAATCAGAATCTACCATTGACAATTTTTAGGGTTTCAAAGCTTTCAAAATAGGGCTTTACAGCACAGGCAAAATTGGAACCTCCCATGCCCATGGTTGAAACCGTCTGATTAAGACGAACATGTTGAACACCTCGCGCCATATTTATGTAGCTTGGATTTCTATTCGCTATTATTGGCAATTTTATTTTGTGGGGGTTTAAACCCCCCGCTAATTGTTTTGTTTTACAGGGAAAAAGGATGAAGACGAAGGGCGTGTTGGCTGGTGATTGGAGCATTCAAATATAATGCGCGCTTTTTTGGTTTCCAGCATAATTGAATTTTTTATATATATTATTTTCATTGTGTATCATGATAACAAACGCAGCACAATGGCTTAGTGGAAGAGGACGTGTCTGGCAATCAATGGGACCTGGGTTCGATTCCCAGGTCCACCCAAATCTCAATATTATTTTTTCTAACAAATTCCCATGCAGCGCTTTCCATATATTCCACCATAAACCTTACAAATCAGGGTGCCAAGTGTCTCAACAGACTAATCCAAAGGCCAAAGGGTGCTCCACACCATGCTCCAAGTCAATGAGTACGCACCTGATTCCAGAAGTCAACAAGGACTTTATGCTTAATGGGCCAGATTTGCAATTTTCACCTCCATTCTTGGGTCAACACCCCCTGGTTTTACTACTTTCTATTGTTTCTTTTCCTTTTATCTCTTTTTTATAACTATTAATATTATTTGATTAACTAACAAATTAATATTTTTAATAAATTCAGAGAATAAAAAATGTAAATACTTATATTATTATTATTATTATTACTAACTTTCACCTTAATAATTATTTTTGTAAATAAAACGTAAATTAATTAAATTAGTTAAATTAGGTTAACTTTAACTTTTTTACAATAAATAAAAATAGTTTAGAATTAGGGTTTTGTTTACTAACTTTTTAATTCCTTTTATTTTATTTTTTATTAAAAAAACATAAAACACAAAAAAACATTTTTTTTTAATTAAATAATTAATTAGTACTAGGTTTAATGTTTAATTAAATTGCAAAAAAGGACAAGTTACTATTTATTTCTCAAAAGGGTCAAAACCCTAAGGACGTCCCGATTTAATTTTCTTTCGCATTTTAATTCTTATTTTTGATTATTATGTATCTGCTCAAAGGATGTAATAGTAATTAGGATTTACCGCTTTCTTTACTTTCCGCATTTTATTTCAAAACGGGTTTTTGTTTTTGGCGATGTATAGACCCGCGCCTTGTAATAGCGTAGATTCATGTTCCCGTACTTTATTTTCCGCACTCTTAACTGTTAAATATGCCTGCAAGACTGTATGCCAAATAAAATCAATTCGTAGCTCACAAATGACATGTTCAAAGATAAATATAAACTGAACTGAACACACAAGCACATGCCACTCCTAGGGTACACCTCACTGGTTACCTCGAACGTGGTCGTCAAGTATAGGGTGTTTTAGAGGTCGCCCTCTTGTCTAAGATCCAGTTGCCTCGAAACGGTTGCCTCGGATACAAAGGATCTAGGACATTAGGGTTACTTCTAAGGTGTCCTACTATTGCTTCGGTGACCACACTGTCCCTTAATCGAATTGACCCGAATACCTCCAACGACGGTGCTACCTACCTCTCAATGGTGGGATAGTACTGTTAAAGGACTCTTACACAGCCGAATTCCTTAGAGTAGGTAGATCTCATGGGTACTTGCTCTTTTCAAACAAACAAAAACAACTTTTCACACTGACACTTTCAAAAGTTTTCAAACAAATTTTTCATACACTCTTGAGGACAGATACAAGAGTTACTTAGAAATTTTTCAAACGAAACTTTTTTTCAAAAACCACACACACTTGAAAAGCAAACATTTTTGAATATATAGTGAGCAAGTACCTAAGATCCCGTGGATAACCACGGATAGAAAGGGTGCTAACACCTTCCCTTTCTATAATCTACCTCCCGAACTGAGAAACATCTCGAAAAGGAATTTTGCTGTGCTTTTGTCCTTCCCTTGTTGGAGAAAATAAAAGACGGTGGCGACTCTTGCTTACCGCGACATTTCGCAAACCAGCTTTAAAACAGTCAGTTCTATTTCCACCGATCACAGAACTGGCGACTCTGCTGGGGAAAATAAATAAAAGTGAGGTGTACCTTAGGATTAGATCATACTTATGTTTTCAATTTCCTGTTTTGATTGCTTTAATATTGTGGGCCTGTTTTGGGAGTTTCATAGATCCTAACCCGGATATGGGGGAAACCTTTTAGGTAGCAACAAACTGTGAGGGAACTGTGCGGGGTATACCGACACGGTTGAAGCAGTTGCTACGTTGATGTGGCACTTTGGTGAGTACCGGTAACCCTTGAGTCAAGTCAAGGAGAGTACGGGGCCGCCGCGTGGTGTCGTGAAGCATCAACTGACCTTAGGAACCTTACTTGACCATCCTGGCCTCTTTAGGGTAGTGAGATGACCGACTTTGGTGCAGTCCGAAGTTGGTAGATACTCGATACTACACTCATTAAGGGTTGTTTTCTTGGAATATTTTGATCGCCAGTTCAGTGGCTAAATCAAAACAATGAACATAGAAAACAACCCAATGATATTGAGCTCCTTAGAACCCGGTTACTTTTGATAGGACAGGTTTTGAGCCCACCAACTTCAAGAGGGTAGTACCCCAACTTCATGCTGGCCTAAACTCTAAGGGCTGTCTGGTGTGACTTGTGTGCCTTATCATGTTTGCTTTTTGTGAATACTTGGGGTGTGTCCTTATCATAACATCATAGCATCATACAACATCATATGCATCCACTGACCACTTCAAGGGTTCTAATCTTCATTTTGTTCTTGTTTTGTAGGACATGGAAACTATCCGCAGAAAGACAATTCAGATCAACCTTGTAAGGATCCCTCCTCAGCTTAAAGAGCTTGCATCCAGGATTCCCGAGAACTCTTCCTTCAGTGAAAGGCATGGTAGACTCATCAGCTTGGTCAACACCAACATTGAAGAAGATATGATAAAGGTTCTCTTCCAGTTCTTTGACCCTTTACACCACTGTTTTACCTTCCCGGATTATCAGTTGGTGCCTACTTTGGAAGAGTTTTCTCAACTTCTGAAGATTCCTATCCTTAGTCAACTACCCTACAACGGTACGGAAAGGGAACCAAAACTTGAAGAGGTTGCTAAAGCATTACGCTTACAACCATCTGACATCAAGGGACATTGGGAAGTTAGAAGTGGTATCAAAGGATTCTTGGCAAAGTTCCTATTTGAGAAGGCACAAGAATGTTGGAATTACCTTGACCTACAAGCCTTTGAAGAAGTTGTGGCACTCCTTGTCTATGGGTTGGTGTTGTTCCCGAATCCAGATCAGCTTATAGATATCAATGCTGTCAAGATCTTCATGTCCAGGAATCCTATACCTACGTTGCTTGGGGACATCCTTCACTCATGTTACACTCGAACCATGAGAAAAAGAGGTGTTCTCATATGCTGCACTCCTCTCCTGGCAAGGTGGTTTATTTCGCACCTTCCACAATCAGTTTTGAAGAACGAACGGGGTTTGAGATGGTCACAACGGTTAATGACTCTTACACATGCTGATATACATTGGTGTTCTCGGTCCAGAGAAAATCTCACTATCATTGATCGTTACAGAGAGCTTCCTAATGTTCCTTTACTTGGAATTAGAGGGGGCATTACTTACAACCCGTGTTTGGCTTTGAGACAGTTTGGATATGCTCGGAGGGATGGCCCTCATGACATGTTGATTCCTGACATAGTTTTTGACTTCGACGATGATGCACAAGGACTTCTCCAGAGATTTATCAGAGCTTGGAGGATGCCCAACAGGGTAGATAGCAAGACACTGGGGCACAAGAACTCCATCCCCTTGGAGCCTTATCTCAAGTGGGTACGAGCCCGCTCCCAGAAGCTGGTGATGCCATATCCACATGTTCTCCCCGTGATCAAAGGGCCAGTTTTGGAAGGAGAGGTGCCCTATACCATTCAACATCCTGACATGCCAACATCTTGGGAAGAAATGCAAAAGAGTTGGATCCAACTCAAGGAAGAACGAAATTCTCTTGAAACCAGTCTACATGCCAGTGAGAAGAAGGTTCTGGAGCTCACCCGCCTACTGCACGAGGAAAAGACTCTCAATACCTACATCGCACCGAAGAGGATGCGCAGTGTCTTTTGGGATTAAGTATTTTGTAATATTTCGCCCATGAGGCATTGATGTACTGAACAGATTATTTCTTAATATAACGTGTGTTCCTTTTTTTGTCTACAACGAATTTGAACTTTCGAACCCTTGAATGCATTGCATAAATAGCATATCATGCATCATGTGCATAACAGGTACTCTTTTTTACAGGTTGCTTAATCTTCTTCGCTGTTTATTTCAGCAGTCATCATGAATCCTGAATCATCCAACGAACAAGCTATCAAGGCCCTCCAGGCCCAGAACGCCCAGTTTCAAGAGCTGGTCATGAGCTTAGCCCAAGGTCAAGAGGAATTGAAGGCTCTGCTGGTGAAGAAGAAGAAGAAGAGGACTGTGCTGTTTAACACTGGACGGAGGTTTGGGAATACACTGCAAAATGAGGCTAATCAGGCTGCTTCCTCTGTAGGGAAAGACAGTCCCCAAGGGGAAGGGTTCCTAGTCCTGTGGTCTCCGACAACGAGACGGATTTCAATGATGAGCAGTACCCTCCCGTTGAAGACAGGTACAAGCAACTAGAGGACCGTCTGAGTGCCACGGAGATTCAACAGGTGCCTGGGTTAGATTTTGGAGATCTGGGTTTATCTTCTGGGGTGGTGATCCCACACAAGTTCAAAGCACATTCTTTTGCGAAGTACGACGGGGCATCTTGTCCTAAGCTGCATCTCAGATCTTATGTAAGGAATATCCAACCTTACACTGCAGACAAGAATCTATGGATCCATTTCTTCCAGGATAGCCTTTCAGGGGCTCAACTCAAGTGGTTCTATCAGCTGGATGGAGCCAGTATTCGAAACTGGGAGGACTTGGCTACCGCATTTTATAAGAAGTATCAATACAATGCCGACCTCGCTCCTACACGTACCCAACTCCAGGGTATGTCGCTAGGATCGGGTGAAGGTTTTAAGGAGTACGCGCAAAAGTGGAGAGACCTGGCTGGCAGGGTGCAGCCACCGTTGACTGACCTTGAACTCGTGGACATGTTCTTGGGGACCCTGTCTGGTCCATTCTTTAACCACCTGATTGGTAATTCTTCAGCTGGGTTCACAGATTTGATCTTAACTGGAGAAAGGATAGAAGTTGGTATCAAGTCGGGAAAGATACAGAAAGGTGCATCCTCAAGTTCTGAAAAGAAGCCCTTCAAAAAGGAATCTAGTGCTGTTTATGGGTCGAGGAAACAGAATAAACCGGACCGCCGCCAAGCTGTCAACGCGGTGGTAATTTCAAAGCCTGCTGCCGCTCCTCGGAAATATAACCAACCAAGGGGTGAGAGACCTAGAAGGGAGTACACTCGGCTTAGTATGACGCTATCTCAGATTTTGCCGCAACTGCTGTCAACCAATCTGGTAACTGTCAAGGAAGCTCCGAAGGTAGTGAATACAACCTCTCCAAAGTACAACCCCAACGCCCGTTGCGCTTATCACTCTGATAGCCCGGGGCATACTACGGATGATTGTTGGGCTCTGAGGAATAAGGTTCAGGACCTTATTGATGCTAAAGAAATACAGTTCGAAGCGCCCGAAAGGCCCAATGTTGTGACCGCTCCCATGCCCCAGCATGGAGTGAATGCTGTGGAAGAAGACTTGTATGTAGCCTCTGTGGATGAGATTTTTACTCCGTTGTTGACTGTCAAAAGGAACCTGTTGCTAGTCGGTTTATTTCCGGGATGTAGTAAGGGTTGTCCTCTATGTGCTGTTTCACCTGCTGGTTGTCCTTTGTTGAAGTCAGGCGTCCAAAACCTGATGGATAATAAAGAGATCTTGTTTGAGAAGGTTGCTGTTCCTGCTACCCGTACCGAAGAAGTTTCTATTGTCACTATTTTCAACAACCCTCTTAAGGCTCCCTCAAAGAAGCCTGTCAAAATCATGTCCATTCAGAAGATCGCTCCTATCATCATTACTGTTCTGGGGCCCCTCCCCTATACATCCGACAAAGCTGTCCCTTGGCACTATGGGGCAGATGTTTATGTGCTCGGAGTAAAACAAGAGTTTGATACCAGTACCGGCGTCACCAACATCACCGGGCCTGCTAAGGTTACTCGTAGTGGTAGACTCTTCTCACCAGATATTGCACCTCCAACAATTCAGAGACCTCTTGTCATCACACCTGCTAGTGTGTCTGCTTCCCTTCCTGACCAAGTTCCTGTTTCTACCCCTGCTTCCGAGTCATCTGACGCTCGGGGCAAAGGGATTGCTACTGATATGCCTGCCCGGACGGAGGCACCAAAGACAACCATTGTTGAGGCTTCCAAGCAAGAGATGGAAGAGATCCTCAAGATTATCAAGAAGAGTGATTTCAATGTAGTTGAGCAGCTGGGGCACACCCCATCTAAGATTTCTATGCTATCACTGTTGTTGTGTTCATAGGCCCATGCCAAGGCTCTGATCTCCTTCCTGAAGACGGCCCATGTGCCATAAGAAACGTCTGCTGATCAATTTACCGATTATGTGGCCAACTTGACTGCTGATAATGGGTTGGGTTTCTCTGACGCTGATCTGACTACCAAGGGAAAGAACCATAACGACGCCCTGCATGTCTCTATTGAATGCAGGGGAACTACTCTTGCCCATGTGTTGGTTGACACCGGTTCTTCATTAAATGTATTACCCAAGAAGGCTCTAGACAGGCTGGATTGTGAGGGTTTAGAGCTCAAGCCTAGTAACATTGTCGTCCGGGCCTTTGACGGGTCGAAAAGGATGGTACATGGTGAAGTTGACATTCCAATCAGGGTTGGTTCTCAAGTTTTTGATTCTACGTTCTATGTGATGGACATCAGACCATCCTATTCTTGCTTGCTGGGTCGTCCTTGGATCCACAAAGCTGGAGCTGTGACCTCAACTCTACATCAGAAGCTTAAATACCCGGTCAAAGGGAAGATTGTTATAGTGCAGGGGGAGGAAGAATATATGGTCAGCCACCACAACTCGTTCAGGTACATAGAGATGGATGGGGAGTTCATTGAGACCCCCTTTCAACATTTTGAGGAGGTGCCTCAGACATTGGCGTCAGCAGAGACTGTAACTGAAGAAGACTCTCCTTTGAAGATGGCTTCCTTAAAAGACGCCCGGGCTGTGATTGAGAAGGGTGAGTGTGCAAACTGGGGCCGACTTTCTGACTTTACTCCAAAGACTGACAAATTTGGTTTGGGTTTCACTGCAGAAGCTCAGAGGGCTGTTCGCAAGGCAAGGATTGGAAGACCCCATGTATTCATCACCAACCCGGGAGTGAATGCTATTGAAGACGAGGCGGAAGAATCTGAATTCGACAGTTGGATCTACCCAACGACCAACGGTGGACTAAGCAACTGGACTGCCAAAGATTTCATACCTATTACTTTTGTCACTCAGTAATGAACTCCTTTGTTTTGAATTTGTAACGAACAATAATTTGAAACTTTATGGCCCGGTGTCTTACCCGGGGCACCGTGGCTTCATTTGTGAGGGCTTATTATTTGTCATTTTCATATATCATGAATAAAAGCATTGGACGTTTTTCGCATTTCAAATCTTGCGCTCCCTTTCTTTCTTTATTATATATTGCAAAACAGCTATATTTACACACACTCACTTATACAGGTTCCAATCCACTCTGGATCTCACTGGTAACGACTCTGCTACTGCCAATTATGACTTCGAAAATCCGATCAACTTAGCCGAAGACGAAGGTGAAGATGATTGCGAAGTGCCTGGCGAGCTTGCAAGACTGCTACTCCAGGAAGAGAGGGCCATTCAGCCACATGAAGAGCCAGTGGAAACGGTAAATCTGGGTACTGAGACGGACAAAAAGGAAGTCAAGATTGGTACCAATCTAGAGCTCAGTGTGAAACAACGGTTGATTCAGATGTTGCATGATTATGTGGAAATCTTTGCTTGGTCCTACGAAGACATGCCTGGGTTGGATACTGACATTGTGGTTCATCACTTGCCTACCAAGGAAGAATGCCCTCCGGTAAAACAGAAGGTCTGCCGTATGCGTCCAGAGATGTCCGAGAAAATCAAAGCTGAGGTTATGAAACAATTTGACGCCGGTTTTCTAGCAGTGACTTCTTACCCTCAGTGGGTTGCCAATGTGGTTCCAGTGCCGAAGAAAGATGGTAAGGTCCGAATGTGTGTTGATTACCGGGATTTGAACAGGGCGAGCCCTAAGGATGATTTCCCTCTGCCTCATATCGACGTTCTGGTTGACAATATTGTTCAGCACAAGGTGTTCTCCTTCATGGACGGCTTCTCCGGTTATAATCAGATCAAGATGGCTCCTGAAGACATGGAGAAAACCACTTTTGTTACTCAGTGGGGCACCTTTTGCTACAAGGTCATGCCTTTTGGGTTGAAAAATGTTGGGGCAACCTACCAACGTGCCATGGTTGCTCTGTTTCATGACATGATCCATCACGAAATAGAAGTATACGTCGACGACATGATTGCAAGGTCCCAAACTGAGGAGGAACACCTTGACCATCTACAGAAGCTGTTTGACCGTCTGAAGTTGTACAAGCTGAGGTTGAAACCGAACAAGTGCACCTTTGGGGTGAGATCTAGAAAACTACTAGGTTTCGTCGTGAGTGACAAAGGTATTCAAGTGGACCCTGCCAAGGTGAAAGCCATACAAGAGATGCCAACTCCCAAGACAGAGAAAGAAGTCAGAGGCTTTCTAGGACGGCTGAACTACATTGCCCGATTCATCTCACATCTAACTGCTACCTGTGAACCAATCTTCAAGCTACTGAAGAAAGATCAAGTAGTACGTTGGAACGATGAATGTCAGGCCGCTTTTGACAAAATCAAAGAGTATCTCCAAGAACCACCCATTCTTATGCCCCCGGTTGAAGGGATACCTCTAATCTTATATCTGACAGTACTGGACAACTCGATGGGGTGTGTGCTGGGGCAGCATGACGAGCCTGGCCGAAAAGAGCACGCTATTTATTACCTTATCAAAAAGTTTACCGACTGTGAGACCCGATACTCACTGCTCAAGAAAACTTGCTGCGCTTTGGTATGGTTGCTCGCCGGCTGAGACAGTATATGTTGACTCACACTACTCTGTTGATTTCAAAAATGGATCCAATAAAGTACATCTTCGAGAAGCCCTCCTTGTCCGGAAGAATAGCAAGATGGCAAATGATCTTGACGGAATACGACATCCAGTATACAACTCAGAAAGCAATCAAAGGAAGTGTATTGGCAGACCATTTGGCACACCAGGCAGTGGATGACTACCAGTCCATGAACTTTGAATTTCCAGACGAGAATATCATGGTGGTGACTGATTGTGAAGTACCTGGACCGGATGAAGGACCTGAGGAAGGATCCCGATGGTCTATGCACTTTGATGGAGCCTCAAACGCTTTGGGTAACGGTATTGGCACTGTGATCATATCCCCTAAAGGCACTCATACTCCACTTACTGCCCGACTATGTTTCAACTGCACCAACAACATGGCGGAGTATGAGGCATGCATCATGGGTCTTCAAGCTGCAATTGACTTAAGGATCAAGTTTCTGAGTGTCTTCGGAGATTCCGCTCTCGTGATCAATCAGATCAAAGGCGAGTGGGATACGAAACACCCAAATCTTATTCCTTATAAAGAGTGTGTGCTGACATTGATCCCCCATTTCACGGAGATAACTTTTGAACACTTCCCAAGAGAGGAGAATCAGTTGGCGAACACGCTGGCTACGATGTCTTCTATGTTCAAAGTCAAATGGGACAACGAGGCTCCCCAGATCATTATCTGGAAATTGGACGAACCTGCACATTGTTGTGATCTTGAGGCTGAAGAGGTAACTGAAAAACCTTGGTATCATGAAGTAAAGAGGTACTTGGAAGCTCAAGAATACCCCGAGGGTGCATCTATCAACGACAAGAAGTTCCTGAGAAGATTCGCTGCAAAGTTCTTCCTCAGCAATGGCATTCTATACAAGCGGAACCATGATTCGACCTTACTACGTTGTGTGGATAAAACTGAAGCAGAAAAGATCATGGTAGAGCTACATGAAGGTACCTTCGGAACGCATTCCAGTGGACATACTATGGCAAAGAAAATCCTTCGGGCAGGATATTTCTGGTCCACAATGGAAGCTGACTGTTACCAACATTCTCGGACATGTCACAAATGCCAAATCTATGCTGATAAGGTGCACGTTCCTCCAGCTCCTCTGAACGTCTTGACAACACCTTGGCCTTTTGCAATGTGGGGCATTGATATGATCGGAGAGATCAGACCTACGGCATCCAATGGGCATCGCTTCATCCTGGTAGCAATTGATTACTTCACAAAGTGGGTTGAGGCAGCTTCCTACGCTACGGTAACCAAGAACGTCATGGCACGGTTCATTCGGCATAACCTGATCTGTCGATACGGCGTCCCGGAAAGGATCATTACGGACAATGGTACAAATCTCAACAACAAGATGATCACTGAGCTCTGCGAGCAATTCAAGATACAGCACCGCAACTCTTCCCCCTACCGGCCGAAGATGAATGGGGCTGTAGAAGTAGCGAATAAGAATATCAAGAAGATTGTGCAGAAGATGACTGTGACCTATAAAGATTGGCACGAGATGTTACCGTTTGCTCTTCATGGGTACCGTACCTCAGCACGGACGTCAACCGGGGCAACTCCCTTTGCCTTGGTCTATGGCATGGAGGCAGTCTTGCCTATTGAAGTCCAGATACCCTCTCTCCGGATAATGAAGGATGCAGGTTTGAGCAAAGATGACTGGATCCAGACTCGACTTGATCAATTAAACCTAATTGACGAAAAGAGACTCACTGCTATTTGTCATGGTCAAACGTACCAAAAACGGATGATCAGGGCATTTAACAAGAAAGTCAGACCACAAGAGTATCAAGTCGGAGACCTGGTAATCAAGCGCATCATTCTTCCTCAAAGTGATCCCAGGGGCAAATGGACCCCGACGTACGAAGGGCCATTTGTGGTTAAACATGTCTTCTCAGGAGGAGCCATGATTCTAACCACCATGGATGGTGACAACCTTCCTCACCCTGCCAATGCAGACATAGTAAAAAGATACTACGCATGAATAAAAGACCCGCTAGGTTGACACACCTAGGAAAAAATAAGGGCTTCCCGGCGAACCAAAAGGGTTCGGGCAAAAATAAGGGATGAAATGAAAAAATCTGTACACCCGGCAAGTCGAAAACCTGAAAAGGCAGCTTGGGCAAAAATGGGTATCCCGGTGGACTGAAAACCCGAAAGGGCGGTCCAGGCAAAAGTTAGGGATAAAGCGTAATACTATGTCTCATTGGATCACCTTGCATCCAGAATCCGGTATCAACTATCAGGTTCAGACGGCATCGATCAATCAGCTTCATCTTTAACTAAGCAGCAAAGTGATGAGACGCTTGAAGACATAAAGGCGATAGCAGAGTTGGAACCCAGTGGGATTATTCTTTTCACATAGCTGTTTTTTTTCCTTTTCAAAATTGTATAAACTTTATGTTGTTCGGCGGCGTTCTCTTACTAGGACGTCAGCCTCTTGTACAAAAACGCCTATTTATAGGCAAATTCAAAATTAATACAAATTCACTTTTCCATACAAATTGCCAATTGTTTTTCCTTTTTCTGTTTTGTCTTGCGAAGAACGTCCAATGTTCATTTGTGATATATGCATTTGACACTAATTGCTAACTCATAAATATTTGCATACGAAACAAAGGACTAATTACAGGTGACATCAGAAACAGGGGCACTAATGAGTTGTCTAAGTGATCTAGTTGCTCTGTCCACCAAGGCACCAAGGTAGGTTCGGCTGAAGAACGTAACCAAAATACCTTCACTCCCCACAGAGTAGGACCAGAATCAGTAATACTCTCCCCCGAGCAGAGTTGGTCTCTCATCAGCCCTAAAAAGGCACAGTATTCTCCAGCAAGTCAGCAACACTCTCCCCAAGCAGAGTTAGTCTACTGTCAGCCTTAAGGAAGTGGGATATCCCCATAAGATCTCAATATTCCCCAGCGGAGTATACAGATATTCCTAAGAAAGCATCCCCGGCAGTCTTAATATAAGATGGTTCCCCGACGGAATACCAGACATCCGGTGGAGCCACTTCCCCAATACAGTCCAAAAGTTTCCCCAGGAGAGTTGAATCATCCTCCCCAGTAGATTCTGGAAGCTTATCCCCAGTAGATTCTGGAAGCTTATCTCCTGCAGAGTACGAACGCTCTCCCCGGCTTTATTCAGAAGGTTATTCCCCACCAGAGCTTATAACTGGGTTATCCTCAGCTAATTACAACGGAAAGATCGTCCTCGGTGAAGTTCTTCCTATTCCCAGCGGAGTTCATCAAACCTCAACAGAGCTTATCAATGGAATCCCCAGCGGAGTTATCATCAAATCTCAGCGAAGCATCTCTTCCCAGAGTAATTCCCCGCAGAGTAATCTCTTCAACAAGTTTATTCCTCAACGGAGTCACCTTCTCCTACCGGTTCATTCTTGCAACCATCACCCCCAGCAGAAACGAAGAACTTTACTCTTCAAACATCAGCCCAGGATCCAACAAACTTCCCGGCATCCATCAAGGATTTATTTTCCTAGACGAAAATACATTCATAAACATCACATCTTCATACATTATAGCATGCATACGCATCATACAACACAAGTCTCATTTATTCTTGAGAACGTCATGACATCATGCATTTCATACATCATGACATTGCATACAACTGATGTTTTGCCTTTTCAGGAAAAAGGTCAATCCAAAGATAATTACTATCAACTGTCGCATTTCCAAATTTGATTCCTGTATCTAGCCAGGGCATATCTGTGAGTAACTGATTGTAGATTCGATTCATGTATCCGGCCAGGGCATGTCTGCATGAAGAGTTTAGAGATTCGATACCTGTATCCAGCCAGGGCATATCTGTAGACGACCAATTCCGGATTCGATTCCTGTATCTAGCCAGGGCATATCTGTGAGTGACTAATTGTAGATTCGATACCTGTATCCAGCCAGGGCATGTCTGCATGAAGAGTTTAGAGATTCGATACCTGTATCCAGCCAGGGCATATCTGTAGACGACTAATTCCAGATTCGATTCCTATATCTAGCCAGGGCATATCTGTGAGTAACTGATTGTAGATTCGATTCCTGTATCCGGCCAGGGCATGTCTGCATGAAGAGTTTAGAGATTCGATTCTTGTATCCAGCCAGGGCATATCTGTAGACAAAGTATCCCAGATTCGATTCCTGTATCTAGCCAGGGCACATCTGTGAGTAATTGATTGTAGATTCGATACCTGTATCCAGCCAGGGCATGTCTGCATGAAGAGTTTAGAGATTCGATTCCTGTATCCAGCCAGGGCATATCTGTATACGAAGTATCCCAGATTCGATTCATGTATCTAGCCAGGGCATATTTGTGAGTGACTGATTGTGGATTCGACACCTGTATCTAGCCAGGGCATGTCTGCATGAAGAGTTTAGAGATTCGATACCTGTATCCAGCCAGGGCACGTCTGTAAGCAACCTTTTGAAGTTCCGGATTCGATTCCTGTATCTAGCCAGAGCACATCTGTGAGAAACCAATTGTAGATTCGATACCTGTATCTAGCCAGGGCATCTCTACATGAAGAGTTTGAAGATCAACCCCTGTAACAGGCCAGGTAATTATCTTTCTTTCTCAGGTACGCAAGTTCTCGCTAAGGAATCTCTTACGCGATCGACAACTCCAAATGGCATCTATAAGCCCATTCCCGACAAGGTTTTGTCACACTTCCAGATGGAATCTATAAGCCCAGCCTCTTATCCACCATCTCTCCAAATGGCATCTGTAAGCCCATTCCCGCTGTCACACTGCTGATACCCCATTATGTGAGTGCAAATTTCTGGGCACTCTAGTGTTCAATCATCTTCCACCTTCGGATCACGAAAGGCACGCCAACCAATCTACATCCTCAGGTCTAAGAAGATTGAACAGGGGCAACTGTTGTACCCCAAAATTTTCCCTCCCATATTCTTCAAGATTTTTCAAGATCAATCTTCAAATGCTTCAAGATTCCTCAAGGGTTGCACAGTCCAATTGCCTTCCAAGCCAGGCAAAATTAGGGTTTTGGTTCTTGCAAGGAATTTGAGGTTTTCAATGGCTCAAAAAAGTCTCATGTGCCTATACACATTGTCAAGCATCCACATGTCAAGTTTCAAGACTCACGGGGTCAAGTTGCACAGCCAAAAGCTTCATTTGGTTCACAATCCACTGCAGGGGCAAAATGGTCATTTGGCAGTCAAAAGTCAAAAATTTTGTTCAACATATTAATTTGAAGCCACAATCATCATTTGATCAAGTCTTGATCATGATTCCACAAGAATGGCTCAGAAATCATCAAGGATGCAAAAGTTGTTATTTTTGGACAGCTAAAAAGTCAACTGTAACTTGACCAAGGCATACATTTTTCATGGTTCATCAGAAAAATCCCATCCAATTCTAACTTTGAAGGGGATGATATTTCCTACAACTCATCTTCACATTCCAAGTCCAAGAAATGCTCTCATAAAAAGTTATCAATTTCTACATTATAGGTCATTTTCAAAAGTCAACAAAAAGGCACTTTAAGTCAAAGACCATAACTTGAGATTGGTAAATCAAAATGACATGGGACCAAATGCATTGATTAGAGGACTTCAATACCTTTCCAAAATGTCCAAGAACATGTTCATATGATCAAAATTGAGCAAGATATGCATTGGAGAAGTTGGGAAATTTTTGGGAATTTGCAAAAGTCAACTTTGCCTAAAACACCTCATTTTTGCTAATGGGCCTCAAATTCTTTCTTGAAACATTGCCCAAGGCCTATGCAAGACCCATTAAGCTTAAATTGATTTATTTTCTTATTTTTAATTAATTAATTGAATTTTTATTAATATTAATTCATTTAATTGATTTTAATTGTAGGAAAATTCAAAAGATATGGTTTT
Source organism: Vicia faba (assembly GCA_948472305.1). Taxonomy (NCBI): domain Eukaryota; kingdom Viridiplantae; phylum Streptophyta; class Magnoliopsida; order Fabales; family Fabaceae; genus Vicia; species Vicia faba. The sequence goes on from OX451739.1 coordinate 1,028,917,835, forward strand.
CAAATCTTTTTGTGATGCAAATACACTTAGGGCAAGCTGGCAATTCGTGTACACATCAAGGACATCAAAATCTCCATGTTTGGCAAGCTTTATCAATCAAAAATATGCAAAAAAGATTTGATTGGAAATCAAAGATTGAAAACATAATTCCATGGATCTTTGACCTAGTTTGTACCCTAAAATTATTCTACTATATATGCTGAGCCTAACCCTAATGTCATGGATGGGCAAAACTGCTGCAAGAACCATAGCCAAATTCCAAAACTTCAAGAAAAAGTTGAAAACTGAAATTAACCTTCCAGCACAATTCAAAGCCTTAGAGTGATTCAAACGCATTGCTGACATTCCCAGGAACGATTTGCAGTCAAGAACAAGCCTTAACACTCCAAGAACACGCCATAACAGTTACACGGTTTGCCTAACTTTGTCAAAATCGAAACTCATAATTCATGCATCTTTACTATGATTTTTTGTGCGTTTTGAGTTGCTTGCATCCACGGGAATCTTTTGGCATAAATTAATTGCATTGAAACGCCTTGAATCAGAATCTACCATTGACACTTTTTAGGGTTTCAAAGCTTTCAAAATAGGGCTTTACAGCACAGGCAAAATTGGAACCTCCCATGCCCATGGTTGAAACCGTCTGATTAAGACGAACATGTTGAACACCTCGCGCCATATTTATGTAGCTTGGATTTCTATTCGTATTATTGGAAATTTTATTTTGTGGGGGTTTAAAACCCCCGCTAATTGTTTTGTTTTATAGGGAAAAAGGATGAAGACGAAGGGCGTGTTGGCTGGTGATTGGAGCATTCAAATATAATGCGCGCTTTTTTGGTTTCCAGCATAATTGAGTTTTTTTATATATTATTTTCATTGTCTATCATGATAACAAACGCAGCACAATGGCTTAGTGGAAGAGGACGTGTCTGGCAATCAATGGGACCTGGGTTCGATTCCCAGGTCCACCCAAATCTCAATATTATTTTTTCTAACAAATTCCCATGCAGCGCTTTCCATATATTCCACCATAAACCTTACAAATCAGGGCGCCAAGTGTCTCAACAGACTAATCCAAAGGCCAAAGGGTGCTCCACACCATGCTCCAAGTCAATGAGTATGCACCTGATTCCAGAAGTCAACAAGGACTTTGTGCTTAATGGGCCAGATTTGCAATTTTCACCTCCATTCTTGGGTCAACACCCCCTGGTTTTACTACTTTCTATTGTTTCTTTTCCTTTTATCTCTTTTTTATAACTATTAATATTATTTAATTAACTAACAAATTAATATTTTTAATAAATTCAGAGAATAAAAAATGTAAATACTTATATTATTATTATTATTATTACTAACTTTCACCTTAATAATTATTTTTGTAAATAAAATGTAAATTAATTAAATTAGTTAAATTAGGTTAACTTTAACTTTTTTACAATAAATAAAAATAGTTTAGAATTAGGGTTTTGTTTACTAACTTTTGAATTCCTTTTATTTTATTTTTTATTAAAAAAACATAAAACATAAAACACAAAAAAACATTTTTTTCTTTTTTAATTAAATAATTAATTAGTACTAGGTTTAATGTTTAATTAAATTGCAAAAAAGGACAAGTTACTATTTATTTCTCAAAAGGGTCAAAACCCTAAGGACGTCCCGATTTAATTTTCTTTCGCATTTTAATTCTTATTTTTTATTATTATGTATCTGCTCAAAGGATGTAATAGTAATTAGGATTTACCGCTTTCTTTACTTTCCGCACTTTATTTCAAAACGGGTTTTTGTTTTTGGAGATGTATAGACCCGCGCCTTGTAATAGCGTAGATTCATGTTCCCGCACTTTATTTTCCGCACTCTTAACTGTTAAATATGCCTGCAAGACTGTATGCCAAATAAAATCAATCTGTAGCTCACAAATGACATGTTCAAAGATAAATATAAACTGAACTGAACACACAAGCACATGCCACTCCTAGGGTACGCCTCACTGGTTGCCTCGAACGTGGTCGTCAAGTATAGGGTGTTTTAGAGGCCGCCCTCTTGTCTAAGATCCAGTTGCCTCGAAATGGTTGCCTCGGATACAAAGGATCTAGGACATTAGGGTTACTTCTAAGGTGTCCTACTATTGCTTCGGTGACCACACTGTCCCTTAATCGAATTGACCCGAATACCTCCAACGACGGTGCTACCTACCTCTCAATGGTGGGATAGTACTGTTAAAGGACTCTTACACAGCCGAATTCCTTAGAGTAGGTAGATCTCATGGGTACTTGCTCTTTTCAAACAAACAAAAACAACTTTTCACACTGACACTTTCAAAAGTTTTCAAACAAATTTTTCATACACTCTTGAGGACAGATACAAGAGTTACTTAGAAATTTTTCAAACGAAACTTTTTTTCAAAAACCACACACACTTGAAAAGCAAACATTTTTGAAAACATAGTGAGCAAGTACCTAAGAGCCCGTGGATAACCACAGATAGAAAGGGTGCTAACACCTTCCCTTTCTATAATCTACCTCCCGAACCGAGAAACATCTCGAAAAGGAATTTTGCTATGCTTTTGTCCTTTCCTTGTTGGAGAAAATAAAAGACGGTGGCGACTCTTGCTTACCGCGACATTTCGCGAACCAGCTTTAAAACAGTCAGTTCTATTTCCACCGATCACAGGTACCATCAGAATCTGAAGAAGAGGAAGAAGAGGAAGACTACTCTGAGGAGAAGTACCCTCCGACTGATGATAAATACAGACATCTTGAAGAGCGTTTAAGCGCTATGGAAATACAAAGGGTACCAGGTCTAGATTTTGAGGAATTGGGGCTAGTGTCAGGAATTGTAATCCCTCCAAAGTTCAAAGTGCCATTGTTTGCAAAATATGATGGGGTGTCATGTCCTAAAATGCACCTCCGATCATACGTGAGAAAGATTCAGCCGCACTCTACCGATAAAGACTTGTGGGTCCATTTCTTCCAAGATAGTTTATCCGGAACACAACTCAATTGGTTTTACCAATTAGAAAGGGCCGAGGTCTACGACTGGGAAGACCTTGCCGCAACTTTCTATAAACAATACCAGTATAATGCAGATTTGGCGCCTACCCATACTCAACTTCAGAGTATGGCAATGGCTTCAAATGAAGGTTTCAAAGATTACGCGCAAAAATGGAGAGATCTAGCTGGGAGAGTGCAACCCTCTCTGTCTGAAAGGGAGTTGATGGATATGTTATTAGGCACTCTATCGGGCCCTTTCTTCAACCATTTGATTGGAAGTTCATCTGCTGGATTCACTGAGTTAATTTTAACCGGAGAGAGGGTGGAAGCTGGTATAAGGAGTGGAAAGATTCAGAAAGATTCATCTGCCTCTACAGCTGTAAAAAAACATTTCACTGGGAAGAAGGAGGTGTCTGCTATTTATCCATAAAAGAACCAAGGGAGAATTGAACACCAACCAATGGTGGGGGCCGTTATGATCCCAAAGTCTGCATATGATTAACCAAGAAGTAATCAACCGAGGGTGGAAAGACCAGTCCGGCAATTCACCAGACTTAATACAACTCTAGCCCAGATTTTACCACATCTGCTGAAATCTAATCTAGCAACCTTAAAAGAAGCTCCAAAGAATCCCAACACGGCGTCCCCTCATTATCATCCAAATGTCAGATGTGCATATCATTCCGAGAGCCCGGACCACGACACCAACAACTGTTGGGCTTTAAAAAACAAGATTTAAGACCTCATAGATGCAAAAGAGATTGAGTTTGAGGCGCCAGAGAAACCAAATGTCATTTCCGCTCCTATGCTTAGACATGGTCACAATGCCAATGCTATTGAGGAAGATTTGTTTGTTGCTACAGTGGGTGAACTCTTGACTCCGCTCCTGATCATTAAGTTAAACTTGTCTAAAGCTGGTATATCCCAAGGTTGTAATAAAGACTTCCATCTTTGCTTATCTTCATCAACTGATTGCCCTCTGCTGAAGACAGGTATCCAACGCCTGATTGACAACTGAGAAATTCTGTTTGAAAATGCTCCAGTTTCACCCATTCCAGTTAAAGACGTTTCAATCATAACCATCTCCGCCAATCCTTCCAGGGTCCCCAAAAGACCCATTAGGATTACATCAGTTTCAAAGACTACTCCTCTCATAATTACAATGCTCGGGCCGGTTCCATACGAATCAGACAAAACAGTACCGTGGAATTACGGTGGAGAAATCTACTACCATGGTATTAAACAAAATAGGCTGACCGCCGAAGAGGTGAGCCCCGAAGAAGAAGATTCTGACATTAGCAATATTGCCGGAACTAGTAAGATTACCCGTAGTGGTAGAATCTTCTCTCCATAGATTGCCCCTCCAAAGGCAGTTTTTGGACCCGTGGCTATTTCGAAGATTACCTCTGTACCAATAATCATACCTGCAAGTGTACCTACCAACAAAGATGACATAACCCCTGCTGTTATCCCTACCAATACTTCTACTGCTGAAAATCGAGGAAAAAGCATTCAAGAAGAGCCTGTCCGGACGAAGGCTCAATCACTAGCTATCCCCGAAACATCCAAGAAGGAAATGGAGGAGATCCTGAGGATAATAAAGAAGAGTGATTATGACGTGGTTAAACAGTTGGGGCAAACTCCCTCCAAGATATCCATGCTAGCTTTACTGCTGTGTTCTGAGGCACATGCGAAAGCTCTGGTGAAATTTCTGAAGACAGCCCATGTGCCACAAGAGACGTCTGCTGACCAATTCCAAGACTGTGTGGCCAGTTTGACAGCCGATAATGGCCTAGGCTTCTCTGATGCTGACTTGACACTTAGATGAAGAAAGCACAACGAGGCATTACATGTCTCTGTGGAGTGTAGAGGAACGACTCTGGCCCATGTCTTGGTAGACACTGGCTCATCTTTGAACGTCTTACCGAAGAAAGCTCTTGACAGATTGGATTGCAAAGGGCTAACATTAAAACCTAGTAATATAATTGTGAGAGCATTTGATGGCTCGAAGAGGATGGTCCACGGGGAGGTGGAAATCCCGATAAAGGTGGGAACTCAGACCTTCAACTCAACCTTCTATGTGATGGACATCCGCCCCTCTTACTCTTGTCTGTTAGGACGGCCCTGGATCCATAATGCCGGTGTTGTCACTTCCATACTACATCAGATGCTGAAGTACCCGGTCCAAGGAAAGATCATAACTGTCCATGGGGAGGAAGAGTACATGATTAGCCATCTAAATTCTTTCCGATATGTGGAGCTGGATGGCGAATTCATTGAGACTCCTTTTCAACATTTCGAGGAGGTCTCTCAAGAAGTAGCGGTAACCAAGGCGGTATCCCCGATTCCCAAGATCACAAGACCTCCGCTTTGGATGTCATCTCTAAAGGAGGCAAAGGCAGTAATAGAGGAGGGTGGATGCACCATCTGGGGGCAACTTCCGGACATCCCGTATAAATCAGACAAGTTTGGCTTAGGGTTTACTTCAACTGCTCAGAAGGCTGTGCGTCGTGCCCGTACTGGAGGGCCACCTTTGAAGATTAGTAACCGAGAGGTCGACGCAATGGAAGATATTGAAGAGGATGGCAACTTGGAAGATTGGATATTTCCTACTGTCAACGGAGGACTTTGCAATTGGGAAGCCAGAGACTTTATCCCAGTAACTTTCATCTCTCAGTAATTTATCTTTTACATTTCTGTTGGACTTGTAATATTCACGAACAATTCACACTTTAAAAACCTCGTGTCTTACCCGAGGCACAATGGTCCATTTGTAAGGGTTTTTATTTCATCTTCATATGACATTCAATGAATCATGGACGTTTTTCCATATACAAACCTTTTGTGCTCATTGTCTTTCTTTTACATTTTCATTGTTTAAAGATGGCTACACCCTTACACACACCCACACTCACAAATGCAGGTACCCCTCCATTCCGGATCCCATGGGTAACAATACTGCTATGGCCTTTAGTGACTATGAAGATCCAGTCTATCAAGCCGAATACGAAGGTGAGGAAGATTGTGAAGTGCCAGGGGAATTGGCCAGACTACTACAACAAAAGGAAAGGGCTATTCAGCCTCATGAGGAGCCGTTGGATACAATCAAATTGGGTACTGAGGAAGATAAAAAGGAAATCAAAGTGGGTGCCAATCTAGAGCCGAGTGTCAAGGAACTCCTAATTCATCTATTGCATGAGTATGTTGAGATCTTCGCATGGTCATACGAAGACATGCCAGGACTTGATACAGACATCGTGGTACATCGTCTACCCACAAGAGAAGACTGTCCACCAGTGAAGCAAAAAGTCTGCCGCATGAGACCTGACATGTCAGAGAAGATCAAAGCGGAAGTCATGAAGCAGTTCAATGCTGGATTTTTGGTTGTCACTTCCTATCCTCAATGGGTTGCCAACATTGCTCCCGTGCCTAAAAAGGACAACAAAGTACGGATGTGCATGGATTATAGAGATTTAAACAGGTCCAGCCCTAAAGATGATTTTCCACTTCCCCACATCGACATCCTGGTTGAAATTCGACCCAACACAAAGTTTTTTCCTTCATGGACGGATTCTCAGGCTATAACCAAATCAAAATGGCACCTGAGGACATGGAGAAAACTACATTTGTCACCCAGTGGGGAACATTCTGCTACAAGGTGATGTCATTCGGACTGAAGAATGCTGGGGAAACCTATCAACGCGTCATGGTAGCTTTGTTTCATGATATGATACATCATGAAATAGAGGTCTATGTAGATGACATGATAGCCCGATAACAAACTGAAGAGGAGCACCTTGGTCACTTGCAAAATCTATTTGTGAGATTGAAGGAGTACAAACTAAGGTTGAATCCAAACAAGTGCACATTCGGAGTTCGGTCTGGTAAACTCTTAGGTTTCATTGTCAGCAACAAAGGCATCGAGGTTGATCCTGCCAAGGTTAAAGTAATACAAGAAATGCATGCTCCTCGCACTGAGAAGGAAGTCAGAGGATTCTTGGGACGCCTGAACTATATTTCCAGATTCATTTCTCACCTAACATCTACTTGTGAACCAATCTTCAAACTGTTGAAGAAAGATCAAGTAGTCAGATGGAATGATGAATGTCAAATTGCTTTTGACAAGATCAAAGAGTATTTACAAGAGCCTCCTGTCTTGATGCAACCAATCGACGGAAGACCGCTGATCATGTATCTGACCATTTTAGAAAACTCAATGGGGTGTGTATTGGGGCAGCATGACGAGTCTGGCCGAAAAGAGCATGCTATTTACTACCTGAGCAAAAAGTTTACCGACTGTGAAACCAGATATTTACTGCTCGAGAAAACTTACTGCGCTCTGGTATGGGCTGCTCGCCGGCTAAGACATTATATGTTGACTCGTGCTACTTTGTTGATATCTAAGATGGATCCGATAAAATACATCTTCGAAAAGCCTGCTCTGTCTGGAAGGATAGCTAGATGGCAGATGATCCTAACAAAATATGACATACAGTACACTACCCAGAAAGCTATAAAGGGCAGTGTGCTAGCTGATCATCTTGCTCATCAAGCTGTAGAATATTATCAGTCCATGAAGTTTGAATTCCCAGATGAAGACATCATGACATTAGACAACTTTGAAGAAATCAGACCATATGACGGACCTGAACAAGGATCCCGATGGACCCTATTCTTTGATGGGGAATCCAATTCACTTGGTAATGGTATCGATGTTGTACTCATATCTCCAGAAGGGTGTCATACTCCCTTTACCTCCAGACTTTGCTTCAACTGTACGAACAACATGGCGGAATACGAAGCATGCATCTTTGGTCTCAAGGCTGCCAAAGACTTGGGAATCAAATCTTTAGATGTGTTTGGAGATTCAGCTTTGGTCATCAGTTAGATCAAAGGAGAGTGGGACACTAAGAATTCAAACCTTATCCCTTACAAAGAACATGTCTTGACATTGCTACCACATTTTGAGCAGATCACCTTTGAGCATTTCCCGCGAGAAGAAAATCAGCTAGCAGATGCTCTAGCCACAATGTCATCTATGTTTAAACTTAATTTGGATAACGAGGCTCCCTAGATCACCATTGAACGAATGGATGAACCAGCACACTATCACGAGATTAATATTGAAGAAGTAGTGGACCAGCCTTGGTTTCATGAAGTCAAGAAGTATCTTGAGGCTCAGGAATATCCGGAAGGAGCTTCAATCAATGATAAGAAGTTCTTAAGGAGATTCTCTGCTAAGTTCTTCCTGAGTAATGGCATCCTGTACAAACGCAATCATGACTCTATTCTGCTCCGTTGTGTGGATAAGATTGAGGCTGAACAGATCATGGCTGAATTACATGAAGGTACCTTTGGCACTCACTCCATTGGGCATACGATGGCGAAGAAAATCCTACGGACAGGCTATTATTGGTCTACCATGGAAGCAGACTGCTATCAACACTCTCGGACCTGTCATAAGTGTCAAATTTATGTTGACAAGGTGCACGTACCTCCAGTTCCTCTGAATGTATTGATGGCTCCTTGGCCCTTTGCTATGTGGGGAATTGATATGATTGGAGAGATCAAGCCGACATCCTCCAATGGACACCGCTTAATTCTAGTGGCCATTGATTATTTCACAAAATGGGTCAAAGCAGCTTCCTTCGCATCCGTTACTAAGAATGTTATTGCCCGCTTCATCAAGCAGAATCTTATTTGCCAGTACGGTATCCTAGAAAGGATCATCAGTGATAACGGTACAAACCTTAACAATACTATGATCACCGCCTTGTGAAAGCAGTTCAAGATTCAACATCATAATTCATCCCCCTATCGGCCAAAGATGAATGGTGCAGTCGAAGCTGCTAATAAAAACATTAAAAAGATCATACAAAAAATGACAGTCACCTACAAGGACTGGCATGAGATGCTGCCATTTGCTCTCCACGGGTACCGTACCACGGCTCGCACGTCAACTGGGGAAACACCCTATTCTTTGGTTTATGGTATGGAGGTTGTCTTGCCTATCGAGGTTCAAATCCCCTCTTTAAGGATTATGAAGGATGCAGGTTTGAATGAAGACGATTGGATCCAGACTCGACTTGACCAACTAAACTTAATTGATGAAAAGAGACTTACTGCTGTTTGCCATGGTCAGATGTATCAAAAACGGATGATCAAGGCTTTCAACAAGAAAGTCCGACGCCAAGTATATCAAGTTGGAGATCTAGTGATCAAACACATTATCTTGCCACAGAGTGATCCCAGGGGAAAATGGACTCCTACCTATGAAGGACCATTTGTAATCAAGAACATCTTCTCCTGTGGGGAAATGATCTTAACCACCATGGACGGTGACGACTTGCCACAACCTGCGAACGCGGACATAGTCAAAAGATACTACGCATAAGAGACCCGCTAGGTTGACACACCTAGGCAAAAAAAAAGGGCATCCCAGCGAACCAAAAGGTTCAGGCAAAAATTAGGGATAAAATAAAAAAAATATGTACACCCGGCAAGTTGAAAACCCGAAAGGGCAGCTTGGGCAAAAAAGGGTTTCCCGGTGGACTGAAAACCTGAAAGGGCGGCCCAGGCAAAAGTTAGGGAATTAAAGCGTATGACTATGTCCCGTCAGATCACAGTGAGGACAATCTCTTCACTGACAAACTCGGAGTTTCTGATCAATTCAATCATCTTCGGACGAAGCAACAAATAGACAAGATATTCAGAGATACAGAGGCTATAGCAGGATGGGAACCCCATGGGATTATCACACATAGCTATCTTTCTTTGTATAAATTTTTCTTATTTTTATGACACCATCCTCTTACTAGGATGTTTGTCTCCTTTGTACAAAATACTTATTCAAAGTAAATACAAAGATATCTCTTTAAAATACATAAAACTATTTGTCTTTTTTCTTTACACTTGTGTTTTATTTGCAAAAACGTCCAATGATTCATTAATGTTTACAAATAAACAAAATGAAAAGGACAATTACTGATAGGTTGAAAGAATAGGAAAAAGTCTCTAGGCTATTCCATGAGCAATCCCCACAATACGTCATTTAGGTCCCCAACGGAACTAAAACTTCAAACTATTAATCCCCGGTGGAAGCCATCCAGTTTCTCCAATTTCCCCAGCAAGTTGTTTTGAAGCCTGAAAACCAACCGGATAACAGCTGACTGCTGATACTCCCCAACGGAGCAAAGACTCCCATTATTAATCCCCAGTAGAAATCATCAAAATTCTCTGGATTCCCCAAGCAGATTCCTCAAGAAGTATATGGCATTACTCTCACAATAGAATTTTTGTCAAATACTCCAACTTCAAGACATGAAGAATCCATATTATCCTCAACAGCAGTCAAGGATTTATTTTCCTCAGCAATACAGCAAATCAGCTTACATGTGCATACATTACATCCACATATCATAAACATTGATAAAACACATATATTGCATCATACATTCCATGCAACATAATTTGGTGTTCCATCTAACATTTTACCCTTTTCAGGATAAGATTAACAGCTATTGTTAAACAATGTGCAATCATGATACAATTCAGATACGCTCCAGACACGGATGCCATTTTGATACTCATTTAGATTCAAACTTCAGATACAGTACGAATACGCTCCAGACACGGATGCCATTCTAATACTCATTCAGTTTTCAGCTTTCAGATACAGTTCAGATACGCTCCAGACACGGATTCCATTCTGATGCTCATTCAAAGTTCAGATACAATTCAGATACGCTCCAGACACGGATGCCATTCTGTCATTTATTCAGATTCAACTTTCAGATACAGTTCAGATACACTCTAGACACGGATTCCATTCTAATGCTCATTCAAAGTTCAGATACAATTCAAATACGCTCCAGACATGGATGCCATTCTATCATTTATTCAGATTCAGCTTTCAGATACAGTTCAGATACGCTCCAGACACTGATGCCTTTCTGATACTCATTCAAAGTTCAAATACGGTTCGGATACGCTCCAGACACGGATGCCTTTCTGATTCTCATTCAAAGTTCAAATACGGTTCAGATACGCTCCAGACACGGATGCCATTATGTTACTCATTCAGACTTCAAGATCAGATACAACTCAGATACGTTCTAGACACGGACACCATTCTGATACTTATTCTTTCGACTTACAACTTACAATTTAACAAACATTCTTGGATGGCATCAACAAGCCCATCTCCAACAAGACTCTATCACTTCTCCAAATGGCATCTTTAAGCCCATTCCCTCAACTACACATTGTCGAGTGCAAATTTATGGGCACTCTAGTGTCCAATCATCTTTTACCTTCGAGTCACGAACGGAAAAACTCGCCAATCTAACTTTTCAGGTTTAAGAAGATTGAACAGGGGCAGCTGTTGTACCCCAAAATTTGCCCTCTCATATATCAAGATTTTTATCACAAGGTTTCTTAGACTCAAGACTGGATTAGGGTTTGGTAAGCTCAAGGCATATCTTCTTGCACTGATAACCCAAAATTAGGGTTTGAGTTTGCACAAGCATTTTTGGACTATAAATGCTTCATGTGACTTTAAAACATCATTATGGACCCCTAAGATCACTCATGACAAGTTTCAAGCCTTGAACCACATTTTTGATCAGTCAATTGGACAGTTGACCTAAAAATCAGCTGTATTAGGGAAAAAGTCAACCATGGCCAATTTACAGTCAAACTTCATAATTTATTATCCACATCAACATTTTGAACTTACATGTTTCATTTGGTCAAGTTTGGATCTCAATTCCTCAAGAAATTTGGTCAAATCACAAAATGATCAAAATTAGGGTTTTGACTGAGGAAGGGCAATTTCTGATTTTTTTTAACCTAGAAAATGACCAATTGAGTTCAAGCATGATTTAAAGGATTCAATTACATCATATTGGATTAATTACATGGCTCAAAACATTTCAAATTCATTGGATTGACAGATGAATTTTGCAGTCAACTGATCAAAAGTCAACTGTATACTGAAAAGTCAAACTTTGACTTTTTGGTCAAAATTAAGTGCCAAGGGTCATGATTCATCAAGACATGTCAAATATGAAACTTGTTCATCAAGAAATCCAAATTTGAAATTTAGGGTTTGAATTTGAAATTTTTCCTAACTTAGAAATTTTCTAAGTATGGAAAATTTTCTTATTTTTTCTCAACTTTAGGCCATTTTTACACCATGATGCATAATGATTCAAGGAAAGTTACCAACATGAAAGTTGTAGATCTCCATGAAATCTACAACTTTTCTTCACAAACTTTTCCCTAAAGATGCTTGGATCTCAAGATATAAATTTGTGAATACATGGTCATGAACTTGTTAACTTAGTGAAATTTTGCCCTAATTTAGGCAGGTTTTGGACCCAACTTCATGGCATTTTTTCACCTGGTTCCAAGAGGTATCTCAAAATTAATTTCAAAGATGAATTATATATCACATTGCAAGCTTTCCAAAATGTCCAAGAACTCCTCAAGATCATTTTTTAGTAGGGAGAATCGAAGAGATGAAGTTGGCAATTTCTCACTTTTTGTCCAAGCCATTTCATAAAGAACAAAGTTGCAAATCAATCCTATGCTGGCTAATTCATGCTGTGCAGATCCTAAACTTGTTCCACACTCCTTAATTAAATTCTTACTCAGTTGACAAAGCTTTGATCCATGCTTTTGAACCTTTATCCAACTTATAATTCCATTTATGGCAAAAAGGTTCCATTGCCATTTTGAAAAAGAGCAACTTTTGCAAACTTTACAATCTTGAGCATTGGACCTGTCCTCTTGATACATATAAGTACCACAGACCAAAGGCAACTTGTAGGGAAGAAATACCAACCCTAAGAAGCCAGTACAAGCATGTGAGCTTTGTCTTATCACTTTGCTTCAAGTACAAGAAAAGTTGCAAAAAGGCTAAGGCTTGCACAACTGATAGAGGGTTGACACAAAACCATTTCAATACTAATATACAAACCATATACAACAAAATATACGTTTAACAAAAGCCTGAAACACTCTCAAGCTAAAAAACACCAAAATTTTGTTCAAACCTACAGTTTCTGCATAAGCACATCCAACTTCCTTTTGGCTCGTACGTTTTGAGTTTGGATCATTAAAACATCTTACATACTTGATACCTAGTCAATCCAGGCCTTCATCCCTGTTCTGTAATCACTCCTCCACCATCTGCCATTGTTGACTTCAGAGCTTGTAGTTTGACTTGGCCAAGGAGTTCTAGCTACTTTCAGAGCAAGGCAAGGGTTGGAATACATCCAGGGAAGTTCAAGGAAGCTCAAGCAAGCATCAGGCCTCCCTCAAACTCACCCCAGTTTATTTCACGATTCCAACTGAAGGAGGTAAAATCTCAAACTCTATCTCCTTGTACAAGCAACCTTAGGTCACGATTTGTGAATAAAAAATGTAGTCCTCATCATAACGAAGTTGTACATACCATTATCTTGCATTGATTTTACTTGAGCCAAGAGAATTTGGAAGTTGAAATTTCTGAAAATATTAGGTTAAGATTTAGGGCTTTTAAAATTCTCTTTGATGTTTGATAGTTAGATTACATAGCTTACATGGTTGGAATCGTGAGTTCAAGTACTACAATTTTCATGTTATGCATTTTCATTTTTATGGAAGTGTGAGGAAGTTACAGGATGTCTGGCCAAAGCTTGAGGAAGAAGATGTAACAGGGCATAGGGCGCATTTTGTAATATGTTATTTTTGTTTCACTAAAGATAATGGAAGTATAGCCACTCTAGTGGCAAAGTAGCGCGCTGGTGAGACCCATGTCCTGGGTTCAAACCTGGGCACGCTACTTTTATATTTTTCACTCTTTTTCTTTTCCATTTCACATTTTTGCAGGTTGGGCTTGGTCTTTTGGGCCAAATTTTTTTTGCTATCATCATCACCACTAATCTGCTACCTTACCCCCCTTGCCAACTTTTATATTTTTTTTTATTTGTTTTATTTTCATTTTTAATATTTTAAATATTTTCTTTAATACATAAAAATCCCAAAAAAAATGTAAATTTAATCATATTGCATTTTTATTTTATTTTAGTTTATTTTGCACATAAAAATATATTTTATTTTAATAGTATATCATTCATTTTCTTAATAAACTTGTAAATATATTTAAACATATTTATTTCAATTTATTTTTTATTTCACACTTATAAATACTTATTTTTGCATATATTTAATTTTAATATTTATATACAATATTATTTATTATTTTTTTATACAAGAAAATGCACAAAATAATATAGAAACTTTATTTTCTCTTAAATAATAATTAGGGTTAAACCCCTTTTAGAAAATTAATTCCTTTTTTTTATATTTTTAGGTTTAGATTAAATTTTCTTTTACATAAAAAACAAGACACAAAAATCTTTTTTACATGTACATTGCATTGCATTCTAAACATTGTTTTATATTTATTCTAAATTCGTACGAATTCGATTTGGTTGTATAAATTTATTTAGCTTTACATTCTTGCAAAATCCCCATTCAAACTTGTATTCCCCCCTCCCATAAATTGTTGTAATAGCTTAGTAATATTTACATTATGCAATTTATCGCTTTATATGCCATGATTAGTAATTAGGGTTTGTATGACAAGAACCAAACAAAGCAAAATAGAACACTCTAAATACAAGACAAAATCAAAAGCATGAAAATGACACACTTGCACACAAGCACCCTTAGGGTTTCTCCCACTTGGTTGCCTAAAACAAAAATAGCCATATTACGCACGCGAAGTATCTTGGCAAAACAAAACAAATATAAGATCATAGTCCCTCGATGACGCTATTCAAGGTTGCCTTACAAAATGATCTCGGTCCCTCAAAATGCTAAGATACTTTGCAAACATTACTAATCATGGTTATACGATGACCCACGCCCGTCCCGTTACATCCAAAGATATGGTTGCTTACCAAATCAATGGTAAGACAACAATGTCAAAGGAATAGAAAATGCATAATAAAGACATTTGAGTAGGTAGATAGCTTCTAGTTACTTGCTCCATTTCAAACAAAATCCTTTCTATTTTCAAAACAAACACACACACATTTCAAAAACATCTTACAAATATTGAAAACATTTTCAAAAGACAAACATCTTTGTATACATTCTTACGAACGAGAATCATTACAAAGATTGCCTAACAATGGCCTCTTTTACAAAATACTTTCAAAACCACACCAAACACAATTTCAAACAAACAAAAGCAAGTGATCTAAGCAAGTAACTAAGAGCCCATGGAAAACCATGGATGAAAAGGGTGCTAGAACCTTCCCTTTTCATAATCTACCCCCCGAACTCAAGAAAATATCTCAAAGGTCTTTCCTGTGCTTTTTCACCTTTCCTTTTGGATAAAAGAAAAGTCGGTGGCGACTCTTGCTAACCGCAACATTTGCAATAAAACGCAAAACCTCAAGTCAGTTCTCCCACCGCATCACAAAGCACAATAGCAGAGAAAACATAGATACCTTTGAGGGGGTCTGCCCCAACTGCTCGATCACATTGTAGTCATTATTTTTAATTTTTAATATTTCCTCTATCTCTTGCTTAGAGGCTTCTACGACAATTTTTCTAGGTGCCTCCGTCCGGGAAGGCTCACCTATAGTTTCTTTTCCTTGGGTATCATATGACTCGTCGGCAGGGGTAACAATTGGAGTGAGAACAGGAGTAGTAGTTAAAGCATCGGTAGGAATAACAGGTGAAATAACAATAAGCCTATTGACAGTCCTTGGGGAAATCTCGGGGGAGAAAACCTTCCACTTATGGTAATCTTACTGGTCCCGACAATGTTACTGACATCGGGACCAGCCTCTTCATTCTTCAGGTCTTGTTTAACACCAAGATAGTAGACATCAGCGCCATAATGCTAAGGGACAGCTTTGTCCGAGGCGTATAGGACAGGACTAGAAAGAGTGATTATTAACGGAGCGACTCTTGGAGCAGATGTAATCCTAACAGGTCTTCTCAAGGAGACGTTGGAAGGATTAGTGGAAATGACTATAATTGCAATATCTTCACATGGAACAGTTAGAATCAAAGTTTTCTCGAACAAAATCTCTATGTTGTCCATCAGGCGTTGGACACATGTTTTCAGCAAATGGCAACCGAAAGGCAGAGATAAACACACGTGGCAACCTTCACACTAACTCGGAAATAAACTGACCAACAACAAATTCTTCTTAATAGTCATAAGAGGAGTAGAAACTTCATCAACTGAGGTCACAAATAGATCAGTATCAACAACATTAACTTCACGATTGTGCTTAGGCATGGGAGAAGTTATGACATTGGGCTTTTCCGGAGCATCAAACTCAATCTCCTTGGCCTCAATCAGGTCTTGTACCTTATTCCTCAGATCCCAGAAATCATTTGTATCGTGGCCATGACTCTCGGAATGGTAGGCACACCGAGCGTTTGGATTATACTGAGGAGATGTGGTATTCGGATTCTTGGGAGCCTCTTTCAAGGTTGCCAAGTTGGATCTTAGCAGATTGGGTAGAACTTCAGCCAACGTCATGTTAATCTGGGTAAACTGCCTTTATGGTCTTTCCACCCTTTGTTGATTGTTGCATTGTGGAGCAGCCACAGGTCTAGGTATCATTACAGCATTTATTGTCTGACGGTGTTCAGCTCTGCTTTGGCCTCTCGGGCTATAGATGGCTCTGGCTTCCTTTTTACCAGTGAAAGGCTTCTTTATCAAACTCGAAGAGGCGTCTTTTTGTATCTTACCACTCCAAATCCCAACTTCTACCCTTTCTCCTGTTAATATTAGCTCGGTGAAACCAGCTGACGAGCTACCAATCAAATGTTTAAAGAAAGGACCAGACAACGTCCCAAGAAACATATCGACCAACTCTCTGTCAGATAAAGGGGGTTGGACTCTTCCAGCCAAGTCTCTCCACTTCTGCGCATAGTCCTTAAAGCCTTCACCTGCACCCATGATCATACTCTGGAGTTGAGTACGAGTGGGGGCAAGGTCGGCATTGTATTGATACTGCTTATAAAAAGCAGCGGCCAAATCCTCCTAGTTTCGGACATTGGTTTTCTCTAGTTGGTAGAACCATTTAAGTTGAGTCCCTGACAGGCTGTCTTGAAAGAAGTGAACCCACAAGTTTCTATCAGCAGTGTGGGGCTGGATCTTCTTTACATAGGAATGGAGATGGAGCTTTGGTAAAGACACCCCATCGTACTTTACAAAAATTAGAGCCTTAAATTTATGCGGGATGACCACTCCCGACACCAATCCTAGTTCTTCGAAGTCCAACCCAGGTATCCTCTAGACTTCCATAGCACTCAAACGATCTTCCAACTGCTTGTATCTATCCTCAATGGGAGGGTACTGCTCATCATTGTAGTCCGTGTCATTGTCAGAAACTTTAGGACTGAGGTCCTTTTCCCTTGTCTCCCTTTATTGATTCTCCCCTTCCATGGATGAGGA
Organism: Vicia faba; assembly: GCA_948472305.1. NCBI lineage: Eukaryota > Viridiplantae > Streptophyta > Magnoliopsida > Fabales > Fabaceae > Vicia > Vicia faba. The sequence goes on from OX451739.1 coordinate 1,028,935,301, forward strand.
GGTTAGATCGGCTGGTTGCTTTAATGGCCCCCTGAACCTTCTGCCCATATTCAGAATACCAGAGACCTTCTTCTTTTTCTTATTCTCCTTCAGGATGAGGGCTTTCAGATCCTCTTGCCCTTTCGTCAGGGTTATGAACATCTGCTGGAATTGAGCATTTTGTGCCTGAAGATCTTTGATGCTTTGTTCAGAAGACATTTCTGCTAAAATAAACAGCGAAGAAGATGAGAAGCCTGTAATGGTACCTGTATATGCAGTGTTTATGGATGGGATGCGTATGTAATGATTTCAAAAACTTTGGGAAATTTAAATTTGCGAACCAAAATGAAACAAAGATTTTATTAGTAGAATTCAAAGTTCAATCGCCTTTTAGGCGTTACAATTAAAAGCAATTCTAAAAAACTAGAAAAAAAATCAAATTTCCCATGGATGCTTCCTCTTCGTTCCGAGATAGACATTACGGCTTCTTTCCTCATGAAGCTTCTTTGTGAGCTCTAAAACCTTCCTCTCCTGGGAAAAGAACTGATCCCTATAAGTATCTCGCTCTTTCTTCAACTTAATCCAAGACCTATGTAGTTCTTCAAGATCAGTGGGCACATCAGGATGGAGAACCGTGTAAGGAATACCCCCTTCAGTAGTGGGTTCCACAATCACTGGTAAAATAGCCATGTAGGGCATCATAAGTTTTTGGGCGCGAGCTCGTACCCATTGGAGATAAGTTTCCATAGGAATGGAAGCCTTCGTCCCTAAAGCCTTGGTGCCAGATCTTTTTACCATGCTCCAAGCTCGTACGAACCTCTGGTGATACCCTTGAACACCATCCTCATAGTTAAATATAATTCCCTCGATAAGTAACTCATGGGGACCATCCCTTCGAGCGTAACCAAATTGTCGCAGAGCTAAATAAGGATTGTAAGTTATGCCTCCTCTAATGCCAAGTAATGAGACATTAGGGTACTCCCTGCAGTGGTCAATAATATGAGTATCTCCCATAGCTCGAGAATACTAGAGAATATCCGTGTGAGCGAGTGACATTATCCTTTGTGACCAACCCAAACCTTCTTCTTTCTTCAGTGTGGACTTAGGGAGGTGAGAAATAAACCACCTCGATAACAATGGCATGCAACACATAAGAACCCCTCTTCTCTTCATGGTACAAGTATGGAGAGCGTGCACGATATCTCTGAGCAAGGTAGGCACAGGGTTGTGAGAGAGGAAGATCTTGATAGCATTCACATCTATGAGTGAGTCTGGATTGGGGAATAGTACTAACCCACAGATTAGAAGGGTTAAGACCTCCTCAAAATCCTGAAAGTCCATGTCATCCCAAAACAGCTGGGCCTTGTCTATTAGGAACTTGGCTAGAAAACCCTTGACTCCGCTTCTTGTTTCCCAATTGGATACCATATCGGCCCGTTTGAGATGCAAGGCTGAGGCAATGACTTCTGGCTTAGGAACTTCTTCCAAACCTGTGAAAGGCAACTATTCAATAATGGGTACATCCAATAACTGAGAGAACTCTTCCATGGTATGAACCAACTGATGGTCTGGGAAGGTGAAGCAATGGTGCTTGGGATCAAAGAACTGAAAGAGTACACCCATCATCTTTTCAACAAAGTTTGAAGTAACCAAGTTGAGAAGTCGACCATGTCTCTTAGTGAACGCAGAAGTTTCAGGGACCCTTGATACTAGCTCTTTGAGTTGGGGAGGTATTCTCACAAAGCTGATTCGGATAGTATTTCTACGAGCGGAAGCCATGATCTGCAAAATAGAACAAAGATAAATTCCCTTGGTCCTTGAAATGATTAGTGTAATATGAATGGATGTTATGTTATGATGCATGATGTTATGTTCAAACAGAATAAATCATACACAGGCAAAACACACAATAGACCTTTGGTTCAAAGGCTTGCATGAGGTTAAAGGTAAGTACCCTCTCAAATTTTAGTTGGTTTCAAACCTGTCTTAGAAAATTAAACGGGTTCTAAAGATTCTCAATATCACTGGTCATCCTTTATCGGACATTGTCTCAGCTCAAGCAATCTTTTCTTGCGGCCGAGATATCCCGAAAGTCTGATCTCAATGAGCGTAGCATCGAGTATCAAACAATTCTCAGCTTTATACCGAGTCCGGCTATCTCACTACTTTCTAATGGCCAAGTTTGTTCAACTAAGGTTCTAAGGTCCGTTAGTGCTTCACGACACCATGCGACGGCCCCATATTCTCCTCGTTTCCACACGAAGGGTACCAGTACCAGCCAAAGTGTCACACCAACACAACCATCGCTTAAAACATATCGGTCTATGCCGTACAATTTCCATGATCTATTGTTGTTTACCTAAAAAGTGCCCCCAGATCCGGGTGTAGGATCTTCAAGAATACCCAAGCAAAAATCCTTAAAGATAAAGCAGGCAAAACAAACAAGAAAGCAATAAAAAATGACCTAGATCCTAAGGTAAACCCGACTTTATTAATTTTCCCCAACAAAGTCATCAGATCTGTGATACGGTGGCAGAACCGACTGTTATACTGGTTTGCATTTTATATTGGCAAATTTTGCGGTAAGCAAGAGTCACCACCGACTTTTATTTCATCCAACAAAGGAAAAGGAAAAAGAACAAAAAAAAAACTTTTTCGAGAATGTTTGAGTACGGGGGTAGATTATAGAAAGGGAAGGTGTTAGCACCCTTTCTATCCGTGGTTTTCCACGGGCTCTTAGGTAATTTCTCATTTTTAAATTGCTTGTGTGTGCTTGTTTTGAAAAAGTTTTATTTACTTCGTGATAACCCTTGTATCGGCCCTCAATAGTGTGATGAAGTTGTTTTGAAAATTGTTTTGAAAGTGTTTGTGTGAAAAAGTTTTTATTATGAGCAAGTACTTAAGATTTCTACCTACTCGAAAAAAGTCTGTTCGTTTTCGTTTCCTTTAGACAATGTTATCCTACTATTAAGGAGTAGGTAGCTCCGTCGTTGGATTTATAAAGGGACATTCGAAGGGACGAAATGGTCTCTGAAGGCAACAAGTAAAGATACCTTAGCGTTTCGAAGGGACTATCGTCATAAGATCAATTCGTAGGCAACTCGAGGGACAAGTAGGAACTATGATCTTTATGAAGATTTGGAATCGCGGGTCATTGCTAAGGTATCCCTACATTTGAGGGACACAACCATTATTTCCGAGGCAACCAAGTGGGGACAAACCCTAGGAGTGAGCATGTGCAAGTGTTTTTTCAGTTAATTATCTTTGCACAATTAGGGTTTTCTACTGTATTAATCATTTATCTTTTACATGCAAGCCTATTGTCCATACATCTAACAGTTAAATAGTTGCAGAAATTAAAAGCGAGAAATTAAAATCCTAACTATTACAAGGCTTTGGGGAGGGGATTACATAATCAAAAACCGGGGAATAAACAGTAAATAAAACCCTAATTTGAAACTATTACAAACCATCGACAGTTACATTAATTGAAAAATAATGGTACAGAAAGAAATAAACGCGCGAAGAATTAAGATGGGAATAAATTAGGACCTAAGAAATCTAATTAATTAAAAATGTTTTTGTTTGTATTTTCTTTATTGAAAAATAGTCGCAATTTGCAAATTAATCCTAATTTCTATTAAATTTTAATTACAAGAAAATACTTAAGTTAACCTAATTAAACTAATTAATTAAATGCAAATAAATATTTTAAGAAAATAATTAACTAAACCTTTTTTTTTTGTAATTTTCTGATTTTATGATTTAATTAAAAAGGATTTTATTGTAAAATAATTTTAAAAAATGATTTTGCAAAATAATTAAAAACAAATAAAGAAATAATAAATTAAAAGGGAAATGAAACTTGGGCATGTTGTTGGAAGGAATAAGGGGGGGGGGGGGGGTGCTGCCAAATTTCTTGTTAGGCCCAAAGCTGGCCCATAGTATGGCGTCTGGTCCAGTGGGACCAACTTCTGAAGGTTCACGGTGGACCAGCATACATTGCACGTTAGATCTATGACGGAGATTAATCCAAGGGATAAGATCAGAGAGTGCGTGGTGGTCTTCAGAACATAATCAAATCAAATAAATATAATACAAACAAAGCGCTTGGCCTAAGAAACGCACAAATTTTCAAATGGTCTAACAGGACGTTGCCACGCGTTCTTCTTCTTCCCTGGTACTGTCGTTTTAGGCAGAAACCTTTACCTACGGTTTCATGGCTATAACTACATCCCTGTAAATCTCAAAAATTAATATCAAGCATGATAAATCCATCATAAGCATATAGATCAACTTACTTTGATCTCACAAGCGTGATAACGTCCTTCTTTTGCTCCAATTTTGCTTGTATCACAAACCCCTAAAATACGACCTCAAACCCTAGCAATGGCATACGCCTCTATACGCATCCAAACTCAAAATTAATTATACGGACAACTCCTAAATGATAACATAAACATGAATGGATGTTTTGAAATCATTTATAACGCGTAAATATCCATAATCAAATTCAAGAATAGAGGATAAACCGTGATACCATTATGGTGCGTTCTAAAGGTGTTGGTGCATGCAAGTGATGCTATTAGCTTCAGGAGGTTTCTAGGAATGTGGTTTGATCCTTATAATGCTCTGAACTGGCATGTGGAGGAAGATCTGATCTCTACTTTTTGATCAAAAATTTGAGTTTTCTTTCTTGCTTTTGAGGCAGGCTGCGCGTGACCAATCTCTGCCTTAGGGTTCAACAACTTTAGTATATGTATTGAATCCAATTAGGTCAATAATTTTGGCAAGAATCTAAAGAATAATGGATTTCAATTCTTGCGTCCAATCTTTCCAAACATAGAGATTTCTTCTCTTTTCAATCTTGCACGTTTCTCTTGGCTATTGACAGTATATAAGATCTCTATTCAATACAAAAATCTTTCCTAAAACAAATTAAATGATTTATTTGGATTTATTTGATTTTATTTGATTTTTAAATGAATAAAAATAAAAATAAATTAAATAAGAAAATAAATAAATCATGGAGGGTCCCATAGGTCGTGGTCTATGCTAGGATTGAGATTCAATCTTGAAAAGATGGGCCCATGTGGAAAAAAATGCAATTTTGGGCATTGTTGACTTTATGCAAATTTCCAAAAATGGCCAACTTTGACAATGCATATCTCTCTCAATTTTGACCTTAAGAGGGTGTTCTTGTAATTTTTAGAAAGCTTAGGATATACCCTAAGCAACCTCTTTGGTTTCATCTCAATTGGATCTTCCATGTTCATGTAAGAAGCTTTGACCTAAAAGGTGTTTTTGTTGACTTTTGAAAAGGACCTATAATATCTGAATTTATATCTTTTCATGAGTGCACTTATTGAACTTGAGGGATGAAGATGAGTAGTAGGGAATTGGATTATCTTCAAAATGAGCCTTGGATGATAAATTTATGATAAAATATGAAAAAGTTATGCTTGGTCAAACTTTGGTTGACTTTTCCTGAGAAACCCTAATTTAACAACTTTTGAGTTTTGATGAATTAGGAGCATTCCATGGGGAATCATGATCAACCCTTGATCAAATGATGGATAACACTTCAAAATGTTGATGTTGACCAAAAATCTTGAAGTTTGACTGTATGTGGGCCATAGTTGACTTTTGACCTAATATAGTTGATTTTCAAGCATTTGAACAGTTGACTGAGAAAACTCTTATGCAAGGCTTGAAACTTGACATGGATGGTCTTGAGAACATATTAAGACCATGGAAAAGATTTGAGACCTTTGGAGTTCACCCCTCTTGTTGAAAATGGAAACCCTAGTTTGAGGTTCATTGTCTTAGGAGAGCATTTGTATGGTTAGTTCTTGGGCATCCTTGAGCAAATTGAGGATCTCAATGAACATATGTTGAGTAAAATGGGAGGGAAAATTTTGGGGTACAACACCTACTATCCATGTTCCTTCTAATAGCCCTACTATCCAGGCTTTCATTTCAAGGTAACCCTACTATCCAGGTTCCTTCCTATAATCCTACTACCCAGGCTTTCATTTCGAGGTAACCCTACTATCCAGGTTCCTCCTCATAGCCCTACTACCCAGGTGTTGTACCCCAAAATTTTCCCTCTCATTTTTCATAGAAGACACAACCCTAGGGTTTCTCGGATATTCAAGTTGGCTCAGAAATCGACCAGACAGATTCTCTTCTATGGCAGTAAACCAGCAATTAGGGTTTTTTGCAAATTCTCAAAAAGAAAGTGAGTTTTCAAAGATCTAATTGGACTTCATAGGTCTTCATGCTTCCTCAAGGTTGTATTTATGATTTCTTCAAGCTACAATATTTTGAGACAATTTTGTCTGTTCATGGTCACATGTGATGTTGCTCACGGGTTTATCTTCAAAGAATCGGAAATTTGAGTTTGGAAAACTTTAAAATTATCAAATCATCGCAAGACATTTGATTGATTTTGAATTTTCTTAAAACACAGTTTACTGAAAGGATAATGTTTGCTCTCAGAGTATGGTTTGTTTGGGACAAGAGATGGAGGTTAAGACTGTCATTTAGGACAATCATGATTGTGGGATCCAGGTCGACTAGATGATTTACGTCCTTAAAACATTTGTTTGGTTAGGAAATGGAATATATAGTGCGTGTTCGTTTGAAATGCAGTTACAAAGTTATTGAGATTACTTGGAATTTAAGTTACCAGACTAGAACATTTTATTTCAAATATCTTGATTAGGAATTTTGAAAATCAATTAGGACGCAAAGAGAAATTACAAGTTGTTGTTGATAAAGGATTTCAAGTGACACCAGAATATTTCATGTTACAACTCAAGATTTTCTCCAATTTCAAACATTGTTACAAAACAATTTATTCTTTTAAATACTTTATGTTTTACAACTTATTGTATTTAAAGATGAATTGGTATAACTATTGGATACAATACAAGAATGATTTTTCTAGATTACAAAGAAAATCCAAATGAATGTTTGGTCTAGGAGGATTAATCTATGCCTAAGTTTGTTTGAAGATTGAAGTCGTATCAAATTCCTTTGCTTATCTCCAAGACTTCCATGCTTGCCACAGATTTCTTGCGTTCTTTGCTTTGTCATCTCCAATTTTTCTCACATGAAAACAAGAAAAAGAAAACATGATTAGTACAAAATTTTATGGGCATGAACAAGAAATTTTTCCAAAAGGCATTCATCATTAAGGTTTGCAATGTGGAATCAGAATGCAATTTTATTTCATCACCACCTATTTCCCATAGTTGCAAATCACAAGAAGGTTACCCTTCTTGGTTCACAAAAAGAAAGAAGAAAAGAAATTCGCAAGCAAACTGTCCAAACAAAATGCTACAAACTGTCCAAACAAAATGCATTACAAACTGTCCAAACAACAGCGCAAGCTAAACCAAACAAACAGCAGCGCAAACTGAACCAAACAAAATGCCATAAACTGTCCAAACAACATCACAAACAGCAGCGCAAACTAAACAACAAACAACATCACAATTGGACAAATAACAACATCATCAACAAAAGCTAAAGCAGGCAGCAGTATGACAAGTATGGCAAATAAGCAAATAGATAAATCAAACAAAATAGCAAAGCTTGCTCAAGAAGTCATCATTTTCCAACTGCAAACCTTTCAGAATTAGAAAAAAAGGCAAAAGAGCAATTTGCTTTTTTATTGTCATTGAGAGAGAAGAGAGGAAAGAAGTCACCTAGGCTATTGGAATTTCCCAAAATGCACATTCTGCAAAAGCCTTGCTACAAAAGAGGAGCTGCTGCAAACCCAAGAATCATCAAAATTGCTAAAAAACAAAACCTAATGTAAGCTAAACCTATTGTAGAGACCAAAGGCCAAGAGGCCACAACATTTTTGAAAGGGTCAATATAATAGAAGCAGGGCAATAGAAAAAAGAACACACAAGTCTCAAACTGAAAAGATAGTTAACAAGCTTCAAACGCAAAAACCTGTCAACCATCCAAGAAAAATATCAAACACAAAACCATCAGTAAGCCTCAAACATCCCATCACTGAACCAAGCTTCAAGCTCACAAAACCAAAAACAAAGCCTCAAAAATCAAAAACCTGCAACAAGCTTCACAAACTCAAAACCAGAAAACATCAACAAATCCAAAACCAAAATCTCACAAAACTGTTAACCATACAAACAACAAAAACCAGTCACCACCATCAAACCAAAGAAACCATAACCAAACCAAAACTCCAAAAGCCTAAAACCCAAACAGCAAACCAGTAACATATCCAAGAAAGATCTCAAACCGTGAACCTGTAACAAGCCTAGAATCCAAAAACCTGTGAACCATCAAAAATCCCAAACACAATAGCCAAGCTTCACAACAAAAACCAGCAACCAGTCTCAAACTGAAAACACAGTTGACAAGCCTCAAGCCAAGTTAACAAAACCAGTACCAAGCCTCCATTCAAAAACCAAGCATCAAACAAAAGTCCCAAACAGTAACAAACCACAAAAATCCAGAAAACGTGATAATCATCATTCAAAGAAAATAGAGGAAGGTTACCGACAAACCAGTGAAGCTACATTCTCGTCCTCATAAAACTTCTGTCGCCGTTGGAACACCATCCTCAGTCTCGCCTTGCCCTTTCTATTTTGCGAGAGAAGTTGTAAAGATCCAACAGGTATGAATTTCTCCCCTTTATCATAATTCCATAACATGATTTCCTGCATCTAAAAGAACGAGGTAGTCAGAAACACAACAAAGATGGAATAATCAACAAAATCGTTAAGCTTTAATAATAACAGAGAAAATCTTACCCTTTTCAAAAAAAATCGTAGAACTTGATTAGGGAGGCGAGAGGGTTGTGTTCCGGCAACAGAGAGTTTTAGGGAGGTTAAGGATGACTCAGTTTCAGGTCTCTTAGGTTTAAAACTGAATTCAACAATTAGGGTTTCAAAGACGCAAATCACGGTGAGATAAGGAGGTAGCATGTTAATGGAGAGAGCGATTTTGTTCGCGAAATGAAATAGGGACGGGTAGTGAGATTGTTTAGAGGTTTCAGCAAAAATGGAAGAGATGAACGAAGGAGATGAAGTAGCAGTGCCGTGAGTGACAAAGTTCCAAACCCTAATTTTGTTTTCTATCCTTAATCAATAACTAAGTTTGGTTTAAGAAATTTGGGTTTTAGTTTACTGATTTGAATGGGATAGCCCATCACCTTTCCCCCTTAAGCCCATTTTCGTTTTGCTGGTCTCACCCCCCCCCCCTGAATTGTTTTTTTTTTGTTACAGCAAATAAGCTTTTGATTTCTTTGGGCCTCCTCCCAAATCACCATAAGCCCATGCATTTTTTTTTTAATTTGTTTTCTTCTTATACTTTTTTTGTTAGGCAAAATACTAATAAAACTTAAAATATATTTTTATTACTTTGATTTAGGTTTTGTAAATAATTTTTATCATTTTCTTTCTTTAATAAATTTTGTTTTAGATTTAATTGACTTAATAAAACACCAAAAAATAACAATTTAGTTTGTTTTTCCTTCTTTAGATTTTACTTAAATTAATAAAATACAAAAATAAAAAATAGAATTTAATCAATTATTTTATTTTTAGAATAGGTTTACTTTTCTCTTTTCAAATAAATACTTAACATTTCATTTCCATATTTTGTTGATTTTATTTTCATGACTATCATAGCTTTAATTAAATCGCACAAAATTCGATTTGGTTGTATTGCTTGTTATTCGAACCTTTCTATCACATTCGATTCATCCCCATTTGTAAAAAAATTGTAGCCCCATTCCCGAATATTTTGTAATAGCGTAGAATTTCAATTCCCGCTATTTACTGTTTTCGTTATACTGTATAGTAACTAGGCGTGTATGGTAAGATTCAAAAATCAACCGCTAGATGACCTAATCAAAGAATAAAATAACTTGAAACCAACACACTTTTTCACACGCGCACCTCTAGGGTAACCTCGCTTGTTGCCTCGGAAACACAGTCATGTCCCTTAAATATGGGACGCTTCAGCAATGACCCTTCGATTAAAAAAATATCATAGTCCCTCGATGACCCTCGATGTTACCTTCGATTAAAACGATCTCGTCCCTTACAAAAATTGCTAAAGCATCTCATAAGTTGCTTTCGATGATTGTAAAATTGACCTGCGCCTGTCCCTTCACATCCAACGGTGGGGCTTCTTACCAAATCAATGGTAAGATAACACCATTAAAAGGAGGAAGAAAAGAACAATTTAAGACCTTTCGAGTAGATATATTCGCTCTTAGTTACTCACTTGCTCACGATAAAAACTTTTTACACCTACACTTCCATTTCAAAACATTTTCAAAAAGACAAAACATTTTGTATACGTTCTTATAGAGACGAGAACCATTGCAAAACATCTTTTCAAAACACTTTCCGAAACACGATTCACAAACACATCTTTGAACCACTTTTCGAAACAAAACTTTGTACGCGTTCTTATAGAGACGAGAACCATTACAAAGAGATTTTTTTTCAAAATACTTTCAAAGCACACTGTCAAATGAAAGCAAGTGATCTAAACGAGTAACTAAGAGCCCATGGAAAACCATGGATGAAAAGGGTGCTAATACCTTCCCTTTTCATAATCTACCCCCCGAACCCGAGAAATAATCTCGAAAGGTCTTTCTTGTGCTTTTTTACCTTTCCTTTTGGATAAAAGAAAAGTCGGTGGCGACTCTTTCTATCCACACAAATGCGATCGAAACGCAAAACTTCAAGCCAGTTCTCCCACCGTATCACACCAGGCTTTCATTCCGAAGTAACCCTACTATCCAGGTTCCTTCCCATAGCCCTACTACCCAGACTTTCATTTCGAGGTAACCCTGCTATCCAGGTTCCTCCTCATAGCCCTACTACCCAGACTTTTATTCCGAAGTAACCCTACTATCCAGGTTCCTCCTCATATCCCTACTACCCAGGCTTTCATTCCGAAGTAACCCTACTATCCAGGTTCCTTCTCATAGCCCTACTACTCAGGCTTTCCTTTTGAAGCAACCCTATTATCCAGGTTCTTTCTCCCTTATCTCCAAACAACAGTTTACAACATTGTAAGACCTGGACCCGACCAGATACAGCCAATTTCAAATTTCCCCAAGTTAAAGTCAAACTTAGACTTGGTCTAATTTCTGTCAAAAATCACCTTCGAATGGCATCTTTAATCCCATCTCCAACAACTTTCTGTCATCTCTCCAAATGGCATCTTTAAGCCCATCTCCAACAATTTTCCGTCATCTCTCCAAATGGCATCTTTAAGCCCATCTCCAACAACTTTCCGTCATCTATCCAAATGGCATCTTTAAGCCCATTCCCTATGCAATCAACAATCACATCATCAAGTGCAAATTTCTGGGCACTCTAGTGTTCAATCATCTTCCACCTTCAGATCACGAAAGGTAGACCAACCAATCTACATCCTCAGGTTTAAGAAGATTGAACATGGGCAGCTATTGTACCCCAAAATTTGCCTTCTCATTTCTCAAAGGATCATCCAGGACCCTCAGGTTTGCTTCTATCGAGTTTCAAGTCTTAAATTACAACTTTTCAGGAAAATCATCCACAAGGGCAAAATGGTCAAAAGCATACTAAAAAGTCAAGCTTTGACTTTTAGATCAAAAATCAAGTTTCAACAATTATATTTCATCAAGACATGAAATTGGTTCATCAAAAATCAGAAGTCAGAAATTACTTTGAAAAAAAATCAAATTTCTAAACATTTAGAAAATTTTCGAAGTGTTAAGAGAATATGATACTTCAGAACTTCTGAGCCAGCCTCCATGCAAGTGCAGTCAGAATTTGCAAACATGGTTCAGAACATGATTCTTCAATCATAACATGGCTCTTCAGCATATGCTTCGATCATAACATCATCCGTCGAGTTTCACTATGGTCTTCTTTGATCAGAACATCACAAAGCCCCAAAACCTTGTTTGAGCAGCATGCTGCACTGCTATAGCACAGTCCTGCAACCAGCTACCACAACACTCCAAATTGCTGTTGATCTAGTCCACACCTGCATTTTTCTCAAATCCTATATTTACACCAAATTAGCATACAAAAACTGTGATTAAAGGTTTGAATCCCATTTGTTCCCCCCCCCCCCCCCCCAAAAAAAAAAAACCACATCAAACCCATCTATAAATAATTTGCTCCATCACACGTTCAAGGGGCTGACTTTTGGAGAGAGAATTGTCAAAAGGAGAGAAAAGAAAACTGTGAAACCTTCGTAAAAATCCAGAATTCCCAAACAGAAAACCAAACCTCTGTTCTTCCCTTTGAGTCAAAGAACTTGACATTTTCTCTTCCGTTGCTCTTGCTGACTCTAGAACATCTGAAGGCGGTATCTCAAGTTCCAAGCACACGCTTCAGATTCAAGGTAAGTCTTTCTGACTTTGCATCTTTTCATTCAGAATATCATTAAATATGTAACTATCATAGTATTGATGTTGTCCATATCATTGCATAAGTAGAAAAATTGTGGATCAGAACTTCTTGATTAAGGCTAGGCTCAAAATTAGGATTAGAACTTCTATAAATTGTTGTTCTTTTATCCTTTTGATTTGCTGTTTATTAAGAACTGAATAAATTGCTGATGTCCTGATTAATATGAGGAAAATTTTGAAATGTGGCACAGAACTTTTGATTTTCACTCACGGTTTTAGCATAGCATATAACTTCTGATTTCTCCTTGTTGTTTTAACATACGAAACTTCTATGATTTTCTCACTGTTTAAACATACCGAACTTCTAATTTTTCACTCACGGTTTTAGCACAACACAGAACTTCTGAGTTCTCCTCACTGTTTTAACATACGAAACTTCTATGATTTTCTCACTGTTTAAACACACTAAACTTATGATGTTCACTCGCTGTTAACACACACTGGACTTCTGATGTTCACTCACTGTCTTAGCACATACTGAACTTCTGAGTTCTCTTCACTGTTTTAATACACAACTTCTAAGACTTTCTCATTGTTCTAACAGTCAGAAGTTCAGCATATAGCAACCCAGAACTTCTGTGTTTTCCCTCTAACGTGTCTTACAGGATCTCAGAGTGTATCAATCCAGAACTTTTGACGCTTCTTTCTGAACCACTACACGCCCAACATCAGAACTTCTGATCCCCTTTGTTTTGCTTTCAGCAGCATGCTGATTCTTTTCTCTCGTTATTTTCCTTTTTATCATTTTTAGCATTAACATCCTTTTTATTAATATATAAAAAACATACATAAAAAAATATTTCTTTTTTAGTTAATTTATTTCTTTTTTTTATTCATTAAGACAAAAAACCATTTTCAAAAACAAATCCTTTTTCTTTCTTGCATTATACATTTCAATATGGTTGTAATAGTTAAATAGGATTTAAATTCTTGTAACCCCCCATTTGTAAATTTGTACCCCATCCCTAAATATTGTAATAGGGTAGGACTTTATATTTCCGCAATTTATCGCTTTTCAAATATAATGATAGTAATTAGGGTGTATATGGCAAAACATGAAATTAACAAATAGATCACCCTAATCAAGACTAAATGCATGAAATCAAACACACTTTACACACATGCACCCTTAGGTAAATCCCACCTTGTTGCCTTTCGGAAGATAGTCATGTCCCTCGAATATGGGCGTTTTAGCAAAGACCCTCGTTAAAAGACCGTAGTCCCTCGATGACCCTTAATGTTGCCTTCGGTAAATGATCTCGTCCCTAAACGACCTTGCTAAAATGTCCCATAGGTTTCCTTCTATGACTATATAAATGTCCCGCACCCGTCCCTTCACATCCAACGATGGGACTTCTTACCAAAATCAATAGTAAGATAGCAATATCTAAAGGAGGAAGAAAATAACACTTAAGACCTTTTGAGTAGGTAGATTCGCTCCTAGTTGCTCGCTTGCTTACAACAAAACATTTTTACACCAACACTCTCATTTGAAATATTTTCAAAAGACAACACTTTGTATGCGTTCTTATAGAAACGGGAGCCAAACCCTTTCCAAAATCACTTTCAAAAAACACAAACACCTCTTTGAACTATTTTCAAAACAAACACTTTCTATGCGTTCTTATAGAAACGAGAACCATTACAAAGACATTTTCAAAATACTTTCAAAACCCACACCACAAGCACATTCAAACAAAAGCAAGTGATCTAGCAAGTAACTAAGAGCCCATGGAAAACCATGGATGAAAAAGGTGCTAACACCTTCCCTTTTCATAATCTACCCCCCGAACTCAAGAAAACATCTCTAAAGGTCTTTCCTGTTCTTTTCAGCCTTTCCTTTTGGATAAAAGAAAAGTCGGTGGCGACTCTTGCTAATCGCAACATTTACGAATACAAACGCAAAACAACCAAGTCTGTTCTCCCACCGTATCACAACGTCCCTTCGAATGTCCCTCAAAATGTCCAACGATAGGGCTACCTACTCACTAATAGTAGGATAGCATTGTCTAAAGGATAGGAAGAAAAGAACGACCTTTTCGAGTCCAAGTAGATAGCTGTTAAATGCTTGCTCAAAACAACTTTTTACACTCACTTTTAAAAAAAAACTTTCAAAAAATATTTGTTTGTTAACACTCTTGAGGACTGATACAAGAGTTATCACAAAGTAAATTTCCGCACTAAGGCATTTTCAAACTTCTTTTAAAAAAAACACACAAAGCACAGAGGTATTTCAAAAATGAGATAAGCATCTAAGAGCCCGTAGATAACTACGGATGAAAAGGGTGCTAACACCTTCCCTTTCCATAATCTATCCCATACTCAGAAAACTCTCGAAAAGGTCTTTTTCTGTTCTTTTCACCCTTTCCTTAAGTTGGATAAAAGAAAAGTTGGTGGCGACTCTTGCTTACCGCAACATTTGTGAACGCAAATGAAAAACCAGTATAAATAGTCAGTTCTGCCACCGTAACACAGAACTAGTGACTTCATTGGGTAAGCTTACAAAAAAGTGGGTTTACCTTAGAGTCTAATTCATTTTAAACTGCTTTACCTTGTATGCTTTGTCTGCTTTACTTTTTAGGGCTTGTTTGCGTTGTTACTATAGATCCTACACCTGGATTTGAGGCACCTTTTAGGTAAGTAGCAATAGATCGTGGGGACTATGTAGGGTATACCGACACAGTTGAAGCAATAGCTACATTAATGTGACACTTTGGTTGGTACTGATAGCCCTTTAGTAGTCAAGGAGAATACGAGGTTGCTGCATGGTGTCATGAAGCATCAACTAGCCTTAGAACCTTTAATTGAACAACTTGGAAATTAGGAAGTAGTGATATAGCCGTCTTTGGTGTAGTCCTAAGTTGGTTTATACTCGATATAACACTCATTGAGATTTGACTCTCGAGTTTTGTTTGGTGGCAAGTCAGTTGTCGATCGGAACGAAACTTGTGGGAAAAATTAGTGATACTGAGATCCCTTAGGACTCGGTTACTATTACTAGGATAGGTTGATCCAACTAAACTTCAAGAGGGTACTTACCTACAAACCCCATGCAAGCCTAAACCTAAGGCTGCTTGTGTGACTTGTTTGCTTTCAACTTAAACTACTTACAGGTTTTATTATCTAACAACATGATTTCCTTGCAGAATTTGTTTACAGTCATTATCCTATAAACTGGTTTTCTTGCAAGACATACTTGTCTTCATCACCCTGCATTTTTGATTGATGCATAACATACACATCATAGCATCATACCATAGCATTTCCTTAACCATTTCAAGGATCTCAAGGGCTTGTGGTGCAAGTTATGATAAAGAAGACGTCTAGCGAGGGGCAAGGGGATTTATTTTCCTCTAACCAAATGCCTCCAGAAGACCAAACACACGACAACTTAAGTCAGGGGAGATGACCCACTCGATATGGTGAGCTTGACTCTCGTAGAAGGACCTTCAATGATACAAAGTTCTTCAATTATAGATGCAAAATTTAACTTCTGACATTTTCTTGTTTAAACCCGTGAGATCCTTGAAAACATTTACATGTCAAACATGTCATTCATAACACGTATTCTCTGGACATGCTTCTTATCCCTTCGTTGTTTATTTAAGCAAAAGAAATGGCTCTCGAACAAACAATGAAGGATCTCCAAGCTCAAAATGCTCAGTTTCAGCAAATGTTCCTGGCTCTGACTAAGGGGCAGGAAGAACTGAAAGCTCTCGTCATCAAAGAGAAGAAGAAGAAGGCAAAGAAACCAGCTGGTGGTTTGAATTTGGGAAGAAGACTCAGAGGACCAGCCAAGAGAGCTCTAGATCTCACAACTCCATCAAATGAGGGGGATAATCATGAAGATGATAACAACCCAGGGACTGATGAAGATGAAATTGATTACTCTAAGGAGCAATATCCTCCTGCAGATGATAAATACAAATAGCTGGAGGATCATCTCAATGCTATGGATATTCAGCAGATACTTGGCTTGGACTTTGAAGAATTAGGGTTGGTTTCTGGCATGATCATCCCACCAAAATTCAAGGTTCCCACATTTTCCAAATATGACGGGATTTATTGTCCTAAACTTCACTTGAGATCATATGTCAGAAAGATCCATCCCCACACTATTGACCGGAAGTTATCGGTCCATTTCTTCCAAGAAAGTTTGGATGGCATTCAACTGGAGTGGTTCTATCAGTTGGAAGGAACGGACATTCATAACTGGGAAGACTTGGCTGCTGCTTTCTACAGGCAATACCAATACAATGCTGACCTTGCTCCAACCCGCACTCAACTTCAAAGCATGTCTATGGGTTCTAGCGAGGGCTTCAAGGATTACGCCCAGAAATGGAGAGATCTTGCAGGGAGAGTCCAGCCTCCTCTATCTGATAGAGAGTTGGTAGACATGTTCTTGGGCACTTTATCTGGTCCATTCTTCAACCACTTGATTAGAAGTTCTTCGGCTAGCTTCATAGAGCTGATACTGATAGGTGAAAGAGTAGAAGCTGGTATCAAGAGTGAGAATATTTTGATGGCTACATCTTCTAATGCTGAGAAGAATACATTCGGTGGCAAGATGGAAGCTAATGTTGTATATGGCCAGGAGGGACGTGCTAGAGGTAACCACAACCCATCTGTAGGGGGCAGTACTGGTCTCTAATCCTACGCCTGCGCAACGACATCAACAAGGGAATCAAAGTAAGGAGGTCGCACCTAAAAGACAATTCACCAAGATCAACATGTCATTAGCTCAAGTGTTACAACACAGGTTGAAGGCAGGGTTGATTACGTTAAAGGCTCCTCTATAAAACCCCAATACTTCTGCTCCTAGTTACCACCCCAATGAAAGGTGTGCATACCATTCTGATAGCCCTGGACATGATATGAATGGTTGTTGGGCTATGAAGAACAAAATTCAGGATATGATTGACGCCAAGGAGATTTAATTCGATCCTCCAGAGACTCACCATGTGATCACTGCTCCTAGGCCAAATCATTGAGAGCGTCTATTTCATTTGTGATTTTTCAATTGTAATTTCTTTCACTTGTTCAAACAATTATTGTTATGTCAAACTTTGGTTTTCCCGTTAATGCATTGCATATGTTGGTCTTGAATTATTTTGTATTCATTATATTCAAACTGCATTTTTACTTCCTTTCGTGATATTCAACTCTCGATTAAAAGCTCTAAGCCTTTAGAGGGAGGATGACAAAAACGATACCACAGTCTCTACAATATGCTTTTGAACAGACCCTACTGACGATGTACAAGAATTGTTTCAAATCCTAAATAGTGGAGTTATAAGGAAGATAATCCATAGTCAACCCCTTTGAGCCTAAGAAGTAGGAGTTTTTCTTTTCACACAAATTAAAACCCTTAATAATAACCTGGGGCAGGGTAGTTTTCTCAGTTAATTCAAATGTGCATTCGGTCGCAAGCTCATCCTTCATACACGACAAATAGTGTAGAAGATGCCTTCCTAAAGATGGTGATGGTTCTGCATAATCATTAAAGCAGGCAGTCGTTATTTTTCAAAAGAATAGCCCGTTAAGTTAAAAACCTATGAAGGAGACTTAAGAAAAACTGGGGTATCCCGCTGATTGTAATCACAAAAGAAGCAGTTCAGGCAAAAGTAGGGATAAAGAAAACAAAAAAAGGAGGTTACTACAAATCCTCGACAAAAGAAGATTACAAAATGACTACCTCTTCAAAATAAACATTCAATTTTTGAACCATCACCAAGTATCAAAGCAAAGATACCATACTCAATTGGGATCTAAACACATAATTAGCTGAGCATAAAATTGAAGAACATCACGAAGAACGGGTTGGGTACAAATAAAATTTGAGCCTTTATCCTTTGTTTCCTAAACCATGAACCAGACCACGTTATAACCCTCAAAATTCCTAACTGAAGCATGGGTTAGTTCGAAAGCATAATGTTACAAAAGGTATCCTGACTCCTATAAGGTTTGCTATAAATCCTGAGTTGATATGACACTCTTACAAAATTTGTTTGTTTTACTAAAAAATGAATTTTCAAACTTCAAGATAGACATAAGTTTTGCATTCTTTAAATGACATTGTTTGCATATGGCTAATTGTTCAAACAACAGAGAAATTCGCACAATGAATATTCAGTGAGCGAAGATCCTCTCAATGGACAGAATCACCTCAGATGGAAAGAAATTCCAGTGATAGGCCTTTCATAATCAAGGGGAATAGCATGGTGTCCATCTAATTTGGGGCAGTCAAGTCAAGGTTCAAGAAATCTCTCAAAAATTCCAAATAGCTAGGGGCAGATCTCCATCTGAATCACTTGGGGCATTGGACATGAATTCCACCAACGAATCATGTATGATCAAACAATCACCTTCTAGAAGTGTGACAACACTTACTACTATAGACAATGCATATTCTCCGTACTCAGTGAATATGGACATAGTCGGAAAATACTATGCATGAACAAAGACCCGCTAGGTTGACTGGCCTAGGCAAAAATAAAGGCATCCCGGCGAACCAAAAGAGTTCGGGAAAAAATTAGGGGTATACATGTGAAAAAAATGTACACCCGGCAATTTGAAAACCTGAAAAGGCGGCTTGGGCAAAAAAGGGTATCCTGATGGACTGAAAATCTGAAAGGACAACCCAGGCAAAACTTAGTGATTAAAGCATACAACTACGTCCCGTCATCTCGTTACTTGTCTATCAGTAAAAGGTTTATTACCCTGATCTGCATTCACCAAGGACTCTACGAGTTGGGATAACAGTCAAACCATTTACAAAATCCTAGCAGATACCTTCTCCAGCAGGTACAAAGGCAAGGGCATTCTACTACAAGGTCACTGCCATAGTCTTAGCATGCAGCCTATAGATGTCAGGTGTTCTCATACCCTCGGCAGAGCAAAATCTCCAAATTAATGCTCCAACAAAAATTCCCCAATGAAGTCGCCAAGCTCCTCAGGATTCCCCAAGCGGATTACGGAGTTTCCCTTCCCCGACAAAAACATTCTGAATAAAGCAGATTTCCTCTAGAAACAGTGCCGATACGATCCAGAGAAGGATGTCATTCTGACACTTAATCTAGACTATCATATAGAAATGGTTCAAGTATGATCTAGAGACGAATGTCATCTTGATACTTATTCCGAATTCTCATCTGGAAACGGTGCAGATAAGATCCAGAGGCAGATGTCATTCTGACACTTATTTCAGACTATCATCTAGAAACGGTTCAGGTACGATCCGGAGATGGATGTCATCCTGATACTTATTCCAGATTCTCATCTAGAAACAGTGCAGATACGATCCAGAGACAGATGTCATTCTTACACTTATTCCAGATTTTCCTCTAGAAATGGTTCAGGTAGGATCTAAAGACGGATGTCATTCTGACACTTATTTCGGATTCTCATCTAGAAATGGTGCAGATACGATCCAGAGACGGATGTCATTCTGACACTTACTCCAGATTCTCATCTAGAAACGGTTCAGGTACGATCCAAAGACGGATGTCATCCTGACACTTACTCCAGTTTCTCATCTAGAAATGGTTCAGGTACGATCCAAAGACGGATGTCATCCTGACACTTACTCCAAATTCTCATCTAGAAACGGTTCAGGTACGATCTAGAGACGGATGTCATCCTGATACTTATTCCAGACTATATTCTAGCAACAGTTCAGTTCACGGAGTTTACCTTCCCCAACAGAGTTTATTTCTCTAACAACAGAAGTTTATCTCATAGCGTTTTAACATCAATATATTTGAAGACCTACATTCTTCACCCATAGTAATAATCAGGGATTTATTTTCCCTGGTTCAATAATACTGCAATAGAGCAGCTGATACGTTCATACATTGCATTCATGCATCATTCTACAAACGTCATAGCATATGCAACACAAATGCATATATTACAATCTCATTTATTTTGAGATCATAATGCAATTCATACATCATGACATCGCATGAAACTAATTTTACCTTTTCAAGTTAAATTAGCAGACATGCAAACACTGCTAACCTATACAGCAGGTCAAAGATTAATGCCCGAAATTAGACGAGGAAACTATCTATACGACCAAGTGGTATGAACTCCCAAAACAAGACAGGTTTACCAACGAATACAGCGGGCCACAAATTAATGCATGGAACCGGACAGGGAAACTATATATGCGACCAACAAAAACAAGTTCCTGATTAACACCTGTAACAAGCCAGGAGAACTATCTGTGGACGACCGATTGTAGATTAATACCTGTAACCAGCCAGGAGAACTATCTACATAAGGAGATTGAATATTAATACCTATAACAAGCCAGAAAAACTATCTTTCTTTCTCAGGTCAGAGATTAATACCTGTAACCAGCCAGGACAACTATCTCAGTGACCAAAAACTTTCAAGTTCCAGATTAACACCTGTAACAAGCCAGGAGAACTATCTGTGGACGACCGATTATAGATTAATACCTGTAACCAGCCAGGAGAACTATCTACATAAGAAGATTGAATATTAATACTTGTAACAAGCCAGGAAACTATCTTTCTTTCTCAAGTCAGAGATTAATACCTGTAACAAGCCAGGACAACTATCTCAATGACCATAAAAAAATAAGTTCCATATTAATACCTGTAACAAGTCAGGGGAACTATCTGTGGATGACCGATTATGGATTAATACCTGTAACAAGCCAGGAAAACTATCTACATGAGCAGATTGAAGATCAATACCTGTAACAAGCCGAGAAAACTATCTTTCTTTCTCAGGTCAGAGATTAATACCTGTAACAAGCTAGGACAACTATCTCAAACGACCGATAATTTTCAAGTTCCAGATTAATACCAGTAACAAGCCAGGACAACTATCTGTGAATAACTTATTATGGATCAATACCTGAAACCAGATAGGAAAACTATCTACACTTCCAGATGAAGCAGCCCGACCCAGGTTCCTTCTCATACACTTCCAAATGAAGTCTTACATGGACTCATCCTGAAATGGACCTACTCAGGTTTCTTCTGATACATTTCCAGATAACATTTAATTTCATTTTCCCCAACAAATTACTGTGAAGCCTGGATTTCAACTAGAAAACAACAAACTTTCATAACTCCTCGATAGAGCCTGGGATAACTAAAGTTACTGGACTCTACTCCCCACAGAGTTTTCCTCAAGCAGGAGAATAACAGAAATCAACATTCCCCAGTGGAGTCCTCCTTAGACAATAGGAACAAGAATCCTAACAAAGAGACCTCTTATGAAATCAGCATCTACTTTGGATAGCATCTTTAAGCCCATCTCTGACGACTCTCTGCCATCTTTTCCAAATGGAACTTGTAAGCCCATTCCAGACATCATCAATCATCAGTGTTACTTCATGCGAGTGCAAATTTCTAGGCACTTTAGTGTTCAATCATCTTCCACCTTCAGATCACGAAAGGCAGACAAGCCAATTTAAATCCTCAAGTTTAAGAAGATTGAACAGGGGAAGCTGTTGTACCCCAAAATTTGCCCTCTCATTTTTTCCAAGGTTTTCTCTTACATGGGTTGTCACAAACAGGTGCCTAAAGAAAATGAAATTTTTTTAATGATGTTTAAGTATCCTTCAATTGGCATGTTAGTAATATCCTTCGACTGGAAGGTGAACAAAAGGGTCTTCGATTGGCATGTCAGCAATATCCTTTTATTGACATCTGGACAAGGAGTTCCGACTGGGCTTCTAAAACCCTTCGACCAAGCATTGGCCCATCAGCTTCGATTGCGTGTTGGTTCCCCTTCGAGCAAGCCTTAGTACAAGTTTCATTCAGGTGAGAACCCCCTGCAAGTTCCCTTCGATCCACTAGCAGTGGCCTCCTACATGTTTATTTAGACTCACTAGGGCAAAAGCCCCTTTATGCTTGCCTTGGATTCACTAAGTCAAAGGCTCCTTTCAACTTGCCTTCAATGCATAAGGCAAAAAGTTTCTTTGTGCTCGCCTTCAATGCACAAGGCCAAGACTCCTCAAACAGTTTCTGCATTATGGCACACAATATGACCCCCATTCAAAAATCCCATTCGAAGGGCACACATGTGGTCCAATCGAAGAGCAGGGCGTGGAGGCATTCGAAGGAGTTAGGGATTGAAATATGTCCAGGTTCGTTCAAAACCCAAAAGGGTAGGAAATCATCAAAAAGGGAAACTTTTCAAATACTTGATCTTTGCTTTCAAAGCCATGGTTAATGGTTGATATCTTTTGATTCTACCTTCAAATCCATGATTAATTTTTGTTTATTGATGTTTCCATTGACCTTCACACCCCTATATAAAGATAAGACTGCTCCAGAACAAGGGAGATAGCCTATCAAAAGAACACTCACACCGCCGCAGAAAACATATCAAAATTCTAACCAGTTTTGCAAACACCCTCAATCCAGACGAAGACCGTACTTGTGTTCCTGAGACTCTGAAGAGTCTGCTCCAAGTCAAGCCACGCCCAGAAGTTCCAAATTGAAGCATCTCATCCTTGGTAAACTTATGAGTTCATATTTATGTTTTCATGATGTACTGATATTTTCCAGTGTTTGATTTATGACCAGGGTATTATATAGCACAGTGTTCACACGGACATACAAAGATAGAGGGCACGATCTATGCTTTTCATTGAATCTTAAGAAACCATGAGTTTTAAGGCAAACAAACCCAAATTCAAACTCAAAGGAGTCGAATTAGTGGGAGGTCGAATTAGGAAAAAGACCTGGGTTCACACCCAGGTCATACTTTTGTTTTGTTGACACTTTTTCTTGCAGGTTTCAGTGCTTTCCTCCACAGGCAAGTCATCAGACGCCTCCAACAACATTCTTTGCTGGATCGAAGGTCTGTCTTCACATGATCGAAGGCTATCCTTCACATGGATCGAAGACCACCTGTCTTCATAGGATCAAAGGCCATCCTTCATGGATCGAAGACCATCATTTCTTTGATCGAAGGATTCTTTTTATCGCATTTATTCTTATTTTTATTTTTACTCACTTCTTTTAAATCAAAAATCAAATAAAAAAATCACAAAGAACTTAGGATTAGTTTTTTTATTAATTAAATTAATTTCTGAAGTAATTAATTAATTAATTTTAACATCCTCTTTTCAAAAAGAATTAAAATAAATTAGAATGTAGGTCTAATTTTATTTTCTCAATTTATTTTGTTTGCATAAAAATTAAAAACAAATAAAAAGATTTTTGCACCTTAGGATTTTCAGACGTCTTTTCTACTTCGCGCGTATTTATTTATTTTCGCATTTTTCATATTATTGTATTTGCCTACTGGATGTAATAGATTAAAACTAGGATATTTACTGCTTTATCCCCTTCATTCTTGGACATGCAATTAATCCCCAAAGCCTTCTAATAGCGTAGGATTTATGTTTCTGCACTTTACATTTCCGCATTTTTTATTGTATATATGTTAACTGCTAAACTAATAGGGTTGTATGACAAGACTGAAAATCAATGCTAGCAAACTTAACACAAGATAAATAAATTGAATTGAATCACATGCACATATACACCCCTAGGGTACCCCTACTTTGGTTGCCTTCGGAAATAAAACAGTCATGTCCCTCGAAACGGGAACGCTTTAGCAAAGACCCATAAATCAAAAGATCATAGTCCCTCGATGACCCTGCAGATGCCTCTCAGTAAATGATGTAATTGCAAGCTTCTCAAGTCATATTTAAAGCATGTGTTTTGATGAAGACAACATGGACATCAACATTTCAAGGATGTGCAAAAAGCTTATCAACATCAAATAAAAGTCTTGAAGATTATTGAAGAATTATTGAAGAATCATCAAATGTCAATATGGTATAAATAATTCTTAAAATCTTGAATATAGATGTTCACAATATGCATTCATCAACATATACATATTCCATAATTTTAACATCAAGAAAAACTTTGTTTGAAATATCTTTCAAAAATTATTTTTGAAAATAACCCTTTAGGAACCGGTTCCTCCCTAACAGGGAACCGGGTTCCAGCTTTTCTCAAAAAACTTGTCCCTGGATTTTGTACCAGGAACCGGGTTGTACCAATAGGGGAACCGGTTCCTGCGTGATATTTTTGAATTCCAACTTCAACGTTCACTAAGAACCGGGTTCTGTCAGTGTCGGAACCGGTTCCTAGCGAACCAGTGCAGCTTTTACTTTGTTTTTTGAACATTTTTCAAGTGGTATCTTTTCATGAATGCATTGCAACTTTTCATATGAATTGGCATGAATGAAGAGGTTCTTATAACTTTCTAAAATGCAGATTTTCTTATTTCAAACAAGGCTTCAATTTTCATATTAACAAAAACCTTCTTCATATTAACAATTTTTTCTTTCATTCATTTTGAACATAAACTTTCATGTGTTCATAATTTTGTGAAACTTGCCATATACACTTTCATTATCATTACAAGTTTCATACATACATTGTGAACATTTATATACATTGTTAAGATTTGTTTTTATCTTGAAGAAGAAGATCAATTGAAGATTGATAAAGCTCTCCATATACTTCAAACTAAATCATTGTATTACTTAAAGGTTTTCCCTTACTATCCAGGATTGTTGGAAGTAAGTGTTGTGATTTGAAGAGGATTGTTCTTCATTCACATTAGTGTTTGTTTGGTCTTAAAGGTGTTAAGAACCTTTGATCACCTTATAGGTTAGATAGTAAGCATAGGCTGTACAATCATTCTAACTATAGTGAAATCTCTTTCGTGTTGGAAAGGGGACTGGAGTACTCTCGGATTGTAAGGGGAACCAGGATATATCACCGTGTTCTTTACTTTTCCGCATTTATCGCTTTCATCACCATAATCAGGAAAAGATAAAGATATAATCAAAACCTTCAAACACTTAACCAAAATTACTACCAAGCATTCTCATAAAATCCGAATAAATTTTATAAGACCTAATTCACCCCCCCCCCCCCCCCTCTTAGGCACTCTGAGACTTACAATTGGCATCAGAGCAAGTTATAGGTAACTTGTTCCTAAAGATCCAGAATGGCTTCCGCAAATCATCAACCAGTTTTCAGAGATGGTGGTAGTAACAACAAGCCTCCTCTATTCTGTGGTGAATATTTTGACTTCTGGAAAATACGCATGAAGGCGCATTTAGAAGCACAAGGAGAGGAAGTATGGGATGCTGTTGAAAACGGTCCATTTATCCCAATATCAGTAATCAATGGCATTGGTTCTGTAAAGCCCAAAACTGCATGGGACGACGATGATAAAAAGAAAGTTCTCTATGACAAAAAGGCAATAAACCTTCTTCAAGGTGCACTCAGTATGGACGAATTTTTTCGTGTCTCGAACTGCAAGACAGCAAAAGAAATATGGGATACCCTGGTTCAGACTCATGAAGGAACGACTGAAGTAAAAAGATCAAGGCTAAATACCTTGAGTCAAGAATATGAACTATTTCGAATGCAGCCCGGAGAATCCATTCTTGACTTACAAAAGAGATTTGTGCATTTGACAAATCACTTAAATTCTCTTGGTAAAACCTTGACAAATGATGAACTCAACTTGAAAATCCTTAGATCATTAACTAGGGAATGGCAACCAAAGGTAACGGCAATCTCGGAAAAGAAGAGTCTCTCCGCAATGACTTCCGCTACATTATTTGGCAAACTTCAAGAATATGAAACGGAACTCGGTAGACTTGAAAAACATGAAAATTTAGAGAAGAAATCCAAAGGCATTGCCTTGAAAGTTGATTCAAAGGAAAGTCAAGATAAAGATGCATCGGAGGAAGATGAAAACTTCTTGCTTCTTGTGTGATCGGTGGAAATAGAACTGACTGTTTTTAGCTGGTTTCGCGAAATATCGCGGTAAGCAAGAGTCGCCACCGTCTTTTATGTTCTCCAACATGGAAAGGACAAAAGCACAGCAAAATTCCTTCTTTGAGATTTCTCTCGGTTTGGGAGGTAGATTTATAGAAAGGGAAGGTGTTAGCACCCTTTCTATCCGTGGTTATCCACAGGCTCTTAGGTACTTGCTCTTATGTTTTCAAAAATTTGTTTGTTTTTCAAGTGTGTGGGTTTTGAAAAAGTTCGTTTGGAAAACTTCTAAGTAACTCTTGTATCAATCCTCAAGAGTGTATGAAGTGTTTTGTTTGAAACTTTTTGAAAGTGTGAGGTGTGAAAAGTTGTTTTGTTTTGTTTGAAGAGAGCAAGTACCCATGAGAATCTACCTACCCTAAGGAATTAAGTTGTGTAAGAGTCCTTTAGATAGTGCAATCCCACCATTGAGAGGTAGGTAGCACCATCGTTGGAGGTGTTCGGGTCAATTCGATTATCGGGACAGTATGGTCACCGGAGCAACGGTAGGATACTTTAGAAGTAACCCTAATGTCCTAGATCCTTTTTTATCCAAGGCAACCGTTTCGAGGCAACTGGATCTTTTGGACAGAAGGGCGACCTCTAAGACATCCTATACTTGATGACCACGTTTCGAGGCAACGAGTGAAGCGTACCCTAGGAGTGGCATGTGTTTTGTGTGTTGTTTTTTTCAGTTAATTGTCTTTGTACATGTTATTTGTGAGCTACAGATTGATTTTATTTACATACATTCTTTCATGCATTTTATTAACAGTTAGGAGTGCGGAAAGTAAATTGCAGAAATGTAAATTCTAACTATTACAAGGCGCGGGTCTATACATCGCCAAAGACAAAAACCACTTTTGGTAAATAAGTACGAGAAATTAAATAAAGCGGTAAAAACCTATTTAACTATTACATATCTGGAGACAGTTACATAAATAATAAAAATAAAAAATAAATGCGCGCGAAAGAATTAAATCGGGAAGTCTTTAGGGTGTTGACCCTTTTAAGAAAAGAAATGAATTTTTTTGTCCTTTTTTGTGATTAAATGAAATTAAAATTAATAACTAATCTAATTAATTAATTAATTAAAATAAATAATTTTTTTTTTGTATTTTTATGTTTTTAATGAAATAAAATAAAAGGAAATAAAATTAAAAGTTAATAAAACCTAATTCTAAATTTATTTTAGTTATTAAGAAAAAAAGTTAAAGTTGCCTAATTAAAATTAATTCAATTTATTAGTATTTATTTACAAAAATAGAATGAAATTAATAATAATAATAATATTAGTTCTTTTTTGATTTTTTTTATAGAAAATAAATTAATTATGTTAATAGTTAATAAAAGGGAAAAAATAAAATAAGACAAACAAAATATAAAAATGACAAAATAAAAATTGCAAACCCAAGGGGGGTTTTGGGCCAGATTGGAGGTGTTAATGGAATTGTGAGGCCCATTCAGAAACCAGCTTGGTTTGACTTTGGAGATTGCCTGCGCCTGTGTATACCTGAGAACATGATGCTCCTTCCCTTGTGGCCATTGGATTTGCACTTGGAGACACTTGGCGCTTTGGATTTGTGAGGCGCATGATAAGCCTTCTTTGAAGCCTGCACACAAGTATGTAAGAAAAAATAATATGGGATTTTGAGGGGACCTGGGAATACTTACAGTGCTTGATAATGGACCTTAGGGCGTGGCAAGGGTTGCTTTAACTTCAGGGTATGGCAAAGAAGAGAGTCACGTTCTCCTTTTGGCCTGAAAATGCTTGCAAAACTCCTTTTGATCTCACACTTTTTTTGACAAATTTTGAACTTTGCTCTGGCCGTTTGTGCACTTTTTTTCGTTTTTGAATGAGGCTTGCAAGGCTTGTATATATAGTAATGAGTGAGAATCAGTCACTATTATGAGCTCTTAACCATTGCAATTAAACTTTGGATTTCTCCATAACCACCATTAAAGCAATTTGCCAATTTTGTTCAAATTTGAATTTTATGCTTAAAATGGACCTTACACGAATTTGGTAGGTGCATTATGCTTCATCAAGGTCATTCAAACCACAAGATATCATTGAATTAATTTTTTTTGATTTTTATTTGAATTTTATGGATTTAAAATGAATTAAATCAATAAAATTAAATAAAAAATAGAAAAATTAATGTTTAATCTTGAAATTAATCATGGGACACGTGGGTGGCATGACAAGGCTGAACCAAGTGGAAAAAAGTGGGCCCTTTTGTCAAAAATTGAAGTTTCAAGGATAGTTGACTTTGGCCATTTCACAAAAATTTCCCAACTTCTCCAATGCATATCTTGCTCAATTTTGATCATATGAAGATGTTCTTGGACATTTTGGAAAGGTCTTGAAGTCCTCTAACCAATGCCTTTGGTCCCATGTCATTTTGATTTACCAATATCAAGTTATGGTCTTTGACTTAAAGTGCCCTTTTGTTGACTTTTGAAAATGACCTATAATGTTGAAATTGATAACTTTTTGTGAGAGCATTTATTGGACTTGGAATGTGAAGATGAGTTGTAGGAAATGTCCTCCCCTTCAAAATGAGCATTGGATGGGATTTTTCTGATGAACCATGAAAAAGTTATGCTTTGGTCAAATTACAGTTGACTTTTCAGCTGTCCAAAAATGGAAACTTTTGCATCTTGATGATTTTTGAGCCATTCTTGTAGAATCATGATCAAGACTTGATCAAATGATGATTGTGGCTTCAAAATAAGATGTTGACCAAAAATTTTGACTTTTGACTGCCAAATGACCATTTTATCCCTACAGTTGATTGTGAAGCAATTAGGGTTTTTGACTGTGCAACTTGACCTTGTGAGCCTTGAAACTTGGCATGTAGATGCTTGACAATGTGTATAGGCATATGCGACTTGATTGAGCCCTTTAAAACCTCAACTTCTTTGCAAGAACCAAAACCCTAATTTGACTGGCTTAGGAGGGTGGTTGATTGTGTAGCCCTTGAGTAGACTTGAGCAAATTGAGATGATGCTTGTCAAACTTGAAGAATATGGGATGGCAAATTTTGGGGTACAACAGTTGCCCCTGTTCAATCTTCTTAGACCTGAGGATGTAGATTGGCTTGTGTGCCTTTCGTGATCCGAGGGTGGAAGATGATTGAACACTAGAGTGCCCAGAAATTTGCACTCACATAGTAGAGTATCAGCAGTGTGATGTCGGGAATGGGCTTACAGATGCCATTTGGAGAGATGGTGGATAGGAGGATGGGCTTATAGATGCCGTCTGGAGACGTGACAGAATCTTGTCGGGAATGGGCTTATAGATGCCATTTGGAGACTGTTGGTATATGGATGGGCTTATAGATGCCATCTAGGTGTCGATCGCGTAAGAGATTCCTTAGAGAGAACTTGCGTACCTGAGAAAGATAATTTCCTGGCCTGTTACAGGTGTTGATCCTCACTCAGTCACTCACAGACATGCCCTGGCTAGATACAGGTATCAAATCTGGAACTTCAAAAGGTTGATGGGTTGTCTCTACTGACAGGTTATCTCAGAAAAATCTTTAGGATTTAACTGAACCAGAGGAGGTTTTGTCTTTCTTGACGAGTTGTCTCTTTGGACGGGTTGTCTTCATGGACGGGTTGTCTTCAACGACGAGTGATCTTCAATGACGAGTCGTCTTCAATGACGAGTTGTCTTCAATGGCGAGTTGTCTTCAATGACGAGTTGTCTTCAATGACGAGTTGTCTTCAATGACGAGTTGTCTTCAATGACGAGTTGTCTTCAATGACGAGTTGTCTTAAATGACGAGTTGTCTTCAATGACGAGTTGTCTTCAATGACGAGTTGTCTTCAATGACGAGTTGTCTTCAATGACGAGTTGTCTATAATGACGGGTTGTCTTCAATGACGAGTTGTCTTCAATGACGAGTTGTCTTAAATGACGAGTTGTCTTCAATGACGAGTTGTCTTCAATGACGAGTTGTCTTAAATGACGAGTTATCTTCAATGACGAGTTATCTTAAATGACGAGTTATCTATAATGATGGGTTGTCTTCAATGACGAGTTGTCTTCAATGACGAGTTGTCTTCAATGACGAGTTGTCTATAATGACGGGTTGTCTTCAATGACGAGTTGTCTTCAATGACGAGTTGTCTTAAATGACGAGTTGTCTTCAATGACGAGTTGTCTATAATGACGGGTGTCTATAACGACAGGTTGTCTTCAATGACGAGTTGTCTTCAATGACGAGTTGTCTTAAATGACGAGTTGTCTATAATGACGGGTGTCTATAACGACGAGTGTCTATAATGACGGATTGTCTTCTTTGACTTTAGGAAGTAATTTAACTGGACCTGTCTTCTTTGACTGGATGAGCATCAGAAAAACCTTTGGGATTTAACTGGACTTGTCTTCTTTGACTGGATTTGTCTTCTTTGACTGGATTTGTCTTTTTTGACTGGATTGGTCTCTTTTGACTGTATTTGTCTACTTTGACATAGCTGATTATTTAACTGTATCCTTCCTGAAAGGTAAAGGTCAGTCGTATGCAATGCCTGATATGGATCAAGCAATGATGTTCTTGACATAAATGAGATTGTATGACATGACGCGCATATGCATGATGTGATGTTTATGAATGTATCTCCGTCTGGAAAAGTAAATCCTTGACGCATGCCGGGAAGTTGAATCCTGGGCTGATGTTGAAGAACAGAGTTCTTCGTTTTCGCTGGGGATGATGATTACAAGAATAAACCGGTAGGAGAAGACGACTCCGTTGGGGAATAAACTTGTTGAAGAGATTACTCTGCGGGGAATTTCTCTGTGGGAAGAGATACTTCGCTGAGATTTGGTGATAACTTCACTGGGGATTCCATTGAGAAGTTATGTTGAGGAATTTGATGAACTCCGCTGGGGATAGGAAGAATTTCGTCGAGGACGATCTTTTCGTGGTAATTAACTGAGGATAACCCAGTTATAGGCTCTGGTGGAGAATGACCTTTGAATAAAGCCGGGGAGATGCTTTTGCGCTCTGCAGGGAATTAGCTTCCAGAATCTACTGGGGATAAGCTTCCAGAATCTACTGGGGAGATTGATTCAACTTTCCTGGGGAGACTTTTGGACCGTACTGGGGAATGGCCCCACTGGATGTCTGTATTCCACCGGGGAACAATCTTATATTAAGACTGCCGGGGATGCTTGCTGAGGAATAATTTGTATACTCCGCTGGGGAATATTGAGATTTTCTGGAGATACCTAACTTCCTTAAGGCTGACTGTAGGCTAACTCTGCTTGGGGAGAGTGTTGCTGACTTGCTGGAGATGTTGTGCCTTTTCAGGGTTGATGGGAGGCCAACTATGCTCGGGGAGAGTTCTTGAATCTTGTCTTACTTAACGGGGAGTGAAGGTATCCTGGTTACGTTCTTCAGCCGAACCTACCTTGGTACCTTGGTGGACATAGCAACTAGATCGCTTAGACAACTCATTACTGCCCCTGTTTCTGTGGGAGAAGATACCTGTGGAGGCGCTTGATGACTGCCGGTTGACAAATCTTCTTCTGGTAGGCAAGTGACGAGGTGACGGGACATAGCCGTATGCTTTAATCCCTAACTTTTGCCTGGATCGCCCTTTCGGGTTTTTAGTCCACCGGGATACCCATTTTTGCCCAAGCCGCCTTTTCAGGTTTTCGACTTGCCGGGTGTACAGATTTTTTTTATTTCATCCCTTATTTTTGCCCGAACCCTTTTGGTTCGCCGGGAAGCCCTTATTTTTGCCTAGGTGTGTCAACCTAGCGGGTCTTTGCTTATGCGTAGTGTTTTTTTCCGACTATGTTTATGCTCTCAGGATGCCAGGAGTTGTCACTGTCAGTAGTGCAGTGTTACCATGCCACCAGAAGATCTTCGTTTGATCGTCTGATGCCCCAAGTGATCCAGACGGAGATTTGCCCCTAACTGGTTGGCCTTTTGAGAGATTCTCAGAATCTTGACTTAACTGCCCCAGATGATGGACAACGATCATGCCCTGCCCCTTGGTTGGGAGTGCTTTTGTTCACTAGATATTCTTCGTGCTAATTTCTCTGCTGTTGAACAAATAGTCATATGCAAACAATATTATTTTAAGAATGCAAAGCGTATGTCTGTCTCGAAGTTTTTTTGCAAATGTATTTTTCAGTAAAAACAAGCAAATTTTGTAAAATGTGATGTCAACTCAGTATTTTACAGCAAGCCTTAAGGAGTCAGGATACCTTTTGTAACAGTATGCCTTCGAACTAACCCATGCTTCAGATAGGACTTTTTAAGGGTTATAACGTGGCATGGTTCACGGTTTAAGAAACAAAGGATAAAGGCTCAAATTATATTTGTACCCACCCGCTCTTCGTGATGTTCTTCAAACCTAAGCTCAGTTGATCGTGCGTTAGACCTTGTTTGAGTCTTTGCTTCGATATACCAGTGATGGTTCGGATACTGACGGTTTATTTTGAATAGGCAGTCATTTCCTTTTGTGTTGAGGGTTTGTAGGACCTCCTTCTTTTTTGATTTCCTTATCCCTGTTTTTTTCCTGAACTGTTTCTTTTGTGATCACAGTCAGCGGGATGCCCCAGTTTTGTAAGTCTCCTTCATAGGTTTTGACTTAATAGGCTTTTATTTTTGGGAGATAATGACTGCCCGTCCTTATGATTATTGGAACCATCACTGTCTTTTGTTTTGTAAGGACTTTTTTGGTGCCATTCGTTGGGCACTTGGATCAACTGAGAGAACTACCCTGCCCCGGGTTATGATTAAGGGTTTAATTTTTGTGAAAAGAAAACTCCTACTTCTTTGGCTTAAAAAAAGGGGGTAACGAGGGATTATCTTCCTTATAACTCCAGTGTTTAGGATTTGAAACAATGCCTGTACCTCATCAGCGGGGTCTGTTCAAAAGCATACTGTAAATTGTGGTATCGTTTTCGTCATCCTCCCTCAAGAGGCTTAGAATTTTTCAATCAAGAGTTGATCATCACAAAAATATGAAAACAGTTTGCGTATAGTGAATACGAAATAATTACTTCAAAACAGACATGTGTAATGCATTAATGAAATAACAACGTTTGACATGAATACAATGTTTGAACAATCAAAGAAAAATACAGCTTGAACATTCGAATGAACAAAAAAATTCTAATCCTAGCCACGTTTTGGCAAGGGAGCAGTGATCACATTGGGAGTCTCTGGAGAGTCGAACTGGACTTCCTTTGCGTTGATCAGATCCTGAACCTTGTTTCTCAAAGTCCAACAATCATCTGTAGCATGCCCCAGACTGTCAGAATGATAAGCGCAGCGAACGTTGGTGTTATACCTTGAAGGTGTCCTGTTGGGATTCTTAGGAGGGTCCCTTAGAGTTACCAACTTGGTCTCCAGCAGTTGTGGCAATATCTGGGACAAGGTCATGCCGAGGGGAGTGAATTCCCGTTTAGGTCTCTCTTCCCTTTGTTGGTTGCGATGTTGAGGAGCACCGGCCGGTTTTGAGATAACTACTGCGTTGACAGCACTAGATTCTTTCTTGGAAGGTTTCTTCTCAGGGTTCGAGGAATCACTATTCTGTATCTTCCCCGACTTGATACCGACTTCAATTCTTTCCCCAGTCAAGATTAGGTCTGTGAACCCAGCAGAAGAATTCCCAATCAGATGATTAAAGAATGGACCAGACAGGGTCCCCAAGAACATGTCAACGAGCTCACGGTCAGTCAACGGTGGCTGCACCCTGCCAGCCAGGTCTCTCCACTTTTGCGCGTACTCCTTAAAAACTTCACCCGTCCCCAGTGACATACCCTGGAGTTGGGTACGCGTAGGAGCGAGGTCGGCATTATACTGATACTGCTTATAAAAAGCAGTTGCCAAGTCCTCCCAGTTACGAATACTGGTTCCATCCAGCTGATAGAACCATTCGAGCTGAGTCCCTGAAAGACTTTCCTGGAAGAAATGGATCCATAGATTCTTGTCTGCCGTGTAGGGCTGGATCTTTCTTGCGTATGAACGGAGGTGAAACCTAGGACAGAAAGCGCTGTCGTATTTTGCAAAGGCAGGTGCCTTGAACTTGTGAGGGATCACCACCCCAGAAGATAAGCCTAGGTCTCCAAAGTCCAACCCGAGCACACGTTGAATTTCCATAGCATTTAACCGGTCCTCCAGCTGTTTGTACCTGTCCTCAGCAGGAGGGTACTGTTCATCATTGAAATATGTCTCGGTGTCAGAGACTACAGGACAAGGAACCCTTCCCTCTTGGTGACTGCCTTCCCCAACAGATGGAGTAGTCCGCTCAGCTTCATTCTGCAGTGTATTCCCAGATCTGCGTCTAGGGTTGAACAAAGCAGTCCTCTTCTTCTTTTTCTTCAAAAGCAGAGTCTTCAATTCCTGTTGTCCTTGGGCTAAGCTCATGACCAACTCCTGGAACTGGGCGTTCTGGGCCTGGAGGGCCTTGATAGCTTGTTCATTGGATGATTCAGGATTCATGATGATGGCTAAAATAAACAGCGAAGAAGATTAAGCAACTTGTGGAAAAGAGTACCTGTAATGCAATGATATGTATGTATGCATGCGATGTTTTCAAGGACCTCGCGGGATAAACAAGAAATATTGTTAGAACTTGAATTTGGCAGCTTGATTGAAGGAACTTCATTTTGTTGAGAGTCCTTCTTCAAGAGTCAAGGCTCACCATATCGAGTGGGTCATAGCCCCTGACTCAAGTCATTAACCTTGGCTAGAGGAAAATAAATCCCCTTTGTCCCTTGCTAGACACTTTGATTCATCATGACCTACATCACAAGCCCTTGAGATCCTTGAAATGGATTAGTCCTTATGTAGGATGTATGCAATGGTATGATGGTATGATGTTATGCTATGCGTAGAGTGATGTAAGTAGGCCCTGTAATGAGTCCCAATTAAGGATTGTAAACAAAACCTGCAAGGAACCCGTGTTGTTAGATAACAAGTATGCAAGTAGTTCAAGTATGAAGGCACACAAGTCACACAAAAGATCCCTTAGAGTTTAGGCCAGCATGAATTTTGGGTACTACCCTCTTTGAAGTTGGTGGGCTCAAACCTGTCCTATCAAAAGTAACTGGGTTCTAAGGAGCTCAATATCATTGGGTTGCTTTCTGTGTTCATTGTTTTGATTTAGCCATTGAACTGGCGATCAAAATATTCCAAGAAAACAACCCTCAATGAGTATAGTATCGAGTATCAACCAACTTCGGACTGCACCGAAGTCAGTCATCTCACTACCCCTAAAGAGGCCAGGATGGTTCAATTAAGGTTCCTAAGGTCAGTTGATGCTTCACGACACCACGCGGCGGCCCAGTACTCTCCTTTACTTGACTCAAGGGTTACCGGTACTCACCAAAGTGCCACATCAACGTAGCAAACTGCTTCAACCGTGTCGGTATACCCCACACAGTTCCCTCACAGTTTGTTGCTACTTTCTAGAAGGTATCCCCCAGATCCGGGTTAGGATCTATGAAACTCCCAAAACAGGCCCACAATATTAAATCAAGCAAAGCAAGCAATTGAAAACATGATGATGAACTATTCCTAAGGTACACCCCACTTATTAATGTCCCCAGCAGAGTCGCCAGTTCTGTGATCGGTGGAAATAGAACTGACTGTTTTTAGCTGGTTTCGCGAAATGTCGCGGTAAGCAAGAGTCTCCACCGTCTTTTATGTTCTCCAACATGGAAAGGACAAAAGCACAGCAAAATTCCTTCTTTGAGATTTCTCTCGGTTCGGGAGGTAGATTTATAGAAAGGGAAGGTGTTAGCACCCTTTCTATCCGTGGTTATCCACGGGCTCTTAGGTACTTGCTCTTATGTTTTCAAAAATTTGTTTGCTTTTCAAATGTGTGGGTTTTGAAAAAGTTCGTTTGGAAAACTTCTAAGTAACTCTTGTATCAGTCCTCAAGAGTGTATGAAGTGTTTTGTTTGAAACTTTTTGAAAGTGTGAGGTGTGAAAAGTTGTTTTGTTTTGTTTGAAGAGAGCAAGTACCCATGAGAATCTACCTACCCTAAGGAATTAAGCTGTGTAAGAGTCCTTTAGATAGTGCTATCCCACCATTGAGAGGTAGGTAGCACCATCGTTAGAGGTGTTCGGGTCAATTCGATTATTAGGACAGTGTGGTCACCGGAGCAACGGTAGGACACTTTAGAAGTAACCCTAATGTCCTAGATCCTTTTTTATCCAAGGCAACCGTTTCGAGGCAACTGGATCTTTTGGACAGAAGGGCGACCTCTAAGACGTCCTATACTTGATGACCACGTTTCGAGGCAACGAGTGAAGCGTACCCTAGGAGTGGCATGTGCTTTGTGTGTTGTTTTTTTCAGTTAATTGTCTTTGTACATGTTATTTGTGAGCTACGGATTGATTTTATTTACATACATTCTTTCATGCATTTTATTAACAGTTAGGAGTGCGGAAAGTAAATTGCAGAAATGTAAATTCTAACTATTACAAGGCGCGGGTCTATACATCGCCAAAGACAAAAACCCGTTTTGGTAAATAAGTACGAGAAATTAAATAAAGCGGTAAAAACCTATTTAACTATTACATATCTGGAGACAGTTACATAAATAATAAAAATAAAAAATAAATGTGCGCGAAAGAATTAAATCGGGAAGTCTTTAGGGTGTTGACCCTTTTAAGAAAAGAAATGAATTTTTTTGTCCTTTTTTGTGATTAAATGAAATTAAAATTAATAACTAATCTAATTAATTAATTAATTAAAAAAAATAAAAGTTTTTTTTTTTTGTATTTTTATGTTTTTAATGAAATAAAATAAAAGGAAATAAAATTAAAAGTTAATAAAACCTAATTCTAAATTTATTTTAGTTATTAAGAAAAAAAAGTTAAAGTTGCCTAATTAAAATTAATTCAATTTATTAGTATTTATTTACAAAAATAGAATGAAATTAATAATAATAATAATATTAGTTCTTTTTTGATTTTTTTTTTATAGAAAATAAATTAATTATGTTAATAGTTAATAAAAGGGGAAAAATAAAATAAGACAAACAAAATATAAAAATGACAAAATAAAAATTGCAAACCCAAGGAGGGTTTTGGGCCAGATTGGAGGTGTTAATGGAATTGTGAGGCTCATTCAGAAGCCAGCTTGGTTTGACTTTGGAGATTTCCTGCGTCTGTGTTGATCTGAGAACATGATGCTCCTTCCCTTGTGGCCATTGGATTTGCACTTGGAGACACTTGGCGCTTTGGATTTGTGAGGCGCATGATAAGCCTTCTTTGAAGC
The DNA here is from genome assembly GCA_948472305.1 of Vicia faba. Taxonomy (NCBI): domain Eukaryota; kingdom Viridiplantae; phylum Streptophyta; class Magnoliopsida; order Fabales; family Fabaceae; genus Vicia; species Vicia faba. The sequence goes on from OX451739.1 coordinate 1,028,972,846, forward strand.
CTGCACACAAGTATGTAAGAAAAAATAATATGGGATTTTGAGGGGACCTGGGAATACTTACAGTGCTTGATAATGGACCTTAGGACGTGGCAAGGGTTGCTTTAGCTTCAGGGTATGGCAAAGAAGAGAGTCACGTTCTCCTTTTGGCCTGAAAATGCTTGTAAAACTCCTTTTGATCTCACACTTTTTTTGACAAATTTTGAACTTTGCTCTGGCCGTTTGTGCACTTTTTTTCGTTTTTGAATGAAGCTTGCAAGGCTTGTATATATAGTAATGAGTGAGAATCAGTCACTATTATGAGCTCTTAACCATTGCAATTAAACTTTGGATTTCTCCATAACCACCATTAAAGCAATTTGCCAATTTTGTTCAAATTTGAATTTTATGCTTAAAATGGACCTTACACGAATTTGGTAGGTGCATTATGCTTCATCAAGGTCATTCAAACCACAAGATATCATTGAATTAATTTTTTTGATTTTTATTTGAATTTTATGGATTTAAAATGAATTAAATCAATAAAATTAAATAAAAAATAGAAAAATTAATGTTTAATCTTGAAATTAATCATGGGACACGTGGGTGGCATGACAAGGCTGAACCAAGTGGAAAAAAGTGGGCCCTTTTGTCAAAAATTGAAGTTTCAAGGATAGTTGACATTGGCCATTTCATAAAAATTTCCCAACTTCTCCAATGCATATCTTGCTCACTTTTGATCATATGAAGATGTTCTTGGACATTTTGGAAAGGTCTTGAAGTCCTCTAACCAATGCCTTTGGTCCCATGTCATTTTGATTTACCAATCTCAAGTTATGGTCTTTGACTTAAAGTGCCCTTTTGTTGACTTTTGAAAATGACCTATAATGTTGAAATTGATAACTTTTTGTGAGAGCATTTCTTGGACTTGGAATGTGAAGATGAGTTGTAGGAAATGTCCTCCCCTTAAAAATGAGCATTGGATGGGATTTTTCTGATGAACCATGAAAAAGTTATGCTTTGGTCAAGTTACAGTTGACTTTTCAACTGTCCAAAAATGGAAACTTTTGCATCTTGATGATGTTTGAGCCATTCTTGTAGAATCATGATCAAGACTTGATCAAATGATGATTGTGGCTTCAAAATAAGATGTTGACCAAAATTTTTGACTTTTGACTGCCAAATGACCATTTTACCCCTACAGTTGATTGTGAAGCAATTAGGGTTTTTGACTGTGCAACTTGACCTTGTGAGCCTTGAAACTTGGCATGTAGATGCTTGACAATGTGTATAGGCATATGTGACTTGATTGAGCCCTTGAAAACCTCAACTTCTTTGCAAGAACCAAAACCCTAATTTGACTGGCTTAGGAGGGTGGTTGATTGTGTAGCCCTTGAGTAGACTTGAGCAAATTGAGATGATGCTTGTCAAACTTGAAGAATATGGGAGGGCAAATTTTGGGGTACAAAATCTTGTAAAAAGGTTAGGAAAATATTTTGGTCATAAAAATAATCTTCATAATGCTAACTTTGTCAAGAGGAAGAAATTTCATAATCATAAAGATAAAGAAGCCTCCACATCAACACAAGATGTCACATGTTATGAATGTGGAAAGCAAGGTCACATAAAGCCGGATTGTCCAAAACTCTCCAAGAAAAATGGATTCAAAGGTAAAAAGGAGTTCAAGAACAAAAAGGCTTATGTTGCATGGGAAGATAATGAGATAAGTTCTTCATCCGATTCGGAAAGCGAGGAATGTGCAAATCTAGCATTAATGGCTTCACATCACTCCGACGATGAAGAAGAGGTTAGTAATGAATTTAATCTTTTTGATGATGATGTTCAAGATGCTATTGACGAACTCTTGAAAGAATGCAAAAGTTTATACAAAAAGGTGTCAAATCAAGAAAAATAACTTCTAAGTTGTTTAGAAAAAATTGACACCATGACTAAAGATTTTGAACTTCAAAAATAGAATTTTATTGAAGAAAAAGAAAACTTTGCATGCTCCAAGTGTGAATCAAATGTCTTTCAAATTGTTCAATTGAAAAGAGTCATTGAACGATATGAAAAAGGACAAATAGGATTGGAAGGATTATTAAGCCAACAACGTTATCCTAATGATAAAATGGGTCTTGGTTATGTGAATTCTAAAAAACCAAGTAACAATCCCACTGTTTTTGTAAAGGCTAGTAATAGTTCCAAACCCAAGAAAGTAGAAAAGAAGCAAGTTGTTCATAATCATCAAAAGAAAAAGGGTAATGTATCGAAAAAGAAAACATTTCCTAAAAAGAAATCTTATCCTTCTAGATATAGAAGTAACTTTGAACCTACTTGTTTTTATTGTGGTATTAAAGGCCATACACCTAATGCTTGCTATGTTAGAAACTTTAGTATAGCAAGTGGGCATTATGCGTGGGTGAAAAAGGGAACTAACTATGAAGGACCCAAGGCAACTTGTGTACCTAACAAAGAATAATTTGTTTGTGTAGGTATGCTTGAAGTCCACATCAAATGTTTGGTATCTTGATAGTGGATGTTCAAAGCATATGACAGGAGATGTACACCAATTTTCATATCTAGTACATAAAGCCAAAGGGTATGTCACCTATGGAGACAACACCAAAGGAAAGATTCTTGGCGTTGGAATAGTTGGCACACCTCCATCCATTCAAATTGAGGATGTTCTCTATGTTGAAGGAATAAAGCACAATCTTCTTAGCATAAGTCAACTTTGCGATAGAGGGTTCAAGATCAAATTCAACAAAGATGAATGTCTCATTATGGATGAGGCAACCAATGAGGTAAAACTCAAAGGTATAAGAACTAACAATATTTTTATGATTATTTTAGATGATTTGTCTCTGAAGGTACAATGTCTTATGGTAAGCAACAATGACGCTTGGTTATGGCACAAGAGGATCGCTCACATTCACATGGAGCACTTGAACAAATTGGTTAAGCATGACTTAGTTATTGGTCTACCAAAGATGAAGTTCATCAAAGACAAATTATGCAATGCATGCCAAAAGGGCAAACAGACCAAAACAACTTTCAAATCTAAGAATGTGGTGTCTACTACAAGACCACTACAATTGTTACACATGGATCTCTTTGGTCCATCAAGAACAAAAAGCTTGGAAAAGATCTTGGAATTTTGGAAGAAGATGATCACTAAATGTTCTCATAAGGTGCACTCCTTCTTTTATATATGCTTTTATAAAATATGTGTGTATATATTGTTTGTATAAAACATTTCCTTTCATAACAATTTTTTCAAGTTTTTGGCAATATTTGCATGTGGAACCCGGTTCCCATAATGGTAGGAACCGGTTCCTGGTTCATTTTCCAGAAACGTTATTTTTTCAAAAGCCAGGAACCGGGTTCACTATAATGCAGAACCGGTTCCCAGCATGCAGACCGGCCACACGCCCCTTTTTATGCTTAAGTGCTTTTTAATGTGTTTTATGTCATAGTCAACATTCATCTCTCAAAACCCTTCCACCTCCATTGACACACCTCATAAAAGCTCCAACATCTCTTTGTCTTCACCAACATATTAATACCCACTACTACAAATCACTATAAAACCACTTCTCCTTCAATATTTCATACTCAAATATCCCAATCTCTCACCTATTCCGAAAATCCCAAATCAAAACCCCAACTTTCAAATTTATCACAAATTTCCATGGGTCCTAAGAGAGCTACCAGATCCAGCAAGGGAAAGGCTCAGGTTGAAGAAGAGACTTCCAACATTCATCCTCAGACCATCAAATCCAGAAGGCTCACCTTCAAATCTCGCAATCGGAAGGTTCTAAAAGCTAAGTTTTGTAGACTTCATACATTTCCTGTTCATAGCTTTTTATTTCCTGCTCAGTTGGCCTTTGCTGGGGTTGCTAGATTTGTAGGTAACAATGGTGAAGTGTTTCCTGACCTTGTTAGAGAATTTTATCACAACTTAAAACTTGTACCTGATGAATTTGGTGATATTACTCTAACCTCTCATGTTCTGTCAAAGAGTATCTGTTTAACTGTTGAGGAATTTGGTGAATTGTTTGGTGTTCCGCATGAAGGTTTGGTTCTTGTTAATGGTGTTATTCCACATGATTGGCTACCATTCAATAAGGCAGAAATTTTTATTAACATGTGTAGACCAAATCAACAAAATACTGCGTGTCAACAACTTCTCTCATCATCAAATTTGTTTGGTTTGAATCTCTCTGTAAGTGACAGAATGCTCCATCTTATTATTGCATATATCCTCTTTCCGAAGAATTCTAACCATTCGCGTATAAATGAGTTTGAACTAATGGTCCTTTATGCATTGAGACGCCGTTGTTCGGTAAATTGGGCACTTCCCATTATGTACCATATGCAGCTTATGGAATCTCTTGATGGTGGTTTACCATATGCTCGAGCCATTTCTCACATTTTGGAAAATGCACATGTTAACCTTCAACGAGAAGTGACAAGAATTCAAGGAGATAAAGAGGCAATTACAGATGCAACCGCACTTAAAAACACAGGGATCATTCTAGATGCAAGAGGTCACTTTCACTATAAAGAAGACTTCGAACCAACTGTCCAATTTGTGGCTCAACCTCCCGAAGGCGGCTACACCTTAGACATGCTGTTTAATCAGATGACAATCTTCCAAAGACATGTGGATGATCGCTTCGATGTGCTCCAACAAGAAAATGCTTCAGCACGGAGACAACTACGAAATGTCCAAAGAACTCAAAAGGTTATTCTTGATCACTTTGACAGAAAAGAAGTTCTAGAGGAAGAGGTATCCGGAAGTGGTAGTGGAAGTGATGAAGATGATGATGAGATGAATGAAGATGATGATTAAAAGTCAAAACTATTTTTTTATGTCATTTCCTTTTAATGTATTTTTCTTTGTAACGTTTAGACAATGTTCTATTTTTATGCTTCGTGATGTTTAGGCATTTTTGTTTTATTGTTATGTAATCGTACAATTCGTTGTTCGTATTTTAGTATGTTTGAAATCATACAATGTGTTTTGTTTGTACTTTAAATATATGGTTGTGTTTTATGCACGTCTTAATTTTTATATGTATCTATTTCACTCTTTTCCCCATCCTTTTTGATGTTAACAAAGGGGGAGAAGAATATGCATGTGTGTTGTTTTGTTTCAAAGAAATTGCAGGCCCAAATAAATATCAAACTCACTCCAAAATTCAAAGAATCATGGATTTATGGGGAGCATATAATTTAGGGGGAGCCTTGCATTTGCTCAACATGTTTGCTATACAAAACAACATAAACATTTCAAGAAATCGTTTTCAAGACTTGGTTGTCATCATCAAAAAGGGGGAGAATGTAATTGCAAGCTTCTCAAGTCATATTTAAAGCATGTGTTTTGATGAAGACAACATGGACATCAACATTTCAAGGATGTGCAAAAAGCTTATCAACATCAAATAAAAGTCTTGAAGATTATTGAAGAATTATTGAAGAATCATCAAATGTCAATATGGTATAAATAATTCTTAAAATTTTGAATATAGATGTTCACAATATGCATTCATCAACATATACATATTCCATAATTTTAACATCAAGAAAAACTTTGTTTGAAATATCTTTCAAAAAGTATTTTTGAAAATAACCCTTTAGGAACCGGTTCCTCCCTAACAGGGAACCGGGTTCCAGCTTTTCTCAAAAAACTTGTCCCTAGATTTTGTACCAGGAACCGGGTTGTACCAATAGGGGAACCGGTTCCTGCGTGATATTTTTGAATTCCAACTTCAACGTTCACTAAGAACCAGGTTCTGTCAGTGTCGGAACGGGTTCCTAGCGAACCAGTGCAGCTTTTACTTTGTTTTTTGAACATTTTTCAAGTGGTATCTTTTCATGAATGCATTGCAACTTTTCATATGAATTGGCATGAATGAAGAGGTTCTTACAACTTTATAAAATGCAGATTTTCTTATTTCAAACAAGGCTTCAATTTTCATATTAACAAAAACCTTCTTCATATTAACAATTTTCTCTTTCATTCATTTTGAACATAAACTTTCATGTGTTCATAATTTTGTGAAACTTGCCATATACACTTTCATTATCATTACAAGTTTCATACATACATTGTGAACATTTATATACATTGTTAAGAATTGTTTTTATCTTGAAGAAGAAGATCAATTGAAGATTGATAAAGCTCTCCATATAATTCAAACTAAATCATTGTATTACTTAAAGGTTTTCCCTTACTATCCAGGATTGTTGGAAATAAGTGTTGTGATTTGAAGAGGATTGTTCTTCATTCACATTAGTGTTTGTTTGGTCTTAAAGGTGTTAAGAACCTTTGATCACCCTATAGGTTAGATAGTAAGCATAGGTTGTACAATCATTCTAACTATAGTGAAATCTCTTTCGTGTTGGAAAGGGGACTGGAGTACTCTCGGATTGTGAGGGGAACCAGGATATATCACCGTGTTCTTTACTTTTCCGCATTTATCGCTTTCATCACCATAATCAGGAAAAGATAAAGATATAATCAAAACCTTCAAACACTTAACCAAAATTACTACCAAGCATTCTCATAAAATCCGAATAAATTTTATAAGACCTAATTCACCCCCCCCCCTCTTAGGCACTCTGAGACTTACAAATGATCTAGTCCCTAAACAAAATTTCTAAAGCGTCTCCACATGTTGCCTTTATTACTGTACGTCCCTTCGAATGTCCCTCAAAATGTCCAATGATAGGGCGACCTACTCACTAATAGTAGGATAACACTGTCTAAAGGATAGGAAGAAAAGAACGACCTTTTCGAGTCCAAGTAGATAGTTGTAGATGCTTGCTTAAAATAACTTTTTACACTTACACTTAAAAAAACAACTTTCAAAAAATATTTGCTTTTTCAACACTCTTGAGGACTGATACAAGAGTTACCACAAAGCAAATTACCGTACTAAGGCATTTTCAAACTTTTTATAAAAAAAACACACAAAGCACAAAGGTATTTCAAAAATGAGCTAAGCATCTAACAGTCCGTAGATAACTACGGATGGAAAGGGTGCTAACACCTTCCCTTTCCATAATCTACCTCCTTACTCAGAAAACTCTCGAAAAGGTATTTTTCTGTTCTTTTAACCCTTTCCTTAAGTTGGATAAAAGAAAAGTCAGTGGCGACTCTTGCTTACCGCAACATTTGCAAACACAAACGCAAAACCAGTATAAACAGTCGGTTCTGCCACCATATCACATAACCCAAGGATACTTTTTTATTTTGCAGGCAACATGGGAGAACATTGCGAGAGGCTGTTGAAGCTGACCCAAGATAAGAAAGGCCAAAAGAGGTTGGTGAATCCGCATCAGCCTACACGCATGGGTCAGTTTCTAAGTCGGCCAAGGACGGATCTAGTGGGTCTTCGAGGACCCGCATGGCCGACCAACAAGCTGCTGCGTTGGGTAGGAAAAGAAGTCACCCGACAGATGGGACTGCTGATGTGACTGGAGGGGCTACTGCTCGAGCCTTTAGCCTCCCGCCTTTTTTTGTTGAGAAGGATTTCTTTGAGGGCTTCCCCCTAACGGTTCCCGACAATGAGTCAAATATCATAAGGCACCTCGACGACGAAGGTAGAAGGAAACATCCGGCTTCCAATATGGTCGGGGTGATGAAAATGGTGGAGATGGCCATGGTACTCGTGGGTGATGGGGCTAACTCCTCTGGTCGGGTCAGGGAACTGGAATCAGAGAATATGACTCTTCAAGCGAAGACATAGAAATTGAAGACCACCCTTGAACAAAGTGAAGAGAAGTTTCAGGAACAGAGAGAGTTGACAAAGCCCTCGAGGAAAGGGACAGTCTCCTGCTCGACCGAGATTTGTGGGAGAGCGAAAGGGAGAGGTTGGAGAAGGAAGTTGTTGGTCTGAAGCCCATTATGGCGCCCGTGGAGGAAGAACCCGAGAGTGTAACTAATTTGCTTACCCGCGCAGATTTTGTTACCCAGATCTATATTCTCGAGTCGGACTATGTCGACGCCTTGGCCGACGGTTTCGAAGCTGCCGTGACCCAGCTGTCTATGCTGAAACCGAGGCTTAACAGTGAAGGAATTATGGTTCTGTCCCAGGTGGTCGATGGTCGGGTTGTTCCTCCGCCTGATTCTCCCGAGGTCGAGGTCGGTACTCTGAGGAGCGATTAACTTTTTTCCTTTTGATAACTGATTTGTATTGGGCCTGCGTGCCCGTAATTTTTTGTAATATTCTGACATCGTAGATCGACATTTACAATTGCTTTGCTTTGATGCCTATGTTTTTGCTGATGGTAGCTTATTATTTTTGTTTTCCGTTGTTTTTGACTTGTTTATTTCATGAATACTCGTATATTCTGTGTGGAGACATGTATTCGACCTTTGTTGTGGTTGACATAAGTTTTCCACTAAAGTTCGTGTTTTCCACGTGGAGATGTGTGCTCGACTCTACTATTTTTTTGAAACATGTTAATATGTGTCGAGGGCGTGGAGTAGGGATCCGCGCAATGAGCGTATGATCACGGTCGGGATCCCACGCTCATGGAGTGAACTTCCTATCACGAGTTGGGTGTTCTTCCATGTTGGGGTACTTCGATAGCAGAGCTCGATTGAGGTGCCCTGTCAGGCTAGGATGCTGCTCGTCAAATGAACAACCTCATGCCTTTTGTTGGTTTAGAGGCCGCGTTCATACCTAGATGCGCCTACGTGGTCGAGCTCATCCCTTCGTCGGTTGGATAGGACTAGTCGACAGCTAACGCCCTTAACGGGTGAGGGACTTAGCTATAATATTGCTTTAGCTTCACAACATTCCAGGGTCAAGGTAATGGTTCTCCATTTAGTTGCTCGAGGTAATATTCTCCAGTTCCTGTAGCTACATGTACGTGGTACAGCCCCTCCCAGTTTGCGACCAGCTTCCCTTCGCGAGAATCTTTCTGGTTTCTTTGCAAGACTAGGCTACCGACCTGAAATTCGCGCTTTATGACTTTGTTGTCATGGCGTAGGGCTACTTGCTATTTTAGCGTGGCCTCGCGAAGAGCTGCTCCTGATCGGATTTCTTCGACTAGGTTGAGCTCATCTCTTAGGGCCTCGTCGTTCATCTCCTCGTCGAGGGGCATTTCAGTTCACCTAGATGGCTCCATGATTTCTACCGGGATGACGGCCTTGGTGCTGTAGGTCAGTATGAATGGTGTCTCTTCAGTCGTCCAATAGGGCGTTGTTCGATAATCCTATAGGATGTTGTGTAGTTCTTCGACCCATCCCCTTTTGGCTTCACCCAGCCTGCATTTAAGTCATCGCAAGACGTCCCTATTTACGGCTTCAGCTTTCCCGTTGGTCTGGGGGTGTTCGATCGAGGTAAAATGTTGCTTGGTGCCAAGTTTGGCAACAAAGCTTTGTAAACCTTGGTCAGTGAACTGTGTTCCGTTGTCCGTGACGAGCGCTTGTGGTATCCCAAACCGAGCGAACGCGTTTCATTTGTAGAAACGGAGAATGTTGTGCAAGGTGATTTTTGCTAGGGCTTCATCCTCTATCCATTTGGTGAAATAGTCTACGACCACGATGAGGAATTTATTCTAATATGTCTCCTACACGAATGGTCCGAGGATATCCATTCCCCACCAGGAAAATGGCCACAGGGAGGATAGCGTATTTAGCTCGTGTGGGGGTGCGAAATGCATGTCAGCGTGTCTCTGGCACTTATCGCACCTCTTAACATGTTCTTTGGCGTCTTGTTGCATGGTCAGCCAGTAGTACCCTGCTCGCAGTGCCTTTCATGTTAGGGACCTTCTGCCCATGTGCTAGGTGTTGATTCCTTCATGGATTTACCGTAGTACCTTGGGGACCACGGATTCTTCGACACACTTCAAGAGTGGGATGGAGAATCCACGATGATACAACTTGTGCTCGAGCACCACATAAGAGCATGCTCGTCATTTGGTCGCGGCTGCCTCTCTTTGGTCTAGAGGAAGTTCCCCTTTCATTAGAAAATTGAACACCGGGGTCATCCAGGATGAGTTGTCCTCGATGGCATTCACTTCGAGTAGAGTCGTGGTCCTTTCAATGCTCGGGCGAGATAGAGACTCTTATATGACTGATTTTTTTCCGCCTTTCTTCTTCTTACTCGCGAGCTTTGAAAGTATGTCGGCCCGTGTGTTTTGTTCGTGTGGTACGTGCGTAATCTCTGCTTGGTCAAACTTTTTCATATGTTCTCTGACCAAGTTCAAATACTCAATGAGGCTGTTGTTCTTAGCCTGGTATCCCCCTTGAACTTGATATGCAACAAGTTAGGAGTCAGTAAAAATGTGTATCTCTCGCACACCAAGATCTTCGAATAGCCTTAATCCTGCGAGAAAAGCCTCGTATTCTGCCTGATTATTTGAGGTCGAAAAGGAGAGAGTGAGAGTGTTCGGTCACGACGCCTTCCATGTTTTCGAGGAGAATTCCTGCTCCACTCCCCGTCGAGCTGGAGGCTTCATCCACAAAGATGGTCCACTTGTACTCCCTTCCTACGGGGGGTTGTGAGCGGTCATCTCCGCGACGAAGTCGGCCAGAGCTTAGACCTTTAGGTCCTTCCTGTTTTTGTACTGGATGTCGAACTCCTAAAGCTCCAAGGACCACTTTAGCATTCGACCTGTCATGTTTGGTCAGCCTAAGAGTTGTCTCACGGACTGGTCTGTCTGCACGACGATCGTGTGTGCGAGGAAATAATGTTTGGGCCTTCTCTCCGTGTTGACGAGGGCCAAGGCCACCTTCTCGATCTGTTGGTATCTGACCTCGGATCCCTAAAGCGCTTTCCTCGTGAAATACACAGGTTTTTGACCGTCGAGAGTCTCGCAAATGAGGGTTGCGCTGACAGCCAGATACAGGAACAAGGTCTCCCTGTCTATTGGTCATGATAATATGAGCGATTGTGAAAGACACTGCTTGAGATAGAGAAGGGCTTGCTTGCATTCCTCGATCCACTTGAAAGCTGCCTCCTTACGCAGGAGTTTGAAAAATGGAAGGGCGTGTTGAGCGAATTTCGCCACGAAATAGGAGAGCGAGGTGAGTATTCCATTCAAGACTTGTATGGTTTTTTTTGAATTAGGTGTAGGGAGGTCGGAGAACGCCAGACACTTGTCGGGGTTGGCTTCGATTCCTCGTTCTGTTACGTAAAAACCGAGGAACTTGCCCGCCTTAACCCCGAAGGTGCATTTCTCGGGGTTGAACCTCATTCTACATTGCCTTGCTTGGGCAAAGACTTTTCTGAGACAGACAACATGGTGGGTGTCTACTGGAGATTTGACGATCATGTCGTCCATGTATACCTCGAGCATGTCTCCGATCTCGTTGCGGAAGACTTTGTTCATCATCCGCTGGTATGTTGCCCCTGTGTTTTTCAGTTTGAAGGGCATTGCATTGTATTAATAATTACCTGAGCTGGTCATGAAAGTAGTATAGTGTTTGTCGCTCATTGCCATTGGGATTTGGTTATAACCTGAATAGGCGTCCATGAAAGATATAATTTTCTAGCCGGTCGAGTTGTCGACCAGCATGTCAATATTAGGCAAGGGGAATGCATCTTTGAGGAATGCCCGGTTAAGATCGGTATAATCAACACACATACGCCATTTTCCATTATTCTTTTTAACAAGTACAACATTTGACAACCGGGTTGAATACTGGGCTTCAGAAATAAAATTTTCCTCTAGGAGGTCTTTTACATATTTTTCAACAGCCTTCGTTTTCTCGGGGGACTGCATACGCCTATGTTATACTATTACCCTAGTGGCTGGATCGATGGCCAAGTGGTGACAGGCGACCTCAGGGTCGAGTCTGAGCATCTCTGTGGCGCTCTACGCGAACAGATCTGTGTTTTCCTTTAAATAAGCCTCGATCTGCTTCCTTGCCAAGTCGGGGAGTCCGGTGCCGATCTTCACCCCTTTGTTCGGGTCTTCACCGAGAAGGACAGGATCAAAGTCTCCATTTGGAATTGGTCGGAGGAGTCCCTGCTCGCCGTTGGGTGCTTCACCTTGGTCGAAGCGGGTGTCTAGTGAGATTGAGTCCACCTTTGAAAGGACCCTCTGTTCTTCTGTCTTGTTGGGGAGTTTCTCTGGTTGTTGTGGCTCTGGTCATGTCGTAGAAGCTCTCTTGACGGGCCGTGGTCTAGTGTTGACTGTACTTTTTCCCTTGGCCGCCACATTGAAGCATCTTCAGATAGTTGCTAGGTCGCCCTGGATTGTGGCGACGCGTCTCCTCCTTGTGTAGAACTTCATCTTCAGATGGACGGTGGAGGGAACAACAGTCAAATCTGCCAGTGTCGGTCTCCCAAGGATATAGTTGTAGAGCGAAGGGCAGTTGATGACCAGGAAGTGCACTTTGACTTTCCTGGTGGCGGTATCCTCGCTGAAGGTGACCATGAGCTCCACGTACCCCCAAGGCTTGGAGGTCGAGCCGTTGAAGCCCTGTAGGTTAGACCCCACATAAGGTGAGAGGTGGGTGTCGTCTAGCTGTAGGATTCAAAAGAGTTGGTTGTACATCACGTTGACAGAACTCCCTTCATCGACCAAAACACAATGAACGTTAAAGTTAGCCATTCTCGCCCTAACCATAAGAGGGATGGCTGAGTTTGGGGCCCCTCTGGGCAATTCTTTGAGGTAGAAGGTAATCGACTTTGATTTTCCCTTAACCCTCTAGAAAGGCACCGTTTGTGGCGGGGGGGGGGGGGGGGGGGCGTCGACCAGCTCGTCCAACTTCCTCTTCTCAGAGTTTATGGTTATATCATTGAATCCCCCATCATTTATGACCATGGCGGAGGGGAACCTTTCCCACCCGCTGTGCATGGTCATAGGCTCTTCGATATCTTCGGGGACATAGAAGTCCTCCGATCTTGTAACGGAGAATGTTGTCTGGATTGGGACCGTCTCGACTAATGGTCGGGCATCCTCCTCAATCTCCTTCATGTCGCGGGCATCTCGATGAGGGCCGTCATTGCGCCGATATTTCCCGAGTCTTCCCCCTTTGATGATGGTATCAATAGCATCCTTGAGATGGACACAGTCTTTAGTCAGGTGTCCATGGCTTTGATGAAATTGGCAGTATTTGCTCCGATCAGCCCCGGGCTTGGCAGGAGCGGAGCGAGGACGCTTGACGCCACCGTCCTTGAAATTAGTGTTAGCGCACTCCACCAAGATGCGCTCGCGAGAAGCTGTCAGCGGAGTGTACTCGATAAACCGCCCCGAGGGTCCTATTTGTTCGCGAAGATCTCGAGGTTTGTCATCCCTTCTCTTCTCGCTAGTTCATCGAGGAGGGCCGAAATCTTATTGTCGCAGATTGCTGGTTTATCTGCGATTCCTGGGGTCCCGGGCTCTGTTGGCCGCTTCCCTCTCCTTATAGTCCATGTAGGCTCTAGCCTTCTCGAGGAGAGCATCAAATGTCCGCGGTGGTTCAATGCCAACCACTTTTCTGAACTCAGTGCCTGGGAGGAGGCCCCTCTCGAGCAGGTATCTCTTCATATGATCGATGCAGAGGACCTGGACGGCCTCGCGGTTGAACCAATCAATAAATTCCCTGAGGGTCTCGTCATGTCTCTAGACGATAGCCCCAAGGGCTGCTTCAGTCTTTGGATGTCAACGTGAAGCAGTAATAAACTGATGAACTGGTTTTTTAAATTTCGCCAGGAGGTCATTGAACCCGAGGCGAGGCTCTTATACCAATCCATTGCATCTTTCCTCAAATTCGTGGGGAACAACCGATATTTGATTGGTTCTCCGATGTTATGATAATGCAACATTGCCTTGAACCCGTTGATATGGTCAACTGGGTCGACAATACCATCATACTCCTTCAGATGGGGAGGTTTCTCCATGTCGGGGGGGATGGGTGCCTCCATTATGGCTTGTGACAAGGGACTGCGGGGGTCGTCTTCGTCACTCCTGTCTGGCGAGCGAGAGGAAGATTTGTTGTAGTGGCGGTTATGATGGTGACCCTGGTCGCGCAAAGTGTTCCTCGGGCGATGTGGTCGTTTGTTATTTCCCATGTTCCTATTTTCAAGGGGTCTTTGCTCTTGATGTAAGGGGATGTGATCGCGTCTCCCCGTATCTACGGGCTGGTCCCTCTCTAACACGGGGCGTCACCTGATTGGTCGGGGAGAGGGGCTTCGAGAGGTGTCCCGCCTGCGTCTCCGCGGGAGAGATTGGGGACGTTCCTCTATCTGACGAGGAGGAGGAGAATGAGGCCTCATATGTCTTCTGGGGGCTCTTCGAGAATATTAGAGCGCCCTTAATCTCTCCCCTTGGTAAAAGATCAAGAAGTTTGCTTGGTTTATTGCCGCAAACAATGCTCTTGTCGTGGCATCAGCACCCGCAGGAACGGGGACCTCCTGGAACGCGGGTGGCTGGTTTTGCTGGAGAGGACGATGATCGCCTTCGAGCTGTCGGGACAGTGACGACAAAGATGCAGTCAGCCCATCCCTGTACTCCGAGGGGTCGGGCATATCGTTAGCGTGGCCGTTATTATTGTCGGTGTTAAGGCCAGCCGAACCAATATTGTTGACTTCAGTGTTGGGGTCGACGACATTATTATTAGCATCGGCGAGACGAACATTCATGTTATTTTCCGTCGTTTGATCAACCATGACAGTCAGATATGAATTCAATTAGATTTTTCCTTATGTGAATGGAATATGGGGAAACAAGTTTCCCACAGACGGCGCCACTGATTGTACCTGACCAGAATGGACCGTCACAGCTTGCTCTGAGAAGAATTTAAGTGAGGTGGGGGAGGGGGTACCTGCTAGATACTCTGATGTCAAAGTAAGTTCCGAAATAAGAAAGCGAGCAAGTGAGTAAGAAAATGTTCAATACCTGACCCTCTCGTAGGAGAGGATATTTATAGTCCCCGGTTTTGGGCCAAGGTCTCCTCATTGGACTGGTCAAGAAGGCCCAACATAGAGACTGGTAGGTCCTACGTGAGTAGTGGGGACCCACACGTGATCCCCTACCTGGATGACTTACTCCGCAAGATCAGGAGGATATAGATGCGATCTTTCTGGGGCCACGAAGACTCCATGATACTCGGAGGCGTTGATAGTCATCCCTACGAGGAGGATGCTCGTGAGGTGCTTCTGCTCGTCGTGGATACTCCCACTGATCATGAGGTCGTGTGATAGGACCATTATTGATCAAGGAGAGGATTGGAGCGTGACCTCGAGGTCCTCCTGACCGGTGGTGATCTTCCTAAGAGTAACTGAGTTCATCCCCGTGCGGTGAGGTTGTCTCCTCGTAGAGAGTAGTTGTTGTTCGACACAGTAGAGGGCAGAACTGTCCAACATGCTTTGAATGACATAATTGGATTGGGCCTAATATGGAGTTGGGCCAAGGGTAGACCCAGTCCAAAACAACTATAATACTACAATACTATTACTTGAAAGTTGAAACACTTGGAAATGATGATGCAGTAATATTGGTATCGCAAGCAGACTCAATTTTTTTATAGCTAAACAATAAACAAATATCACTCCTATTTTAAGAGGTATTTTGTATTATAATTTAATTCTCAATTTCAACAAATATATAACATACCGACATCTTATATTGACAATTCTAAACATATCAGAATTACACAAAACCAATAAAAATATAATTCTTAATAACCTAAAACAACTCTGACAACTCTGTTGGCAACTCTAACAACTCTTGACGACTCTAACGAAATTGAATATAACTTAAATTATCCAATTAATTAAAATATTTAATTTTTAAATATTATATTAATAATATCTAGTCGTTATTATTATTACTATTAATTGTACTAATGAAAACTATATATATTACTAAATTTGAAACATGATTCTCCACTGTTACTGTGGCGTAACCAAATGCTATCAAATTTATGGACTTTTCATTAGTTTCAAAACACATACATATACAACGCTACAGTACATCCATTATGCTATTTTTTATTTCGCTACAGTGGACACCATTCACTGCAGTATCCAAACATATAATGCATTTATGTTTTTCGCTACAGTAGAGGCATATAGATAGGTAGAACTTATCGCTACAGTAAGGGGATATATAGCGATTCTTTTATCTATGCTTCAGTTCCCAGAAAATACATATATACATTCTCCTTAATTTAACACTAGTGCATCTTATAGAATCTAATTAATTCATTTCGCACAAAAATTAATCATCATATTTAAAGATTATCACCAAAACCTAACAATTACAAAAATTATAGAAATTTAGGAATTTAATTCTAAACATATTTCTACCCACCTTACATTATCATACAATCCTAATCCCACATACCATTTATCACATACCTTATTATAGAGTCAGAGCCTCACCCTTACCTTGGATTGAAGGTTTCTCTAACTCTCCGATTACACCTAGCTTTGTCTCCTCTTTGCACTTCTACGTATCTCTTCCAAAACCCTTATTTTCTTCTTCTGCCAAAACCTATTCTTCTTTCTTTCTACCGATACTCCTATTTTTCCTATTATTTCTAAACATCTATTATAATATAACTACTATACTATTATTCTTATTTTGCCTTGTTGAGCTTAAATTTCTACACCTTCCTTTCTACTACTTCTAACATTAAAATAGGCCCACATAAATAATAATAGTATTATTCAATATTAATCCTACAACTTAATCAACTAATTAATTCAAATAAGAATGACACAACTTAAATCAACATTTCACAACTTCGAAAATTTAATTGGAAAAAAAATCGAAAATATTTAATTAAATATTGGGCGTTACAAACAACATGTATATCATCGCCCTGCAGTGCATACAAAAATTACAAAATTACAGAAAACCAACCAGATACTACACCATGCACAGAAAATCTATAATAACAACAGAATATGCCACATAAATTGTATAAAAAACATAATAGAGAAAAACCACCATGAAGAAGATCCAGACGCAAAGAAAACAAATTTTACGGTTTTGTCTATAATAATCATTTCAAAATGCTCTTTGTTATTAATCAACACATTCCACTTATGATGAACCTTGATTGAAACCTTCCATAATTCTTTACCGTCATTGATGTCACATATTCTTTCAATAGGCCTTGCTGTGTTAAACCGATAGGAGGGAGAAGATGCAAAAACATTAGGGTTTGAGGCAGACGAAGTTGTAACAGAAGCTGAGAGTATGGAAGGTTATAAAGAATTGTAGCCATGACGATTTTGGGACGATTGAGGAAGTAGTGGAATGGACATGCATTTGAAATCAATAAATTGATTATGGAAATAATTACAAAATTAATAATGAATAGGGGAGGTTGGAGAGGTAGGTTAAAGAAAAGTGGAGATGGGAGGTTATACGAGGAAATTGTAGAAGAATTTAACAAATTAGAACCGATGAAATTGGAACCCCAAATATGCTATCAACGTATTGTAATTTTGGAACAAAAGGACAAAACATGATTTTTGGGTAGATTCACTTTTCTTATATTATAGATATTATGTAATTAAATGAATGAGAGTTTTTTTTCAAGGTATTTCATTACTAATAATATAACATATGAAAAATACACTAACAATATAATTAATTTCTTTATAAAAATAATTATTTATATAAAATATGACATTTTTATTAAAAAAAAATTTATTTAAAAAATTATTAATTGAAGTTAGGAGTGGCAAAACGGGCCGTGGCCCGCCAGGTCAGTCAATGCACCCGCCAAAATATGGCAGATTGTGTTGGGATTTTGAGACCTCTGCCCACCAAAGCCCGCCCCGCTAAAGACTGACATCCGCCAAAGCCTGTCCCACAAAAACCTGTCGTCTGCCAAAGCCTATCGCACGTATTCGTTTAGCTTGTCCCACCTTAAATCCACCATTTTTAAGTTAATTCTACTAATTTCAATTCTTGATGGATTTATTGTATACATGTATTTGTGAGTATATGCAATATTTTTTGAAGTAAAATTTGTTACAAAGATGCTTTATAAAAAAAATTGCTCTAAAAAATAAGTGAAAAATCTAATTGAAATGTAAAAAAAGCCTATTAATCTATTAAAAAAGTGAAAAATTAATAAATAAAAAAAGTAGGCGGACAAGTCCGTCGCCCGCCAACCCGCCACCTTGACGGGGCGAGCTAAATTTTTATGTCCATTTCCACTTGGCGAGCTTGTCCGCCTAGCTCTTTTTTTTGGCGGGCTTAAGGCGGGGCGGGGCGGGACGGGCGACCTGTTTTGACACCCCTAATTGAAGTTTTATTGTTTTGAATCGATCAAAGGCCTAGATGAATAAGTCTAAACCAACTCAAATACACTCCATACGACACATGATATAAAAGTCATCTCACACGAAATGAAAGTGGTCTCCACTTTTTTTTACACTTATCTTAAGTTTTTAACTGACTTGAACGTTGGAATGCTAACCTTACATATCTGCATATGCGCTACCGCATCGAAGATCAACACCATTGATTTAGAATTTTGCACCAACCAATTACATCCAATTTTAGTTTTTGAACGAAATAGTGGCAACGTCTGTGGGAATTGACTTCCAATTCATGAATTTCCCATGATTGCATGCTTGCTCTTCAATTTTCCAGTTTGTAACATTCTCAAGTCATCGAATCAATATCATTCAGAATAAAACATGAATATTTGTCGCATTCGACCCAATCAAACATAATTTTGACTTTGATTCCTTAAATTAGTGGACTTATGAATCCCGCTAAAATTTCACAAATGGATGATTCTAGATCAAATTCATATTTGTACCAAAATTATATCCAAAATCAAACCAAAGGTTTATGACTAACCTTTCAATCGTGCATCACTTCAATTATCCATCATTTACATGACCTTTGTAATAATCACTTATAGCATAGATTTGTGACTGTCACACCTTCTCCGAGAGGCGAAGAACCTCCGAGCAGTGAATGAAGATCATACCACACCGGAATTACTAGACCGTGATGGAGTAAATCAAACTTCAAACATATAATTATCACCGGTCAAAGTAGTTACCATCGTGAATCGTATTGTACGCTACTACAGCGTGAAGTGCCATATATTTCGGTGTTATTATATCATATTTTATTGTCACCACTAAGATTCACAACACTCGTATACTATATGCTAGTATGTCGGCTGAAATACCTATCCCTATGAACATTCTGATATTGCACCAAAATTGGAAATCCAAATGCACAAAGAAGTTGGAAGGGCGAGGAAGTTCCATATATCGCAAATATGGACCTACGACTGGTCACAACAGTCTCCATTGCCAACATAAGTCCTTACGAGATCCTTATAGGCAATAAATTGCAAGAAATAGTTTTCTATTTGAGGCCATAAAAATATTTGGTCTCCGCTTACTGAAATAAGATACACAGGATAACAAAGACCCATTTGGTCTTTAATAGCTATGTAACTCACTCAAGCGGAATGGTGAAGGCCACACCATGTGGGAAGAATACAAGGGAAAAGACACCCCGAGGCCCGTAGCATTGAAGCGGAGTATCATAAAAAACATTTCCAATTGGCACTCTTATTTAATTTCCTACTCGACCTTGTTGATTATAAAAAGGTGATCAGATGAAAGAATGAAAGCAAAGTCAATATATAAAGACCAGAGAGAGATACTTTGAAAAAAAACCCTAAGAAATCCCACCTTCGTGTGGCTACACCATCCGAATGAGCAAAATTTGTCCAAATTCCAGAGGACAAACTTTCACGCCTCTTATAGATACACCGTCAGTTGCACATTGAAAGATCATGATGATCATATACCATGAAGTAAAGGGATATGAATATCCTAAATTATAATATCGTATTACTCCCATAGACAGTACTAGCGCATCATGGTATCCATGATCGTCAATAAGTGACGTCTACGAAGGCGTTGACCGTCCCATAGTGCTTGCTGGTTAAAGATGGCAAGATGGATATGAGGCATACCATAATACTCTCGAATAATGCTTCGGTAAGCCAAATAAAATGTGATGAAATGGGAGAAAATAATATATTTAAAACTCCTAGTTCATCATTAGAGGATTTCAAATGTGATCATCAAAATCTTAGTTCATCAGCTTGATTTAGACGAAGAGCTTGAGCAAACTATCTTGTGCATCTTTAATTGTTTAACATACTTGTTTTGGCTTTATGTTTTAAGGTTAGATTTAATCTTCATAAGTTTTAATTAGTATAACCAAGTTGTCATCATCATAACCAAACCATGATAGCCATTTATTGCTTTAACTTTGATCACTTCTTAATTAACCTGTAAACACATGGTTTCATAGATAAAAGTGTGACTTATGTGAATGTTGTCTATGTTTGTTACTTCATGGACCTTGAGATAATTCATTACTATTATATTGTTGTACTTGTAAAAGTCCCAACCTAGGGAGATGGCTATAGGTTGTCCTAGAAGAGGTGACGATAAAACATCTACCAAAGCGATGTATCGCCTTGCCCAAAGATTTTCCTATCGTTTAGTCGTGGAAAAAATGGATAGGACATTTATTGGGAAGAGATAAGTCATGGTTGTTAGCTAACCCACATCTTCTTTGGAAATAGGGATTCAACAGCCCACCATTGGTTGAGTGTACAATGACCCTTTCATCAGCTTGATTTGGAGGGAGAGCTTGAACAAACTATCCTGTGCATCTTTAACCCCTTGACATACTTGTTTTGGCTTTATGCTTTAAGGTTAGATTGAAACTCCATAAGTAATAATTAGTAAAACTAAGTTGTAATCATCAAAATCAAACCATGATAGCCATGTATTGCTTTAAATTTGATCTCTTCGTGAATACCCTGCAAATACATGGTTCCTTAGATAAAAGTGTGACTTACGTGTGTCGCGCCGCGAAAAAAACACAAAGTCGCCACTGAACTTTATTTATCCCGAAGGAAGTGAAAATATCGAGAAAACCCCAAAAGGAAGGATAAGATGGTCTCGCGGCCAAGAGAAGGGTACGTAAGTCGGTTACGCAAGTGGAAGGTATTAACACTCCTCACATATGTGGTACTCCACGAGTTCCACTCTTGTTGTTGTAATCAAAGAATGTGTTATATCTAATGTTTACTTGCTAAGTGAATGCATGCGTGAATTGTTTAAGGAAAAAGAAAACTCTTTAATTAGGGTACTCACCTCGGTTGTGAAACCTTGTGTCTACGTATCCATAAGGAATCAGAGTGTCGTAGTTCGACTTAAAAATGTTGGTTTATTGTGTGTTTTTTATGAACGATGTTAAGTTTACATCCTATTGCAGTTCGATCTTTGGAGACTCAAGCATTGCATAGAATGGAATTAACATGTTCTTTCAGAAAAGAGTTAGAAAGAAATGCCCTAAGTCAATAGAGTTTGGATTTGTGAAGTGTTTTATTGTAGATAATATCAAATAGATCCCGATGGAGGGATACTTACTACTTCTCTATTTATTTGTGAAAAGATTGTGAATTGAATCATACTAATGACTATGGATGAAAGAAAGAACAATATTTAAAATGTATCTCCTCATCCTTTTCCCACCACTTAAGGCTCATGACATATGATTCACATCTTTATTTGTTAAGTGTTTTTGAATTTTTTTATTAAGAAAATTGTTTTAGTTTTAGAAGCATGTAATGCAAAAAGAAAAAGAAAAGGACTAAGGGAAACTAATCCTAATGTTGTCATACATCATGGTCCTAAGGTTGAGATCAAGAAAACTAATCCTAATTATTATCATACTTGAATTAAATCCTAATTTCAAATTTAATCAAAGACTAAACTGAAATAGGAAAATTCCAAGGGATCATGGCAAGAACACAAGCACAAGAAAACAATTAACCAAGCAAGACAAGGATCAAGAAACTAGTCAAGACAAAACATCACCAAGAATTAAGCCCCATATTTCATCAAGAAGCAACAACTATCATGGTACAATTTTTGATCAAAATATCATCAAAATGTAGAGAAAATAATAGCATAAGATTCAAAATAAAATACTAAAATAAATTCCCTAAACATATCGTGACATTTATACTTATATATATATATATATATATATATATATATATATATATATATATATATATATATATATATATATATATATATATATATATATATATATATATATATATATATATATATATATATATATATATATATATATATATATATATTTTAAATTTCAGAATCAAAATCATAAAGAAAATTAAAACAAAACCATTAAAAAGAAAATGAAAACTAGAACAAAAATAAAGCAGAGATATGAGGTGCAGCAAGAATTTAAGTATGCGAAAATTGGAGAGCAATCTGAGTTAGGCCCAAACAAAGATCCAGAAGCAGCATTTTTGGAGTCAGGCTTCGGTTATACCAAAAATTGATGCTAACGGGTTTAAGGACGGATAGCAGTGAACCAAGACCAGAGAATACCAACACAAGTCCAACACAATCAATTTTTTGGATTATTCAGGACTATTATTTAATTAAAATACCAAAACTAAAACGAAAATGAATCAAAGAATGAAAACACTGTTAGAGATGAAGCATTCTAAGCCCTTAGATTGAGCAAATTCAGTTAGAGCTTTCAATGGTGGAGATTGAGTCGGTTATATTGTTAGTTGGGAGTTAGTTGAAATAGAATTTTGGGAGGCAGAGGAGAGTGTTAAGTTAATCCGTTCTGGGGACTAGTTATGGTTAGAAATTCTGATTTGGTCTGTCAAATTCGGTTACAGTTAGTTATAAGATTGGTTTTGTTTGTCCTAGGTTAAAAGTTAGTTAGTTACACTGGAGGTTAGTTAAAGCTGGTAAATGAAAGTAGTTTTGGAAACATGTTAATTGAAAGACCATGATTGTTAGTTTGGAAGCTAGACTGTTAGGAATAGTAGTATTTGAAATTGAGAATTTTTGTTAGAATTAAATGAGTTGGTTTGTGTTCGATATTTTGTTTTCTTTTGTAAATTGCTTAACCATGAACTGAACTGATTGTTTTGCATTGGTGTGAATTGGATTATGTGTGAACATCGACTGGGTTTTTCAGGATGTTAATTGATGCAGAGCTATGGCTTATATGATGTTGAACTGGTGTGCTAACTGTTTTAGGATCTAGTTTATGACTGTTTTTGTGTATTGATGTAGGCTGGTCGTTATAATGCAAGGCTTGATTTCGAGTGAGAAATGGTGATGTTTTAGGCATGTTTAATGCAATGGGTTTTTTTATGGTTCTGAACAGGTTATATGGTGATGTTTATGTGGCTGCTTGAAACGAAGTAATACTGGTTGGCATGATGGTTCGTTGTAAGTATGGGAATTTTTGCATGTATGTGGCAGCAGGTTTGATCTTTTTTTTTTGTTGCAATTAGCTTATGTATGAACCGGTTTAATCATTAGTCATGACAGTTAGGATTTGAAGTCGGGTTTGAGTGAAACTAGGTTAGTTAAGGTTTGACAGTTGGAAATTAAAGGAGATAGAAGGAAATTGAAAGAGGTTGAAAGTTATACTCGTGATTACGGTAACTTGTGTCGTGTGGTGCTAAAATCGAATGTCCGATGAAGCCGATGTTGGCTTATGATTAATTAGCTTAAAAAATTTAGTGAACTATTTTGGTTAATTTTGAAATGTGCATGTGTATATGCTATCATGTTGTTATGAATCAAACTGAGATTTGAAGTTATGTCGCATGTATGAGCTTGGTTTTTCTCTAGTTGAATATGCATGGTTTGAACATTGTAAATTGGTGGTGTTTGTATGGAAGGTTTGGAATTGGATGGCTTTTGAATTTTGTATTGGTTTTCTTTCTGTTGATATGGTATGCAGGGTTGTTTGTTTATTATGCTAATTGGAGTTAGTTCATGATGTATAAGCTAACTAGTTTTATGATGTGGATTTTTCTGGACAGGTTTGCAAAAAGTTTGGAGAAGATCGAAGGCAAAGTTTAGTGTAATTTTAGAATAGGTTTTCATGCAAATGCTTGATGTAATGGCAAATGGCTTGTAAGAAACCTTATAATTTATTTTTGTGTGGTTTTCTTTGTGATGTAGTGTAATGCACTTGTGTCTTATATTTAATTTTTCTCACAAATGTAAAAGAACAAGAGTTTGTAACTTGTAGGCTATGTAATCTTGGAATCATGAATGAAATTTGAGCCATTGTTGCTTGAACCACACTTGTACTATCTTGCCTATTCAAACGAGTGATGAAACTCTCTTGGATGAGTCACGAATGATGATTTTTGATAATGAATGAGGTAGTTGGAAATTGCTTGAAACTTAAGTGGAATTTGATGAACTTGTATTTTTGTAATTGAATGAACATCGATGGTATGGTTGAATATCTTTGAAATAAGGGTTAAATATGTTTTTGGTTCCTATAAATATCTCAAATTTTATTTTTAGTTCTTATTAAAATAATGACATGTTTTAGTCTCTACAAAATTATTATGCATATAGCTTAAGTCCTTGTTGCTAAACCAATGCGTATTTTTGAATGATTATTTTGTAGATATGTTTAGAACGTTATAAAAAGTTCATTGAAATTTTTTTTTCAAAATTTGATTTCTGAGTCGAAATTTTCATTATTTTTATCAATATCTTTTGAAATTTAAAAAAATCATATTTAATTTTTCTCATTTTAAAAAATTCTAAAATTTGATAAAGAAATATTTTATCGTATTCTAAACACATATGAAAAATATTATTCAAAAATTTAAAAGTTTAAGAGTAATTAAACAATTTTTAAAATTTTAGAAAATAGTAGGGACTAAATCTGGATGAACAAAATTTTTTTAGGGACCAAAATTTGTCATTTTTTTAATAGGGATTAAAAATGAAATTTGAGATATTTATAAGGATCAAAAACATATTTAACCCTTAAAATAATATTGAGTGAAGATTATCTTCTTTTATTCCATGAACAATACTTATGAACTTTGCCAATGTTTGAACAAAACTTTGAATAGTGTTGTCCAATTAATTTCCATATGCACTTTATCATTCCCTTTGAATCTTGAATAAACATCATCTTATATGACAACCACCAAGAGGATTGAGAGGGATTTTGGCCAAAGTTTCAACAATATTTCCTCAAATCTTGAATAGTCCAATAGTACACCATGTCCTTTTAACATCTTGCATGAAGTTCTAAGTCAATAACTTGTGACCTAAAAAAAAATTATGAACCAAGCCTCAAATGATGGTAAAAATAAATACAACCCTTGTTATGAGAAACAGTCACATGGAACTCATAACAAAAACCTAACTCATCTGATAACATAAGCACATTGAAACAGATCACAATCCAACCGGTGATTGTAATACAGAGAATGTGTCTCAATCCATGGTCCATAACAAAATTCCATGTATAATACGAAGTCTTTTGAATGAAGTCCAAATTGAAGGACTTGTACTATAAACAACAAAGAATCCACACACCTTATGTGATGACCAATTAATATAATACCACGATAATGAATCTACGAGGAATGTATAACTAAAGCCTTGAGGTCTATCTAATAACCACTAGCATAAAGAAGTGAATATCTATCCATGATTAATGAAGAAACAACCTGAATAAACCCTAAATGGAGATAAGAGCCTCAGAGAAATAGAGAAACCCTTAATCTTGAAGAGTCCTTGATCCCATGCTAAGTTTATTGATGCATGTTGTGTAAAATAGCCTAATGGAATGGTATGTACATGGTGATGCATAAACCATAAGATTTTGTAAAGGATAGGACAAATTTGGGACATGACAACGTGGATGTTGTCTATGTTCGTTACTTCATGGAACTTGAGATAATTCATGACATTGTAGTGTTATATTTGTAAAAGGCCCCACTTAAGGCGATGACTCTAGGTCGTCCTAGAAGAGGTGACGACAGAACGTCTCCCAAAGTGAGGTAACTCCTTGCCCAAAGACTTTCCTGCCACCTAGTCATGGAAAACGTGGGATATCACATTAGCTAACTCTCATCTTCCTTGGAAATATGGATTTAACGGTCCACAATTAACTGAATGGACGGTGACTCTTTCCAAGAAAATCTTAGGCCTAAGAGGTTTCTAAAAATACCTTTCCCTCAAAAGGAGAAGGGACAAATATTAAGAAATACAAATCATACCCTCATACATTTATACAAGCATACCACTCACTAAAAAGGCCTCTCACCTCACGTGACCAAGACCTCAAAACCATTGTCAAACACCATTATATAGGGCTTATTATCGTCGCGGGAAAGACATAGCCCTTATTATTTATAATACATCCATTAAGGTCTCTAAGTCTCCCTGTCCTTATAAGGGAACACACATATGTACTTTTTTACTAGTATTGTGGTGCCCACCATGGGGCCCTGGTAAAACTAACTTGGTCCACACCTTCACTTTAAACTTTCCATCTTCTCCTTGATGATGGTCTACAAGACTATATTTTACAACACAAACACCATTGTTGATGGTTTCGCTGGTGGATAAAGCTCCAGTTCCTCCTTAAGAAAGTATGCCCAGAAGGTGATCGCGACAAACATGATATCTCCTAGTTTCCCCATGGACGAGCTAGGGATAATAGGATTGAACATCAGCTTTTTCGATGAGGACACCCTCTGAGTCAATCCTTATAATGATGACCCTTTAGTCATCATTGTACAACATGGAAACTAGGATATCAAGCATTAAAGGGTTCAGGGGCACATTAATATGGCTGTCAGGCACAGAGGTACAAATGATGGGCCATGTAACTTTGGAGACCATATGTGGCAAGGGAGAAGACACTGATGTGATGATCTCGACTACCTTATTATAAATGCCTTGTCGTTGCTTAATCATTCTTGGGATACTCGTCATCAACGCACTTGAGGAAAACGTTTCTACAATGTACTTGGTCCTAAAATTTCCCCTTTCTTGAGGGCGGGTCGCTACAAAACAAGAAGACCAATAGATCTCTCAAGAGCGCTACCATAATAGTCTATCTACAACAAGGAAAAAACTCTCCCTTGTAGATGTCCCTCTTCTGAAGTTCCAAATATTAATTTCGAATGTTACAACCCCAGACCGGGTACAAAATCAAAGAGGCTCACGCCCACAGAGGACTTGAATGCGGCATAAATAAGCCATCTTTCCCATCAGGTCATGAAGATAGCATTTCACTCTCTCTATGGAAGAAGAACATGAGTTGGTCGACTGATGACAATCATCATTACGTGGTTTTTATGAAGAAATTTGGGTAAACACAAAATTTGAATGATCAAAAACCATGTTAAAATATGAAAAATAGAGCAAAAAGTCAATACAATTAAGATACAAAGACTTGGTGCAAATTGTTAAGAAAAAGGAGGGAAAAAGCTGATTTCGCCCATAGAATTCTCGCGTACGTGATGCATATCATCACGGCGTGATGATGACCCATATTTTGCGAGTTATTACATGTCTTAATACTTGGATATTGCTATTTATTTTATCATTTAGTATTTAAATTCATTACATTTTGCTATTTTAAGAGTAGTTTGTAAAGAGCACAATAGGTGCTCTCTTTTGCGATTTTATGTGTTTGTTGCTTTTGGAAGGTTAGTTTTGACGAGGTCGGGCACAACAGTCTAGGATAACAGCTGGTATCCAAAGGAATAAGGTTGGAAGCAGCTGAGAGCAGATGAGAAACATCAATTTCATTCCTAGGGCACATGTGGCAAAAATTTACGTTAAAAGGAGAGCTGATTTAAAAGGATAAGAACAAGGTGCTAGAAGACAAAATTTGTATATATTATAACCACTAAGCGCGCCATGCTGCAAAAAGGACAGTGTTACCTACTCTTTTGTGCTAGCAGACTTCCACGCTACACTTTGTCTTCCACCACTTCCTGCACTTGATTCCACTATTCTACGAATAGGAAGAGATAGAGGGAACTTAGTGATTATATTTTAGGCCTGGTTTGGTTTATTCTTAAGCCCATGATCCAAGAAAATTGCAAAACCCTAGTTTAAGCAACTATAAAAGCAACTCTTAAAGAAGGAAAATGAGTTCAGCATCTATTAGAGAAAATCACGTAGAAGAAACCAGTTAGGAAAAGAGTTGAGTAAAAATGGATATTCTTCTTCTTATCATCTCAAATGACTACTGTTGATACATGGCATGACAAACGTTGTCTCTTGGTGATTAACCACTACAAAAAGACAAAGACGTTGCTCTTAGGTTTTTATTTCTTTTTCATTATGTGTTTGAGAATGAATGACTTAAGGAAAAATATTGTTGTGTGTACTCAACTCATTGTGATCTAAAAACTTTTATGTTCAACAATCAAAAGTTGATATAATGTAGTCTTTATATTAAATGATGTGTTGTTAATAACTTGCTTCATCATATGTTAAAATGTTATATATTTGTTTTTTTAATGATCAACTTAAAAAAAGATAAAAGCTTGTTGTTGTGAGAGATCCAACAATAAGCAAATTTCATGATAAAAGTTGTTGAAAAATAGTAGGATAGAGATATTCACTATATTAACTTCTTATAGATAAATGGCTATAACCTTAAAGGATTTGCATAATAAAACCAAAATATACATTTTTTATGATGTAGAGATACACCTTTAGATCGCTTTTTGACCTTTCCTGGCATGACACAACATATCATGCACACATGAATGACAAAGTTATATTAATGGATCATTTCCCAACATGTTGTATATTATTGACACATCTACCTTTTAAGAATTTTTTTACTCTCATTTGCTACTCAACTAAACATGTGACATTCATAAATTATTTTTTTCTTGCACATGCTTATTTACAAAAGACAATTCTTTGAAAAATTAATCTAAGTTACCTTCCAATCCCTGTGGGTTAGACATCCGTACTATTTTATCACTTGCTACTTAAAAAATATGTATACTTTCATGTGACACCACATGTTTTCAAGCAACAAGTTTTTGGTTTTGTTGTGGGGATTGTGTCAAAGATAACATTTTGATTTTGTATGATACACTACTTTCTTGTTAAATTAGAACTCAAGCTTTTGACATTTTATATAGTCTAGTGACATAACATATGCTTAGTTGTTGCATATGCATGTTATTAAACCCAATATACAGAGGAGATCATGAATCTAAGAAAACATTAACATTGCTTAGGAGTGAATTTCTTTTTGGATTGATTGCATTATGCAAAACAACACGAAATTTATTTAAGCTAGTTATGGTGCAAAAGGGACACATGTTGAACACGACCTTCCAACATATGCGTTGCAACATATAGTCTCTTAAAACAGGAAAATGTTATAGTAGTTATGATTTTGAGTTATTATATCCAAGATTCATTCTACAAAGAAAATTTACATATTCAAGTTGAAGAGTTAATTTGGATGTACTGGTGCAACATGTTGAACACAATGTTTCAATATGTATGGAGTGCAACATCTGGCTTTGACAGCAGATCGTATGGATGTTGGTTGGTTCGTAATTTTTGATTGGGATTTAATCAGATTTGTTGTAGTTATTTTAGAAATGTTTGGCTGGTTTGTTTGACAAGTTGAGACGTTCAAATCATATTTAAAAAATATTTAAATTTATATATGAAATATAACAAATCATATCTTCTTGTTGGAGACAATTATGGAGAATATCATATCCAACAAAATCAACTATTTTCTGGACTAAATCAAATCATATATCCAAGAAAGAAAATCCCATAAGACATTGCTATATAAAGAGGCTCGATCACACGTTTAAGACATGGATAAAGTGCGCATGGATTAGTATCATTGTGCAAGGGTTTAAGTCTTTGTAACTTATATTCCACGCTAATACCATAATAAGGGTCATGGTAGAATCTTTATGTACACTGCTCTATGTTTCAATAACTTGGCATAGTTGTTGGTTTGTCTTAGTTGAGTTGTAACATTTAACATTTAATAGGGTTGTTATTAAAGTTGGTCAATTGGGATTAGTGATTAAAAGAAAGTGAGAGGGGTTATCATATTTAGGAGGGCTAAATTGAAAGTCACTAGGATTAGGAAGAGAAATTGAACATCATGGGGTTAATGTTCATGGAAGACAGTGTGCTAATTTGAAGTAGTGAATTTCCTTTCTTGGATAGAGTCCCCTTTATACATAAGTTTTATTTGCACCAAATTGGGTTATCAATATCTTGCTTTATTTACTACTTTTACACTGACTTTGTATTACTATCTATGTGTGGGTTATATCTGGTTTAACTTGTTGGACCAATTCTTCTAACATCGTGTCTAACATATGTCCCCTCAGGAATAAAATTTAAACTGGTATCATAGCAGGCACCCTGTTCTATTTGGGTGAGCTTTATGGAGAATATTTTATGTTTAAATGAACAAGACTAAAGATGAAGGTTCAGACAATAGGCCTCCTGTTTTGGATGACACAAATTATGATTATTGGAAAGCCATGATGGTTGCTTTCTTAAAATCCATAGCCTGTAACGCTTGGAAATATATGGTTAAAGGTTACAAATATCCTGTGATCACTTCTCAAGATGGTTCTACGAGCTTAAAATCTAAAGTTGTTTGGTTCAAAGTTGAAGATGGTGAAGCTCTTGGAAACGACCAAGTCTTGAATGCCATATTCAACAGTGTTGGCAATAATATGTTCAGACTAATCAACATTTGCACTGAAGCTAAATAAGCTTAGAAAATACTCAAGACTACTCAAGAATGCACATCCAAAGTCAAGATGTCAAGGCTCCAACTTCTCACTACTGAGTTTGAAAATTTGAAGATGATGGAAGATGAATCCATATTTGATTTCAACATTAGATTGTGTGATATAGCTAATAACCATTTTGCTTTAGGAGAAAAGATGTCAGAAGAGAAACTGGTGAAAAAGATTCTCAGATCCTTACCTCATAAGTTTGACATGAAGGTAACAACTATATAATAAGCCTAAGAAGGTTGATAAACTTATTGGGCCCCTACAAACTTTTTAAGTTTATATAAATGGAAGAATAGAAAAGAAGAACAAAGGTGTAGCTTTTATATCCAATACCCAAGAGAAGGTTAATCAATGTGAAATAGACACTGGAGAAATTTTCTCATATGTTATATCTTATATTAGAAGAAAATTCAATAAGTCCTTAAGAATATTGGACAAATAATGGAGGACAAATGTGTGAGGCACAGGGTCAGACAACTGTCCCCAACACAAGAGCAAAGTTGAAGACCATCATAAAGGAAAAGTACCTCAATGTTATGAATATGAATGATATGGCCACGTAAAAACGAAATGCCCTACCTTCCTTAAGAAACAAAATAAGGGTATATCAATCTCGTGGTCTGAATATGATGATGAAAAAAATGGGGAAGGAGTTAACAATATGATGGCTTTTATTGGTAAATATGACTCTTACAGTGAGTCAGATGGAGAAGGTATGACTGCTGATGAACTTATTGAAACTTATAGAGAGTTGCTTACTGAATGTAATGCTTCTTTACAAAGAGAATAAAATATAAAGAAGGCCATAAGTGCTATTCTCCAAGAGAAAGAGAAGCTCATGAAAATTATCACAGGTATGGGAGAAGAAGTTAGATTGCAAAATTCCAAAAAGTGCCAATAAACAACTGTTCAGAAATATTGGAAGATGTCTTGGTAGGAAATATGAAGGTTATAGGATTTGACTACAGTACCATGAACAAGAAGATCAAAGTAAATCCTAAGAAGGAGAATGAGGTTCAGATGGTGGACTACATGCCTCAGCATCATACTCGACACGAGTACCCTCAGCATAGAAGTTACAAGAACTATGTCAAAAGATGTCATCGTTGTGGTAGATATGACAATATAAGACCTTTTTGTTGTAAATTACATGGATATCCCCAATTTTGTAATTATCAGCCAAGGTTCAACAAAAGAAAAGGGGAGAAATCTCAAGCTAAGAAAGTGTGGAAACTTAAGGAAACTATAAATTATATCCTAGATCGTGCTTCTCTTAGAAATACCTCAAGAGAATTTGGTATCTTGATAGTGGATGCTCACAACATATAACTGGTGAAAGGAATTATCTTTAAAAACTGCATCCCCCTTCTAATAAGTATGTCACTTTTGGAGATGGAACTAGAAGAAAAATCTTGGGGATATGCAAATCGGTAAGTCCATATATCTTGTCTAGATGATATTCTTCTTTTAGAAGGTTTAACTACAAACCTAATAAACATTAGTCAGTTATGTGATCAAGAATTTAAGGTAAATTACAACAAATTTGGATGTATAGTCTATGACAAAAATCAAGGGATTGTGATGAAGGGATCAAGATCCAAAAATAACTATTATTTATGGATGTTTCACTCTTCAACTAAGCCTAGGAGTAAGGAGGATATATCTTCTAAAAGTAATGTCAAAATCAACAATTACGGTGAATGTCTTACAAGATTCTCCAACATCCTAGCTCTTCAAAAGTCCATAAGATTGGACATTCAGTCCCACTTAAGCAAGTTGAGATCAAAAGGATACATGGAGAATTTAAGCCCACTCTTGTACTTCAAGTTACATGTATTGATAATAAGCACACATGTTAAATCAAGAATGTTAAAATAGAAATACTAAAGGGAAATATTGACTTGTGCATGGATGAAAAGTTAAAGCCAAGAAGGCATGATTTTGAAAAGTTTCTCTCTAGTAATCATTACCTCAAGATAAATAAGGAGTTTTACTTCAGATTCTATTAATTTAAAAAAACTTCTTGCCCTCGCATATATAAAGAAAATATCACCCTTGTTTTCCCTTGAACCATTCAATTTCTTCTCTCACTAATCAATCAACACTCTTTAAATTAGTCAAAAATCTGAAAATTCCAAGGCCTCTGAGCCAAATCCAGTCTCCAATGCCTATGGTGTCAATATGATTAGAGTCAATATAGGTGGAAGAGGCTCATCGATAAAACCTAAGGTTTCATAATCAAGCAAGAATGTTGATAAATTGGATGATGTATAAGATGTTGTCCCTCTTAGAATGGTTGTTCCTGTTGATATTTCTGAGAAGGTTCCCAAGCGCCATGGGTTCAAAAAACGCAGCTCAACAAAAAGGGTAAGAACCTGTGTTAAAGATACCTTTGTGCATGATCTTGATGTTATATGTAAAGAGATTGATGAATGTACTACTAAAAATGATGTTGAGTCTGGTCAAATCAACCATGGTCAACCTTCTAAACCCAATGTTGAACCATCTGGTTTGACATTTGATGACCTTCTTAATCAACCATAAGATTACCCATAACTAAAAACACTAAAGTGATTATGCATGTGCTTGATCCTATTTTGAATGAGAATCTTCAAAATAAAGAGGTTTAAATTCATAGAGAAGAAAACGAGGATGACGAAAATCCTCTTGTAGACCTCTTGAATAAAAGTGTAAGAGAAAAAGGTGCTCAAGAGCCAACTATTGGTGGTTTGAAAAGAATTGTCGAGTCTATTTTTGATAAAGCTAAAAGAAATGAGAAAAAGGTTGATACTCCCTAACACGTTGTGAAACTGATAACACCTGGGACAAGTACTTTAAAAAGGAAGGAAGATGGTCCTTATAAAATTTCCCTTGTGTAAAAATTTACTCATAAGAGGTCACCTATGAGGAAAAAGAAGAATAAGGTTGAAGGAACTTCTTCTAAGAAGAAGTCTCTCAAAAGAAAACCCACACAAACAAGTGAATCAAATACAAATTATGAAGATGATGTCTTGGATATCGTGACCACCTCAAGAAGAAAGATTGGTGGACAAAAAATTCCTACAAATATTCTTGGTGCACCTTCAGATAATATTTCTTTCCATTCAGAAGCTAATGTTCATAAATGGAAGTATGCATGTCAAAGAAGAATTAAAGTTGAGAGAGAACTTGGTAGAGATGCCTTTAAGTATAAGGAAATAGTGGATTTAGTGAAGACAACTGGGTTACTAAAGACTGCTTCTGAAATAGGATCATGTTATACAAATATGGTCAAAGAATTCATTGTGAATCTCTATGTTAATGTGAAAATGATGAAAGTTAAGAGTATATGAGAGTGACTGTTAGAGTAAGACGTGTTAAGTTCTCTCCAAATGTTATAAATGCATATTTGGATAAAAGCAAGTATGCTTCTTCATATGATATTCCTTCATTGGATCAAATATCTATGGAGATTATTGATTGACTATTTAGTGAGTATAATTTCTAACTGTTAGTGCATAGCCTATCTTGTAGTTTTAAAAGATATCAAATCATAGAGACCAATCGTCAAACCTATCGTTACTAATTATTATGGTGTTTATCTAAGGTGATTGAATTAAGAATAAAAATGATGAAGTAAATAAATTTAATAAACTCAGATGAATAACAATACTGAAATGTAATTCACATCAATCAATAGTACTCTAATTGTCTCTACTAAGATCACTTATGGGGGAAATATTTCTACTTTAAAAAGAATCAATTTAATAGAAACTATCTTTTTCGTATATTCAGAACCGAATTTACTCTCTAATTTATGTCATTCATGGAAGGTGCTTATTGCGTTAAAGTAGTAAATCTATTTTTAAGAAATTAGACTCTCAACTCATTTGAAAAGTGATTTTGTTTGGAAAGTTTAACTTTAAAGGGTTACAGGCTTTCGTTCAGGTAACCGGATCCTAAACCTATAAACACGCGCTTTCGTAAACAGTTTAAATCACTTTCTAGAAATATTAGACTTCCTAATCAATTAACAAAGTGCTTTCATGATATTTCTTAATCGAAAACAAACCAATTTTACTCTTTAGTGTTAGACAACTTTCGATCTTATCCGACATTTTCACTGTCCCACTTTCATAGAGGCAGATTAAAAAGAATTCAGCAAAACTGTGTTTAAACTAAAACAACCCACAAACGTAATCTTAAAGAAACAACATGTAGAGCATCGTCTATTGACGATCCTCACATCCCAACACTAATAAATTAGTCGTACATGTTTATGGAAAATAAAACATAAACGACTTTAAGTGAAAAGGTAAATATAATGACGGGTAAATAGATGAAGAGAATAAAAGCAAGTAAATAAGGCAGAAAAGTAAAGGCAAGACAAGTAAAGTAAATGCTGAATGAATTAAAAACATGCTCTAAACAGACTCTTGAATCTGGTACAATTGCAATAACTTGAAGTAAATCTTGACGGAATGTAAACAACAAAAATAAAGTGCTTGGAAATAAAACTTGTACATGAGTGATCTAAACTTGATATAGACTAAATCGACGGTACAATAATCTTTCGATGTGAAGAGATTATTACTTTACAATTTGACAATATATGGCTTAAGTATGCGTAAGCTTGGATGATTAAAATGGTGGAACTAGGGGGTATTTATAGGGTTACAAGAATCCTAAAAATCCCTAAAAACGCTTTAAAGTAGTGGAGAAAAAGTAGGGGTCGTTTGTGGACTCTTGGAGGCTAAGTAAAACCCATTTCCAACCGTTTGGATTTTATAAAGAGCGGTGATCGCCATGCCCTCTATGGAAAACGCCATGTGCACAAAATGGGAATGACTTAGTCATCCCACCGTTGGTACATGGACCACTCATAGCCACCTTTATGGTGATCTTCATGGTGGTCGTCTTGAGTGTAAACTTGCTCCATTTCTTCTGTTTTTCGCATGTTTTGCTTCATTTCTTCGCACACGCCTCTTAAAATGGCCAAATACCTTAAACACAAACAAACAACCGCATACTAGTGGAAATGTAAACAAAATGATATTAAAACATGCACAAATCGAGTCTAATAACAGTATAATTTGGTGTCATCAAACTCTCCCACACTTGAACCATTGTTTGTCCTCAAGAAAAATAAAAGTAAACAGTGATACTCTATAGCTATTATGGGATTAAAGGCTTTTACTTTGGACAAAGTTATATCAATAGGTATTAAATCACAAAAAATAAGAGCATCGTAATAACACATTCCATATTTTGCGATCATAAGTCTCTTTCCTATACAAACCAATTTGAATCATCTTATTATGCTTAAGCATAACTTACTCATCCCATTTTTCATCCTTTTTGATTCAGGCACAATCACTTTAAGCCTATTATCCATACATACTCATAGTAAGGCGATCAATTAGTGATTCTGATCATTTACACGGGGTTCTGGTACATAAAGTGGTGTAACCCTTTTGTTTACCCAATTGTAGTTGCGGGGGATCATATCGTAATGCACCCTACCAAGTTCAGTATCAGATACCTCTAAACCAACTAACAACAGGTTTTTATTCTATTTTTGCAGGTTTCATAACCGTTGGGTTAAGTGACCGGGTGAAGGTCACCTAACATAGAAGGTGCATTCCCTATTTTCAATTAATTAAAGCAGAAAAATTAGGACCATTCACTTATATTCACCGGCTTTCCTACGTAGAGCATGCTTAAGCCGAAGCTGACTGCTAAAATAAACTACTTAAGGACTTATTTAGGGTGATAATTTAAGGCTAAGGCATAACAATTATCCAGATCGATCTTTATAAATAAGAGACTCACAGTGTTAAAACGATACTGATATTTCTGAAGACTTCCCAAGTCTTTATAACCTGTCCTAAGCTTGTCTAATAGCCCACAAATTCAAAACAAATACGGTTTCTTTTTGTAAAGAATTTCAGTATGGCTCAAGAAATAGAAGAAATTCAACAAACAACCAAAAACTACGTATAAAGACTCGACGATATATGCAATGACTCGATAAAACAAACTAAAACAAAAAAAACTAATAAATATAATTGGAAAGCAAGTAAAGTTCCTCTCCCACACTTAAATTAAATATTGTCCTTAATGTTTTAATCTAAAGTGAAAAAGAAATGATAAAACCTCATGTCATGCTCCAAATTTGTCTAGCCCATTTTAAAATATTTAAATTATTTTTAAATTTGGTTTCATAATTTTTTTTAGATATTACTAACATTTACTTTTAACAGTAAAATATTTTGCTTATTTAAAACATATAATAATTTATTTTAAATTACTTGTATTTTTAAAAAAGTAAAATATTTTCCATCTTCATATATTTCTATATATCTTTTTATCTCAAATAGAATAACATAATATAATTGGTAAAAAATAAATCTTATAAGTACAAAGTCATGAGTTTGAATCTCACTTATTATATTTTTAACATTTATTACTCAATTAATGT
This sequence comes from Vicia faba, assembly GCA_948472305.1. Taxonomy (NCBI): domain Eukaryota; kingdom Viridiplantae; phylum Streptophyta; class Magnoliopsida; order Fabales; family Fabaceae; genus Vicia; species Vicia faba. The sequence goes on from OX451739.1 coordinate 1,029,009,907, forward strand.
CACTCTCTCATTTTTCACCGTTGCACTACACATCAACGATCTTTTTACAGCTTCACACAAATTTCAATCACACATTTTTCAAACCCTTTTCTCAAAATTTTGTTTTGGCCAATAATTAATTTATGAGACCACACCGTTTTATTTTCAATTCTATATTTTTTTCTAATTTATTTACTCTTTAAACTAAATGATGATCTTTGATGGTTCTCTTTTAAAACTTATTCATGAATACTTTTTTTGTTTAGCATCCACTAAAATTATATGATAAAAAAAAGTATGTACTGAAATTATACGATTCAAACTTTCTCACAAATTAATCCATATATTTTTCGGAATCATGCCCTTGTTGAATGATTATAATAAGTCAAATGCAGTGTAATTGGTTTTGAAGTGTTTTTGGAGAATAACTTATTTGAGAAGCTATTTTGGAAAAGCTGCCAGTATGCTGCAGGAAACCCTGTTTTGTTACTTTGTTTAGTGTTAGCAGGCACTATATATACATTTTGTAATATGTTGAATGGAATTAATGCCATATGATTTTTTACCCTCTCAATTAATCTCTATTCTCTCTAAACTTGATCTTCCCCAATCCTCTAATTTCACCAAAATTATCCATCATCTCCATTGATTCACATACAAGGTTTTGTGCTTGTTCTAACATTTGGCATCAAGAGCATTGGTTATTGATCCCAATCCGCTGCAACACCAACAATGGCTACCGTTTCCAATGATCGAATTCCCACCAATCTCCCAATTCTTGATTCGAAGAACTACGACAAATGGGCGAAACAAATGAAGGTTCTGTTTGGTTATCAAGAGGTTCTTGAGATCGTCATCAATGGAGTTACACCATTAGAGGCAGATGCTACCGATGCTCGTAGGGCTACACACAAGGAAGAAAAGAAGAAGGATTACAAAGCTCTATTCTTGATTCATTCGTGTGTTGATAACAACAATTTCGAGAAGGTTGGTGATTGTGAATCCGCAAAACAAGCATGGGAAATCTTGGAGAAAGCGTATGCCGGTGCCGTCAAAGCGAAGGTGGTAAGGTTACAAACTTACAAACGTCAATTCGAGTTAACGCAAATGGAGGACAAAGAAACGATCAACGATTACATCACGCGCATTACCCGGTTAGTCAACCAAATCAAGTCATGTGGCGAAACGATCCTCGAGCAGAATGTTGTATCGAAAGTGTTGCGTTCGTTAACATCACGTTTCGATAACATTGTTGTGGCTATTGAGGAGTCAAAGGATCTAACAACTTTGAGTAAATATGAGTTGCAAAGTTCGTTAGAGGCGCATGAACAAAGGATGGATGAGAGAAGTGCCGACAAAGCCAAAGTGGAGATCGCTTTGCAAGCGCGTTTACATGAGAAGAACAAGAGATCGAAAGGGAAGTGGACTTCAAAAAATAAGAAGAATTTTGGTGGAAAAGATCCACAAAATTCAAAGGGTGAAGGAAGCTCCAAAGATGGTAATCAAAGCGCCCACAAACCGTTTGACAAAAGTTCTGTGAAGTGTTATAATTGTCAAAAGCTTGGGCATTTTGTGAAAGAATGTCGCTCAAAACGTAAGGAAAAGGATGCGGATGAGGCGAAGGTTGCTAGGGAAGAGGTAGATGATGAAGATACCCTTCTTGTGATGATTACGGAAGAGAATTATGGCATTGTTGATGTTCCGGGCAGTAGCTACTGTGATGATAGTGTGTGGGACAGCAGCTGTACTGTTTTGGAAAGTGGCGAAAAAATGTGTTCGGATCGAAATGCATTAGTTACCGTGCGTGAGGGAGTCCAAATTAAAGATGAATGGTACTTGGATTCCGGTTGTTCAACACATATGACGGGTCGAAAGGATTGGTTTGTGCAAATCAATCAAGCGACAAAGAGTAAAGTCAAGTTTGCCGACGACACTACTTTAAGCGCCGAAGGGGTAGGAGATGTTTTGATCGGAAGGAAGAATGGAGGACAGTCGAGGATCAAAGATGTCTTGTACATACCGGGAATTAAGTGCAATCTTTTAAGCATTGGCCAATTGCTTGAAAGAGGGTACTTAATTCGATTGGAGAATAAGATGTTACGCGTTTTAGATTCAAATGGTGTGTTGATTCTAAAAGCACCGATGGCTGCCAACAGAACTTTTAAGGTTGAGTTAAAGGTTATGGAGCATCGTTGTTTAGCTACCGCGGCAAGTAGAGAGGAGTGGCTATGGCATTACCGTCTTGGTCACCTTAACTTTAGGGATCTTAAGATGTTGCAACAAAGTGGAATGGTAACGGGGCTGCCACATATTAGTGTTCCGACAGAATTGTGTGAGGAATGTGTCACATCTAAGCAACACAAGAAGGTGTTTAGCAAGGATGCAGGTCGGAGAGCCAAAGACTTACTTGAGGTGGTGTATTCCGATGTTTGTGGACCAATGCAAGTAGAGACATATGGCGGCAATCGATATTTTGTTACGTTTATTGACGATTTTAGTAGGAAGCTTTGGACTTATCTTATCAAGAGAAAGGATGAGGTATTTGGAGTGTTCAAGAGTTTCAAATCCATGGTGGAGCGTCAAAGCGGCCGGAAGCTCAAAATTCTCAAAACGGATGGTGGAGGTGAATATACCTCTAGTGAATTTGGGAAGTTTTGTGATCTTGAGGGTATTGTGCGTGAGGTGGTGCCTCCATATACGCCTCAACAAAACGGGGCTGCCGAGAGGAAAAATCGTACAATAATGAACATGGTGCGTAGCATGCTTTGTGGGAAGAAGTTACCTAAAGAATTGTGGGGTGAGGCCGTATCTACAGCCACCTACTTGTTGAATAGGTGTCCTACTAAGAAGCTGGAGAAAATCACACCGGAAGAGGTTTGGAGTGGTTTCAAACCGAGTGTGGTTCATTTGCGTGTTTTTGGATCGATTGCATATCGTCATGTACCAAATCAACTTAGAAAGAAGTTGGATGATAAAGGTGAGAAGTTGATATTTGTTGGATATCACTCTACTGGTGGTTACAAGCTGTTTGATGAGAAGAATCGGAAGATCGTGATAAGCCGGGACGTGACTTTTGATGAAATCAAAAGTGTAGTGAAATTCTGGCTGCAGATACTCAATGTCACGTTCAATGTTATGACACCGTATCTGACTTACTATATGACAGTAAATACAAAAACAATAAAGAACACAGTCAATTGTTTACCCAGTTCAGTGTGCAACAACACCTACTCTGGGGGCTACCAAGCCAGGGAGGAAATCCACTATAAGAGATGTTAATTCAGGAATAAACCAACCAGTTTATCTCCTTCACTTAAGACCTACCCAATGCAATTTCAATCTAAGTACAACTTAAACCTGAGTTCCTACTCACTCCCCCTCAATCACAGCAGTGATACATAAAACAATTTGACTAATGATTTGATGAAGACACTCTTCAAAAACATACACTTGATCAAGCTTCACAGCTTTTTAATCAAGTAACACAACCACTCTTGCTTCACAGCTTTGAGTGATACACAACTAACTTGACTCTGCTTCACAGCTTTAGTCAAGGAACATTCAAACACTCTTGCTTCAAAGCTTTGAGTGCTACACAACCCTTACAATTAAAAACCTATTCCAAGTCACTTATCACAATGATAATTGCTTGGAGTACAATAATTAAACCTATACAGATTATAAATGATCTTCTGATCAAAAAGGGATTCCTTGCAAAACAGCAGCTCTGGTTAATATATAGCAGCTGCAACTTCAGTTAGGGTTTCCACAAAAACCTAGGGCTAATTCCGTTTGACCTTAAGACTAGGTCACAGGACTTTATTAACCAGGTTAGGGTTGAGCTAGGTTACTCCTCAGAAAACGCAGGATTCTGTTCTGGAAAGACTGAGTTATTTTCCTGAAAAAACTCAGAATTAACCAACCTGCATATCTGTTAGTTCAGAACAGGATGTCTTAACATCTGTTATGACATCTGAAAAACCTGTCTACTGATTTAGGAAAATGTGATCATTTTGCAAAATGCTCAGATACACACTTATAAACATCAGTACCTGAATTACAATATTTTTCTGCAAAGGTACCTAATATTTCAGTACAAACTAAACTAGAATGTTATGACATCAGTCATGACATTCACACATACACTTGGGTTTTACCAAAAATGCAAGCAAATACCTAAACAACTACAAACTCCCCCTTTGGCAGATTTTTGGCTAAAGACCCTAAGCAATCAGAGATAGATAGCAGCAGAAATAAATGACTGCAGAAAAATAGAATGTCTAATTGAGCAAGTACTAATTAAGTAAGTACCAAAATATTCTCCCCCTCTTTAGCCACAAATGGGCCAAAGATACATGTTTATAAAGATTATACAGTTATCCAAAAAGATAATAAGAGCAACAAAACAAATTCTGAACACACTTCCAAACTCCACCAGATATCAGCACCAACCAGCCACACCACTAAACAGCAACCAACCTTCAAGCACTGTCATCAGACTCAGAGGAGCTAGTTTCTTCAATGTTGAGATGACCTTCAGCTTCTACACCTTCTTCCCTTCTGTTTTCTTCAGCTTCCTCCTTTTCTAGCCTGGCAATTAGGATTTCTAGGGTCTTTTTCCTAGCATCCAGCTCTTTGCAAGTCTCTTTTAAAACAGCTATGACATCAGATGTCTTGGACTGGGTCTTCACAGACGATGTCTCAGTTGATGTTATGACAATATCTGGAGCATGAGATCCCTGAAACAGTTTGTAGTGCAAGCCAAGGGCAGAAGCTCTTTGGCAGGCTGTATCTCTTGCCATAAGGATATCAGGGTATTGTGCAAGGATAATTCCACAAAGGAGGGAGGGAAAGGCTATTGGTCCTTTGACAGCATAACTACCAGCATGCTTTAAAGTTTGTTCAAAGATGTACCTGCCATAGTCAAAGGCAGTCTTGGTTCCCACAGCATAAATAAATCTCCCCAATCCTGTGGAGATAGTTGATTTATGATTTGTAGGCACCCAGTTGGCTGCACCTATTTTATGCAGGATGGCAAATTTCATGCTGAGTTTGCTGGCATTCAGCTTGCCTTTCAAGGGCCAGAACTTCACTTGCCTGGCTGTGATGGTTTGACAAACTTCATTGTCAGTGGCCTCCAGATCAGGACAATCCTCATTTGTTCTTCCAAGAAATTTGTTAATTTCTGATGGAGAGAACTTGACCCTTCTTCCTCTAACAAAAACACTTTCAAAGTCAGCTGACCTTCCATCAGCACAAGCATTAGACAAGTTCACTACAAACTCCTTGACAAGATTTTCATAACACTTGTTAAATTTTGTCACTGTCTTCATCAGTCCAGCATTCTTGATCAGGTCCATGATGTCTTTGCACTCCAAGGAATCATTGTTGAGTTCTCTTTCTAAGGCTATTCTTTTTAAGCAAACATACCTCCATCTGTTTGCATTGTCAGGATGATGAAAAGAGATGTTGTCTGTTGGGACTTCAGGTACTCTAGCAATTTTGCTGGAGGGGAGCTTCCTTCTGATAGGAGTTTCTTCAATATCAATCTCAAATTCTGATTCCTCATCAGAATCAGAAGATTCAGGTTCTTTTCTCTTCTTAGAGATTGGTTGTCTAGCAGTATGCACCTGGGCCTTCTTCCCTTTTGTCTGAATACTTTTCTCAGTCATGCCTTCAGCCTTGGATTTCTTAGCAGTAGGTTTATCTTTGGACACACATTTTGCATCATTCTGATTACTCTTTCTTTTCATCAATCTCCTAGCTATGCTAGGGTTCACATTAGCAATCAGATCATTATCTGAGTAATCCTCATCCACATCAATGATAGGTGGATCAGCAGCCTTTTCTGAAGGGTTCTGAATGTTGTCTTTTTGTGTCACAACATTATCAGTGACATCTACATTCTCAGAGACTTCCACATTTGGGCTTTCTGATTGATTTAAAGGGACAGAAATCCCCGGTACAGGTTGGTTTCCGCTTAGTATACTAGTAACAAGCCTAGCAATAGCTTGATGAACTTGAACTGTTCCTTCTCTATTTGGTACAGAAGAAGAAGGATGAGAAGGATTACCAGAGGTTGCAGCTTGAGCTCTTCCTGCATGTCTAGTTCTTAGCTTTTTGACTTTGGCTGGGTCAGTTGCCATCTCTCTGAGAGGAGTGACCTCAAGAACTTCAGATTCTATGCATGTGGTGATTGCTCTAGAGTCTTGGTCAGATGATGAAGATGATGAGGATGATGAAGTCGCCTTGGTTGAAGACGATGTCTGAGACATTTTGATTGACTTTGAGTAACGGTAGCAATTTGAGAAAAATCTTTGATTGAGAGGAGGAAACAGGTTGCAAAGACGAGAGTGGTAGGAGGCAAAAGAGAGTCTTTTCAACTTCTTAAGGATTTTGAACGAATTGGGAAAACATATGATTAACCCACTAACAATAGACTTAATAAAATTAACTCCTTCAACCTTTGTTTTAAGCAAAATTAATTGCTATAATTTCTCATGTTGGTAAATACCCAACCTGCCCCTCAAATTTTCAAGTTTATTTCCAACAAGAGCCTTGGTAGAAGAATCAGTCAGCTGAAGCTCAAAGAAACTATGTTCCAGTTTAAATGACTTCTTCTCTATAGAGTCAATGTGCTTGTTCCTGTTATGCTGAATAGGGTTCAAGGAAATATTGATTGTATTCAGATTGTCACAACACAATGTCACAACATCTTGTGAGACATTATACTCAGTGAGCATCTGTTTTGACCAGATATTTTGAGAACAGTTTTTCCTAGCAGCAACTATTTCCGCACAGAGTTGGGAAGGCATTCTTTTGATATGAATCATAGTTCTGGTTGATTCTTGACTAATTTTCTTTTTGTCCAGTCCATTTTGATGGAGAGTTATAGGAGAGGAGAATTCAAGCCTCATTTCTTCAGGGAAATAGAATTTATTAGACTTGTTATTTCCAACATCCTTGTCAAGATAACTTATGGTTCTGACAACACATCCTTCTTCAAGTTTATTTGCCACATCACAGACATTATCAACCTGTAGTCTTGGAGTTCTTCTGACTGCTTCCATAGAAATAGCTCTTTTCATTCTTCTTAGATGAAGAGGACCAAGCTTATGCTGCCACAGTTTCATCTCTTTTTCTTCTTTGGTAATTGGAAACATAGTGGAGATATCAGTGTTCTCAGGCTGCCACAAGTAGCAGTTATCTTTGGATCTGATTCCTCTCATTACAACTTCTAGTTTTTCATTAATTACTAGACATTCAGATTTTGAGAAGTTGACCTTGAATCCTAGATCACATAATTGACTGATGCTAATGAGATTAGCAGTCAACCCTTCTACCAGCAGTACTTTATTCAGACTTGGAACTCCAGTGCAGTCCAAATTACCAACTCCTTTGACTTCACCTTTAGCACCATCTCCAAAGGTCACAAAACTGGTGGTGTGAGGCTTAACATTAGCTAGGAGATTTTTGATTCCAGTCATGTGTCTGGAACATCCACTGTCAAAGTACCAGCCTTCCTTTGCAGACACTCTCAGGGAAGTATGGGCTATCAGGGCAGTAGCCTTTTTCTTCCAATGAGGAGTATGTGGTACCCTTTTTGGCTTAGGTTTAGCACCTGAGTTTTGATTAGGGTATCCATGCAATTTGAAGCAGAAGGGCTTTATGTGTCCATACCTCCCACAATGATGACATCTCCATCTTTGGTATTTTTTCTTCATGTATTTCTGATGTTGACAGTTGTGTTGAGACATCTGCTTTGACAATTGTTTAACATGCCTGATCTTCTTGTCTGCACCAGATTTCTTAGCTTCCACAAATCCTAGACCAGATTTGTTTCCCACATTTTGTCCAACTTGAAGGATCTCTTCCAATTTATCTGATCCATTGGTCAACATCTTGACAGATTTTGTCATTTGGTTCAGTTGTGAGTTCAGTAATTGAACTTCCCCTTCTAGGTGACTTATAGTTTCAACATCTGCCCTTTTTTCAGCCTCCAGCTTTATAATGAGTTTTGATTGTTTCTCATTCTGCACACAGACTTCAGCACTTCTGATACACAATTTCTTGTAGGTATCAGCCAGTTCTTCAAATGTCACTTCTTCATCACTAGTGTCACTTTCAAAAGTACAAACACTAGTTAGAGCAGTAACTAGTTTGGCAGATTCTTCTTCAGAATTACTTTATGAATCATAGTCAGACCAAGTAACAGTCATTCCTTTCTTTTGTTTCTTAAGAAAGGTAGGACATTCAGCTCGAATATGTCCATATCCTTCACATCCATGGCATTGAATACCTCTGCCTTGGTTTCCCTTTTCTTCTGACCTTGGTCTTCTGCTGGAACTGTCAATGTCAGAGGGAATGTTATGAACATTAGACCTTGACTTTGGATCCATTCTTTTGATGAGCTTATTGAACTGTCTTCCAAGCATGGCAATAGCTTCTGAAATATTTTCTTCTTCATCCTCTTTGTTTTCAACATCAGTGTTGGATACAAGTGCTATGCTTTTGTTCTTCTTGTCACCATTATCAGTGATCCCCATCTCAAAAGTCTGAAGAGATCCAATAAGTTCATCCACTTTTAACTTGCTGATGTCCTGGGCTTCCTCTATGGCAGTTACTTTCATTGCAAATCTTTTAGGCAAGGATCTGAGAATCTTCCTCACCAGTTTTTCTTCTGACATCTTTTCTCCCAGTGCTCCTGAGGTGTTGGCAATCTCCAAGATGTTCATGTGAAACTCATGAATGGTTTCATCTTCCATCATTTTTAGATTCTCAAACTTGGTAGTCAACATCTGAAGCCTTGACATTTTTACTTTGGAAGTGCCCTCATGAGTAGTTTTGAGAGTGTCCCAAACTTCCTTGGCCAGTTCATATTGATGTACTAGTCTGAAAATGTTTCTATCAATTCCATTGAACAAGGCATTTAAAGCTTTGGAATTTCCCAGAGCTAACTCATCTTCTTCTTTACTCCAATCTTCCTCAGGCTTCAGACTGATTGTCCCATCTTTCTCAGTTATGGTGGGATGGATCCATCCTTTGTCAGCAGCTCTCCAAGCCTTTTTGTCCAGAGATTTTAGGAAGGCAATCATACGAGGTTTCCAGTAGTCATAATTAGTTCCATCCAGAATGGGTGGTCTATTTCCAAAAACTCCTTCTTTGTCCATAGTGCCAGAAAGTGATATCCCTAGATCTCACCCAGTAATACAGGCAGGGTGCCTGCTCTGATGCCAATTGAAATTCTGGCTGCAGATACTCAATGTCACGTTCAATGTTATGACACCGTATCTGACTTACTATATGACAGTAAATACAAAAACAATAAAGAACACAGTCAATTGTTTACCCAGTTCAGTGTGCAACAACACCTACTCTGGGGGCTACCAAGCCAGGGAGGAAATCCACTATAAGAGATGTTAATTCAGGAATAAACCAACCAGTTTATCTCCTTCACTTAAGACCTACCCAATGCAATTTCAATCTAAGTACAACTTAAACCTGAGTTCCTACTCACTCCCCCTCAATCACAGCAGTGATACATAAAACAATTTGACTAATGATTTGATGAAGACACTCTTCAAAAACATACACTTGATCAAGCTTCACAGCTTTTTAATCAAGTAACACAACCACTCTTGCTTCACAGCTTTGAGTGATACACAACTAACTTGACTCTGCTTCACAGCTTTAGTCAAGGAACATTCAAACACTCTTGCTTCAAAGCTTTGAGTGCTACACAACCCTTACAATTAAAAACCTATTCCAAGTCACTTATCACAATGATAATTGCTTGGAGTACAATAATTAAACCTATACAGATTACAAATGATCTTCTGATCAAAAAGGGATTCCTTGCAAAACAGCAGCTCTGTTGAATATATAGCAGCTGCAACTTCAGTTAGGGTTTCCACAAAAACCTAGGGTTAATTCCGTTTGACCTTAAGACTAGGTCACAGGACTTTATTAACCAGGTTAGGGTTGAGCTAGGTTACTCCTCAAAAAACGCAGGATTCTGTTCTGGAAAGACTGAGTTATTTTCCTGAAAAAACTCAGAATTAACCAACCTGCATATCTGTTAGTTCAGAACAGGATGTCTTAACATCTGTTATGACATCTGAAAAACCTGTCTACTGATTTAGGAAAATGTGATCATTTTGCAAAATGCTCAGATACACACTTATAAACATCAGTACCTAAATTACAATATTTTTCTGCAAAGGTACCTAATATTTCAGTACAAACTAAACTAGAATGTTATGACATCAGTCATGACATTCACACATACACTTGGGTTTTACCAAAAATGCAAGCCAATACCTAAACAACTACATGCAGAAACAGCAGCAGAAAATCAGCAGCAGCAGTTTTTTGAAATCTCTGATCCGGAGTTGTCTGATGCCGCTGTACCAGCACCTACAGCAGCTGAAAACAATGTTGTGAATGAGGGTAGACCAACAAGGCATAGAGGTATGCCTCAAAGACTCCGAGATTGTGAACTGTTCCGAGATAGTGAGATCAACAATGATGGTGATCTTATTCATTTCGCTTTAATGGCCGAATCTGAACCGGTAAATACGGAGGAGGCATTAAGCGATCCAAAATGGATGTGTGCAATGAAGGAAGAGTTGAAATCGATTGAGAAGAACAATACTTGGGTGTTGGTTGATTTACCGAAAGATAAAAAGGCGATTGGTGTGAAATGGGTTTACAAAGTAAAAGCAAATCCGAAAGGCGAGATAATCAAGCATAAGGCTCGATTGGTAGCAAAGGGATTTTTGCAAAAAGAAGGCATAGACTTTGATGAGGTATTCGCACCGGTTGCAAGGCATGAAACCATCCGGTTAGTTGTTGCGATTGCAAATAACAACAGCTGGTCGTTATATCAAATGGACGTCAAATCGGCGTTTTTGAATGGTCCATTGGATGAGGAAGTGTATGTTGGACAGCCACCTGGTTTTGTGATACAAAATCAAGAGGAAAGGGTCTACAAATTAAGGAAGGCACTCCATGGTTTGAAACAAGCTCCAAGAGCTTGGAACAAACGCATAGATGTTTTTCTTATCAACATTGGTTTCAAGAAGTGCGTATCCGAACACGGTGTGTATGTGAAGTCGGATAAAAGCAAATGAGTAATCATACTTTGTCTTTATGTGGATGATTTGTTGATTACGGGCAGTTGTGAAAAGTACATTTCAAAGTTCAAAGAAGAGCTTATGGGGGAGTTTGAAATGAGTGATCTTGGCTCTATGAAATACTTCTTAGGCATAGAGTTCCAAAAAACAAAGTTGGGACTGCTCATGCATCAAAGAAGGTATGCAATGGAGATTTTGAAGAGGTGTGATATGGAGCATTGTAATGCTGCCACAACACCAGCCGAGGCACGTTTACAGCTGTCCAAGAGTGAAGATGAGCAAGATGTGGATCCTACTCAATACCGGAGATTGATAGGATCATTGCGTTACTTGTGCAATACGCGGCCAGATTTAGCGTTTAGTGTCAGTATTGCAAGTAGGTTCATGGAGAGGCCGAAGGTATCACACTTGGCAGCGGTTAAGAGGATCCTTAGATATGTGAAAGGTACTCTTGGCTGTGGGATTTTATTTCCTGCAAGTGACATGGGCAAAAGTTGCGAATTACTCGGATACACCGACTCCAATTGGTGCGGAGATAAGGACGATCGGAAATCAACGGCCGGTTATGTTTTTATGTTCGGAGGAGCACCAATCTCTTGGTGTTCTAAAAAGGAGCCGGTGGTTGCTCTCTCTTCTTGTGAGGCGGAGTATATCGCAGCTTCGTTATGTGCATGCCAAGCTGTGTGGCTAGTGAATCTGCTGTGTGAGCTGGACAGCAACACGAGAGGAGTTGTTCTGCTGTTGGTGGACAATGTTTCAGCCATCAACCTTGCTAAGAATCCCATAGCACATGGGAGGAGCAAGCATATTGAGATGAGATTCCATTACTTGAGAGATTTAGTAAGTTCTGGACAGTTACGTTTGAGCTACTGCAGAAGTGAAGAACAGGTCGCGGACTTGTTGACGAAAGCGGTTACGAATGATGTTTTCAAGCGACTCGTGGTGAGGTTGGGCATGAAGAACATTGAGCATTTGACTTAAGGTGGTGTGTTGAATGATTAGAATAAGTCAAATGCAGTGTAATTGGTTTTGAAGTGTTTTTGGAGAATAGCTTATTTGAGAAGCTATTTTGGAAAAGCTGCCAGTATGCTGCAGGAAACCCTATTTTGTTACTTTGTTTAGTGTTAGCAGGCACTATATATACATTTTGTAACATGTTGAATGAAATTAATGCCATATGATTTTTTACCCTCTCAATTAATCTCTATTCTCTCTAAACTTGATCTTCCCCAATCCTCTAATTTCACCAAAATTATCCATCATCTCCATTGATTCACATAGAAGGTTTTGTGCTTGTTCTAACAGCCCTGGTTATATTTTTTCATTCTTATCATCACTAATCTCCTAAAACTTCACCACACCACTATTTTTAACTTGGAAAAATCACTAACCAAAATCCAAATTTTCTCTTCTAAATAAATCATAAACAACAACCGTTTAACAAAAACTCTATTTTATCTATAAAATTTCAACCATAAATCAAATCGGAAGCAGCCACTACCCTGACCTTAATCGGGGACACCATAGAGGTTCTATTTGTTCTTGTTCCTATTTGTACTTATTGGGTGATTGTGTGTGTATTGCACTTTTTATTTTTAGTTAGGTGATTTCTTCCAAGTAAAATTCTAATTTTAAGTAGCTTAATAGTTAGAAATTAGGATTTTTGTTTTTATTAGGTTATTCTAATTTAGCTTTATATAAATGATATGGAAACTTAAGAAACAATAAAAGTACAAAAAATATTAAAAAAAATACTAACTTGTACATAATTAAACTTTTTTAATCAATTTTAAAAAAAATCAAATTAATTAAATACTTTTATAAATAATAAGATTACACATCTTCGAATGATTAATTGGTCGACTTGACGTCGTATTAATTAATTATCCAAATCAAAACAATTAAAATTCACGTGAATCTTAGTTTTGCTCAATGCAATAATCAAACGTTATCGCTCAATACGATAAATAAATCGAACTAATTACTTTGTTCAACGCAATTTAATTCCAATAAAGATCAATTCTTTATCATTCAAAACAGCTAACCAACAACAAAACATTTTTTTCACTAACTTAATAAAATTCAAGATCATTTTCAAAAAAGGATTAAATAGCACTGTCTTCAAACTTAACTGCGAATTGCGTCTATGTTCACTCAACTTTTCAAACTCAGACAAGGTTCAAGGATAAATTCGAAAGCAATTCTATGCAATTCTCTAAAAAACACTAACCAAACACTACGAACTAAGGCGAGTCCCTTAACTAAAAAACTAAATATTTTTTTCAAACACTTTAACAATGACATACCTTTAAATAGAAGTTCCTAATTTACCCCTAGACCTAAAAGCAGAGCCCCTTGAGAACAAGGGAGATGAAAGGTGCCTAATACCTTCCATTCATCTAATTGACTTACAAATTTAGAATCTCTGCACGAATTAGGGTTATCCGTTAAATCCCGTCCTTAGGACAAAAATTAATGGTGGCGGCTCTTTATTTTTTTGCCGGTTACGACACCTGGTGTGTAATCAGATTAGGAGCCTCGACGGCCTTGAGCTCTCCTTAATGAATAAATCTCCTAGAAGAGGTGGTCCACCTGCTCTGTTAATTTGTCAATTTGATCCTTTTGGTCATGACGAAGGGCCATGATCTCTCTTCTTAATCTGTGAAGCTCATAGTCAACATTATTCGTATCAGAAAAATATGAGGAAGAGGGTCATAGAGGCATATCTAAGTAAGGAGAACGTTAAATCTCAGGTTCGGTAGGAGTCTCAGGTGCTGATGGGTTCTCGCCTAGGTTATGGACACTAGTAAACTTGTGGTTAGGTAAGGTGAAGTGGTGGATTACTTCATGGTTAATGATAATTTTGAAAAGGTCAGGTCTCTCTTGCCTAAACTATAGTTTAGGTAATGTTCAATATTTATCAGGTTATAACAAAAGGTGGGGGTTAGGTGAGCTACACGACTACGTAGGCCTAGGGCTATAGCAATATGGGTAACTAATCTACCCACCAAAAATATACTATATCGTATGATTAGAAACCTTATTAAGATTTTTCAGTAGGAAGGTTGCAGAGTTTATAGGGCGTTCATGGAAAATAATTTGGATGTAAAACATCTCCTCTTTGCTCACACAAGTTTGGTTTTTAGTTTTTCTAAAAAATGTTTGGGTGGCGATTGTAATTTTTGTTGGCAGCAATTTTAGTAAAACAATGCGTTGGTAATGTTTTGCTTAATGTCTTGACATTTGAAGTAAATCATCTCAATTGATTTTGAATGTCGTCAAAGCAGATGTCTAAACATCTCCCTTCTGATCTAACGTGTTTTTTCAGATTTTCTATTTCCTGTTTTTAAGCGCGCCTTATTCAGGTTTTGTGGTTTATAACTTACAAAAAATATGGAGTAATATTTTTCGACCAGTCTTATCTTTATGGATTATATCTTGGCCTACTCTCATGGAGATATTCAAGGGATTCAATATATTGCAATATTTGTTTTTCAGCCCAAGCCCATAAAGAAGCTGTTGCGCCTTTATAAGGACTTGCAACCTTATTCGTACAACAACAACAATTGAAGAAAAATATATTCTTTGTGTTTAAAAGTATGAATCTGTTAATTGTAATACACTCTAGTATTGTTTCAATACTTGAGTTGTAATTTGTTAGTTGAGTTGTAAATTGTGGATCATTCATAAGCTTTTAAGTATTGAATGATTGAAGTTTTTTCAAACTTAATAATTATGTTATTTTTTACTGTTAGTGATTGAAGGGATTTGAGGAGGATCTCATACCTAGGTGTGTCTTAGGTAGAAGTATAGCACGGGTAGTGATTGAGTGATCATATCGTAAACTGGTTATTTACTGAGGGTCTATGAATTAATATTATTTAGTAGACTTATCCCTAGCTTGGTAGCCTCTAGAGTAGGTGTTGTTGTACACATAATTGGGTTAACAATCTCTTGTGTTTTTATTGCTTTTATATTGTTGCATTTTATATTATACTCATGTGAAATCAAGCGTCTCAAATAAACCTTTTGTTTTGATGAAGACAAACCATGGCTAACAAAAGAAGGCAAATACTTTGGTCAAGCATCTAAGCATCTAAGGATGATATCTTCAATCAAAGCTCTCAACATCTTTTGAAGGTACAATAATATTATCTACTTTGATCTTAAGATATAGATGCTCAAAAATGAAAAAGAAATGTTTAAAAATCATTCTCAAGCCTTTCAAAGATTAATTTTCATTTTTCATATGCATGCAATTGATTTACATCTCAGTGCAATCGATTGCACTCTTTAAAAATTCCAAAACTTTTGCTTATGTTTCTTGATGCAATCAATTACATAGTTTGTGCAATCGATTGCACACTTAAAATTTTCAAAACAATTGATTTTGTCTTAGCATGCAATCGATTACATAGTTGGTGCAATAGATTGCACTCAGTTAAATTTTGCTACTGACTTAGCCTGCAATCGACTACATTGTTGATGCAATTGATTTCACTCTTTTAAAGTATCTCAGATATCTGTGTCGTGACATCTCCTTCGGCATCACATATCTGATACCAGAATTTCAATTGGTATTAGAGACAACATCTTGCTTTGTATCTAGGTGAGATCTAGGGAAGATACTTTCTGGTACTATGGACAAGGAAGGAGGATTTGTGAGCAGACCACCCATTCTGGATGGAAGAAATTATGACAATTGGAAACCACATATGGTGGCCTTTCTAAAATCTCTAGACAGCAGGGCTTGGAAAGCTGTCTTAAAAGGATGGAAACACCCTATCAAATTGGGAGAAGATGGAGAACCTACTTCTGAGTTAAAGCCAGAAGAAGATTGGTCTAAACAAGAGGATGAAATTTCACTTGGAAACTCTAAAGCCTTGAATTCTATATTCAATGGAATTGACAAGAACATTATCAGATTAGTGAACACATGTGAAGTAGCTAAGGATGCCTGGGGGATTCTTCAATCCACCCATGAAGGCACATCCAAAGTTAAGATGTCAAGACTTTAATTGCTCACCACCAGATTTTAAAATGAAGGATGATAAAAGTCTTAATGACTTCCATATGAACATTCTTGAGATTGCTAATGCATCTAGTGTTTTAGGAGAAAAAATACCCGAAGACAAATTGGTGATAAATATGCTTAGGTCTCTCCCCAAGAGATTTGATATGAAAGTGACTGCCATAGAAGAAGCACAAGACATTGAAAATATGAGAGTGGATTAACTTGTTAGATACCATCAGACATTTGAATTAAGCATTAATGAAAGATCTGAAAAGAAGAACAAAAGCATAGCTTTTGTAACTAATGTTGAAGATGAAGATGAGGATTATGATCTGGATACAAATGAAGGAATATCTAATGCTTTAGTTCTGGTTGGAAGACAGTTTAACAAAGTGATAAAGAAGATGGATAGGAACCCAAGATCAAATGTCAAGAACATCTCATCTGACATCCATAAGTCAAACGAGTTTGGAAGAAAAAGGGCTGAAGAAAAATCCACTCAAGGGAAGGGAATACAGTGTCATGGATGTGAAGGTTTTGGTCACATTAGAGCTGAATATCCTACATATCTTAAGAAATAGAAGAAGAATCTATTTGTTACTTGGTCTGAAGAGGATTCTGAGAGTGATCTTGAAGAGGAATCTTCCAAGTATTTTAAACCATTGACATGCAAATATGTTTCTGATGAAGATTCTAGTGATGGCGAACTAACCTTTGATGAGTTAGCTGCCTTGTACAGAGAACTGTGTCTCTGAAGTGCAGAAGTTTTCCAAGAAGGGGAGAAACAGAAAGCTCTCACAACTCAGCTAAAGACAGAAAGGAAAGAGCATCTGAAAACTATCTCTAGTCTGGAAAGTGAAGTGACTTCTCTGAATTCGAATCTTGACAGAATGGTAAAATTATTCAAGATGCTAAATAATGGGTCTGACACATTAGATGAAATTCTTCAAGTGGGAAGAGTGACAGGAGACAAGAATGGTCTAGGGTTTAATGATAAAAAGGAACCTTATTCAAAAGAACCTTCATCAGATTCCACTCATGCCTAGTCTAAACCAAATATGTCGAATCAAATGTCTCAACATCATGGCAAGAAAAAATTTAATCACACCAGAGAGAAATTCTAGCCCTGGAAGTGTCACCATTGTGGAAGGTTTGGTCACATAAGACCTTTCTGTTTTAAGTTGTATGGGTACCCTAAAACTGCTCCTCTTCCCAAGACTGATCAGATCTCCCAAAATAGCAAAAAGAAGAAATAGTGGGTTCCCAAGACTATTGTTGCTGGTCTAATAGCTCAGACCTCTCTCAAAGCCTCAACCAAATATAACTGGTACTTTGATAGTGTTTATTCTAGACACATGACATGTGTTAAGAATCTGTTGGTAGATATCAAATCTCAATCCACCAGTTATGTGACTTTTGGTGATGGAGCCAAAGGTGAAATCAAAGGAGTTGGAAAGCTGGAACTTTCAGGAGTCCCAAAACTTGATAATGTGTTACTTGTTAAAGGGTTAACAACTAACCTAATAAGTATAAGTCAACTGTGTGATCAAGGGTTCAAAGTAAACTTCACCAAGACAGAATGTATCGTTTTCAATGAGAAGAACCAGATTTATTTTTGCACCCCCAAATTTGCTCCAATACAGGGCCATTTCTAAACTTTTCCCTTATATCCTTTATTTTTAATTATTTGATCTTTGTTTTATATTTCAGCATATATTTAAAATTGCAAATAGGTTAATATTTGTTTTAAATAATTATTAACTTTAAAATAATTTTTGTTTGACATTATTAATTAAATTATTAATTAATTTTATCAAATGAAAAGAGTTTTAACTTAAATAATTATTTAACGGTTTGGACTTGTATTGTGTGATTTAAATGTTTATTATCACCCCCATTCATTAATTTGTACCCCCATTCCCGAAGCTTTATAATAGCGTAGAATTTCAATTTCCGTATTTTACTGTTTTACTTATTACTGTATAGTAATTAGGCGTGCGTGGAAAGATTTAAAATCAATCGCTAGATAACCTAATTTCAAAGACAAAATTAATTTGATTCAAACACACTTTTCACACACGCACCTCTAGGGTAACCTCGCTTGTTGCTTCGGAAATACGGTCATGTCCCTCGAATATGGGACGCTTTAGCAATGCTCTTCGATAAAAAAAGATCGTAGTCCCTCGATGTCCCTCAATGTTGCCTTCGGTAAAACGATCTAGTCCCTTACGAAAATTGCTAAAGCGTCTTATAAGTTGCTTTCGATGACTATAAAATTGACCCACGCCTGTCCCTTCACATCCAACGATGGGGCTTCTTACCAAATCAATGGTAAGATAGCAACATCTAAAGGAAGAAGAAAAGAACATTTAAGACCTTTCAAGTAGGTAGATTCGCTCATAGTTACTCGCTTGCTCACGACAAAAACATTTTCATACTAATGCTTTCATCTCAAAACATTTTCAAAAGATAAAACATTTTGTATACATTCTTATAGAGACGAGAACCATTGCAAAAACATCTTTTCAAAACCACTTTCAAAAAATACATTCCACAAACACATCTTTGAACTATTTTCCGAAATAAAACTTTGTACGCGTTCTTATAGAAACGAGAACCATTACAAAGACATTTTCAAAATACTTTCAAAGCCCAAATCACAAGCACATTGTCAAAGCAAAAGTACATGATCTAGCGAGTAACTAAGAGCCCGTAGATAACTACAGATGAAAAGGGTGCTAATACCTTCCTTTTTCATAATCTACCCCCCGAACCCGAGAAATAATCTCGAAAGGTCTTTCCTGTGCTTTTTTACCTTTCCTTTTGGATAAAAGAAAAGTCGGTGGCGACTCTTGCTAACCGCACAAATGCGATCAAAACGCAAAACTTCAAGTCAGTTCTCCCACCGTATCACAAAATTGGCGACTCTGCTGGGGACTATAAGCTAAAAGCGAGGTTACCTTAGGGTTAGATCACTTTTTATTTGTTTCTTTGTATGCTCTTTGTATTGGGCTTACTTTGGTCCTTCACCCGGATTTGGGACACCTCTTTAGGTAAATAGCAATAGATTATGGAAACTGTACGGCGTAGACCGATATGGTTGAAACAATGGCTATGTTAGTGTGACGCATTTGTAGGTACCGGTATCCCTCGTGGTGAATCAAGGAGAATACGGGGCCGCTGAGTGGCGTCATGAAGCACTAACTGACTTTAGAACCCTAATTGAATAAACTTGGCCATTAGGATGTAGTGGGATAACCGATTTCAATGTAGAGCTGAAAATTGGTTGATACTCGATAATACACTCATTGAGGCTGGACTTTTGGGATATCTCGGCCGCAAGAAAAGATTGTTATGCTGAGACAATGCCTAAGAGAAAGATCAGTGATATTGAGATCCTTTAGAACCCGATCATTATTACTAGGACAGGTTGAGCCCACTAAACTTCAAGAGGGTACTTACCTATAAAACCCATGCAAGCCTAAACATAGGGACCTGTTTGCTGTGTGTATATATTTACTTGTACATAACATCATAAACATCATAAGCATCATGTGCATGCTTACTAACCATTTCAAGGATTTAGAAATTTATCTTTGTTTTTGTTTTGTAGGTCATGAATTCCATCTGAAGAAACTCCATCCGAATCAGCTTTGTAAAAGCATACCCTCAACTTCAAGAGTTAGCCTCAAGAGTTTCTGAGGATTCTCCTTTTACCAAGAAATATGGTCGACTCCTCAGTTTGGCTACATCCCGTTTCCCAGAAGAGATGATGTGTGTACTATTCTAATTCTTTGATCCCGTACATCATTGTTTTACTTTCCCGGACTATTAGTTGGTACCTACACTGGAAGAGTTCTCTCTACTCTTAGGGGTGCTCGTGCTTGATCATATACCATTCATTGGTCTAGAAGGGATTCCAAAACCTGAAGTCATCGCCGAAGCTTTGCATATGAAGAGAGCCGACATCATAGCCAATTGGGAGACAAGAAGCGGGGTTAAAGGCTTCCTAGCAAAATTTCTATTAGAGAAGGCTCGTGCATTCTGGGACGACATGGATTTACAAGCTTTTGAAGATATCCTGGCTCTTCTCATTTATGGGTTGGTTCTGTTCCCCAACTCAGACCAATTCATAGATGTTAATGCCATCAAAGTCTTTCTCTCTTGCAATCCCGTACCTACCTTACTGGGAGACATCTTGCATTGCCTTCATACCCGCACCATGAAGAAAAGAGGTACTCTCTTGTGTTGCATCCCCCTACTAGCTAAGTGGTTCACTTTACACCTACCCCAATCAGTATTGAAGAACAAGCAAAGACTGACATGGTCTCAAAGGATGATGTCTCTCACCTATTCTGACATCCGTTGGTGTTCAAGATCCTTGGAAGATGTCTCTATTATTGACCTCTGTGGGGAATTCCCTAACGTCCATTTGCTTGGTATTAGGGGAGGTATCACCTATAATTCCTGCTTAGCTCTTCGACAGTTTGGGTATGCCCGAAGAGACGGCCCTCATGAGATGCTCATTCAAGGTCTGGTGTTCGACCATGACAAAGAAGACCAAGGTTATCAGAATATCAATTTGGGGGAGATGGAAATCATATTTGGGGCTTGCCCTATTCAAATCTCTGTAGTCCACACACATTTGCACTTTGCCGTCTTTCTTGGGTACGGGAACAACATTGGCAACCCATTGGGGATAAGAGGTGACAACCAAGAATCCAGCATTAAATTGCTTTATGACATATGCTTTAATATTTTATGACATATCAGGCCTCATGCGGTAAACCTTTTGCTTTACTGGAGGACAATCTTCTCTTGTAGGCAGACGATGTACCACAATGTCTGTATCAAGTCCCGACATGTCTTCGTACGACCAGGAAAAGACCTCAACATAATCGTGGAGCAACTGAATCATACGCTCCTTGACACTGGGTTCCAGATTGGCACCCACATTGACCTCCTTTTTGTCCTCCTCAGTACCTAAGTTAACTGCTTCGACCGACTCTTCGTGAGGCTGAATGATCCTTTCTTCCTGTTGCAACAACCTGGCCAATTCCCCTGGCACCTCACAATCTTCCTCACTTTCGTTGTCGGCTTGGTTGATCGGATTTTCAAAGTCACAATAGGCCGTAGAGAACCATTACCCATGGGATCCTGAGTGGATGTAGATCTGCATTTTAATATGTGAGTGTGTGTAAGAGCATAACTACTTTTGAAAGAAATAAAATTTAAGAAAGAAAAAACAGAGAGCACAAAATTTGTATGCAAAAACGTCCATGATTCATTAATGACATATGAGAATGAAGTGACAACCCTCACAAATGGACCGTTGTGTCTCGGGTAAGACACAAGGTTTAAAAAGTCTGAATTGTTTAAATATTACAAGCCTGAAAACATTAAAAGACAATTACTCTTGAATAAAAGTAATAGGAATGAAATCTTTGGCCTCCCAATTGTTGAGCCCTCCGCTGATGGTTGGAAAAATCCACTCATCCATATCACAGCTGCCATCACTGTCTTCTACTACATTGACTCCCTGATTACTGATACGCAAAGGTGGTCCCCCGGCACGAGAACATCGAACAACTCTTTGGGCTTCTGTAGTGAATCCCAAACCAAATTTATCGGACTTGTAGGGAATATCTGGAAGCTGACCCCGGATGGTACACCCACCTTCTTCAATTACTGCTCGAGCATCTTTCAAAGAGGCCATCTTCAGTGGGGGTCTGGTAATCTTAGGGACTTTAGGAGTAGACTTGGTTGCCGCGACTATTTCTGGAACCTCCTCAAAGTTCTGACACGGAGTCTCAATGAATTCACCATCCATTTCAACATACCTGAAAGAGTTCAGGTGGCTAACCATGTACTCCTCTTCCCCGTGAACTGTGACAATTTTTCCTCTGATCGGGTATTTTAGCATTTGGTGCAGGGTAGAAGTGACCGCACCAGCACCATGGATCCAGGGTCGACCCAGTAAACAGGAGTAAGACGGGCGGATGTCCATTACATAGAAAGTTTAATCAAAAGTCTGGGTTCCAACTTTTATGGGGATATTAACTTCTCTGTGTATTGTCCTTTTAGAGCCATCAAAGGCCCTTACTATGATGTTGCTAGGCTTTAAGGTGAGTCCCTCGCAGTCTAGTCGGTCGAGAGCATTTTTGGGCAAGACATTCAATGATGAGCCGGTATCCACCAGAACATGGGCAAGTGTGGTGCCCCTGCATTCAATGGAAACATGCAAGGCATCATTGTGCTTCCTTCCCTTAGAAGTTAAATTAGCGTCGGAAAAGCCTAGCCCGTTATCCATAGTTAGACTGGCTACACAATTCTCAAATTGGTCGATGGAGGTCTCTTGGGGCACATGGGCGGTCTTGAGAAACTTTACCAAAGCTTTGGCATGGGCCTCAGAGCACAAAAGTAAGGACAACAATGATATCTTAGAGGGGGTCTGCCCCAACTGTTCTACAATGTTGTAGTCACTTTTCTTGATTATCTTCAGTATTTCTTCTATATCCTTCCTAGAAGCTTCAAGGATGATCTCGGGACACTCTCTTGCTTGGACAGGCTCACTCAAGACTTCTTTTCCCCTTGCCTCGGTAGCAAGGATAATAGTGGGAGTATCATTGGGAGTGTCGGTAGGAGTAGCAGCGAGAATGATCACAGGAGTAGAAACGGTCTTTGGAGAAATCTCGGGCGAGAAGACTCTTCCACTTCTTGTTATCTTACTGGTCCCAGTGATATTACCGATGTCGGGATCAGTATCTCTCGTAACTTCGTCTTCGGAGGCCAACTGATCTTGCTTGATGCCATAGTAATAGACGTCAGCCCTATAATTCCAGGGAATAGCTTTGTCTGATGAGTATGATATTGGCCTTGGCATAGTGATGATTAGAGGTGCAGATCTTGGAGAAGATGTAATCCTGACGGATCTTTTGGTGGAGACCCCGGGAGGATTGTTGGAAATGGTGATTATCGAGACATCTTGATAATAAGATCTAGTAAGAGGAATCTTTTCAAATAAGATTTCTTTGCTAGTCATCAGGCACTGAACGCCTATCTTCAGTAACAAACAACCGTTCGGTAGAGACTTGCATAAGTGACAATTTTTATTGCAACCCGAGAATAGACCGGCTTGCAGCATATTTTTTTTAATGGTCAACAGAGGAGTAGTTAAGTCATTCATGGAGGAGACAAAATGATTATCATCAATGGCATTGATACCTTGGCCATGTCTGGGCATTGGCGCCGTTATTACATTAGGCATTTCTGGGGGATCAAACTCAATCTCTTTCGTGTCGATAAGGTCTTGTACCTTATTCTTCAAGGCCCAACAGTCGTTCGTATCGTGCCCCGGGCTTTCAAAATGATAGGCACATCGAACGTTCGGGTTGTAGCAAGGAGAAGCAGTATTGGGATTCTTGGGAGCTTCTTTTAAAGTTGCCAGATTGGTCTTCAAAAGGTGTGGCAAAACTTGAGACATGGTCATGTTGATCCGGGTAAATCGTCTCATGGGCGCTTCTGGCTTGCGCTGATAATTTCGTTGTTGATTTGGCATCGGATTAGAAATCATAACAGCCCCTACCGCCGGGCGACGTTCAGTTTTGTTTTGACTCCTATGGTCATATGCAGCATTGACCTCCTTCTTTCCAACAAAAGGTTTCTTCATCATGCTCGAGGATGCATCTCTTTGAAATTTGCCACTTTTTATACCGGCTTCGACCCGCTCACCGGTCATGATTAGTTCAGTAAATCCAGCTGAGGAACTTCCGATCAGGTGGTTGAAGAATGGACCTGACAAGGTGCCTAGAAACATATCCATTAATTCTTTGTCAGATAGAGGGGGCTGGACTCTGCCTGCAAGATCCCTCCATTTTTTAGCATAGGTTTTGAAACCTTCACTTGCACCCATAGACATGCCTTGCAATTGCGTTCGAGTTGGAGCTAAGTCAGCATTATACTGGTATTGTTTGTAGAAGGCGGAAGCCAAATCTTCCCAATTGCGAATATTCGTCCCTTCCAACAGATAGAACCAATCCAACTGTGTCTCTGACAAGCTCTCTTGAAAAAATGCACCCATATATTCTTATCAGCCGTATGGGGTTCAATCTTTCTGACGTATGACCTTAAATTCAGCTTCGGGCAAGAGACACCGTCATATTTAGCAAAAGTGGGGACCTTGAATTTCTGTGGGATGACAATCCCTGAGACAAGTCCCAACTCTTCAAAATCCAATCCGGGTACCCTTTGGACCTCCATAGCATTCAAACAATCCTCTAGCTCTTTGTATTTATTATCAGCAGGAGGATACTGTTCCTCAGAGTAGTCAGGTTCTTCCTCTTCTTCGGATGTTGGGTTGTTGTTAACTTCCTTGGTTCGATCTTCTTGATTATCTCCTTCACCCGATGATGTAGCGAAGTCTAAAGTCCGTCTGGCTTGTCCTTTGAACCTTCTTCCCATGATCACAATACCCGTTGGTTTCTTCGTTTTCTTCTTCTTCTCTTTGGCTAGTAGAGTCTTCAAATCCTCTTGTCCTTTTGTTAGAGTCAAAAGCATTTGTTGAAACTGGATGTTCTGCGCCTGAAGATCTTTCACTGTTTGTTCGATATCCATCTCACTGAAATAAATAGTAGAAGGATAAGGAGACCTGTTGTAAGAAACCTGTTATGATGTTATGATGAATGAAGATGCAATATGCAAATGATTTCAAGGAAATTAGAGATTTAAATTTGTTCAAACCAAAAGGAACACACGTTATATTAAATCCAAGTTTGAGTACATCATGCCTCTTTGGGCTTACAAAGAAAAAGGAACAAAATACAACAAAAACTCCTAAGACAAAAAGGTTGAACGCATCCTCTTTGGAGCGATGTAGGCGTTCAGATTCCGCTCTTCATGAAGTTGCTTGGTGAGTTCCAGAACCTTCTTCTCACTGGCGTAAAATTGGGCTTCAAAGGTGTCTCGCTCTTCCTTCAACTGAACCCAAGCTTTCTGCAAGTCTTCGAGAGAGGTAGGCATGTCGGGATGAAAGACAGTGTATGGAACGTCTCCTTCAACAATGGGCTCTATGATAACAGGGAGGATGGAGGGATAAGGCATCACGAGTCTCTGAGCACGGGATCATACCCACCTAAGGTAAGGCTCGAGAGGGATAGAGTTTACCACTTTTGGGTTGAAGCTATGAATACTGCGTGCTATATCTATAACATAGTCACTCTAAGAAAAGGCATCTCAGCCACCTTGTATGAAATATGGAAGGGAAGAAAACCTACTATCAAATACTTTCATGTTTTTGGAAGTTAATGTTACATATTAGCTTATCGTGAATAAAGAAGGAAGATGGATCCCAAGAGTGATGAGGGAATATTCCTAGGTTACTCTACAAATAGAAGAGCTTACAAAGTCTTTAACTCCAGAACTAAGGTTATGATGGAATCCATAAATGTTATTATTGATGATAGAGGATGGAACAATGAAGAAGATGTCTTAGAATATATTGGAACATCTTTGTTAGACATTCCAACAAAATCTAATGACAAAAGTACTGATCCTAATCCAACTCAAGAAGATCCTGAGCCCAGTCAACTCAATAAAGGGCCTTTAATCAAAACTCAGAGAGATCATCCTAAGGAACTTATTATAGGAGATCTAAATAAAGGAGTTACTACTAGATCAAGAGAAGGGACGTCAAACTCTTGCTTTGTTTCAAAAGTCGAGCCTAAAAATGTCAAAGAAGCCTTAACTGATGAGTTATGGATTAATTCTATGCAAGAAGAGCTATAACAATTTAGAAGAAATGAAGTTTGGGATCTGGTTCCAAGACCTGAAGGGACAAATGTGATTGGCACTAAATGGGTGTACAAGAATAAATCCGATGAAAAAGGGGTGGTTACTAGAAATAAGGCAAAATTAGTTGCACAAGGATATACTCAAATGGAAGGAGTTGATTTTGATGAAACCTTTGCTCCTGTGGCCAGACTTGAATCAATTAGACTACTCTTAGGAGTTGCTTGCATTATGTGATTTAAGTTGTTTCAAATGGATGTAAAGAGTTCCTTCTCAAATGGCTATCTGAATAAGGAAGTTTATATGGAACAACCTAAGGGATTTGTTGATCCAAGCTTTCCTAACCATGTGTACAAACTGAAGAAAGCTCTGTATGGATTAAAGCAGGCTTCAAGAGCTTGGTATGAGAGATTGACAGAATTTCTTGGTGAGAATGGATATAGGAAAGGCGGCATAGACAAAAAAATTTTTATCAAGGAAGAAGAATGGAAGATCATGATTGCACAAATTTATGTTGACGATTGTGTTTGGTGGGATGTCAAATGAGATGGTTCAACTTTTTGTCAAGCAAATGCAGTCAGAATTTGAGATGAGCCTTGTTGGCGAGTTACCCTACTTTCTTGGTCTACAAGTTAAACAAATGGAAGATTCCATATTCTTATCTCAGAGCAAATATGCAAAGAATATAGTAAAGAAATTTGGGATGGAAAATTCCAGTCACAAGAGAACACCTGATCCCACACATCTGAAGTTGTCTAAAGATGAAAAAGGAGTAAGTGTGGATCAAAGTTTTTACAGAAGTATGATAGGCAGTCTTCTATATCTCAAAGCTAGCAGACCTGACATTGCCTTTGCTGTAGGGGTGTGTGCTATATATCAAGCTGATCCTAAAGTTAGCCATGCCAACCATGTGAAGAGAATTCTTAAATATGTGAATGGGACAAGTGACTATAGTATACTATATTCTCATGGATCTAGCTCTGCTTTAAGTGGTTATTATGATGCTGATTGGGCAGGAAGTGATGATGATAGAAAAAGTACATTAGGAGGATGTTTCTTTCTGGGAAATAATCTCATATCTTGGTTCAGTAAGAAGTAAAACTGTGTGTCTTTGTCCACTGCCGAGGCTGAGTATATTGCTGCAGGAAGCAATTGTTCTCAGTTGGTTTGGATGAAACAAATGTTGACAGAATATAATGTCAAACAAGATGTCATGACATTACTTTGTGAAAATCTGAGTTCCATAAATATATCAAAAAATCCTATTCAACACAGCAGGACCAAACACATTAATATCCGTCATCACTTCATAAGAGAGCTTGTTTAAGAAAAGATTGTTGCCTTAGAACATGTAGCTAATGAATTACAACTGGCTGACATTTTCACTAAGGCTTTGGATGCAAACCAGTTTGAGAACTTAAGAGGAAAACTAGGGATCTGCATATATGAGGGTTTGTAGCAATTAAGGGAATGTGGGAATATCATTAAAATGATATTATATCATTTATTATGTTTCCAAGAAATTAAGTATCTTAAGCAATCATTTCAATATTATCTCAAATACTCTCACACACGCTACGACATTACGTCTTTCTATTTTCACAACCTCTTAGTTCTCCTTTACAGAAAGAGAACCCTTGTTATTTTTCATCTCACTATTCAAAAATATTTAAAGATGTATCAACATCATGCTTCATCTCCCTCAAAGTGCTTTTTTGATGAAGCCAAGGCTTCTAGGTTAAAGTCTGTCAACCATCCTGAGGATCTCTCCCTTGATAAAGTCCTTGTTGTCGCTCCTCTGACAACTGCTCCACTTCTTGAGAAGAAGTTCAAGAAACCCAAATCGTCCCATGCAAAGAAATCCAAAGACGATTTTGACACTTCTAAAGGTAATGCTCCTAATACTATTGATGATAGATCAGAAGAAGACACTATTAATGTTGACAGGAGTATTAGAAGGATGGTATCTAGGGTATTAAATGAGGGTTTTGTTGTGCCTTTTATTTCTATTCCTCTTGCCTGAATGCCTGCTCAGGCTGACAAAGGTACTGATCCTATTGCCTATAAATTGAACTTCATTTGCAACTGTAAAGAGGTGAAAAAATTTGAGAAAAAACCTTGAAACTTTGCTGAAATTTCCAAGAACTTGAAACTACAAACATAAACACAAAACCTGCTAGTTTCTGTTTTTTTGCATCCAAACTCTAAATTTTTCTCATGTGTTTTCTTGATCAAATCACCCACACAGTTTCTAACATACATTTAGAAACAGTCCCAAATTCTATTTACAGACTGAAATTCAATCTCCACCAACCTCCATTTCAAAGTCAGAACATTTCTTCTTGGATGTTCCAGAACATTCCATCCATTCATAGTTCAATTTAAGGATTGTTCTAACTTTTTGAGAATTGAAGGAAGTTGACCAGAACATCACCACAGTCAGAATCAAGCTCTAGTTCACAGAATAATTTCCAGCTGCAAGGTAAGTTTTCTTCTGCTGACTTTTATCACATTACTTAGGCATTAATAGGTTTGCATGTTCAAAAATACAATGTAAACATCCTGACTCTGATTCTGTACATATTCATATATTTCATGTATTTTTGCCTAAGTAGAGAGAATTTCAGTTCAGAACTTCTTGAGGAAATTAGGATCCATAATTAGGATTAGCAAAATTCATGCTTGCTTCTGATTTACAGTTCTAATACTTTATACTTCTGAAACCATGATGAAACCTGCTATAATTGCTACGTTTTCATTTTCTGTTTTATTGAGAAATGGCTAAGCTACAAATACTCTAACTGGCATGAAGATGGAGATAAAGTTCATCATCAGAACTTACTTTGTGATATATGTTTATATTTTTGCTTCTAATAGCGAATGTATAGCCACCCTAGTGGTAGAGAGCGCATGCATAAGACATTAGTGTCGAGGATCCTGAGTTCTAGCCCCAGAAGCACCTTTTTTATGTCTATTTCCTGACATTTTACCCCATTAGTTGGATCAGAACTTCTAGATCAATCCCCTTTAATTGCTTGTCAAAATAGTGATCCTGGATCATAATTTCTAGTTATTCTCACCCAACAGCATTAACACTTCACTTGCCCGTTATCGGAACTTCTAGGTCTCCAGTTGCATTAGAACTTCTAGTCTCTCTCAAACGACCATAACTTCTGACCTACCAGTGACATTAAAACTTCTAGATTCCCAGTTGCACTAGAGCTTCTAGACTCCCTCAGCAATCAGAACTTCTAGACTTTCCTTTGTTCCCAGCAACCTTAGAACTTCAGTGCGCTCAGATCCAGAACCTCTAGCCCTTCCCTAATTCTGCTAACATTTTCTTTCTTATTTGCAGCGCATCAGAGTCAGAGTTTCTTCCCCTTACTTCTGTCCTTTCAGAAATGTGTTGATTCTGATTCTTTTCCCTTTTATTATTTTTAAAATCACTTCTATTTTCATTAATTAAAAACACCAAAAATATTTTTATATTCATACACTTTGCTTTAGTTCTTTTAAAACCAAAAGACTAGAAATATTTTTCTTAAAGCAAATTTATTTCTTCTCTTAACAAAAACAAAACAAGCCTAATTTACATTTCTTGTACATTATTTCAATATGGTTGTAATAGATAATTAGGACTTTAATTTCTTGTAATCCCCATTTATAAATTTGTACACCCCATTCCCCAAATGATTGTAATAGTGTAGAATATTTACTTTCCGCAATTTATTGCTTTCATATAAATGCTAGTAAAATAGGATTTGTATGGGAAGATAAAATCAACAAGTAGACAACCCATAACCAAAGATTAAATGCATGCAAATCAAACACACTACTCACACATGCACCCCTAGGGTAATTCCACTTCTTGCCTTGTAAAAAACGGTCATGTTATACATGTGAGATGTCTTAGCAAAAACAATCAAAAATACAAGATCATAGTCCCTCGATGACGCTAAGAATGTTGCCTTTCAAATGCTCTTAGTCCCTCAATAGAACTGCTAAGATATCTCACAACATTGCTATCATGACTATACGATGACCCACACCCGTCCCTTTTACATCCAAAGATAAGGCTTCTTACACTTCAATGGTAAAATAGCAATATCAAAGGAAGAGATAAATGAACAAAAGACTTTTGAGTAGGTAGAAATGTTCCTAGTTGCATGCTTACTTTCAAAACAAACATCCTTGCAAACACATACCAAACACTTTCAAAACATGAAATATTTTCAAAAGTCCAACACTTTGTATACGTTCTTATAATATGAGGACCATTACAAAGTTTGCCTAAACGAAGGCACTTTTCAAAAATACTTTCAAAAACCACCACAAAGCACACTCTCAAACAAAGCAAGTGATCTAGCAAGCAACTAAGAGCCCATAGATAACTATGGATGAAAATGGTGCTAACACCTTCCCTTTTCATAATCTACCCCCCTAACTCAAGAAAATAATCTCAAAGGTATTTCCTGTTCTTTTCACCCTTTCCTTCATTGGATAAAAGAAAAGTCGATGGCGACTCTTGCTATTCGCAGCAATTGTGATAAAATGTGAAACATACCAAGTCAGTTCTCCCATCGTATTACAGAACTGGCGACTCTTCTTGGGAGATTAAAAGTGGGGTTACCTTAGGGCTATATCACCTTTACTTGCTTTCATTGTTGACTTGCTTGCTTTACATTATGGTTCCTTGTTTGGGCTTGTTTTGATCCTCTACCCGGATCTGGGACACCTTTTTAGGTAAGTAGCAATAAGTTGTGGAAACTGTGTGGGGTATACCAACATGGTATGAGCAATAGCTACGTTAGTGTGACACATTTGTTAGTAGAGGTAGCCCTTGAGTAGTCAAGGAGAATACGGGGCCGCTGTATGGTGTCATGAAGCACTAACTGACTTTAGAACCTTTACTTGTCCAACTTGGCCATTAGGAAGTAGCGAGGTAGCCGACTTTGGTGTGGTACAAAGTTGGTTGACACTCGATACTACGCTCATTGAGATTGGACTTTTTGGGATATTTCGGTCGCCATTAAAGAGGCTTGCGCTGAAACAATGCCCGATGAAGAAAGATCTGTGATATTGAGATCCCCTAGAATCTGGTTACTATTACTAGGAAAGGTTGAGCCAACTAAACTTCAAGAGGGTACTTACCTATCAAACTCCATGCAAGCCTAAACCTAAGGACTTGTTTTCCTTGTGTGTATATATTTACTTGTACATAACATCATACCATTGCATTTCTGCACTAACCATTTCAAGGATTATTGGAATTTATCTTTGTTCTATTTTGTAGGACATGGCCTCCACTCGCAGGAATACTATCTAAGTCAATCTCATAAGAATTCCTTCTCAACTCAAAGAGTTAGCATCAAGGGTTCCTAAGAATTATTCATTCACCAAAAGACATGGTCGACTCCTAAACTTGGTTACTTCGAGCATTGATGAATACATGATGAAAGTGATTTTCCAGTTCTTTGACCCTTTGCACCATTACTTCACCTTTCTCGATTACCAGCTTGTACCTACTATGGAATAATTCACTCAACTCTTGAGGATTCCGATTCTCAATCAACTACCTTTCAATGGTACGAAAAGAGATCCAAGCCCTGAAGAGATTGCCCGAGCACTACACTTGCAACAATCCGACGTCACGACTAATTGGGAAATAAAAAGTGGTGTCAAAGGGTTCCTAGCCAAGTTCTTGTTGGAGAAAGCTCAAGATTGTTGGAACACTCTGGATTTACAATATTTTTAAGAAATCTTGTCCCTTCTCATATAAGGGATGGTTTTATTTCCAAACCCTGACCAACTTATAGATGTAAATATTGTCAAAATCTTCATGTCTTGCAATCCGGTGCGTACTTTGTTGGGAGATATCCTACATTCTCTCCACTCTCACACCATGAGGAAAAGAGGGACCCTCATGTGTTGCACTACTCTATTGGCTAGATGGTTTGTTTCGCATCTCCCCCGGTCTGTGCTAAAGAACGAGCAAGGTTTGAGATGGTACCATAGGTTGATGTCACTCAGGCATTCATATATTCACTGGTGTTCTCGATCCTTAGAGAATGTTACTATCATTGACCGTTATGGGGAATTCCCTAATGTTCCTTTGCTTGGCATTAGGGGTGGTATCACTTACAACCCTTGCTTGGCTTTGCGACAATTTGGGTATGCTCGAAGAGATGGTCCGCATGATATGCTCATCCAAGGAGTGGTATTCGACTACGAGAGCGACAATCAAGGCTACCGTCAGAGGTTTGTGCGAGCTTGGAGGATGGTAAACAAAGTGGATAGTAAGATGCTGAGACGCAAGAATTTTATTCCCCTTGAACCTTACCTTAGGTGGGTACGAGCACGTGCTCAGAAGTTGGTAATGCCTTACCCCTCCATCCTACCAGTTATCATGGAACTTGTGGCTGAAGAAGATGTCCCGTACACTGTCCTCTATCCCAATATGCCTACTTCTCTTGAAGACTTACAAAAGGGTTGGATTCAGCTAAAGGAAGAACGAGACACCTTCGAAGCTCAATTCTACGCAAGCAAGAAAAGGGTTTTGGAGCTTACAAAGCAACTACACGAAGAACAAAGCTTGAACGCCTACCTTGCACCAAAGAGGATACGTTCGGCCTTTTTATCTTAGAAATTTACTTTGTAAGCCCAAGAGGCACGTTGTAATCATTTTGAATTAATTAATGAAATTTTACGTTTGTTCATTCTTTGTCTAGAAAAATTTAAATTTCGTAAATCCTTGAAACCATTTGCATGCACATCTTCCATGCATCATAACATGACAGGTTTTTCGCGGCAGGTTTCCTTGTCTTTCTTCTATTTATTTCAGCAAGATGGATATCGAGAAAACAATGAAGAACCTACAAGCACAAAACTCCCAGTTTCAAGAGACTTCGCTGACCTTAGCCAAAGGGAAATAAGAGTTGATGGCGCTGCTGTCATCCAAAAAGAAACCAAAGAGGAAAGCCCTAGTCAATATGGGTTAGAGATTTAGAGAGCCCATCCGTCAGATACCGGTAGTGGAAGACTTGTCTGAGGAGGACGAAAGTAAAATTGGAGAAGCAAGGAGTACCCAGGCTAGGTGTATCAATGATCAAGTGTTCGATGATAAGGACTATTTTTACGAACAGTATCCTCCTGCCGATGTTAAATACAAGCAGCTAGAAGACAAATTAAAGGCCGTTGAGATTCAAGCCATCCCTTGTTTGGATTTTGACGATTTGGGTTTAGTATCTGGGGTTGTCATTCCCCAAAAATTCAAAATACAAGTATTCATTAAGTATGATGGGGTTTCCTGCCAAAAGCTTCACCCGAAGTCTTATGTGCACAAAATACAACCACACGCCACTGACAAGAAGCTCTGGGTTCACTTATTTCAAGAAAGCTTGGCTGAGACTCAACTAGAATGGTTTTACCAATTGGAGGGTTCCCGTATCCATACATGGGAAGACTTTGCCACCATATTCTACCACTAATACCAGTACAATGCCGACCTGGCGCCGACAAGAGTTCAACTGCAAGACATGACGATGGGAAAAAGCGAAGGGTTCAAAGACTACGCCCAAAAGTGGAGGGATCTTTCCAGTAGGGTTCAACCATCATTAACTGATAGGGAGAATATTGATATGTTTATGGGCACTTTATCTGGTCCATTTTTCAACTTATTGGTTGGTTGTTCTTCATCCGGTTTCACCGAGCTAATCTTAACCGGTGAAAGAGTTGAAAGTGGTATCAAGAATGAGAAGATTCCCATAGCCCCTGCTTCCACCTCCAATCATGTAAAGAAACCCTTCATTAGGAAGAAAGAAACCAATGTTGTGTATGGGGCAAGGGCCCGTACCAAGAAGGATGACCGTCCGTCCATTAATGTTGTTCGGTTTTCCAACCCAACTCCTGTTCAAAGACAACCTTCCAATCATCAGTGGTTTGAGGCTCCACGAAGATAATAAACAAGGATAGGCATGTCGCTATCCCAAGCCTTACAACACCTGTTAAAGGCTAATTTGGTGATATTATGTGATCCTCCGGCTAATCCAGATACCTCCTCACCTAAATAAATTCTAAATAATAGGTGTGCATATCACTCACATAGTCTCGGGCATGAGACTGACCAATGTTGGGCACTGAAGAATAAAATTCAAGATTTAATAGATAACAAGACCATAGAATTTGATCCGCCTCCAACTCCAAATGTGATAATGGCACCAATTCCAAACCATGGCAAGGGTGTCAATGCAGTTGAAGATGCCATTTTTGTTTCCTCCATCGAAGACTTGACTACTCTGTTGACCATTATAAAAAAGAATCTGCTAAAACCCGGGATTTTCCCTGGCTGTTTGAAGGACTGTGATTGCTGCGCCAAACAACTCAATGGATGCAAATGGCTGAAGGAAGGCATTCAACGCCTGATGAATAGCCATGAGATCCTATTTGAGAAGGCTCCGTCCGCCAAAAGTTTGACCAATAAGATTGAAGACATCTCCATCATAACGATTTCAAATAAGCCTCTTAGGATCTCCTCCAAGGGTCCTATCAGGATTTCAAATGAACCGGCTGTTTCTCCTCTGATAATTACCGCCCCGGGGCCAATTCCATACTCTTCCAACAAAGCAGTGCCTTGGAACTATGGTGCTGAGGTGTTTTACCATGGAATAAAGCAAGATGCTTGGATTAAAGGAAGAAAAGCTGATGACATTGGTAAAATTACTGGCTCTAGTAAGATGACCAGGACTAGGAGAATCTTTTCACCCAACATCTCACCACCAACCGCTACAAAGGCGCCTGTCCCCATCACCACTGCTAAGCTTAGTGCTGACACAAGGGGAAAAGAGAAAGTAGTTGAGCCTGCTGAGACAGAAATACCCGCAAAAGATATTGCTGCTTAGGAACCTTTCGCTCGAGAAATGGATGAGATCTTGAACATTATAAAGAGGAGTGATTTCAAGATAGTGGAGCAGCTGGGATAAATCCCTTCCAAGATTTCCATGTTATCTTTGCTACTTTGTTCTGATGCTCATGCTCGGGCGTTAATCAAATTCTTGAAGAAGGCTCATATCCCTCATGAGACCACGACTAACCAGTTTGAAAATTGTGTGGCAAGCTTGACGACCGATAATGGTTTGGGGTTCTCGGACGCTGATCTAACACCACTTGGAAAGAACCATAACAAAGCTCTACATGTTTCTATTGAATGCAAGGGGACTACTCTGACACATGTTATGGTTGACACTGGCTCTTCCTTAAACGTACTACCCAAGGGGGCCTTAGACCGTTTAGACTATGAAGGATTGGTGTTGAAACCAAGTGATATCATTGTGAAGGCTTTCGATGGGTCCAAAAGGACGGTTCGTGGAGAGGTGGATCTCCCGATCAAGGTGGGTTCACAAATTTTCAACTCTACTTTCTACATCATGGATATCCGTCCTGCTTACTCCTATTTGCTGGGTTGCCCTTGGATCCACAAAGCAGGGGCCGTAACGTCAACCCTTCATCAAAAGCTCAAGTACCCGGTCAAGGGAAGGATCGACACTGTTTGTGGTGAGGAGGAGTTCATGGTAAGCCACCTCAATTCTTTCAAATATGTGGAGATGGATGGAGAATTTATAGAAACCCCGTGTCAGGATTTTGAAGTTGTTTCAACTATGATTGCTACTGCCAAAGTCTCCTCCAACTTGCCCAAAGCTGATAGATTGATGCCAAAGATGGTTTCATTTAAAGATGCTCGTGCCGTAGTCGAAGAAGGAAGCTGTGATACTTGGGGGGAAATCCCTGAGATCCCATTCAAAGCAGACAAATATGGGTTGGATTTCACTATCAAGGCTCATAAAGAAGTGAGGTGCACACGTGCAGAGAAGCCCCCTCTCCGTATTGGAAGTCACGAAGTAAACGCTATGGAGGATTCTAATGATGAGTGTGCATTTGAAGAATGGGTATACCCTACTACAACAGAGCTCAACAATTGGCAGGCAAAGGACTTTGTTCCCATCTCCTTCATTGAGTAGTAATTACTTGTTTATTGCTTTCTATCAATTTAAGAACCTTTTGTCCGTAATATTAAATAATGACTTTTAAGCCATGTGCCAGGCACGAGGCACTATGATCCATTTGTCAAGGGTTTTATTTATTTTCATTTTATCATATGATCATTCAATACAAATCATTGGACTTTTGCATTCAAATATTTATGCTCATTGTCTTTCTTTTTCTTCAAATGCATTTTTCAAAATAGTCATGTATCTTACATGCACACACACACATACTCTTGCAGGTCCTCGTCCACTTTGGATCTCATTACCAATGACCCTACTATTTCCAACTATGATTTCGAACGTCCAGTTAACCAAGCCAAAGACGAAGGCGAGGAAGACTGTGAAATACTGGGAGAACTAGTCAGACTTCTATTGCAAGATGAAAAATCTATTCAGCCGCATGAAGAGTCAGTTGAAGTCATCAATCTAGGTGCCCAGACAGACAAGAAAGAGGTCAAGATCGGTGCTAACCTGGAAAGCAGTGTCAAAAGCAGATTGGTTCAGATGTTGCATGACTATGTGGAAGTGTATGCTTGGTCGTATGAAGATATGCCAGGGTTGGTGTGATCGGTGGATCTGGAACTGACTGTTTAACGCTGGTTCGCGAAATGTCGCGGAAGCAAGAGTCGCCACCGTCTTTTATTTTCTCCAATTGGAAAGGACAAAAGCACAGAAAAATTCCTTAAAGAGATATTGCTCTCGGTTCGGGAGGTAGGTTATAGAAAGGGAAGGTGTTAGCACCCTTTCTATCCATGGTTATCCATGGGCTCTTAGATACTTGCTCAATGTGTTTTCAAAGTTGTTTGTTTGCTTTTCAATGTGGGTTTTAAAAGTTTCTTTGAAAAATTTCAGTTCGACTCATACGTCAGAGTGTTTGAAAAATTTGCTTTGAAAGCTTTTGAAAATGTGTCAGTGTGAAAAGTCTTTTTGAGTTTGTTTTGAGATTAGAGCAAGTATCCTTGAGAACCTACCTACCCTAAGGAATTCGTCTGTGTAGATGTCCTTAAAAGTAGTGCCATCCCACCATTGAGAGGTAGGTAGCACCACCGTTGGAGGTGTTCGGGTCAATTCGAGTTTAGGGACATGGTGATCACCGGAGCAATAGGAAGACACCTTAGAAGCTACCCTCATGCCAGGTTCCCGGATCATGAGGACTTACTAAGACGTCCTCTACTCGACGATCACCTTTCGAAAGGCAACAGTGAGGCGTACCCTAGGGGTGGTGTGTGCGAATCGTGTGTCGTTTTCATTGATATTTGTCTTTTGTCATGTCATTGTGATCTACGCTTGATTTTAATTAGGACATTCATTCTTGCATGCTTTTAACAGTTATAAAGTTTGCGGAAAAAATAAATCTAAGGCTATTACAAATGGCGCGGGTCCACATCGCCAAAATTAAACCGGACCCGATTTGACTGAAAAAATAAATAAAGCGAATAAAAGTGCGAAAAGTTAAAATTACAAGGCTTTGGGACATGTACACAATTTATAATAAGCAATAAAGTAAACGCGCGAAATTAATAATTAAAAGCGACGGGCGTTGGACCCTTTTGCAAAAAAGATTAAATTTAATAAGGAATTAAAATAAAAAATGAAAAATTAAATGTTTTGGGTATTTTTGTGTTTTTTAAGTTTTAAAAGAAAAAGAATTTATTGAAATTAAAAATAAAATGCTAAACCCTAATTCTAATGTTTTTTTTAATTTATTGCGAAAATATTAAGTTTTAACCTAATTTAAATCTAAGTCAATTTACATGCAAAAATTTAATTTATGAAAATAAATAAAATAAAATAATTATAATTATTGTAAAAAGGAAATTAAAAGGAATGAAAATTGTTAATTAACCTAATTCTATATTTTTGGATTTTATGAAAAAGGAATTAACGTTAAAACCTAATTAAACTAAATAATTACATGTAGTTTATTTATAAAAGTAATTAAAATAAAAATTATATTTTTTTGCCTTTTTCTGATTTTTATGATGTTTTTGCATTTTTGTAAAAAAAATAAATTAATTAAATTGAGATGATAAATTAAATAAAATTGCAATTAAAAAAAAATAAGATATAAAAATAAATAAGAAAATGCAAACCAGGGGGGGGGGGGGGGGTAGCCCCAAAATTGGAGGTCTTGATCTTAGAAGGCTGGCCCAATTGATTTTGGCCTCATTGACTTTTTGGAATAGTGTGTAGATGCGTTGACTTAAGCCTACAGCATTCTTTGAATCTTGGCCCTTGAGTTGGACTGGATGGACGCGTGTATGTCTGGATGAGGATGGAATATGGTGTACATCACTATGAGCGCTGCATGGAATGATGTATTGAAAAATAATGTGAGAAATTGCACAGACCTGGGACTTGAACCCAGGTCTTGGAGGTTGAAACAATGGGAGTTTGCCAGCTGAGCTAAGCGCATATTCGATTATTATATAAACAAACAAATAATATAAAAGTAACCAGCGCATTAATAGATGGAAACGCGCGAATATTTAAATCAGCAAATCACAGACGGACAACACATCGTCTTCCTCACTTTTCTGAAAACAAGAACCTTCAGCCACGGTTTTGGATGCGTGGCCTTAAGCAACCTACAAGAAAATAGCGATTAGCATTCTATTGGTCATAAATTCATCGCGAGGGTCAAGCTCTC
The DNA here is from genome assembly GCA_948472305.1 of Vicia faba. Lineage (NCBI taxonomy): Eukaryota > Viridiplantae > Streptophyta > Magnoliopsida > Fabales > Fabaceae > Vicia > Vicia faba. The sequence goes on from OX451739.1 coordinate 1,029,048,511, forward strand.
TTCGTCTTGGTGAGCTGGTTTGAATGATCATACTCTCATGGGCTAATTTTCCCTTATCACGAAAGCCCCAATTTACAATCCTGCAAAACCTAGAAATCGCGCATGGTGGAATTTGATATACAGGATGATAATGCAATTAAATATGATGGTTAGCTCACAAACTTCATCAGGAACAGGAATATATAAACAAAAATGCAAAAAGACGTATGATTTATGATATGTGATTTCAAAAAATTCTTGATACAGTGAGAGTTCTTGATACCACTTCTTTGCGTTTTGGTTGATGTTCTTGATTGGAATTTGATCAGGAGTCCACGAGCAAGCTTTTGGTATAAGAATTAGGGCTTAAAACCACCTGTAACCTTGAAACCAGTTTTGTGTTTTATGGAAAAAAAGTCAAGTTTGCAAAGGAGTTTTCAGCGCAGCTTAGAGTGTAAAGGCATTAGGTTTGCATTCCTGAATATGTAGTGAGCATGCTAGGTCAACAAAATTGCACAAAATCTCTTGCCATGATGATTTTGGATAATTGATTTTCTAAGGATTTTTTGAATCTTTTTCATGTGTAATTTTATTCAATCATGCCAAATCAAACCAAATCTTGCCTAATTAGGATGTGCACGAAATCTTGAGTCTAGAATGTGCATAAAAAGATTTTTTAGGTCAAGCTTTATATTTTTCATGTATTAAAATAATTTAAATGAATTAATATTAATATAAATTCAAATAAATAATTAAAAAAAGAGAAAATACTTCCCTTTGGGCCTAATGGTCGTGCATAGGCTTGGCATGAAGAAACTTGGAAGAAAAATGGGCCCATTTGCATTTTTAGGTCATTTGAACCATTGTTGACTTTTCAAAATTCCCAAAAATTTCCCAACTTCCACAAGGCATAACTTGCTCAATGTTTAAGCTTTTCACATGTTCTTGGACATTTTGGAAAGGTATTTGAGTCCTTTAACCAATGCCTTTGGTCCCATGTCATTTTGATTTACCAATCTCAAGTTATGGCCTTTGACTTAAAGTCCCTTTTTGTTGACTTTTGAAAATGACCTATAATGTTGAAATTGATAACTTTTTGTGAGAGCATTTCTTGGACTTGAAATATGAAGATGAATTGTAGGAAATGTCTTTCTCTTCAAAATGATCTTTGGATGGAATTTTTCTGATAATCCATGTGAAAGTTATGCCCTGGTCAATTTCAGTTGACTTTTTCAGCTGTCCAAATATAGTAACTTTTGCATCTTTGATGATTTCTGAGCCAAATTTTGAGAATCATGATCAAGCATTGATCAAATGATGTTTGTGGCTTCAAAATGATATGTTGACCAAAAATTTGAACTTTTGACTGCCAAATGACCATTTTGCCCCTACAGTTGACTGTAGTGCAATTTAGGGTTTTGACTGTGCAATTTTGAGCTGAATGCCTTGAAACTTGATATGAGGATACTTGACCATCTTTGTAGGCATATGAGACTTGATTGGGTCCTTGAAAACTCCCTTTCTTTGATCAGAATCCAAACCCTAGTTTTGACTGTATAGGAGACAGTTGAGCTGCACACCCCTTGGGGAATTTTATAACCTTGCTTGACAAATCTTGGAGAATATGGGAGGGCAAATTTTGGGGTACAACAGTTGCCCCTGTTCAATCTTCTTAGACCTGAGGATGCAGATTGGCAGACGTGCCTTTCGTAATCCGAAGGTAGAAGATGATTGGACACTAGAGTGCCCAGAAATTTGCGCTCACATGTTAGCGGTGTGATGGGGGGAATGGGCTTATAGATGCCATTTGGAGATTGCTGGATAGGATGATGGGCTTATAGATGCCATCTGGATATTGATCGCGTAGGAGATTCCTTAGCGAGAACCTGCATACCTGCAAAAGAGAAAATGAGTACCTGACACGTTGCAGGAGCTGATTTTAGATGCTTGGTGTAGATGTGTCCTGACTGGTTACAGGAGCTGAATCTGGAGCTTCAAACGGTGATGAATGAACCAGGGATGGTTACTACCTCAACAGGAACGGTGAGAGAACCTTGGACGACTTCAACCTCAACAGTAATCATTGAGAGAATCTTGGGTGTCTTTAACTTCAACAACGCTTGTTGAGAAAAATCTTGGGTGTCTTCTACTGGAATAAGAATCAGGGAGATCTTAGGGTCGATCTGACTAAACCAGAGAGGCCTTTGACTGGGTAGGAATCAGGAAAATCTTAGGGTCGATTTAACTGAACCGGACAAGGTCTTGAAATATCTTCAACTGGATAAGCATCAGGGAGATCTTAGGGTCGATCTAACTGAACCAAGAGAAGGCCTTTGACTGGATAAGCATCAGGAAAATCTTAGGGTCGATTTAAACTGAACCGGTCTAGGTCTTGAAATATCTTCAATTGGATAAGCATCAGGGAGATCTTAGGGTCGATCTGACTGAACCAAGAGAAGGCCTTTGACTGGATAAGCATCAGGAAAATCTTAGGGTCGATTTAACTGAACCGGACAAGGTCTTGAAATATCTTCAACTGGATAAGCATCAGGGAGATCTTAGGGTCGATCTGACTGAACCAAGAGAAGGCCTTTGACTGGATAAGCATCAGGAAAATCTTAGGGTCGATTTAACTGAACCGGACAAGGTCTTGAAATATCTTCAACTGGATAAGCATCAGGGAGATCTTAGGGTCGATCTAACTGAACCAAGAGAAGGCCTTGAAATGTGATTGGGAATTTAAACTGCATCTTTCCTGAAAGGTAAAAGTCAGTCATATGCAATGCATGATATGGATCAAGCAATGATGTTCTCAACATAAATGAGATTCGTATGATATGATGCAGTGAGTTATGCATGCTATGATGATGTATGTGAAGTTTTATGTATGTTTTCGTCTAGGAAAGTGAATCTTTGACGGGTGCCGGGAAGTTGTATCCTGGGCTGACGTTGAAGAATAGATTTTGCTTCCGCTGGGGATGATAACTGCAAGAATACTGGTAGGAGAAGATAACTCCGTTGAGGAATAAACTTGGCAAATGAAGAGTCTGCGGGGAGAAAAGATACTCTAGCGACCATCCTGGGAAGCGGTACTCTGTGGGGATAGAGATGCTTTGCTGAATGTTGACAGTAGTTTGCTGAGGATACCCTTGTTGTATAGGAAGTAGTTGCTGAACTTCGCTGGGGTAAGAAGATTTTGTCAACGACGCTCTTTCCATGGCTTTTGGCTGAGGATAACCCAGTTATATCCTGTTAAGGAAATAACTCTTTGAATAAAGCCGGACGACGCGTTCATGCTCTGAGAGGGATAAGCTTCCAGAATCTACTGGGGATAAGCTTATTGCTTGGGGATATGGACTCCATCCTTCCTGGGGAAACCGGATTGGACTCTTCTGGGGGAGGTTTGATATGCTGGGGAAATGATTCCTTTGAATGTTGGTATGCCGCCGGAGATCAATCTTTAGACCAAGACTGCCGGGGATGTTTGTTAAGAATATATGTATTGCTGCTGGGGAATGTTTGAGATCGGCTGGAGGATACTCCATTTCCTTGATATTTGATGATTCTGCTTGGAGGAGAATGTATTGTTTTACTCTCTGGGGAACTAATATGTACTGGTCGTGTTCTTTAGCTGAACCTACCTTGGTACCTTGGAGGATAGAACAATTGGATTGTTTAGACAACTCTTTATTGCCCCTGTTTCTAGTGTCACCTGCAATTAATTCCTTTGTTTCGTACGCAAATATTTATGAGTTAGCAAATTATCGTCAATGCATACATCACAAATTGAACCTTGGACGTTCTTCGCAAAACAAAACAGGAAAAGAAAAACACTTGGCACGTTTAACTGAAGATGTATTTTCATTGATTTTTGAATGGCCTGAAAATAGGCGTTTTGTATACAAGAGGCTGACGTCCTAGTAAGAGGTACGTCGCCGATCAAAAGAGTTTATACAAGTTTGTACAAAAGAAAATAAAACAGCTGTGTGAAAGATGAATGATCCACTGGGTTTCAACTCTGCTATTGCCTTTATAACTCCGAGCGTCTCATCACTTGATGACCTTGGTTGAGGGTGAAGCTGACTGATCGATGCCGTTTGAGCTTGATGCAGATACCGGATTCTGGATGCAAAGTGATCCAATGAGACATAGTATTATGCTTTTATCCCTAATTTTTGCCTGGACCGCCCTTTCGGTTTTTCGATCCACCGGGATACCCATTTTTGCCCAAGCCGCCTTTTCAGGTTTTCGACTTGCCGGGTGTACAGATTTTTTCATTTTCATCCCTTCATTTTGCCCGAACCCTTTTGGTTCGACGGGAAGCCCTAATTTTTGCCTAGGCATGTCAGCCTAGCGGGTCTTTTTTCATGCGTAGTATTTTTTAACTATGTCTGCATTGGCGGGGTGAGGAAGGTCGTCACCATCCATGTTGGTTAATATCATTGCTCCTCCTGAGAACACATGTTTAACCACAAATGGCCCTTCGTATGTGGGAGTCCATTTGCCCCTCGGATCACTCTGAGGAAGGATGATTCTCTTGATAACTAGATCCCCAACTTGATATTCCTGTGGTCTGACCTTTTTGTTAAATGCCCTGATCATTCGTTTCTGATACGTCTGACCATGACAGATAGCAGCAAGTCTCTTTTCGTCAATGAGATTGAGTTGATCAAGTCGTGTCTGGATCCAATCATCTTCGTTCAGATTTGCATCCTTCATTATCCGGAGAGAGGGAATTTGTACTTCAATCGGCAAGACTGCCTCCATGCCATAAACCAGAGAAAACGGAGTTGCCCCGGTTGACGTCCTAGCTGAGGTACGGTACCCATGCAGAGCGAACGGTAACATCTCGTGCCAATCTTTGTAAGTTACTGTCATTTTCTGCACGATCTTCTTGATGTTTTTGTTAGCTGCTTCTACAGCCCCATTCATCTTCGGTCTGTAAGGAGAAGAATTGTGGTGCTGTATCTTGAACTGTTCGCAGAGCTCAGCAATCATCTTGTTGTTCAGATTGGTACCGTTGTCTGTAATAATTCGCTCAGGGACGCCGTACCGACAGATCAGATTGTGCCGAATAAACCGTGCCACAACAGTCTTGGTTACTGTAGCATAGGATGCTGCCTCAACCCACTTCGTAAAATAATCAATCGCCACTAGGATGAAGCGATGTCCGTTGGATGCCGTAGGTTTTATCTCACCGATCATGTCTATGCCCCACATTGCAAACGGCCAAGGCGCAGTCAGAACATTCAGGGGAACTGGAGGGACGTGCACCTTATCTGCATAAATCTGGCACTTGTGGCATGTCCTGGAATGTTGGTAACAGTCAGCTTCCATTGTGGACCAGTAATATCCTGCCCGTAGGATTTTCTTAGCCATTGTATGTCCACTGGAATGTGTACCAAAGGTCCCTTCATGTAGCTCTTCCATGATTCTTTCCGCTTCAGTCTTATCCACACAACGCAGTAAGGTTGAATCATGGTTTCGCTTGTACAAGATGCCGTTGCTTAGGAAGAACTTGGCTGCAAACCTCCTCAGGAATTTCTTATCATTGACAGATGCACCTTCAGGGTATTCCTGAGCTTCTAGATATCTCTTCACTTCGTGGTACCAAGGCTTCTCAGCTACCAATTCAGTTTCGAGATCACAACAATATGCCGGTTCGTCCAATTTCCAGATGATGATCCGGGGAGCTTCATTATCCCATTTGACCTTGAACATTGAAGACATTGTAGCTAACGCGTCCGCTAACTGATTCTCTTCTCTTGGAAAGTGCTCAAAGGTTATCTCTGTGAAGTGGGGGATCAGGGTCAACACACATTCTCTGTAAGGAATCAAGTTTGGATGTTTCGTATCCCACTCTCCTTTGATCTGATTGATCACAAGAGCGGAGTCTCCGAAAACACTTAGAAATTTGATCCTGAGGTCGATCGCAGCTTGAAGACCCATGATACACGCCTCATACTCTGCCATGTTGTTGGTACAGTTGAAACACAGCCGGGCAGTGAGTGGAGTATGAGTACCTTGTGGAGATATGATGATGGCGCCGATACCATTTCCTAAAGCATTGGAAGCTCCATCAAAGTGCATAGACCATCGGGATCCTGGTTCAGGTCCTTCATCCGGTCCAGGTACTTCACAATCAGTTATAATCATGATGCTTTCATCCGGAGACTCGAAGTTCATTGATTGGTAGTCATCTACAGCTTGATGAGCTAAGTGGTCTGCCAATACACTTCCCTTGATGGCTTTCTGGGTTGTGTACTGAATGTCGTATTCCGTCAAGATCATTTGCCATCTTGCAATTCTCCCAGACAGAGCAGGCTTTTCGAATATATACTTTATAGGATCCATTTTTGAGATCAATAAGGTAGTGTGAGTCAGCATATACTGTCTCAGCCGGCGAGCAGCCCATACCAAAGCGCAGCAAGTTTTCTCAAGCAGTGAGTATCGGGTCTCACAGTCGGTAAACTTTTTGCTAAGGTAATAAATGGCATGCTCTTTTCGGCCAGACTCGTCATGCTGCCCCAACACACACCCCATTGAGTTATCAAGCACTGTCAGGTATAGTATCAGAGGTCTCCCTTCAACTGGTGGCATAAGGATAGGTGGTTCTTGGAGATACTCTTTGATTCTGTCGAATGCAGCCTGACATTCATCGTTCCAACGCACTACCTGATCTTTCTTCAGCAGCTTGAAGATTGGCTCACAGGTAGCAGTCAGATGAGAGATGAATCGAGCAATGTAATTCAGGCGTCCTAAAAAGCCTCTGATTTCCTTCTCTGTCTTAGGAACTGGCATCTCTTGAATAGCTTTGACCTTAGCAGGGTCCACTTGAATACCTTTATCGCTGACCACGAAGCCTAGCAACTTCCCAGATCTTACCCCGAAGGTGCACTTGTTCGGGTTCAATCTCAGCTTGTATAGTTTCAACCGGTCAAACAACTTCTGCAGATGATCTAGATGCTCTTCCTCAGTCTGGGACCTAGCGATCATGTCGTCCACATACACTTCGATCTCATGATGAATCATGTCGTGAAATAAGGCAACCATGGCACGTTGGTAGGTTGCCCCAGCATTCTTTAATCCGAACGGCATGACCTTGTAACAGAAGGTGCCCCACTGAGTAACGAATGTAGTCTTTTCCATGTCTTCAGGTGCCATCTTGATCTGATTGTAGCCTGAAAAGCCATCCATGAAAGAGAATACCTTGTGCTGAGCTGTATTATCAACAAGGACATCAATGTGAGGTAAGGGGAAGTCATCTTTGGGGCTGGCCCTGTTCAGATCCCTGTAATCTACACACATTCTGACCTTACCGTCCTTATTAGGTACCGGCACCACATTAGCAACCCACTGAGGGTAAGAAGTTACTGCAAGGAAACCGGCATCAAACTGTTTCATGACTTCGGCTTTAATCTTCTCGGACATCTCTGGACGCATCCGACGGACCTTTTGTTTAACTGGAGGGCAGTCTTCCTTAGTTGGCAAATGATGGACGACGATATCGGTATCCAACCCGGGCATGTCTTCGTAGGACCAGGCAAAGATCTCCATATAGTCATGTAACATCTTGGTTAACCGTTGCTTCACGCTGAGCTCTAGGTTGGCACCAATCTTTACCTCCCTCCTGTCTGCTTCAGTACCCAGGTTTATAGTTTCCACTGGCTCTTCATGGGGTTGAATTGCCCTCTCTTCCTGAAGCAACAGTCTAGCAAGCTCGCCAGGCACTTCGCAATCATCTTCACCTTCGTCTTCGGCTAAGTTGATCGGATTTTCGAAGTCATAACCGGCATTAGCAGAGTTGTTATCAGTGAGATCCAGAGTGGATTGGAACCTGTATGAGTGAGTGTGTGTGTAAATACAGCTGTTTTGATATTTATGTAAAGGAAAAGAAAGACAGAAAAGGAACACAATATTTGCAATGCGAAAAGTACGTCCAAGATTTTCATTCATGATGTATAAAATGACAGTTCGTATGCCCTCACAAATAGAACCACGGTGCCTCGGGTAAGACACCGGGCCATAGAGTTTATCATTGTTTATTACAAAATAACAAAACAAGGAAATTTATTACTTAGTAACAAAAGAAACAGGGAGATTGTCCTTTGCGCTCCAGTTGTTAAGTCCACCGTCAGTTGCTGGGTAGATCCAGCTATCAAACTCAGCTTCATCAACTTCCTCTTCATCTCCAATAGCATTTATCCCATGAGCAGGCAGGGGAGCTGTCACCACATTAGGCTTGTCAGATGCCTCAAACTGTACCTCCTTTGCGTCAATGAGGTCCTGTAGCTTGTTCTTTAGTGCCCAACAGTCATCAGTAGAGTGCCCCGGGCTTTCTGAATGGTAAGCACAACGAGCATTCGGGTTGTACTTGGGGGATGCAGTATTTGGAAACTTCGGCGCCTCCCTGACAGTCACTAAGTTAGTGGCTAGCAACTGTGGCAGGATCTGCGATAAGGTCATGTTTAACCGGGTAAACTCCCTCCGGGGTCTTTCCACCTTCTGAGTATTGTTTGGCCGGGGAGCGGCAGCAGGCTTAGCAATCATTACCGCACTGACAGATTGGCGGTGTTCATTTCTCTCTGATCTCCTGGAACCATATACGGCGCTAGACTCCTTCTTGAACGGTTTCTTTTCTGAACTAGATGATGCAGCCTTTGCAATCTTCCCAGATTTCAGCCCAGCTTCGATTCTTTCTCCAGTCAAGATTAAATCAGTGAAACCAGCAGAAGAATTCCCAATGAGATGGTTGAAGAATGGCCCAGATAGGGTCCCCAAGAACATGTCAACCAACTCCCGATCAGTCAATGGTGGCTGCACCCTGCCAGCCAGGTCTCTCCACTTCTGAGCGTACTCCTTAAAACCTTCACTTGCACCTAACGCCATACCCTGGAGTTGGGTACGTGTGGGGGCAAGGTCGGAATTATACTGATACTGCTTGTAGAAAGCAGTAGCCAGCTCCTCCCAGTTACGAACTTTGGTCCCATCCAGCTGATAGAACCATTCGAGATGAGTCCCTGAAAGACTCTCCTGGAAGAAGTGGATCCATAGATTCTTGTCCGCAGAGTACGGCTGAATTTTCCGAACATAGGACCTTAAGTGCAGCTTGGGACAAGACGCCCCGTCATATTTGGAGAAGGTGGGTGCTTTGAATTTATGCGGGATAATTACACCAGTCGACAAACCCAGATCTCCGAAATCCAGCCCAGGTGCCTGTTGCACCTCCATAGCCTTCAACCTGTCCTCCAGTTGTTTGTACCTGTCATCTGCAGGAGGATACTGTTCCTCATCAAAATCTGTCTCGTTGTCGGAGACCACTGGAGTAGGAACCTTTACTTCTGCCTGAGAAGGACTCCTGCCAACAGAAGAACCAGCCTCTTCATGCTGCAGAGTATTACCAAGCCTTCGGCCCGAGTTGAACAGAACAGTTCTTCTCTTTTTCTTCTTCTCCTTCTTCAGGAGCATAGTCTTCAGTTCTTCTTGGCCTTTAGCTAGACCCATGATTAGTTCTTGAAACTGCGCATTCTGCGCCTGGAGAGCCTTGATTGATGTCTCTGTTGATTCAGATCCGGGATTCATGATGCTGAAATAAACAGCGAAGAACTGTAAGCAACCTGAAAAGGGGAAAAACCTGCTATGCACATGATGTATGAAATGCGTATGCAATGCATTCAAGGGTTCGAAAGTTCAAATTTGTTGTAGACAAAAAGGAACACACGTTATCATTAAAGAAATCATTGTTTAATACATCAAGGCCTCATGGGCAAAAGTACAAAAATCAAGTCAATCCCAAAATACACTGCGCATCCTCTTCGGAGCTATGTAGGTGTTGAGATTCCTCTCCTCATGCAACAGGCGAGTGAGCTCCAGGACCTTCTTTTCACTGGCATGCAGACTAGTCTCAAGAGAATTCCGCTCTTCCTTAAGCTGGATCCAGCTCTTCTGCATCTCTTCCCAGGACGTGGGCATATCAGGGTGCTGAATAACATGAGACACTTCCCCTTCCAAGACAGGCTCTTTGATTACTGGAAGCATGTGAGGATAAGGCATCACTAACTTCTGGGAGCGGGCGCGTACCCACTTGAGATAAGGCTCCAAAGGGATGGAGTTCCGGTGCCCCAGAGTCTTGCTGTCTATCCTACTGGGCATCCTCCAGGCTCTAATAAATCTCTGGCGAAGTCCTTGAGTATCATTGTCGAAGTCAAAAACTATGTCAGGAATTAGCATGTCATGAGGACCATCCCTCCGAGCATAACCAAACTGTCTCCAAGCCAGGCATGGGCTATAAGTAATACCTCCTCTGATTCCAAGTAAAGGAACATTAGGGTACTCCCCACAACGATCAATGATAGTGACATCTCCTCTGGACCTAGGACACCAATGTATATCTGCATGCGTAAGAGTCATCAACCGTTGTGACCATCTCAAACCCCGCTCATTCTTCAGGACTGATTGGGGAAGGTGCGAAATAAACCACCTTCCCAGGAGAGGTGTCCAAGTTCTGTGATCATCTCAAACCCCGCTCATTCTTCAGGACTGATTGGGGAAGGTGCGAAATAAACCACCTTCCCAGGAGAGGAGTGCAACACATAAGGACACCTCTTTTTCTCATGGTTCGAGTGTAACATGAGTGAAGGATGTCCCCCAGCAACGTAGGTATAGGATTCCTGGACATAAAGATCTGAACGGCACTGATATCAATGAGCTGATCTGGGTTAGGGAACAACACCAAACCATAAACAAGGAGGGCCACAACCTCTTCAAAAGCTTGCAAGTCAAGGGAGTTCCAACATTCAAGGGCCTTTTCAAACAGAAACCTGGCTAAGAACCCTTTGATACCACTTCTGACTTCCCAATGTCCCTTGAGGTCAGATGACTGTAGGTGCAAGGCTTTAGCAATCTCTTCAAGCTTAGGTTCCTTTTCTGTACCGTTGAAGGGTAGCTGATCAAGGATAGGGATCTTCAGGAGCCGGGAGAACTCCTCCAATGTAGGTACCAACTGATAGTCCAAGAAGGTAAAGCAGTGATGCAGAGGGTCAAAGAATTGGAACAGGACCTTTATCATATCTTCCTCAATGTTGGTGTTGACCAAGCTGATGAGGCTTCCATGCCTTTCACTGAATGAAGAGTTCTCGGGAATCCTGGATATAAGCTCCTTAAGCTGAGGAGGGACCCTTACAAGATTGACCTGAATCGTCTTTCTACGAACAGTTTCCATGTCCTACAAAACAAGAACAAAGATGAAAATTCGAACCCCTGAAATGATTAGTCAATGCATATGATGCTGGATGATGTCATGATGCTATGATTAAACACACCACAGATATTTACAAAGACAAACATGTAGGGCACACAAGGCACACAAGACAAGCCCTTAAGGTTTAAGGCCAGCATGGGGTCTGGGTAGTACCCTCTTGAAGTTGGTGGGTTCATACCTGTCCTAATCAAAGTAACCGGGTTCTAAGGTTCCCAATATCACGGGATTGCTTTCATTGTTCATCGTTTCGATTTAGCCACTGAACTGGCGACCAAAATATTCCAGGAAAGCAACCCTCAATTGAGTGTAGTATCGAGTATCAACCAACCTCGGACTGCACCAAAGTCAGTTATCTCACTACCCTAAAGAGGCCAAGATAGTTCAATTAAGGTTCCTAAGGTCTGTTGATGCTTCACGACACCACGCGGAGGCCCCGTACTCTCCTTGACTGAACTCAAGGGTTACCGGTACACACCAAAGTGCCACATCAACGTAGCAGACTGTTTCAACCATGTCGGTATACCCCGCACAGTTCCCTCACAGCCTTGTTGCTACTTTCTAAGAAAGGTATCCCCCAGATCCGGGTTTAGGATCTATAGAACTCCCAAGCAACCCACAATTTAAAGCACACAAGGAAAACAATTGAAAACATAGTTATGACCTAGCCCTAAGGTACACCTCACTTTATATTTTATTCCCCAGCAGAGTCTCCAGTTCTGTGATCGGTGGATCTGGAACTGACTGTTTAATGCTGGTTCGCGAAATGTCGCGGAAGCAAGAGTCGCCACCGTCTTTTATTTTCTCCAATTGGAAAGGACAAAAGCACAGAAAAATTCCTTAAAGAGATATTGCTCTCGGTTCGGGAGGTAGGTTATAGAAAGGGAAGGTGTTAGCACCCTTTCTATCCATGGTTATCCATGGGCTCTTAGATACTTGCTCAATGTGTTTTCAAAGTTGTTTGTTTGCTTTTCAATGTGGGTTTTAAAAGTTTCTTTGAAAAATTTCAGTTCGACTCATACGTCAGAGTGTTTGAAAAATTTGCTTTGAAAGCTTTTGAAAATGTGTCAGTGTGAAAAGTCTTTTTGAGTTTGTTTTGAGATTAGAGCAAGTATCCTTGAGAACCTACCTACCCTAAGGAATTCGTCTGTGTAGATGTCCTTAAAAGTAGTGCCATCCCACCATTGAGAGGTAGGTAGCACCACCGTTGGAGGTGTTCGGGTCAATTCGAGTTTAGGGACATGGTGATCACCGGAGCAATAGGAAGACACCTTAGAAGCTACCCTCATGCCAGGTTCCCGGATCATGAGGACTTACTAAGACGTCCTCTACTCGACGATCACCTTTCGAAAGGCAACAGTGAGGCGTACCCTAGGGGTGGTGTGTGCGAATCGTGTGTCGTTTTCATTGATATTTGTCTTTTGTCATGTCATTGTGATCTACGCTTGATTTTAATTAGGACATTCATTCTTGCATGCTTTTAACAGTTATAAAGTTTGCGGAAAAAATAAATCTAAGGCTATTACAAATGGCGCGGGTCCACATCGCCAAAATTAAACCGGACCCGATTTGACTGAAAAAATAAATAAAGCGAATAAAAGTGCGAAAAGTTAAAATTACAAGGCTTTGGGACATGTACACAATTTATAATAAGCAATAAAGTAAACGCGCGAAATTAATAATTAAAAGCGACGGGCGTTGGACCCTTTTGCAAAAAAGATTAAATTTAATAAGGAATTAAAATAAAAAATGAAAAATTAAATGTTTTGGGTATTTTTGTGTTTTTTAAGTTTTAAAAGAAAAAGAATTTATTGAAATTAAAAATAAAATGCTAAACCCTAATTCTAATGTTTTTTTTAATTTATTGCGAAAATATTAAGTTTTAACCTAATTTAAATCTAAGTCAATTTACATGCAAAAATTTAATTTATGAAAATAAATAAAATAAAATAATTATAATTATTGTAAAAAGGAAATTAAAAGGAATGAAAATTGTTAATTAACCTAATTCTATATTTTTGGATTTTATGAAAAAGGAATTAACGTTAAAACCTAATTAAACTAAATAATTACATGTAGTTTATTTATAAAAGTAATTAAAATAAAAATTATATTTTTTTGCCTTTTTCTGATTTTTATGATGTTTTTGCATTTTTGTAAAAAAAATAAATTAATTAAATTGAGATGATAAATTAAATAAAATTGCAATTAAAAAAAATAAGATATAAAAATAAATAAGAAAATGCAAACCAGGGGGGGGGGGGGGGTAGCCCCAAAATTGGAGGTCTTGATCTTAGAAGGCTGGCCCAATTGATTTTGGCCTCATTGACTTTTTGGAATAGTGTGTAGATGCGTTGACTTAAGCCTACAACATTCTTTGAATCTTGGCCCTTGAGTTGGACTGGATGGACGCGTGTATGTCTGGATGAGGATGGAATATGGTGTACATCACTATGAGCGCTGCATGGAATGATGTATTGAAAAATAATGTGAGAAATTGCACAGACCTGGGACTTGAACCCAGGTCTTGGAGGTTGAAACAATGGGAGTTTGCCAGCTGAGCTAAGCGCATATTCGATTATTATATAAACAAACAAATAATATAAAAGTAACCAGCGCATTAATAGATGGAAACGCGCAAATATTTAAATCAGCAAATCACAGACGGACAACACATCGTCTTCCTCACTTTTCTGAAAACAAGAACCTTCAGCCACGGTTTTGGATGCGTGGCCTTAAGCAACCTACAAGAAAATAGCGATTAGCATTCTATTGGTCATAAATTCATCGCGAGGGTCAAGCTCTCTTCGTCTTGGTGAGCTGGTTTGAATGATCATACTCTCATGGGCTAATTTTCCCTTATCACGAAAGCCCCAATTTACAATCCTGCAAAACCTAGAAATCGCGCATGGTGGAATTTGATATACAGGATGATAATGCAATTAAATATGATGGTTAGCTCACAAACTTCATCAGGAACAGGAATATATAAACAAAAATGCAAAAAGACGTATGATTTATGATATGTGATTTCAAAAAATTCTTGATACAGTGAGAGTTCTTGATACCACTTCTTTGCGTTTTGGTTGATGTTCTTGATTGGAATTTGATCAGGAGTCCACGAGCAAGCTTTTGGTATAAGAATTAGGGCTTAAAACCACCTGTAACCTTGAAACCAGTTTTGTGTTTTATGGAAAAAAAGTCAAGTTTGGAAAGGAGTTTTCAGCGCAGCTTAGAGTGTAAAGGAATTAGGTTTGCATTCCTGAATATGTAGTGAGCATGCTAGGTCAACAAAATTGCACAAAATCTCTTGCCATGATGATTTTGGATAATTGATTTTCTAAGGATTTTTTGAATCTTTTTCATGTGTAATTTTATTCAATCATGCCAAATCAAACCAAATCTTGCCTAATTAGGATGTGCACGAAATCTTGAGTCTAGAATGTGCATAAAAAGATTTTTTAGGTCAAGCTTTATATTTTTCATGTATTAAAATAATTTAAATGAATTAATATTAATATAAATTCAAATAAATAATTAAAAAAAGAGAAAATACTTCCCTTTGGGCCTAATGGTCGTGCATAGGCTTGGCATGAAGAAACTTGGAAGAAAAATGGGCCCATTTGCATTTTTAGGTCATTTGAACCATTGTTGACTTTTCAAAATTCCCAAAAATTTCCCAACTTCCACAAGGCATAACTTGCTCAATGTTTAAGCTTTTCACATGTTCTTGGACATTTTGGAAAGGTATTTGAGTCCTTTAACCAATGCCTTTGGTCCCATGTCATTTTGATTTACCAATCTCAAGTTATGGCCTTTGACTTAAAGTCCCTTTTTGTTGACTTTTGAAAATGACCTATAATGTTGAAATTGATAACTTTTTGTGAGAGCATTTCTTGGACTTGAAATATGAAGATGAATTGTAGGAAATGTCTTTCTATTCAAAATGATCTTTGGATGGAATTTTTCTGATAATCCATGTGAAAGTTATGCCCTGGTCAATTTCAGTTGACTTTTTCAGCTGTCCAAATATAGTAACTTTTGCATCTTTGATGATTTCTGAGCCAAATTTTGAGAATCATGATCAAGCATTGATCAAATGATGTTTGTGGCTTCAAAATGATATGTTGACCAAAAATTTGAACTTTTGACTGCCAAATGACCATTTTGCCCCTACAGTTGACTGTAGTGCAATTTAGGGTTTTGACTGTGCAATTTTGAGCTGAATGCCTTGAAACTTGATATGAGGATACTTGACCATCTTTGTAGGCATATGAGACTTGATTGGGTCCTTGAAAACTCCCTTTCTTTGATCAGAATCCAAACCCTAGTTTTGACTGTATAGGAGACAGTTGAGCTGCACACCCCTTGGGGAATTTTATAACCTTGCTTGACAAATCTTGGAGAATATGGGAGGGCAAATTTTGGGGTACAATAGTTGGATATCGACATTGTAGTTCATCGTCTTCCGACAAAGGAAGATTGTCCTCCAGTCAAACAAAAAGTTCGTCGCATGAGGCCTGACATATCTGAAAAGTTAAAAGCTGAAGTGATGAAACAATTTGATACATGATTTCTAGCTGTAACATCTTATCCCCAATGGGTTGATAATGTGGTGATAGTGCCAAATAAAGACATAAAAGTTTGTATGTGCATGGATTATAAGGATCTGAATAGGGAAAGCCCCAAGGATGATTTCCCTCTACCTCATATTGATGTCTTGGTTGATAACACTGCTCAACACAAAGTATTCTCTTTCATGGATGGTTTCTACGGATATAATCAAATTAAGATGGCTCCTGAAGACATGGAGAAGACCACCTTTGTTACGCAATGGGGCACCTTTTGTTACAAGGTCATGCCATTCGGGTTGAAGAGTGCAGGGGCAATATATCAAAGGGCTATGGTAGTTTGTTTCATGATATGATCCATCATGAAATAGAGGTATATGTGGATGATATGATTGCAAGGTCACAAACTGAAGAAGAACATCTCAGTCACCTATACAAGCTATTCGAGAGGCTGAAAAAGTACAATTTGAGGTTGAACCCTAATAAGTGCATATTCGGAGTACGATCTGGAAAGCTTCTAGGTTTTGTTGTCAGTGGTAAAGGCATCAAAGTCGATCATGCCAAGGTGAAAACCATCCAAGAAATGCCAGTCCCCCACTCTAAAAAGGAAGTTAGAGGATTCTTGGGCCGTCTTAACTACATCGCCCGCTTCATATCTCACTTAACTACTACTTGTGAGCCAATCTTCAAACTCTTGAAGAAAGATCAAATAGTCAGATGGAATGATGAATGCCAAGATGCCTTCGACAAAATTAAAGAATATCTGCAAGAACCTCCTATCCTCATGCCTCCAGTCGAAGGAAGACCCTTGATCATGTACTTGATAGTGCTAGAGAATTCTATGGGGTGTGTGTTGGGCCAACATGACGAGTCTGGCCGAAAAGAGCATGCTATATACTACCTGAGCAAAAATTTTACCGATTGTGAAACCAGATATTCACTGCTCGAGAAAACTTGTTGTGCTCTGGCATGGGCTGCTCGCTGGCTAAGACAATATATGTTGACTCATACCACTTTGTTGATTTCTAAGATGGACCCTATCAAGTACATCTTTGAGAAGCCTACCCTTTCCGGACGGATAGCTAGATGGCAAATGATCTTGATTGAGTACGATATTCAATACACAACGCAAAAGGCCATCAAAGGAAGTGTATTAGCAAATCATTTGGCCCATCAAGCTATTGATGATTATCAGTCTATAAACTTTGACTTCTCGGATGAGAATATCATGCTAGTGACCGAATACGTGAAACTTGGACCGTATAACGAACCTGAACAAGGATCCCGATGGACTATGGTCTTTGATGGGGCTTCCAACGCCTTGGGTAACGGAATTGGTGCTGTGATAATCTCCCTTGAAGGTTTCTACACCCCTTTTACCGCTAGACTATGCTTCGATTGTACGAACAACATGGCTGAGTACGAAGCATGCATTTTGGGTCTGAAGGCTGCCATTGACTTGAGGATCAAGCATTTGAATATGTTCAAGGATTCCACTCTAGTTATTAGCCAAGTAAAAGGAGATTGGGACACTAAACACCCCAATCTCATTCCTTACAAGGAGCTTGTGATATCTTTGATCCCTTACTTCGAAGAGATCACCTTTGAACACTTCCCTAGGGAAGAAAATCAGTTAGCCGATGCTTTGGCCATAATGTCTTATATGTTCAAGGTCAAATGGGACAACTAAGCTCCTATGATTACAATTGAGAGATTTGACGAACCTGCTCACTGCTATGAGCTCGACACTAACACAGAAAAGCCATGGTACCATGAGGTGAAGAGATACCTTGAAGCACAAGAGTATCCCGAAGGAGCTTCCATCAATGGTAGAAAGTTCTTATGAAGATTCTCAACTAAATTCTTCCTAAGTAATGGAATCTTGTACAAACGCAACCATGACTCTACTCTACTCCGATGTATGGACAAGAAGGAGGCGGAGGAAATTATGGAAGACATGCATGTTGGTCTCTTTGGGACTCACTCTAGCGGACATGCTATGGCCAAGAAAATCCTGAGAGTTGGTTACTATTGGTCAACGATGGAGACTGATTGCCATCACCACTCAAGGACTTACCACAAGTGCCAAATCTATGCTGACAAGGTCCATGTGCCTCCTATTCCTCTAAAAGTCATGACTGCTTCGTGGCCATTTGCAATGTTGGGCATTGGCATGATTGGAGAGATCAAACCAACTGCTTCTAAGGGACGTTGCTTCATTCTGGTCACTATCGATTATTTAACCAAATGGGTCGAAGCCATTTCATTTTCCTCAGTCACAAAGAATGTGGTAGCCAGATTCATCAAACACAACCTTATTTTCCTCTATGGTATCCCCAAAAGGATCATCACCGACAATGGGACTAACCTCAATAATGCTATGATTATAGAATTTTGCACTCAGTTCAAAATCAAGCATCATAATTCTTATCCTTATAGACCTAAAATGAATGGCACAGTGGAAGCATCCAACAAAAACATTAAGAATATTGTGCAGAAGATGGTAGTGACCTACAAAAACTGGCATGGGATGTTACCATTTTCTCTTCATTGCTATCGTACTTCAGCTTGGACATCAACTGGGGTAACTCCCTTTTCTTTGGTCTATAGCATGGAAGTTGTTCTTCCAGTAGAAGTTCAGATTCCCTCACTAAGGATCATGAATGAAGCAAGCCTAGACGAAGACAAATGGATTCAGATAAGATTGGATCAGTTGAACTTAATCGACGAAAAGCGATTGGTTGCCATTTGTCATGGTCAGATGTACCAAAAACGTATGATCAAGGATTTCAACAAAAAGACCAGGCCTCGAGTATATCAAGTTGGTGACTTGGTGATAAAGCGCATCATTATTCCACAAGGCGACCCCGGGGGTAAATGGACTCCCACTTACGAAGGGCCATTTGTTGTTAAGAAAGTATTCTCTGGTGGTGCCATGATGCTGACTACCATGGACGGTGAAGACTTCTCACATCCTATTAATGCAGACATAGTTAAAAAATACTATGCATAAGAGACCCGCTAGGTTGACACACCTAGGCAAGATGAGGGCATCCCGACAAACCAAAAGGTTTGGGAAAAAATTAGGGATATATGCAAAAGATTGTACACCCGGTAAGTTGAAAACCCGAAAGGGAGACTTGGGCAAAAATGGGTATCCTGGTGGGATGAAAACCCGAAAGGGCGGTTTAGGCAAAAGTTAAGGATTGAAAGCATATGATTGTGTCCCGTGGAATCACCACAGTCGACTTTATTACCAAAGTCTGAGTTCAAATGGTCCAAGATCAGTCCAATCAACTTCTGTCAATGGCAAGGGACGTTTGAAGACATTGGGGGCAATAATAGAGTTGGAACGCAATGAGATCACTTCCACATGGATATTATCTTTGTTTTCAATTTTGGTTTTCCTTTCAACGATTTCCTCTTACTAGGATCTCTGTCTCTTTGTACAAAAACTCATATTCATGGGCAAAATATCAACACAAATATACTTTGAAGTACAAACTTTCTGTTTTTTGTTTTGAATGTAAAGATGTCCAATGACTAAAATTAGACGAACATATACATGTGAACATGATTAAAACTATTTAGCACATGTGTCCTACCAAGAAGCAACATGCATCTCTTTATGCGTTTGGGATGTCCCCACAGGGTTATCTCATTAGCATTATCCCCACAAAGCCATCTACAATAAACCTTTCCCCAACAGAGTTGCCCATAAAATCCTTTACATAGGGTAATCCCCAGCCAGAGACTCAATCTCTTGACAGCCCCCAACTTAGTTGGTCCTAAAAGAAGAAGCCTTGTGGATCTCTTCCCAAAAGAACTCACCTTGTCAGCAGTTCGTCAAATATTCCCCAACATGGTTTATTTCCCCAGTTGAGACTGTCTTCCCCGACTGAACTTATCATCTCTAGCTTGAGTTTGCCTCTCAGCCTATTACAAATCAGAGGACCATAACCCCTGATCCCCATTGAAGTCACCAACAAAGTCATTATTATCCCCGAAAGTTACTGTAAAGCCTAGACTCGACCATATAATAGTTTTAAACTTCAGTAAGTTGTTGTGAAGCCTGGATCCGACCAGATAATAGTAAACTTCATTCTTTCAAACAAATACTATGAAGCCTGGACCCGACCAGATAATAGTACAACTTTCAAGTCACTATGAAGCCTGAAATCGACCAAATAATAGTGTAACTTCTCAAATTATTATGAAGCCTGGACCCGACCAGATAATAGTTTAACTCCAGTAACTATGAAGCCTGGACCCGACCAGATAATAGTTTAACTCCAGTAACTATGAAGCCTGGACCTGACCAGATAATAGTTAACTTCTCAAGACACTATGAAGCCCGGACCCGACCAGATAATAGTTTAACTCTTCGAGGTATTGAAAAACCTGGACTCAACCAGACAAGGGTTTAACTTCTTTTCCCCAGTAGAGTTTTCCTCTACCCCAACAAGTTATTGTGAAGCCTGGACCCGACCAAATATCAGTTTAAATTTATCTTTTCAAGCGAGTTATTATGAAGCCTGGAAACTGACCAGATAACAATTAACTTTATCCCCCAGTAAGTTACTGTTGAAGCCTGGACCCGACCAAATATCAGTTCAACTTTAATGTCAATAAGTTATTGTGAAGCCTGGACCCGACCAGATAGAAATTAACTTCATCCACCTTAGAAATCTGCGAAGCCTGGAATCTAACCAGATAATAGTTCGAATTCAAGAAATTTTCTGCGAAGCCTGGAATCCGACCAAATAACAGTTAATTTATTCTTCCCCAATAAGTTACTATGAAGCCTGGATCCGACCAGATAATAGTTCAACTTCAAGCAATTTTCTATGAAGCCTGGATTCTGACCAGATAACAGTTAATTCAGATCTTCCCCTACAAGTTACTGTGAAGCCTGGAATACGACCAGATAGCAGTCAACTTCATTATCCCCAACAAATTGCTGCCAAACCTATATTTCGACCAGATAACAGCTAGTTTTCGATGCTCTCCAGTCAAGAATAATTCCACAGTAAGAGCATTGAACAATCAAAACTCTTGAACTCTTTTCCCAAGCAGAGATCGAAACTCTCCACAGAGTCTTCTTTAACAAGCCGGTATTCCCCATTAGAGTTTCTCCTCAAACAACAGAACATGAATTCCCAGCGGAAACACCCTAAAACAAGAGGAGCATACTCTTCATCCCCAACAACAGTCTGGGAGCTTATTTCCCAAGGCTCATCAGCATGTTGTCAAGGACTTATTTTCCTAGACAAAGACAGACTGCAAGGAACACATCACATTCATAAACCATAACGCATACATGACAAATGCATACAACATAGTCTCATTTATTTTGAGAACATCATTACACCATGCATACATCTGCATGCAACTAATCTTTTTCCTTGCAGAAAAATCTACAGACAAAGACATCTACCACTCCAGTTTAAATCAACCAGAAGATTTATCCTGATACTTTCCCCAATCACTCTGAATGGCATCTCTAAGCCCATTTCCTACATAATCAACTAACACATCATCGAGTGCAAATTTCTGGGCACTTTAGTGTTCAATCATCTTCCACCTTCAAGTCACGAATGACAGACTGATCAATCTAACACTTCAGGTTTAAGAAGATTGAACAGGGGAAGCTGTTGTATCCCAAAATTTTCCCTCTCATTTCTCAAGGATTCTCTCACAAGATCTTCCATGACATCAAGTTTGCAGCACTAATACATCAATTTAGGTTTGGAATTGACACAAGGGCAAAATGGTTAGTTGCAAACTGAAAAGTCAAACTTTGACTTTTAGATCAAAATCAAGTTTTAAGAATCATATTTCATCAAGACATGTTGGAACATGAAGTTTGTTTCATCAAAAAAATCAAAAGTCAAGATTATGTTGAAAGAGTCAAAATTCTAAATATTTAGAAATTTTTCTAAGTGTTTAGGAAATATGATAAGTTCAGAACTTCTGGCCAGATTTTCATCTTGATGCAAGTTGATATGGAATAACTTCTGACACAAGAGTTGTAGATCTCAATGAGATCTAAAACATTGCAGAACAGAACTTCTCCTAGAAATGTTGGGATTTCAAGTTATAAATCTTTGAAGACACGTCCATGAAACTGAAGCACTTAGTAAATTCTGGGCATTTCCAAGAACATATTTTGGTTAGAACTTCTGGGCCAGTTTTCATGAAGGTTCAATCAGAATTTGCAAGAGTAATTCAAAGAAGGTATGCAAAGCATGTTACCAGCTTTTTGAAAAGTATGAGAACTCATTTAGAACATGCTAGAGCAGGAAGATTCAAAGATTAGAAGTTGAATGTTTGTTCTAAGTTACACTGATGCTCAACTTCTGATCCAGATTAAGCTATGATACATAATCTCATATTGCAGGTTTTCTGTTTTGATAAATCTCATCATCATTTAATGCTCACACCCACTTTTGAGTCTTTATCCAAAGGATTTCCCCACGCGTGGCATAGAAGTATCATTGTTGTCCTTGAAAAGTAAACTTTTGTACAAGTTTATGCTAGGCCAATGCTTTGCTTTGGCTTATGAGGGTACTTTTCCTTAATTCATGCTTACAAATTCAGATTAAGCGCGGCTAAAGCTTCTAACCACCCTACTTTGTGCCTTGAACATACTTGTTTAAACATGCTTCAAGAATAAGTCATCACCCTAGCATATGATGGCTGTACTCTTGGCTTCTACAAGCTCCTAAATCCTTGCATATAAATTGAACTTCATTTTCAACTGTAAAGAGGTGAAAAAATTTGAGAAAAAACCTTAAAACTTTGCTGAAATTTCCAAAAACTTGAAATTGCAAACATAAACACAAAACCTGCCAGTTTCTGTTTTTTGAATCCAAACTCTAAATTTTTCTCATGTGTTTTCTTGATCAAATCACCCACACAATTTCTAACATACATTTAGAAACAATCCCAACTTCTATTTATAGACTGAAATTCAATCTCCACCAACCTCCATTTCAAAGTCAGAGCATTACTTCTTGGTTGTTCCAGAACATTCCAGCCATTCATAGTTCAAGTTAGGGATTGTTCTAGCTTTCTGAGAATTAAAGGAAGCTGGCCAGAACATCACCGTAATCAGAATCAAGCTCTAGTTCACAAAAAAATTTCCAGCTGCACGGTAAGTTTTCTTCTGCTGACTTTTATCACATTACTTAGGCATTGATAGGTTTGCATGTTCAAAAATACAACGTAAACATTCTCACTATGATTATATACATATTCATAGATTTCATGTATTTTGCCTAAGTAGAGAGAATTTAAGTTCATAACTTCTTGAGGAAATTAGGATCCAGAATCAAGATTAGCAAAATTCATGCTTGCTTCTGATTTACAGTTCTAATACTTTATACTTCTGAAACCATGATGAAACCTGCCATAACTGTTATGTTTTACTTTTCTGTTTTGTTGAGAAATAGATAAGCTACAGATACTCTGACTGGCATGAAGATGGAGATAAAGTTCATCACTGGAACTTACTTTGTCATATATGTTTATATTTTTGCTTCTAATACTGGATGTATAGCCACCCCAGTAGTAGAGAGCGCATGGATAAGACATTAGTGTTGAGGATCCTGAGTTCTATCCCCATAAACAACTTTTTTTATGTCTATTTTCTGACATTTTTACCCCATTAGTTGGATCAGAACTTCTAGATCAATCCCCTTTAATTGCTTGTCAAAACAATGATACTGGACCAGAATTTCTAATTATTCTCACCCAACAACATTAACAC
Source organism: Vicia faba (assembly GCA_948472305.1). Taxonomy (NCBI): domain Eukaryota; kingdom Viridiplantae; phylum Streptophyta; class Magnoliopsida; order Fabales; family Fabaceae; genus Vicia; species Vicia faba. The sequence goes on from OX451739.1 coordinate 1,029,072,089, forward strand.
TTCACTTTCCCATTATCAGAACTTCTAGGTCTCCAGTTGCATTAGAACTTCTAGTCTCTCTCAAACGACCATAACTTCTGACCTACCAGTGACATTAGAACTTCTAGATTCCCAACTGCACTAGAGCTTCTAGACTCCCTCAGCAATCAGAATTTCTAGGCTTTGCTTTGTTCCCAGCAACCTCAGAACTTCAGTGCGCCCAGATTCAGAACCTCTGGCCCTTCCCCAGTTCTGCTAACGTTTTCTTTCTGATTTGCAGCGCATCAGAGTCAGAGTTTCTGCCCCTTACTCCTGTCCTTTCAGCAATGCGTTGATTCTGATTCTTTTCCCTTTTATTATTTTTAATATCACTTCTATTTTCATTAATTAAAAACACCAAAAATATTTTTATATTCATACAATTTGCTTTAGTTCTTTTAAAACCAAAAGATTAGAAATATTTTCTTAAAGCAAATTTATTTCTTCTCTTAACAAAAACAAAACAAGCCTAGTTTATATTTCTTGTACATTATTTCAATATGATTGTAATAGATAATTAGGACTTTAATTTCTTGCAATCCCCATTTATAAATTTGTACACCCTATTCCCCAAATGATTGTAATAGCGTATAATATTTACTTTCTGCAATTTATCGCTTTCATATAAGTGCTAGTAAAATAGGATTTGTATAGGAAGATAAAATCAACAAGTAGACAACCTCTAACCAAAGATTAAATGCATGCAAATAAAACACACTACTCATATATGCACCCCTAGGGTAATTCCACTTGTCGCCTTATAAAAAACGGTCAAGTTATGCATGTTAGATGTCTTAGCAAAAACAATAAAAAATACAATATCATAGTCCCTCGATGACACTACGAATGTTGCCTTTCAAATGATCTTAGTCCCTCAATAGAAATGCTAAGATATCTCACAATATTGCTATCATGACTATACGATGACCCACGCCCGTCCCTTTTACATCCAAAGATAAGGCTTCTTACCAATCAATGGTAAGATAGCAATATCAAAGGAAGAGAGAAATGAACCAAAGACTTTTGAGTAGGTAGAAATGTTCCTAGTTGCTTGCTCACTTTCAAAACAAACATCCTTGCAAACACATACCAAACACTTTCAAAACATGAAATATTTTCAAAAGTCCAACACTTTCTATACGTTCTTATAAGACGAGGACCATTACAAAGTTTTCCTAAACGAATGCGCTTTTCAAAAACCACCACAAAGCACACTCTCAAACAAAGTAAGTGATCTAGCAAGCAACTAAGATCCCATAGATAACTATGGATGAAAAGGGTGCTAACACATTCCCTTTTCATAATCTACCCCCCAAACTCAGGAAAATAATCTCAAAGGTCTTTCCTATTCTTTTCACCCTTTCCTTCATTGGATAAAAGAAAAGTCGGTGGCGACTCTTGCTATCTGTATTAGTTACGATAAAATGCAAAACATACCAAGTCAGTTCTCCCACTGTATTACACATGGAAATTGACTTGCCACCAAACAAATCTCGAGATTCGAATCTCAATGAGTGTAGTATTGAGTATCAACCAACTTCGGACTACACCAAACCGAGCTATCTCACTATCTTCTAATGGCTAAGTTGGGTCAATTTAGGTTCTAAGATTATTTAGTGCTTATGACACCACGCGGCAGCCTAGTATGCTCCCCTGCTGACTCGAGGGATACCAATACAAGCGAATGTGTCGCACTAATGTAGCCATCACTTCGACCATATCGATATACACCGTATAGTTTCTATGATCTATTGCTACTTACCTAAAATGTTCCTCAGATCCAGGTATATGATCTTTGCAAGAAATAAAACCCAAGCAACCTGATTAAAAATAAAGCAGACAAATCAAAAAAGGAAAGCATTTAAAAGTGATCTAACTCTAAGGTAACCCCAATTTTAGTTCTCCCCAGTAGAGTTACCAGTTTTGTAATACAGTGGGAGAACTGACTTGGTTTTGTGTTTTATCGCAAATGTTGCGGATAGCAAGAGTCGCCACCGACTTTTCTTTTATCCAATAAGGAAAGGGTGAAAAGAACAGGAAAGAACTTCGAGATTTTATAAGTTCAGAGGGTAGGTTATGAAAAGGAAATGTGTTAGCACCCTTTTCATCCGTAGTTATATACAAGCTCTTAATTACTTAGCTTTTTTTGTTTGAAAATGCTTTGTGTATGTGTGATTTGAAAATATTTTGAAAAAATGCATAAGTACGACAACTTTGTAATGATTCTTGTATAAGTTAAGAATGCATACAAAGTGTTTATTTTTTGAAAATATTTCATATAAAAGTGTTTGTATGAAAAGATGTTTTTTTGTGAGCAAGCGATTACGAGCAATCTACCTACTCAAAGTATTTCGTGTTATTTTCCTCCTCGTTTAGATAGTGCTATCCTACCATTAGTTAGTAGGAAGCCCTATCATTGGATGTGTGAGGGACAAGCGTGGGTGATTATACAGTCATAAAGACAACTTATAGGAAGCTTTAGCAATTTATCGTAAGGGACTAAGATCGTTTACCGAAGGAAACATCAAAGGGTCATCGAGGGACTACAATCTTTTGTATAGGAGGGACTTTGCTAAAGTGTCCCCACGTTCGAGTGACATGACTGTTTTCCAAGGCAACGAGTGAGGTTACCCTAGAGGTGAGTGTGTGAATAGTGATTCAATTCAGTTATTTAATCTTGTATTTAGGGTTAGCTATGTTCATTTTTATGTCTTGCCATATATTCCTAGTTACTAGAAGTTATAAGGAAATCAATAAATTGCAGAAAGTAAAGGTGCGAAAAGTAAACCTAAACTATTACAAAGCTTCAGGGAAGGGGGTACAAAACCATAAAACTAAGGAGAAAAATTAAATCAAATAAAAGCCCTAATTAAGCTATTACATACTGTAGCAATTACATAATCGGAAAAACTAATCCGAAAGTAAATGCACAAAGATTGTAAAACAAAAATAAAGTTAAAAACCGTTTTATGATCGTTTGGTGATTAATCTAAGAAAAAAACCTAATTGATTTTAATTTAGAAAAAGGAATTAGTTGATTAAAAATAATCAATTAATTAGGCAAACCCTAAAATCTAGGTTGATTTTTATTCAATTGAGAAAACATAAAAAATAAAATTAGGGTTTATTAACAAACACCTAAAACTAAATTAAGGTTAATTATTAAAACCTAAAATTGATTAAATTAATAAAACCTAAAATTAAAACCTAAAATTAAAATTAGGGTTTGTTTTAAAAAAAGTTTTGAAAAAAGGTTTGTAAAATAGTGAGAAACATAGTGTGATACGGTGGGAGAACTGACTTGGGTGTTTTGCATTTGATCGAAAATGTTGCGGTTAGCAAGAGTCGCCACCGAATTTTCTTTTATCCAAAAGGAAAGGTGAAAAAGCACATGAAAGACCTTTGAGATTGTTTCTTGGGTTCGGGGGGTAGATTATAAAAAGGGAAGTTATTAGCACCCTTTTTAACCATGGTTTTCCATGGACTCTTAGTTACTTGCTAGATCACTTGCTTTTGTTTGAAATTATGCTTTGTGTAGTTTTGAAAGTATTTTGTAAAGAAGCCATTGTTTAAGCAATCTTTGTAATGATTCTCGTTCATAAGAATGTATACAAAGATGTTGATCTTTTGAAAATGTTTTCAATTTTGTAAGATGTTTGAAAGTGTAGGTGTTTATTTTGAAAATAGCAAGGATGTTTGTTTGAAATTGTGCAAGTAATTAGGAACATTATACCTACTCAAAAGTCTTTCTTGTTCATTTTCTTTTCCTTTGACATTGTTGTCTTACCATTGATTTGGTAAACAACCCTATCTTTGGATGTAAACGGAACGGGCGCGGGTCATCATATAACCATGATTAGCAATATTGCAAGGTATCTTAGCATTTCTCTTAAGGGACTAAGATCATTTGTAAGGCAACATTCGTAGCCTCATCGAGGGACTATGATATTGTATTTTGATTGTTTTTGCTAAGATACCTCACATGCGTAATATGGACATTTATAAGGCAACCAAGTGGATTTTATCCTAGGGGTGCTTGTGTGCAAGTGTATTGATTTTCATGCTTGTTTTGTCTTGTATTAGGGTTTTCTACTTCTTGATTTTATCTTGACATACACACCCTAATTACTAACAATTATATTAAAGCGATAAGTTGCGAAAATTAAAATCCTACGCTATTACATCATTTGGGGGATGGGGATACAAATTTACAAATGAGGGGATGAGTGCAAATAAATCCTAATTTACTATTACAACCATATTGAATGAATAAATAATGTACAAAAATAAATAAATAAATAAAAAAGAAAATTGTTTTGAATTTTTTTAATGTATTGATACGAAAATAGTTTATGTATTGACACATGCCATTATGTATTGATACGAAAACAGTTTATGTATTGACGCATGACATTACGTATTGATACGAAAACAATTTATGTATTGACGCATGACATTACGTATTGATACGAAAACTTCCTTGCTGTTGAAAAATGGAAATTAACTCAGTATGAGTCGACGCATTTGCATTTCGTGTCGACGCATGCAACATTTCGTATCGACGCATAATAGTTTGCATCGGCTCATAACCTTTTTTGGACATAATATGTGTCGACTCATAGCATTTCGTGTCGACGCATAACTGCTATTTTTTGTTTTTATCACTGTTTTGCTTGAAACTGAAATTTGTGCTTTGAGTTTGAGCTGCTGTATGGGCTGTTGTTGAGCTTGGGAAATGATGATAGTGATGTTACAAAAGTTTTTCTTGTATTTGAACAACTTCTATATGATGTATGTGGAGTGTTTATATGGTTGGACAGAATTTGCAACATATGAGAGGTTCAAAGGTTTGGACTTTAAAACTCAAGAGTGGAAGTTTTGTGGACTGTTATGGCTTTTGTGAATATGAGATTTTGAGGGTTTACCAATAAAACTTCTGGCTTTTTTCTCTATCTTTTCTCTCTAACCCCTTTGTCTTACAAATTCTTCTTCTATTTATAGGCAGGAGGTTTGTGCATATGAGCTGACTAAGTTTGCAAGACAACATGTTATGGTTTGGTTAGATTACAAAAATAAAACTATGTCAAGTACTCCATAGTCCCAAGGTGCAGTACCAAAGTTTATGGTATAGAGGATCTACTTCCCATGATTTATGGTGGAGTATAATCAACAACAAGCAAGGTATGGGCTTAAGATAAACTTTGTACAAAAAGCTTGCTTTTCAAGAATAGCAATGGTGCCTTTATGCCATAAATGGAAATATCTTTTGGACAATGGTTTAAACACTTAGGTAATAGTTCAAGCTCTTGTGTAAACCTTAAATTATGATGAGATTTTCAAGCAAGGAGGCCTGCAACATAAGATTATGCAGCAAATTATAAGAGTTTTGTTACGTGTTCTTCACTAAAATGACTTGCAACTCAATAATGGATGCTTAACTTCATGCTCTTGAATATCCTAGATCAAATATGATAAATTCACGCTCTTGGATGTTTTAGAAAGCTTGAAACACCCTATACAACTTTCATGTTTACCACTTTTGTTAAATCAAACTGGAACTTGATGAAAATTGGCTAAGAAGTTGGGATAAAAACCTGACCAAAACTTCTGAAAATTTCTAAGTGTTAAATGAAAATGTTATGACTTCATGAATTTTTAACTTGAAATCCAAGAATATTTAGGAGAAGTTGTGTAAAGAAATGTTGTAGATATCATGGAGATATACAACTTTCATGTTGGAAGTTTCTCTTGAATCATCTTGCATCATGGTAAAAATTTTGCTCAAAGTTATGAAAAAACATGAAATTTCCAACACTTAGAAAAATTTATAGGTTTAGAAATTTTGACTTTTCAAAATGAAATCTTGACTTTTTGATTTCTTGATAAATAAGTTTCATATTTTGACATGTTTTGATGAATTATGATCTTTTACACTTGAATTTAACCATAGAGTCAAAGTTTGACTTTTCAGTATACAATTGACTTTTGATCAGTTGATTGCAAAATTCATCTGTCAATCCAATGGACTTGCAATGTTTTGAACCATGTTATTAGGTAAAATGATGCAATTGGACTCTTGATATCATACCTTAAACCAATTTATCATTTGCTAGGTTAAAAATCAGAAATTGCCCTTTTCCAATCAAAACCCTAATTTTGACCATTTTTCCCTTTCGGAGATTTGATCAAATTTCTTGAGGAATTATGGTCCAAACTTGATAAAGTTATACCTATGAGTTTGAAATATTTATGTGGATAAAAAATTATGAAGTTTGACTGTAAATTGGCTATGGTTGACTTTTTCCCCAATATAGTTGATTTTTAGGTCAACTGCCCAATTGACTGATAAAAAATGTGATCCAAGGCTTGAAACTTGGCATGAGTAATCTTGGGGGTCAATAATGATCAATTAAATTCATATGAAACATTGATAGTCCAAAAATCCTTGTGCAAACTCAAACCCTAATTTTGGTCATCAGTGCCTGAGGAGGTGTCTTGAGCTGGTTAAACCCTAATGCAGTCTTGAGTCCAAGAGATCTTGTGAGAAAATTCTTGATAAGTGAGAGGGAAAATTTTGTGGTACAACAACTGCCCCTGTTCAATCTTCTTAAACCTGAAGAGTTAGATTGACGAGTTTTTCCATTCGTGACTCGAAGGTGGAAGATGATTGGACACTAGAGTGCCCAGAAATTTGCACTCGGTGATGTGATGGTTGAGGGAATGGGATTAAAGATGCCATTTGGAGAGGTGATAGAAAGATGTGGGAGATGGGCTTAAAGATACCATCCAAGAGTGATTGTTGAATTGTAATTTGTAAGCTGAAAGAATGAGTATCAGAATTGCGTCTGTGTCTGGAGCGTGTCTGAACTGTATCTGAAAGTTGAATCTGAATGAGTATCAGGATGGCATCCTTGTCTGGAGCGTATATGAACTGTATCTAAAAGTTGAAATCTGAATGAGTATCAGAATGGCGTCCGTGTCTGGAGCGTATCTGAACTGTATCTGAATTTGAAATCTGAATGAGTATCAGAATGGAATCCGTGTATGGAATGTATCTGTACTGTATCTGTAATCTGAATCTGAATGAGTATCAGGATGGCATCCGTATTTGGAGCATATCTGAACTGTATCAGAATTTCAAATCTGAATGAGTATCAGAATGGCATCTATGTATGGAACGTATCTGTGATACGGTGGCAGAACCGACTGTTAATACTGGTTTGCGTTTTGCGTTTTGTGTTTGCAAAATGTCGCGGTAAGCAAGAGTCGCCACCTACTTTTATTTCATCCAATCATGGAAAAGGAAAAAGAACAGAAAAAACCTTTTTTCGAGATATTCTGAGTACGAGGGGTAGATTATAGAAAGGGAAGGTGTTAGCACCCTTTTTATCCGTAGTTATCTACAGGCTCTTAGGTACTTGCTCATTTTTAAATTGCTTGTGTGTGTGCTTGCTTGGAAAATGTTTTACTTCGTGATAAGCCTTGTATCGGTCCTCAAGGATGTGATGAATTTATTTTGAAAACTATTTTGAAAGGTGTTTGTGTGAAAAGTTTTTACTTGAGCAAGTACCTACTAGCATCTACCTACTCGAAAAAAGATTGTTTTTGTTCTTTGTCCTTTAGACAGCGTTATCCCACTATTAAGGAGTAGGTAGCACAATCGTTGGAGTTTCAAAGGGACGTTCGAAGGGACAAAATGGTCTCTGAAGGCAACAAGTAAGGATACCTTAGCATTTCGAAGGGACTGTCATCATATATTCGTACGCAACATCGAGGGACAAGATCATTTCTCGTAGGCAACTCGAGGGATATTGAGGGACCATGATCTTTATGATGACTTTAACCGAATGACTTTAATCGGATGACTTTAACTGAGGGTCTTTGCTAAGATATTCCTACGTTCGATGGGCATGACCATTATTTTCCAAGGCAACCAAGTGAGGCATACCCTAAGAGTGAGCATGTGCATGTGTTTGATTTGAGTTATTTAATTTTTTCACAATTAAGGTGATCTACTGTTTTAATTTTCAGTTTGTCTTTCCATACAATCCTATTAACATACATCTAAGCAGTTTATAGTTTGCGGAATTAAAAGTAAGAAAGTTTAAAGTCCTAGCTATTACAAGGCTTTTGCAGATACATAATTATCTTGGACTGAAAATAAAGATGCGGAATTTAAAACCCTAATTACTATTACATCCCGGAAGCAATTACATAATTAGAAAAAAATGCGAGAAAAGATAAATCTACACTATTACATTGATAATGCGACCTATACAGTTTTCCTAGAAATTAAAATGTAAAAGAATAAATAAAAAGAAATTAAGGAAAAATTAAAACCTAAAATTCTAAGTTAATGTTTTGGTGTTTTTTGTAGAAAATAATTTTAAGTTAATTAAAAACCTAATTCTAACTAATTTTAATTCAAAAAAGTTAATTAACTTAATTTACTAATAAATTAAAAAAAGTCAAAAATTCAGTTACTAACTAAAACAAAAACCTAATCCTAATTTGTTAAAAAAATAGTTAATTAAAGGGTTAATTACAAAGAAAAAACTAAAACCTAATTGTTTTCCTAATTTGCAAAAAAAAGTTAATTAATTAAATTAAAGAGTTAATAAAAAAAAGAGTTAATAATAATTAAAAAAATTAAAACCTAAATTAATTAGGATTTATAAAAAAGGTTAAGTTTTCCAATTAATAGGGATTTTGATTTAAATAAAATTAGAGTTTATATGAGTTTAGGGTTTTTAAGGAAGATATTAAAGAGAAAGAAATGATGCACAAAGGGTTAAAAATAAGCAAACTTATACATATTGCCAGGGGTGAGTGTTGACCAAAAAATTAATTTAAAACCTAAAATTAAAAAAAAAACCTAAAATTAATTATTCGAGTTTATTATGAAAAATGAAAGGTTTATGAAAAATGTTAACTTTTATGAAAAAGGTTTTAAACAGAAAGCATGAAAATAGGTAAAAGGATAAATTGAAAGGAAGAAAACCAAAACCAATAGGGGTGAGTGTTGAATCCACGCCCTTAGTCTTCTCAGGATGTCTGCCTTGTCATGCATTGGTGGTTGTTCTATTTTGGTGTTTTAGCCTCAGCGTTCTGCAATGAACGTGCATGAGACCCTGTCTAAATCTGCAGTGTTGAATCTCATGAACACATTAAATAAATTACTATATATATCATGAAATACAAATAAAGTAAATATATGAAAAAAATTTAATGTTAAAACCGATATGGCATGTATGAATGATTATACCCTTTTGATCATGGAGAACAAACCAGCCTTACCCTTGCTACAGAAGTAGTGAGATGTGGATTTGTAACAAGGATGACTTGTTTGTAGTGATATGGGGGTTTGTAATAAGGATTTCAAGGTTTTAGGGTTCTTGAAAGTATTTGATATTTTTATAGGATTGTGGCAAAGGTTTTTTTCTCTCCTTTTTTTCTTTGTGTGAAAAGAATGAGATTATATAATGGAAATTAGAGAAAAGATATGGGCTTTGAATGTTCAATTGGGCCTCCAATATTCACTTGAGTCCGTCATGTTCCAGGCTAAATCGCAAGAGCTTAAGTATAATTTTTGAAGTTGAAATGTAAAAGCAAAATATAGCCAATATCGAGAACTAACTCCTGTCTAAAAATGAGCTCAATCGGATAAATGGTGATTAGTTATAAATTTTTGAAGTTTCAGCTCAGACAAACTTATTTTGGGCTCCAGTGTCGACTCTGACACATTCTTTAATAAAAAACTGGTATTGATCGAAGCATAATCCGGTATCGACTTTGGAATAAAAGTTGAAGAACTCTGAGTCAGTGACCTTGTGTAAAAAGATGGGCTCGATCCGATAAAAATTGACCGAGTTATGAATTTTTGAAGTTTCAACCCATATGAAATAATATTCAGCATTCAGGATTTTCGACGCGTCACACGCATTCTGAGAAAAAACAAAGACCTTTTGGATATCGTTCAAACTCAACACCTCCTGTGAAAACTTAGCCAACTCAATTTATGAAATTTTGGCGCCGGAACCAGCTCGTTACGATGAAAATCGACCAAGTTATGATTTTCTGAACATGACGTAAATAAACTTCTGTCACAAATTTTCTGTATGAAAATACTTGATAAATCCGCATTTTTGAAGACCTTATGATCGAAATTGGCTTCCAGTCGTGAGAGATGAAAACGTAGATGACGTCAAGACGAAATTCTGGCCACCAGAACGGGTTCAAAACAAGCCACGATCTTCAAGTTATGAATTTTTTAGTGCGTAAAAACTGCACTTTCAACACACTTTCTCACCATATTTCTTCGAGAAAACTCACACATTCGGAGACCTTCTTTAAATAATTGATTCTTGAGCCGAACCTGAATTTGAGAATACGTTATCAGAGATATCTTGGCGAAAGAACACCTGAATATGACGCGCCGGGTTGGACTTGTGAATCTTTGAACCCCAAATCATTGCAAAATAACGAACCGATCTTCAGCACGGAAAATACTCTGAGAACATCCATTGGCGAAATAAAAGTCACTTGTAACCTGAAGAAGCTTGATAAATATACCTTTATTCCATAACCATAAAACCAATAATATGCGTGTATGAAAAGAGGGTAAATTTTGGGGTACAACAGCTGCCCCTGTTCAATCTTCTTAAACCCGAGGATGTGGATTGGCTGTCTGCCTTTCGTAATCTGAAGGTGGAAGATGATTTAACACTAGAGTGCCCAGAAATTTGCACTCGTCTGAGATGGTGCTGGACTGTGTAGGTATTATCGGGAATGGGCTTACAGATTCCATTTGGAGGAGATGACGGAAGGTCACCGAAGATGGGCTTAAAGATGCCATCTAGAGGATGTTGATTTCTCGAGATATTCCTTTGATGAGAATTCATGTTCCTGTCATTAAGGAGGAATCTGCTGAGGAATGTTGGTATCTGTCTTGGGAGAAATAGAATTTTAGGAGCTTCAGTTGTCCGTTACTCTACTGGGGAATTAACTCCGGAGGTGAACTGCATATCTGGTCAGTGTACAGACTGCACCACGACTTACTGGGGAAATGCAAAACCAATCGGGTTTGATCAGGTACAGGTCTTACAGTGTTGTGGACTGCCGTCTGGAGATAAGAGAGAAGGAACCTAGATAATAAGGTTATGAAAAGGAACCTGGGTGGTAGGGTTGCTTCGAAATGAAAGCCTGGATAGTAGGGATATAAGAAGGAACCTGGATAGTAGGGTTACTTCGATATGAAAGCCTGGATAGTAGGGTTGTGAGAAGGAACCTGGATAGTAGGGTTACTTCGATATGAAATCCTGGATAGTAGGGCTGTGAGAAGGAACCTGGATAATAAGGTTACTTTGATATGAAAGCCTGGATAGTAGGGCTGTGAGAAGGAACCTGGATAGTATGGTTACTTCGATATCAAAGCCTGGATAGCAGGGCTGTGAGAAGGAACCTGGATAATAGGGTTACTTCGATATGAAATCCTAGATAGTAGGGCTGTGAAAAGGAACCTGGATAGTAGGGTTACTTCGATATGAAAGTATGGATAGTAGGGCTATGAGAAGGAACCTGGATAGTAGGGTTACTTCGATATGAAAGCCTGGATGGTAGGGCTGTGAGAAGGAACCTGGATAGTAGGGTTACTTCGATATGAAAGCCTGAATGGTAGGGTTGTGAGAAGGAACCTGGATAGTAGGGTTACTTCGATATGAAAGCCTGGATAGCAGGGCTGTGAGAAGGAACCTAGATAGTAGGGTTACTTCGATATGAAAGCCTGGATAGTAGAGCTGTGAGAAGGAACCTGGATAGTAGGGTTACTTCGAGATGAAAGCCTTGATAGTAGGGCTGTGAGAAGGAACCTGGATAATAGGGTTACATTAAGATGAAAGCCTGGATAGTAGGGCTGTGAGAAGGAACCTGGATAGTAGGGTTACTTCGAGATGAAAGCCTGGATGGTAGGGCTGTGAGAACGAACCTGGATAGTAGGGTTACTTCGATATGAAAGCCTGGATGGTAGGGCTGTGAGAAGGAACCTTGATAGTAGGGTTACTTCGATATGAAAGCCTGGATAGTAGGGCTTGGGAAGGAACCTGGGTCGTAGGGTTACTTTGATATGAAAGCCTGGATAGTAGGGTTGTGAGAATGAACCTAAATAGTAGGGTTACTTCGATATGAAAGCCTGGATAGTAGGGTTGTGAGAAGGAACCTGGATAATAGGGTTACTTCGATATGAAAGCCTGGATGGTAGAGCCGTGAGAAGGAACCTGGCTGAGGTTATTTTGTGATAAGTTCGTGTGAAACTTCAGAAGGAAATGTATGAGAAAGGACCTGTGTAAGATTTTTCAGGATAAACCTGTGTGAAGCTGCATTTGATTGCATAGATAATTACCCTGTCTAGTTTCAGGAGCTAATCTTGAACTTGCTGGAAGTTGTTGATGATAACCATCTTTCCTGAAAAGGTACATGATTAATCGTATATGATGCATGAAATGTATTGTATGATGATGTTCTCAAAATAAATGAGACTATGCTGTATGCAATGTGTATGCGCACGTCATGATATATGAACATGAAATGCTATTGTGACATATCCAAGTGGGAAAATAAATCCCTGACCGCTGCTGGAGAGTAATGAAAATTGAGTTCCTGACCGTCATAGAAAAAGTGGTTCTTCTACTTCCGCTGGGGATGGTGAACCGGAGATGACTATGTTGGGGATTTGCCCCTTGTTTACGGATATTCTTCCGAGGAGCGACTCTGCTTGAGAACAACTCTGCGGGGGAATAACTCTATTTGAGAGAGGATATGCTTTGCTGGAAGATCTTGCTGATTTAGAGAGATAAACTCCGCTGGGGGATGAACTTCCGTAGCCGGAGGAATAAACTCTGTTAGGGATTAAGCTTCTGTATTCAGAGAAATAAACTCTGCTTGAGAGACAACTTTACAAACCGCTTGCAATTATGAAATTCGGTCGGGGAATATAGACGTCGGCTCTCCGAAAAAGCTTGGCTGGGGAAAGTAACTCCTGTTTGGGGAAGCAGAGATCAAAACTTTGGTTGCTTCTACTCTATGGGGAGTGTAGATGTTACTGGGACGCATGCTGAGGATATGACAATGACTTCGCATCAAGACTTTTCTGCCCCTGTACCTGCTGGAGAAAGTGCCTGCAGAGGCCTTGTGGATTGAGTGTTATCCCAACTTATGAGGTGCTTAGTAACTGCCGATCGGAATGATAAGTTTTATACTGATAGGAAAGTGACAAGATGACGGGACATAGTCGTACGCTTTAATCCCTAACTTTTGCCTGGACTGTCTTTTTAGATTTTCAATCCACCGGGATACCCTTTTTTGCCCAAGCCGCCTTTTCAGGTTTTCGACTTGCCGGGTGTACATATCTTTTTTGTTTTTATCCCTAATTTTTGCCCGAACCTTTTTGGTTCGCCGGGATGCCCTTATTTTTTCCTAGGCCAGTCAACCTAGCAGGTCTTTGTTCATGTGCAGTATTTTATGACTATGTCCATGCTCTCAGGGTGTAGGGATTTGTCACTGTCGATAGTGTTGTGTTGCCGCAATACCAGAAGATGTTTGTTTGATCGTACAAGATTCTTTGCTGGAATTCATGCCCAATGCCCCCAAGTGATTCAGATGGAGATCTGCCCCTGGCTATTTGGAACTTTTGGAGAGACTGCCCCAGGTGTGTTTAGACATCATGCCATGCCCCTTGGTTATGGAAGACCTGTTATTAGAAGTATCTTTCCCACTGAGGTGATTCTGTCCATTGAGAGGATGTTTGTTCATTGAATGTCCATTGTGCGTATTTCTCTACTGTCAAACAATTAGTCATATGCAAACAATTTTATGTAAAGAATGCAAAACTCATGTCTGTCTTGAAATTTTTTGAAAATGTGTTTTGTGTAGTACAATGAAATTTGCAAGAATGTGATATCAACTCAGGATTCGTAACAAAGCCTACAGAAGTCAGGATACCTTTGTAACAGTATGCTCTCAAACTAACCCATGCTTCAGCTAGGACTTTTAAGGGTTATAACGTGGCCTGGTTCACGATTCAAGAAACAAAGGATAAAGGCTCAAATTTTATTTGTACCCAACCCACTCTACGTGATGTTCTTCAGTCCTATGCTCAGTTAGTTGCGCGTTTAGATGCCGATTGAGTCTGGAATCTTTGCTCTGATACTTGGTGATGATTCAGAAATTGAACCTTTGTTTTGAAAAGGCAGTCATTTTTGTAATCTTCTTTTTTTCGAGGATTTGTAGTAACCTCTTTTTTTTTGGTTTTCGTTATCCCTAATTTTTGCCTGAACTGTTTCTTTTGTGATTACAGTCAGCGGGATGCCCCAAATTTTCTCTTAAGTCTCCTTCATAGGTTTTGACTTAATGGGCTTTTATTTCGAGAGATAATGACTGCCTGTCTTGACGATTATACGGAACCATCACCGTGTTTTGTTTTGGAAGGATGTCTTTGATGCCATTCATTATGTATGAAGTAGAATATTGCGACTGAACGCACATCTAAATTAACTGAGAAACTACCATGCCCCAGGTTATGATTAAGGGTTTTAATTTGTTTGAAAAGAAAATTCCTACTTCTTTGGCTCGAAGGGGTTGACTAGGGATTATCTTCCTTATAACTCCACTGCTTAGGATTTGAAACAACGTTTGTACATCGTCAGTGGGGTCTATTCAAAAGCATACTGTAGAGATTGTGGTATCATTTTCGTCATCCTCCCTCTAAGTCTTAGAGTTTTTAATCGATAGTTGAATATCACAAAAGGAAATAAGAACGCATTTTTGAAATAGTGAATACGAATGAATTGATTCAAGACAAACATGTGCAATGCATTGATGAAATAACGAGGTTTGATATGAATAAATGTTCAAACAAATCAAAAGAAAATTACAAATTGAAAATTCTAATGAACAAAAAGCCCTCTTGTTAGAAATTGTCACTTCTAATGGTGGGCCTTGGAGGATTGACAAAAACATTCCAGTTGACCATCTTGTGTGAATTCTAATACTCCTTTATCAACCAGGTATTAAATTTTGTATTTCAACCTCCAACAGTCGTCAGTATCATGCCCTGGACTGTTAGAGTGATATGCACACCTTGCACCAGGATTGTAGTCATGTGAAGAAGTCTTGGGATTCGGATGAGGTCCTATCAACGTAACCAGATTCATCCTCAACATGTGTTGTAAAGCTTGAGACATCGGCATGTTGAGTTTGGTAAACTTCCTTTTGGGCATATCCGGCTGACTCTGATTAACCCGTTGTTTTTGGCGAGGTTATTATTGGACCCGTGATGTAGTAGCAATTTGGAAAGGTCCACTCTTCACCAAACCAACCTTTTGTCTTCTTGGAGGTTGATCAATGACTTGGTCCCCGACCTCGACTGTTTGCTTCATACTGTTGTATCCGTCTTGATGAAGTTGGTTGATGATGGCTTTCAGCTCTTCTTGTCTTCGGGCTAGGCCTTGGATAAGAGCCATCCGCCCTAGCATCTGGGGACTCATTGCACCTACCTCAGCTTGCAGTTGTTCTAGCCGTTCGTCCTTATTGTCTTCAGGACTTTTCTTGACCAAGTTCCCAATGAGGGGTGTTTTCAACTCTTCCTGCCCCTTGGATAGGTTTAGGAATATTTCCCTGAACTGAGCTTCTTGAGTTTGAAGATCTCTGTTGTCTTGTTTGAGAGCCATTGCTGAAATAAACAGCGAGAACATGAGACCTGTATTGGAAGACCTGTTATGCAATGATATGTACGATATATGTATGCAATGTTTTCAAGGATCTCGCGGGGTAAACAAGAAACTGTTAGAATTTGATTGCAACTTGATTGAAGAAACTTCGTGTCGTTGAGAGTCCTTCTTCAAGAGTCAAGCTCACCATATCGAGTGGGTCATAGCCACTGACTCAAGTTATCGTGTTTTGATCTCTAGACGACATTGGCTAGAGGAAAATAAATCCCCTTGCCCCTTGCTAGACGTCTGATTTACCATAACCTGCATCACAAACCCTTGAGATCCTTGAAATGGTTAAGTAAATGTTAAGGCATGATGTTATGATGTGTATTCTATGCGTTTAAGCAAAAGTGCAAGGTGATGTAAGCAAGTAAATCCGGCAAGAAATCCAAGTTATTGGATAAGGACTGTAAACAAAACCTGCAAGGAACTCATGTTGTCAGATAATAAAATTGTGCAAGTAGTTCAAGTTGAAAGCACACAAGTCACACAAACAACCTTAGGTTTAGGCTTGTATGGGTTTTAAGGTAGTACCCTCTTGAAGTTTAGTTGGTTCAACCTGTCCTAAAAAGTAACCGGGTACTAGAGGATCTCAATATCACTGACCATCCTTTATCGGTCATGGTTTCAGATCATGCAATCTTTTCTTGTGGCCGAAATATTCCGAAAGTATGATCTCAATGAGTGTAGCATCGAGTATCAACCAGTTCTCAGCTCTACACCAAGGCCAGCTATCTCTCTACTTTCTAATGGTCAAGTTGTTCAACTAAGGTTCTAAGGTCCGTTGGTGCTTTGCGACACCACGCGGCGGCCCCGTATTCTCCTCGTTTCACCACAAGGGATACCGGTACCAACCAAAGTGCCACACCAACGTATCCATTACTTCAACCGTATTGGTCTACGCCGTACAGTTCCCTCACGGTCTATTGCTACTTACCTAATGAGTGCCCCCATATCTGGGTATAGGATCTATAGTAACCCCAAACAAAACTCTCAAAAATAAAGCGAACAAAGCAATCAAGAGAAGCAATTATGATAACCTAGATCCTAAGGTATACCCCACTTATAACTTTCCCCAGCAGAATTGCCAGTTCTGTGATACGGTGGCAGAACCGACTGTTAATACTGGTTTGTATTTTGCATTTTGTGTTTGCAAAATGTCATGGTAAGCAAGAGTCACCACCGACTTTTATTTCATCCAATCATGGAAAAGGAAAAAGAACAGAAAAAACCTTTTTTCGAGATATTCTGAGTACGGGGGATAGATTATAGAAAGGGAAGGTGTTAGCACCATTTCTATCCGTAGTTATCTACGGGCTCTTAGGTACTTGCTCATTTTTAAATTGCTTGTGTATGTGCTTGCTTGGAAAATGTTTTACTTCGTGATAACCCTTGTATCGGTCCTAAAGGATGTGACGAATTTGTTTTGAAAACTGTTTTGAAAGGTGTTTGTGTGAAAAGTTTTTACTCGAGCAAGTACCTACTAGCATATACCTACTCGAAAAAAGGTTGTTTTTGTTCTATTTCCTTTAGACAGCGCTATTCCACTATTAAGGAGTAGGTAGCACCGTCGTTGGAGTTTCAAAGGGACGTTCGAAGGGACAAAATGGTCTCTGAAGGCAACAAGTAAGGATACCTTAGCATTTCGAAGGGACTGTCATCATATATTCGTAGGCAACATCGAGGGAAAAGATCATTTCTCGTAGGCAACTCAAGGGACATTGAGGGACCATGATCTTTATAATGACTTTAACCAGAGGACTTTAATTGAGGGTCTTTGCTAAGATATCCCTACGTTCGATGGACATGACCATTATTTTCTGAGGCAACCAAGTGAGGCATACCCTAAGAGTGAGCATGTGCATGTGTTTGATTTCAATTATTTAATCTTTTCACAATTAAGGTGATCTACTGTTTTAATTTTCAGTTTGTCTTTCCATACAATCCTATTAACATACATCTAAGCAGTTTATAGTTTACGGAATTAAAAGCAAGAAAGTTTAAAGTCCTAACTATTACAAGGCTTTTGTAGATACATAATTATCTTGGACTGAAAATAAAGATGCAGAATTTAAAACCCTAATTAATATTACATCCCGGAAGCAATTACATAATTAGAAAAAAAATGTGAGAAAAGATAAATCTACACTATTACATTGATAATGCGACCTATACAATTTTTCTAGAAATTAAAATATAAAAGAATAAATATAAAGAAATTAAGGAAAAATTAAAATCTAAAATTCTAAGTTAATGTTTTGGTGTTTTTTGTAGAAAATAATTTGAAGTTAATTAAAAACCTAATTCTAACTAATTTTAATTAAAAAAAATTAATTAACTTAATTTATTAATAAATGAAAAAAAGCCAAAAATTCAGTTACTAACTAAAACAAAAATCTAATCCTAATTTGTTAAAAAAATGGTTAATTACAAAGAAAAAACTAAAACCTAATTGTTTTCCTAATTTGCAGAAAAAGTTAATTAATTAAATTAAAGAGTTAATAATAATAAAAAAAATTAAAACCTAAATTAATTAGGGTTTATAAAAAAGGTTAAGTTTGCCAATTAATAGGGTTTTTGATTTAAATAAAATTAGAGTTTATATGAATTCAGGGTTTTTAAAGAAGATATTAAAGAGAAAGAAATGATGCACAAAGAGTTAAAAGTAAGCAAACTTATACATATTGCCAGGGGTGAGTGTTGACCAAAAAATTAATTTAAAACCTAAAATTAAAAAAACCTAAAATTAATTATTCGAGCTTATTATGAAAAATCAAAGGTTTATGAAAAATGTTAAGTTTTATGAAAAAGGTTTTAAACAGAAAGAATGAAAATAGGTAAAAGGATAAATTGAAAGGAAGAAAACCAAAACCAATAGGGGTGAGTGTTGAACCCACGCCCTTAACCTTCTCAGGATATCTGCCTTGTCATGTATTAGTGGTTGTTCTATTTTGGTGTTTTGGCCTCAGCGTTCTGTAATGAACCTGCATGGGACCTTGTCTAAATCTGCAGTTTTGAATCTCATGAACACATTAAATAAATTACTATATATCATGAAATACAAATAAAGTAAATATATGAAAAAAATTTAATGTTAAAACCGATATGGCATGTATGAATGATTATACCCTTTTGATCATGGAGATCAAACCAGCCTTACCCTTACTGGAGAAGTAGTGAGATGTGGATTTGTAACAAGGATGACTTGTTTGTAGTGAGATGTGGGTTTGTAATAAGGATTTCAAGGTTTTAGGGTTCTTGAAAGAATTTGATATTTTGACAGGATTGTGGTAAAGGTTTTTCTCTCTCCTTTTCTTCTTTGTGTGAAAAGAATGAGATTATATAATGGAAATTAGAGCAAAGATATGGGATTTGAATGTGCAATTGGGCCTCCAATGTTCACTTGAGTCCGTCACGTTCCAGGCTAAAACGCAGGGACTTAAGTATAATTGTTGAAGTTGAAATGTAAAATCAAAATGTAGCCGATATCGAGAACTAACTCCTGTCCAAAAATGGGCTCAATCGGATAAACGGTGAATTAATTATGAATTTTTGAAGTTTCAGCTCAGACAAACTTATTTTGGGCTCTAGTGTCGACTCTGACACGTTCTTCAATAAAAAACTGGAATTGATCGGAGCATAAACCGGTATCTACTTTGGAAGAAAAGTTGTAGAACACTGAGTCAGTGACCTTGTGTAAAAAGATGGGCTCGATCCGATTAAAATTGACCGAGTTATGAATTTTCGAAGTTTCAACCCAGATGAAATAATATTCAGCATTCAGGATTTTCGGCGCGTCACACGCACTCTGAGCAAAAAACGAAGGCCTTTTGGATACCCTTCTGTTGTACCCAAAAATTTTCCCTCTCATTTATCAAGATTTTCCTCACAAGACTTCTTGGACTCCAGACAGGATTAGGGTTTGCTCAGCTCAAGACCTCATCTTGCACTGATGACCTGAAATTAGGGTTTGAGTTTGCACAAGGAATTTTGGACCATCAATGCTTCATGTGACTTTCATACACCATCTTGGACCCCTAAGATTACTCATACCAAGTTTCAAGCCTTGAATCACATTTTTGCCCAGTCAATTGGACAGTTAACCTAAGAATCAGATGTATTGGGGAAAATGTCAACCATAGCCAATTTACAGTCAAACTTCATAATTTTTGATCCACAACAACATTCTAGGATCCTATGTACCATTTGATCAATTTTGAATCACAACTCCTCAAGAAATTTGATCAAATCATCAAAAGGGCAAAATGGTCAAAATTAGGGTTTTGACTGAGGAAGGGCAATTTCTGATTTTTAACCTAGCCAATGGCCAATTGGGTTCAAGCATGATTTCAAGGACTCAATAGCATCATATTGACCTAATCACATAGTTTAAAGGATCTCAAATGCATAGGATTGAGAGATGAATTTTGTAGTCAACTGATCAAAAGTCGATTGTGCACTGAAAAGTCAAACTTTGACTTTTTGGTCAAAATCAAGTGCCAAGGGTCATAATTCATCAAGATATGTCAAAATGTGAAACTTTTTGATCAAGAAAATTAATTTTTCAAATTAGGGTTTTAATTTGAAATTTTTTCATAACTTAGAAATTTCTAAGTATGGAAAATTTCTTATTTTTCCCAACTTTCCACCACTTTTTCACCATGATGCAATTGGATTCAAAGAAAACTTCCAACATGAAAGTTGTAGTCCTACATTAAATCTACAACTTTTATTCACAAAGTTTTCCCAAAAGATACTTGTATCTCAAGTTATAATTTTGTGAATAGGGGTCCATAAACTTTTTAACTTAGTGAAATTTTGCCCTAGTTTAGGCAGGTTTTTGACCTAACTTCATGGCAACTTTTCACCTAGTTCCAAGAGGTATCTCAAGTTTCATTTCAAAGATGGATTATAAGAATGTTACAAGCTTTCCAAAATGTCCAATAACTCTCCAAGATCATTTGTGGTTAGGGAGAATCGAAGAAGAGAAAATGGAAATTTATCACTTTTGTTCAAGGCATTTTCACAATGGTTCAAGTTGCAAATTTGTCCTAGCATGCTTGTACTTGGTATTACAGGTCCTAATTCCTTATGCACTCCATAATTAAATGCAAACTCAATGGATAATGGTCTTGTTTTGACTTTTGAAGTATTGCACAATGAATTAATCCAAAAATGGCATAAAGTTCATAATACTATTTTCATAAAGCTTGCTTTTTCCAACTTTACAATTCTTGAGCCATGGACCTGATCTTTTGTTGCAAGCAAGATCCACAAACATCAGGAAAAGTCTACCAACCCTCTGCAGTCCACAAGCTATCCTGTACAGGCCTTGGGCATGGTCACTTCAACTTTTCTTCAAAAGCAAGAAAACTTGCAAAAGTGAAGACAACTTGTCCATCTAATAAAGGCAAGGCTTGACTTCATTTTAAACAACCTCAGAAACTTATTGCAAGCCAATACTCGAATTCATAGCATCCCAAACACTCTCAAACACCAAAATCACATTTTTCTGCCCAAACAGAGCATCATCTGCAGAACCCTTGCCAAATCAATATTGGCTCGTGCGTTTCTCATTTTAAGACTTCAAACACATTACATACATCCTACATAAACTATCCAGGCCCTTGTCTTGCAACTGTAACCCCTGTTTCAAGGATCATCATTTTAATTTTGGAGGTTTGCAGGTTGACTTCTACAAGGAGATTCAAGCATCTACAAGGCTAGCTAAGCATTGGAAAAGCTTGAGGGAACTTCAAGGAAGCTCACACGATCTTCAGGCCTCACTCAAAGTTCCCACATTGTCATATCCAAACTCAGCTGAACAAGGTATTTTTCAAATCTCTATCTCCTTATTTAGGCATCCTTAGGTCACGATTTGTGAAGCAAAAATATAGTCCTTAACTTGCTTAAGCTGTACATATGCGTAGTTATCATTTATATTAACTGAGTAGTGAGAATTTGAAGCTTGAAGTTCATGAAAAAATTAGGTCAGGAATTAGGGCCACTGAAATTCTCCCTGGTTTCTTAGAGTTAGGTTTCAAATCTTATATCATTGGAATCGTGATAAAAAATGCTACAAGTTTTATGTTGCAAGATTTTGTTTTTGTGCAAAGAATAGAGAGTTGCAGGTTGAACTCAGAAGCGCGCGCGAAAGAGACGAAGGACAAGGACGATGGATGTCTGGGCCTGGCGCACAGTGGGCCTCTTGTTTTTACTTTCCACACCCCCTGACTGCTATCTGCACCCCTTGGCCTATTTTTTATATTTTGCATATTTTTCATTTCTTTTATGTTTATTGACTTTAATATTTTTTTCTGAACATTAAAAAATCACAAAAATATTTTCTTAATTTTTTGCAATTTTTATTTTATTTTTATTATTATTTTTCATATATAAAAATATTTTTATTTTAATAAATGGAAATCATTTTCTTAAAAAAAATTGTAAATAATAAAAGAATACTATCCATTTTTATTTTACACATAAAATATTATTTCCACATATATTTTAATTTTTAATATTTGTAAATATTTTTATTTATTTATTTATTGTACATAAATGAATAAAATAAATGATATAGAACATACTTTCTTTTAAATCAAAAATTAGGGTTTTCCCTTTCAAAAATAATAATATTTTTTTTCTTATTTTTAATACTTAAATAATTTATTTTTCTCATACATAAAACAATTACAAAACATTTTTTCATAAATACATATTATTGCACATTCAAATACTTGTTTATTTATTTATTTGTACAATAAATTCAATTCGGTTGTAATAGAGAATTAGGGTTTTATTTTGTGCAAATATCCCCATTCAAAAAACTTGTATGCCCCCTCCCATAATATTGTTGTAATAGTGTAGATTTATTTTACACAATTTATCGCATTATATACATGTTTAGTAAATTAGGGTTTGTATGATAAGACGAAAATCAAACAAATAACATGACCTAATACAAAACAAATGTATGTAAAATGACAACACATCTCACACAAACACCTCTAGGGTTTCACCCACTTTGTTGCCTAAAAAATGGCCATGGTATGCATGCTAGGTATCTTGGCAAAACAAAACAAAACAAAAGATCATAGTCCCTCGATGACGCTATCTAAAGGTTGCCTTAAAACAAATGATCTTGGTCCCTAAGACTTGCTAAGATACTTGGCACGATTTCTATCATGGTCATACAATGACCCACGCCCGTCCCGTTTAACATCCAAAGATAGGGTTGTTTACCAAAACAATGGTAAATCAACAATATCAAAGGAATAAAAATGTACAAGAAAGACTTTTGAGTAGGTAGATAGCTTCTAGTTACGTGATCAATTTGCAAACAATCCTTGCCATTTTCAAACAAACATACACACACACACACTTTCAAAAACATTTCCAAACAACTTTCAAACATTGAAACATTTTTCAAAAGACAAACATTTTTGTATACATTCTTACGAACGAGAATCATTACAAAGATTTCCTAAACGATGGCCTCTTTTCAAAATACTTTCAAAACCACACAAAGAACCATTTCAAACAATTGCAAAAGCAAAGCAAGTGATCTAAACAAGTAACTAAGAGCCCATGGAAAACCATGGATGAAAAGGGTGCTAGCACCTTCCCTTTTCATAATCTACCCCCAAACTCAAGAAAACATCTCAAAGGTCTTTCCTGTGCTTTTTTACCTTTCCTTTTAGATAAAAGAAAAGTCGGTGGCGACTGTTGCTAAACCGCAACATTTGCAAACACAAACGCAAAACCTCAAGTCAGTTCTCCCACCGCATCACAAAACTGGAGACTCTGCTGGGAACATAAGTAAAAGTGGGGTTAACTTAGGGTTTTAGATCACCTTTACATGCTTATCTTGCTTGACTTGTTTGCTTTACACTTTGGTTCTATTTTTTGGGTTTGAATCCTCTACCCGGATTTGGGAAACTTCATAGGTAAATAGCAAACGTTGTGGAAACTGTGCGGGGTATATTAACATGGTCTAAGCAATAGCTATATTAGTGCGACATATTTGTGGGTACCGGTAGCCTTTGAGTCAATCAAAGAGAATACGGGGCCGCTGAGTGATGTCATGAAGCACTAATGGACTTTTAGAACCTTTACTTGACCAACTTGGCCTTTTAGGATGTAGTGAGATGACCGGCTTTGGTGCAGTCCGAAGTTGGTAGATACTCAATACCACACTCATTGAGGGTTGGTTCCTTAGAATATTTCGGTCGCCAATAAAGAGGCTGAATTGAAACAATGAACAAGGAAACAATCCAGTGATATTGAGCTCCTTAGAACCCGATTACTATTTATAGGACAGGTTGAGCCAACTAAACTTCAAGAGGGTACTTACCTATGAAACCCCATGCAAGCCTAAACTAGGAACTTGTGTGATTTTATTGTACATATATACTTGTGCATAACATCATGGACATCATGAAGCATCATATGCATCCACTAACCATTTCAAGGATTTTGGAGATTCATCTTTGTTCTTGTTTTGTAGGTTATGGATTCACTTCACAACAAAACTATCCAAGTCAACCTTGTGAGAATTCCTCCACAACTCAAGGAGCTAGCTTCAAGGATTCCTGAGAATTCTCCATTCATCGAGAGACATGGTCGTCTACTCAACTTGGTCACTGTCAATATTGAGGAGGATATGCTGAAAGTTCTCTTCCAGTTCTTTGACCCTTTGCATAATTGCTTCACATTTCCTGACTACAAACTTGTGCCCATTTTGGAGGAATTTTCTCAACTCTTGAGGATTGCTATTCTCAATCAACTACCCTTCAACGGTACGGAAAGAGACCCAAAGCCAGAAGAGATTGCTCAAGCCTTACACTTGCACTCCTCTGATGTCACAACATATTGGGAAACTAGAAGTGGTGTCAAAGGCTTCTTGGCAAAGTTCTTGTTTGAGAAGGCCGAAAGCTGCTGGAATTCCTTGGACTTACAAGCTTTTGAGGAGATTGTAGCTCTTCTCATCTATGGGATGGTCTTGTTCCCTAACCCTGATCAACTCATAGATGTGAGTGCAATCAAAATCTTCATGACTCGCAACCCGGTGCCTACATTGCTTGGGGATATCCTCCACTCTTTTCACACTCGAACAATAAGGAAAAGAGGTGTTCTCATGTGTTACACTCCACTCCTCGCATGATGGTTTATTTCTCATCTTCCCCAATCAATCTTGAAAAATGAGCAAGGCTTGAGGTGGTCACAATGGTTAATGACCCTTACACATTCAGATATCCATTGGTGTTCTCGATCAAAAGAGAATGTTATCATCATTGACCATTGTGGGGAATTCCCTAATGTCCCTCTACTAGGCATTAGGGGAGGCATCACCTACAACCCTTGCTTGGCTCTGAGACAGTTTGGTTACGCCCGAAGGGATGGCTCACATGATATGCTAGTTCAATGTTTGGTTTTCGACTTCGACAACGACGACCAAGGACTTCGTCAAAGGTTCATCCGAGCTTGGAGGATGCCCAACAAGGTGGACAGTAAGACCTTGGGACACAAGAATTCCATCCCTCTTGAGCCTTACCTCAAGTGGGTACGAACCCGCGCCCAAAGTCTTATGATGCCTTACCCCTCCATTCTCCCAGTGATTATAGAGCCTGTTATGGAAGGAGAGGTTCCATACACCCTCCTACATCCCGACATGCCAACATCACTCGAAGATCTACAAAGGAGTTGGATACAGCTCTAGGGAGAGCGCGATACTTTAGAATCCCAATTCTACGCAAGCGAGAAGAAGGTTTTGGAACTCACTCGTCAACTTCACGAAGAGCAGACTCTCAACACCTACATTGCACCAAAGAGGATGCGCAACGTCTTTTTACCTTAGAATTTTGTATTATTTTGCCCAAGGGGAATTGATGTACTAACAATTCTATCTTATTAATATGATGTATGTTTCTTTTTTTTGTTTAAAACAAATTTGAATTTATGAATCCTTGAAAGCATTACATGAATACGTATCATTCATCATATGCATAAGCAGGTCTTCACACCAAGTTTCCTCATCTCTCTGATGTTTATTTCAGCAAGATGGATATTGAATAAACGGTCAAAGATTTGCAAGCTCAGAATTCACAATTCCAACAGCTATTCTTGACCCTAGCCAAGGGGCAGGAGGAGCTCAAGACTCTACTAGAGAAGGAAAAAGAGAAAAAGAAGAAGAAGCGAGCCGGTGTAGTTATTATGGGCAGAAGGTTTGAAGGACAAGCCAGACGGACTTTGGAATTCCCATCAACATCTGAAGAGGGGTAAGGAAAAGGAACTGCAGTGCCATCTAAGTCTGAAGAAGAAGAAGAAGAAGAAGAAGAAGAAGAGGATTAGGACTATTATGAACAACAGTACCCTCCGGCCGATGACAAATACAAAAACCTGGAAGAACGCTTGGCTGCTATGGAAGTGCAAAGAGTACCGGGGCTGGATTTTGAGGAGTTAGGGTTGGTTTTTGGAATTATAATCCCTCCTAAGTTTAAAGTGCCACTGTTTGCTAAGTATGATGGGGTGTCTTTCCCAAAGATGCACTTGCGATCTTATGTCAGGAAAATTCAACCACATTCTTCTGACAAAGACCTGTGGGTCCACTTTTTCCAAGATAGTCTTTCGGGAATGCAGCTTAATTGGTTCTACCCGTTGGAGAGAGAAGATGTCCATAATTGGGAGGATTTGGCAGCCGCATTCTATAAACAGTATCAATACAACGCCGAATCGTACTCAGCTACAGAGTATGACTATGGCTACCAATGAGGGCTTCAAAGACTACGCCCAAAAATGGAGGGATTTAGCCGGAAGGGTGCAACCACCTCTATCTGAAAGAGAGCTAGTGGACATGTTCTTGGGGTCCCTGTCAGGTCCTTTCTTTAATCACCTAATTGGAAGCTCCTCTAGAGGTTTCACTGAGTTAATCTTAATTGGGGAAAGGGTGGAAGCCGGTATTAGAAGTGGGAAAATTCAGAAAGATGCATCTACCTCTGCCGCTGCAAAAAAGCCCTTTAGAGGAAAGAAGGAAGTGTTTGTTGTCTATGCCCAGAGGAATCAATGAAGAATTGAAAGACGACCAACAGTGGGGGCCGTTATGATTCAAAAGTCTGCCTCAGACCAGCCGAGAAATAACCAGCCGAGAAATGATCAGCCGAGAAATAACAAGCAAAGGGTGGAAAGGCCTGTAAGGCAATTCACCAAGATAAACATGACTCTTGATCAAGTCTTACCACATATCTTAAAGTTGAACCTGGCCATGCTAAAAGAGGCCCCTAAAAAACCTAACACTACTTCTCCACATTACCATCCCAACGCTAGATGCGCGTACCATTCAGAAAGTCCAGGGCACGACACCAACAACTGTTGGGCCCTGAAGAACAAGATACAAGATCT
Source organism: Vicia faba (assembly GCA_948472305.1). Taxonomy (NCBI): domain Eukaryota; kingdom Viridiplantae; phylum Streptophyta; class Magnoliopsida; order Fabales; family Fabaceae; genus Vicia; species Vicia faba. Next base: position 1,029,099,271 of record OX451739.1, read on the forward strand.
GATTGACACAAAGTAAGTTGAATTTGAAGCTCCTGAAAAGCCAAATGTTATCTCCGCACCAATGCCTAGGCATAGACATAATGCCAGTGCTATTGAAGAAGATCTGTTTGTTTCTACTGTGGATGAACTGTTAATTCCTCTCCTAACCATCAAGTTGAATTTGTTGAAATCTGGGGTGTTCCCAGGTTGTGACCAAGATTTCCATGCTTGTCTGTCCTCCCCATTTGATTGTCCTCTATTGAAGAAAGGAATCCAACAATTAATTGATAACAAGGAAATTTTGTTTGAGAAAGCTCCTGTCTCACCCATTCTAGTTCCAGAAGATTCAATAATAACCATATACGCCAATCCTTCCAGGGTTCCTAAAAAACCCGTTAGGATTACATCTGCTCCTATGACTACTCCGTTGAAGATAACAATTCCCAGACCAACCACATACAAATCCGATAAAATGGTACCATGGAACTATGGTGGAGAAATCTACTACCATGGTGTCAAACAGATTGAACAGACCATTGAAGAAGAAAGCTCTGAGGAAGATAATCCCAACATCAGTAACATTTCCGGAACAAGCAAGGTTACTCGTAGTGGAAGAATCTTTTCTCCAGAGATTTCTCTTCCAGCAGCAGTCTTTGGACCCGCGGCCATTCCGAAGATTACACCTATACCAGTAACTGTACCTGCAAGTGTACCCACTGTGATCGGTGGATCTGGAACTGACTGTTTAACGCTGGTTCGTGAAATGTCGCGGAAGCAAGAGTCGCCACCGTCTTTTATTTTCTCCAACATGGACAGGACAAAAGCACAGCAAAATTCCTTATGAGATAGTTTCTCGGTTCGGGAGGTAGATTTATAGAAAGGGAAGGTGTTAGCACCCTTTCTATCCATGGTTATCCATGGGCTCTTAGATACTTGCTCATTTGTGTTTTCAAAATGTGTTTGCTTTTCAATTGTGTGAGTGAGTTTGAAAAAGTTTCGTTTAAAGATTTCAGATCGACTCTTGTATCAGTCCTCAAGAGTGTTTGAAAAATTGTTTTGAAAGTTTTTTTGGAAGTGTCGGTGTGAAAAGAGTTTTTGATTTGTTTTTTAGAGCAAGTATCTATGAGTCATCTACATACCCTAAGGAATTAGGCTGTGTAAATGTCCTTAAGGTAGTGCCATCCCACCATTGAGAGGTAGGTAGCACCACCATTGGAGGTGTTCGGGTCAATTCGTTTGTTAGGGACAGTGTGGTCACCAGAGCAACAGTAGGACACCTTAGAAGCTACCCTTATGCCATTGATCCTTTTTAATTCCGAGGCAACCGTTTCGAGGCAACTGGATCATGTTATGGACATTTTGGAAAGGTCTTGAAGTCCTCTAACCAATGTCTTTGGTCCCATGTCATTTTGATTTACCAATTTCAAGTTATGGTCTTTGACTTAAAGTGCCTTTTTGTTGACTTTTGAAAATGACCTATAATGTTGAAATTGATAACTTTTTGTGAGAGCATTTCTTGGACTTGAAGTGTGAATATGATTTGTAGGAAATGTCATTCTCTTCAAAATGAGCTTTGGATGGGATTTTTCTGATAAACCATGAAGAAGTTATGCCCTGGTCAATTTGCAGTTGACTTTTTCAACTGTCCAAAAATAGAAACTTTTGCATCTTGAGACTTTTTGAGCCATGCTTTGAGAATCATGATCAAGAATTGATCAAATGATGATTGTGGCTTCAAAATGATATGTTGACCCAAAATTTTGACTTTTGACTGTCAAATGACCATTTTGCCCCTGTAGTTGACTGTGAAGCATTTAGGGTTTTTGACTGTGCAATCTGGTGCTGTGAGTCCTAAAACTTGGCATGTGGATGCTTGACAATGTTTATAGGCATGTGAGACTTGATTGGACCCTTGGAAACTTCAATTTCCTTGCCAGAACCAAAACCCTAATTTTGACTGTGTTAGGAGGCATTTGGACTGTGCAACCCTTGAGAGATTTTGAAGCTTGATCTTGGCAAATCTTGAAGAATACGGGAGGGCAAATTTTGGGGTACAACAATTGCCCCTGTTCAATCTTCTTAAACCTGAGGATGTAGATTGGCTGTCGTGCCTTTCGTAATCCGAAGGTGGAAGATGATTGAACACTAGAGTGCCCATAAATTTGCGCTCACATGTTAGCAGTGTGATGGTGGGAATGGGCTTATAGATGCCATTTGGAGACTGATGGATATGAGGATGGGCTTATAGATGCCATCGGGAGGTTGTCGATCGCGTAAGAGATTCCTTAGCGAGAATTTACGTACCTGAAAAAAGAAAGATAATTACCTGGCCTGTTACAGGAGTTGGTCTTCAAATTCTCATATAGATGTGCCCTGGATGGTTACAGGAATCGAATCTTTAAACTCTTCAGACGTGCCCTGTCAAGATACAGGAATCGAGTCCAGAGAATATAGTCGTCAACAGATACACCCTGGTAAGATACAGGAATCGAATCTTCGAACTTTTCAGACGTACCCTGGCAGGATACAGGAATCGAGTCTAGTAATGTTAGTCGTCAACAGATACTCCCTGGCAAGATACAGGAATCGGATCTTCGAACTTTTCAGACGTACCCTGGCAGGATACAGGAATCAAGTCTAGTAATGTTAGTCATCAACAGATACTCCCTGGCAAGATACAGGAATCGGATCCTCAAACTCTTCAGACGCACCCTGGCAAGATACATGAATCGGGTCTGGTAATGTTGGTCGTCAACAGATACACCCTGGCAAGATACAGGAATCGGATCCTCAAACTCTTCAGACGCACCCTGGCAAGATACAGGAATCGGGTCTGGTAATGTTGGTCGTCAACAGATACACCCTGGCGAGATACAGGAATCGGATCTTCGAACCCTTCAGACGCACCCTGGCAAGATACAGGAATCGGGTCTGGTAATGTTGGTCGTCAACAGATACACCCTGGCGAGATACGGGAATCGGATCTTCGAACCCTTCAGACGCACCCTGGCAAGATACAGGAATCGGGTCTGGTAATGTTAGTCGTCAACAGATACACCCTGGCAAGATACAGGAATCAGATCCTCAAACTCTTCAGATGTGCCCTGGCAAGATACATGAATCGAGTATGGAATCAGTCGTCAACAGATACACCCTGGCAAGATATAGGAATCGGATCTTTAGTTGCGACCGTTGATAGTAATTATCTTTGTATTGATCTTTGTCCTGAAAAGACAAAACATTAGTTGTATGCGATGTCATGTTGTATGACGTGCGTTATATTTTTAGAATGAATGAGACTGTATGTTCATGATGTGTATGTGCATGCTATATATGTATGAAGATGCGATGTTTATGAATGTATGTTTTTGTCTAGGAAAATAAATCCCTGACGGGTGCCGGGAAGTTAAATCCTAGGCTGATGTTGAAGAGTGAGATTCTTCGTTTCCGTTGGGGATGATGATTGCAAGAATACCGGTAGGAGAAGATGACTCCGTTGGGGAATAAACTTGGCAAATAGATTACTCTGCGGAGAGTGAACTCTGTGGGGAGAGAGGTACTTCGCTGAGATGTCGATGATAACTCCGCGGGGGATACCATTGATGTATTATGTTGGAAGATGAACTCCGCTGGGGATAGGAAGACTTCGCCGGGGACGATCTTTCCATGGTTTTCAGCTGAGGATAACCCAGTTATATCCTGGTAGGGAAATAACCTTTGAACAAAGCCGAGAGACGCGTTCGTGCTCTGCAGAGGGGAAGCTTCCAGAATCTACTGGGGATAAGCTTCCTGCTGGGGAGATGATTCAGGTTTCCTGGGGAAATTCTTGGATTGGACTCTCCTGGGGAAAGTTTTGGATTGGACTCTCATGGGAAAAGTTTTTTGAGATATACTAGGGAAGTGGCTCCACCAAATGTCTGGTATACCGCCAGGGAACAATCTTAGATCGAGACTGCGGGGAATCTTGTTAAAAATGTTTGCATACTTTGTTGAGGAATGTTGAGATCTGGTGGGAATACCCAATTTCCATAAGGCTGACGGAGTAGGCTAACTCTGCTTGGGGAGAGTGTATTGACTTGTTGGCTCACTCTCTGGGGTTTTAAGATATCTTGGTTACATTCTTCAGCTGAACTTACCTTGGTACCTTGGTGGACAGATCAATTAGATCGCTTAGACGACTCATTATTGCCCCTGTTTCTAATGTTACCTGTAATTAATCCTTTGTTTTGTATGCAAATATTTATGAGTTAGCAATTATTGTCAAATGCATATATCACAAATTGAACCTTGGACGTTCTTCGCAAAACAAAACAGAAAAAGGAAAAACAATTGGCAATTGATCTGAAAAGTGAATTTGTATTGATTTTTGAATTTGCCTGTAAATAGGCGTTTATGTACAAGAGGCTGACGTCCTAGTAAGAGAACGTCGCCGAACAACAGAGTTTATACAATTTGTACAAAAGGAAAACAAAACAGGTGAAAAGAATAATCCCACTGGGTACCAACTCTGCCATCGCCTTTATATCTTCGAGCGTCTCATCACTTTGCTGCTCAGTTGACGATGAAGCTGATTGATCGATGCCGTTTGAATTTGATAGTTGATACCGGATTCCGGATGCAAGGTGATCCAATGAGACATAGTATTACGCTTTATCCCTAACTTTTGCCTGGACTTCCCTTTCGGGTTTTCAGTCCACCGGGATACCCATTTTTGCCCAAGCCTCCTTTTCAGGTTTTCGACTTGCCGGGTGTACAGATTTTTTTCATTTCATCCCTCATTTTTCCTGAACCCTTTTGGTTCACCGGGAAGCCCTAATTTTTGCCTAGGTATGTCAACCTAGCGGATCTTTTATCATGCGTAGTATCTTTTTACTATGTCTGCATTGGCGGGGTGAGGAAGGTCGTCACCATCCATGGTGGTTAGGATCATGGCTCCTCCTGAGAACACATGTTTAACCACAAATGGCCCTTCGTACGTGGGGGTCCATTTGCCCCTGGGATCACTCTGAGGAAGGATGATGCGTTTGATTACCAGGTCCCCAACTTGATACTCTTGTGGTCTGACCTTTTTGTTAAATGCCCTGATCATCCATTTTTGGTACGTTTGACCATGGCAAATAGCAGCGAGTCTCTTTTCGTCAATTAGGTTTAACTGATCAAGTCGAGTCTGGATCCAGTCATCTTCGCTCAGATCTGCATCCTTCATTATCCGGAGAGAGGGTATCTGCACTTCGATCGGTAAGACTGCCTCCATGCCGTAGACCAAGGAGAAGGGCGTTGCCCCGGTTGAAGTTCTTGCTGAGGTACGGTACCCATGAAGAGCAAACGGTAACATCTCGTGCCAATCTTTGTAAGTCACTGTCATCTTCTGCACAATTTTCTTGATATTCTTATTCGCTGCTTCTACAGCCTCATTCATCTTCGGCCGGTAGGGAGAAGAGTTATGGTGCTGTATCTTGAATTGCTCGCAGAGCTCAGTGATTATCTTGTTATTGAGATTGGTATCGTTGTCCGTAATGATCCTTTCCGGGACGCCGTATCGACAGATCAGGTTATGCCGAATGAACCGTGCCACAACGTTCTTGGTTACAGTAGCATAGGAAGCTGCTTCAACCCACTTTGTAAAGTAATCAATCGCCACCAGGATGAAGCGATGCCCGTTGGATGCTGTAGGTTTAATCTCGCCGATCATATCTATGCCCCACATTGCAAAAGGCCAAGGTGCTGTCAAGACATTCAGAGGAACTGGAGGAACGTGCACCTTATCTGCGTAAATCTGGCATTTATGACATGTCCGAGAATGTTGGTAGCAGTCAGCTTCCATCGTGGACCAGTAATATCTTGTCCGAAGGATCTTCTTTTCCATGGTGTGCCCACTGGAATGTGTTCCGAAGGTACCTTCATGTAGCTCTGCCATGACCCTTTCTGCTTCAGTTTTATCCACACAACGCAGTAAGGTCGAATCATGATTCCGCTTGTATAGAATGCCGTTGTTGAGGAAGAACTTTGCTGCGAACCTTCTCAGAAACTTCTTGTCATTGACAGATGCACCTTCAGGGTATTCTTGAGCTTCCAAGTACCTCTTCACCTCATGGTACCAGGGTTTTTCAGTCACTACCTCAGCCTCAAGATCACAACAGTATGCCGGTTCGTCCAATTTCCAGATGATGATCTGGGGAGCCTCATTGTCCCACTTGACTTTGAACATAGAAGACATCGTAGCTAACGCGTCCGCCAACTGATTCTCCTCTCTTGGAAAATGTTCAAAAGTTATCTCTGTGAAATGGGGGATCAATGTCAACACACATTCTTTGTAAGGAATAAGATTCGGATGTTTCGTATCCCACTCGCCTTTGATCTGATTGATCACGAGAGTGGAATCTCCGAAGACACTCAGAAACTTAATCCTTAAGTCAATCGCAGCTTGAAGACCCATGATGCACGCCTCATACTCCGCCATATTGTTGATGCAATTGAAACATAGCCGGGCAGTAAGTGGAGTATGAGTGCCTTGAGGGGATATGATCACAACGCCGATGTCGTTACCCAAAGCATTGGATGCTCCGTCAAAGTGCATAGACCATCGGGATCCTTCCTCAGGTCCTTCATCCGGTCCAGGTACTTCACAATCAGTCACTATCATGATGTTCTCGTCCGGAAACTCGAAGTTCATTGACTGATAGTCGTCTACTGCCTGGTGTGCCAAGTGATCTGCCAATACACTTCCCTTGATAGCTTTCTGAGTTGTGTACTGGATGTCATATTCTGTCAAGATCATTTGCCATCTTGCTATTCTCCCAGACAGAGCAAGTTTTTCAAATATGTACTTTATTGGATCCATCTTTGAAATCAACAAGGTAGTGTGAGTCAGCATATACTGTCTCAGCCGGCGAGCAGCCCATACCAAAGCGCAGGAAGTTTTCTCGAGCAGTGAGTATCGGGTCTCACAGTCGGTAAACTTTTTGCTAAGGTAATAAATGGCGTGCTCTTTTCGGCCAGACTCATCATGCTGCCCCAACACACACCCCATTGAGCTGTCAAGTAGTGTCAGGTATAGTATTAGAGGTCTCCCTTCAACCGGAGGCATAAGGATGGGTGATTCTTGGAGATACTCTTTGATTCTGTCAAAAGTGGCCTGACATTCATCATTCCAATGTACTACTTGATCTTTCTTCAGCAGCTTGAAGATTGGCTCACAGGTAGCAGTTAGATGCGAGATGAACCGGGCAATGTAATTCAGGCGTCCTAAAAAGCCTCTGACTTTTTTCTCTGTCTTAGGAACTGGCATCTCTTGTATAGCCTTAACCTTGGCAGGGTCCACTTGAATACCCTTGTCACTTACGACAAAGCCTAGCAACTTTCCAGATCTTACCCCGAAGGTGCACTTGTTCGGGTTCAATCTCAGCTTGTACAACTTCAGACGGTCAAACAACTTCTGCAGATGGTCAAGGTGTTCCTCCTCAGTTTGGGACCTTGCAATCATATCATCGACATACACTTCAATCTCATGGTGGATCATGTCATGAAATAAAGCAACCATGGCACGTTGGTAGGTTGCCCCAGCGTTTTTCAACCCAAATGGCATGACCTTGTAGCAGAAGGTGCCCCACTGAGTAACAAAGGTAGTCTTCTCCATGTCTTCAGGAGCCATCTTGATCTGATTATAACCTGAAAAACCATCCATGAAGGAGAATACCTTGTGCTGAGCAGTATTATCAACCAGAACATCAATGTGAGGTAGGGGGAAGTCATCCTTGGGGCTGACCCTGTTCAGGTCCCTATAATCAACACACATTCTGACCTTACCGTCCTTCTTCGGTACCGGCACTACGTTGGCAACCCACTGAGGGTAAGAAGTCACTGCTAGGAACCCGACATCGAATTGCTTCATAACCTCAGCTTTGATCTTCTCAGACATCTCTGGACGCATACGGCGGACCTTTTGCTTAACCGGAGGGCAGTCTTCCTTGGTAGGAAAATGATGTACCACAATGTCAGTATCCAACCCAGGCATGTCTTCGTAGGACCAGGCAAAGATCTCCACATAATCATGCAACATCTGAGTCAACCGTCGTTTCACGCTGAGCTCCAGATTGGCACCAATCTTAACTTCCTTTCGGTCTGTCTCAGTACCCAGATTTATCGTTTCCACTGGCTCTTCATGTGGCTGAATGGCCCTCTCTTCCTGGAGTAACAGTCTTGCAAGCTCACCAGGCACTTCGCAATCATCTTCACCTTCGTCTTCGGCTAAGTTGATCGGATTTTCGAAGTCATAACTGGCAGTAGCAGCGTCGTTACCAGTGAGATCCAGAGTGGATTGAAACCTGTATAGGTGAGTGTGTGTAAATATAGCTGTTTTGCAATATATAAAGAAAGAAAGAAAGGGAGCACGAGATTTGAAATGCGAAAAACGTCCAGTGTCTTTATTCATGATATATGGAAATGACAGTTATAAGCCCTCACAAATGAAGCCACGGTGCCCCGGGTAAGACACCGGGCCATAAAGTTTCAATTCATTGTTTATTACAAATAACAAAAACAAAGGAATTCATTACTGCGTGACAAAAGTAACAGGTGTATGATCTTTTGCGGTCCAATTGTTCAATCCACCGTCAGTCGTCGGGTAGATCCAGCTATCGAACTCTGATTCTTCCACTTCGTCTTCATCCCCAATAGCATTCACTCCTGGATTGGTGATGAGCACCGGAGGTCTTCCGATCCTAGCTTTGCGCATAGCCCTCTGAGCCTCTGCAGTAAAACCCAGTCCAAACTTGTCAGTTTTAGGAGTGAAATCAGGGAGCCTGCCCCAATTAGCACATTCACCTTTCTCGATTACAGCCCGAGCGTCCTTCAGGGAAGCCATCTTCAAAGGAATGTCTTCTTCAATTACCGTCTCATCTGACGCCAATGTTGGAGGTACCTCTTCAAAATGTTGAAAGGGGGTTTCAATAAACTCCCCGTCCATCTCAATATACCGGAAGGAATTCAGATGACTAACCATGTACTCTTCCTCCCCCTGCACAGTAACGATCTTCCTTCTGATAGGGTACTTGAGTTTCTGGTGTAGAGTGGAGGTCACTGCCCCAGCTTTGTGAATCCAAGGTCGACCCAGCAAACAGGAATAAGATGGACGAATATCCATCACATAGAACGTTGAGTCAAATACTTGAGAACCCACACGAATCGGGATGTCTACCTCACCATGCACCATCCTCTTAGAACCGTCGAAGGCTCTAACAATGATGTTACTAGGCTTCAATTCCAGGCCCTCACAATCCAACCGGTCTAAGGCCTTCTTGGGTAATACATTCAGGGAAGAACCGGTGTCCACCAACACGTGTGCGAGAGTAGTGCCCCTGCATTCTATAGAGACATGCAGGGCATCATTGTGGTTCTTTCCCTTAGCGGTAAGATCAGCATCCGAGAACCCCAAACCATTGTCAGCTGTCAAATTGGCTACACAGTCAGTGAATTGATCTGCAGAGGTCTCTTGTGGCACATGGGCCATCTTCAGAAATGAAATCAGGGCCTTGGCGTGGGCCTATGAGCATAGCAGCAATGATAGCATAGAGATTTTGGAGGGGGTATGCCCCAGTTGCTCGACGATGTTGAAGTCACTCTTCTTGATTATCTTAAGAATTTCCTCCATCTCTTGCTGGGAGGCTTCAACATTCACAGACTTTGGTGCCTTCATCCGGGAAGGCTCATCATCAATCCCTTTGCCCCGAGTATTAGATGACTCAGCAACAGGGGTAGAAACTGGATCAGAAGTGGAAACAGGCACACTTGCAGGTGTTATAATGAGAGGTCTTCGGATAACTGGTGGCGCAATGTCAGGCGAGAAGAGCCTGCCACTGCGAGTAACTTTGGCGGGACCAGTGATATTGCTGATACTGGTACCGGTATTAAACTCCTGCTTTATTCCAAGCACATACACATCTGCCCCATAATGCCATGGGACGGCCTTGTCAGATTCATAGGGGAGGGGCCCCGGAACAGTAATAATGATGGGTGCAACAGACATGATTTTAACTAGCTTCCTCGGGGGAGCCTTGATTGGATTGTTGAAAATTGTAACGACATATACTTCTTCAGCGGGAACACAAGGAACAACGGTCTTCTTGAACAAAATCTCTTTGCTGTCCATTAGGCTTTGGATGCCTGACTTCAGCAACGGAAACCAGTAGGGGAAACAGCACACAAAAGGCAACCCTTGCTACAACCCGGAAATAAACCGGCCAGCAGCAAGTTCCTCTTAACAGTCAATAGAGGGGTAGCCACATCATTCACAGAAACTGCATACAAGTCTTCATCAACAGCATTCACTCCATGCTGGGGCATAGGAGCAGTCACCATATTTGGCCTCTCAGGCGCCTCAAATTGTATCTCCTTCGCATCAATAAGGTCCTGCACCTTATTCCTTAGGGCCCAACAATCATCAGTAGAATGCCCTGGGCTATCGGAGTGATAAGCACAGCGGGCATTTGGATTATACTTGGGGGATGCAGTATTCACAACCTTCGGAGCCTCTCTGACTGTTACCAAGTTGGTTGATAGCAGCTGCGGCAAGATTTGTGACAAGGTCATACTAAGCCGAGTGAATTCTCTTCTGGGTCTCTCGCCCCTTGGTTGATTAGGTTGCCGAGGAGCGGCAACAGGCTTAGCAATCACCACCGCGTTGACAGTTTGACGGTGTTCCGGTTTGTCTTGCCTTCTAGGCCCATACACAGCACTGGCCTCCTTTTTAAAAGGTTTCTTCTCAAAACTCGAGGACACACCTTTCTGGATTTTACCCGATTTCATTCCAGCTTCTATCCTTTCCCCAGTCAGAATGAGATCTGTGAACCCTGCAGACGAATTGCCAATGAGATGATTGAAGAACGGCCCGGACAGGGTCCCCAAGAACATATCTACCAATTCACGGTCGGTTAATGGTGGCTGCACCCTGCCAGCCAGGTCCCTCCACTTCTGCGCATACTCTTTAAAACCTTATCCCGATCCTAACGACATACCATGGAGTTAGGTACGTGTAGGAGCGAGGTCGGCATTATATTGATACTGCTTGTAAAAAGCAGTAGCCAACTCCTCCCAGTTACGAACCTTGGTTCCATCCAGCTGATAGAACCATTCGAGATGAGTCCCTGAAAGACTCTCCTGGAAGAAGTGGATCCACAAGTTTTTGTCCACTGTATACGGCTGAATCTTCCGCACATAAGATTTGAGATGTAACTTAGGGCAGGACGCCCCGTCATACTTTGCGAAAGATGGTGCTTTAAACTTGTGCGGGATGATCACACCAGAAGATAAACCCAAGTCTCCGAAATCCAAACCAGGCACTTGTTGAATTTCCATGGCGTTCAGACGGTCTTCCAACTGCTTGTATCTGTCTTCAGTTGGAGGATACTGTTCCTCATTAAAATCAGTCTCATTGTCAGAGACCACCGGACTTGGAGCCCTTCCCCCCTGGGGACTGCCTTTGCCTACAGAAGAACCAGCTTCCTCATTCTGCAGTGTGTTACCAAACCTCCGGCCCGTGTTGAATAGAACCGTTCTCTTCTTCTTCTTCTTGACCAGCAGAGCCTTCAGCTCCTCTTGACCTTGAGCTAAACCCATGATCAGCTCTTGAAATTGGGCGTTCTGAGCCTGAAGGGCCTTGATAGACTGCTCGGTAGATGATTCAGGGTTCATGATGCTGAAATAAAAAGCGAAGAACATTAAGCAACCTGAAAAGAAGAGTACCTGTGATGCACATGATGAATGGAATGCATATGATTTATGTTTTCAAAGACAATCGGGAATCAACTTTGTAAACAAAAAGGAACACACTTCATTAGATTCAACTTTGAAATTCAAATTGTTCAACAGGTTGCCCTTAGGCGTTACATAAAAAAATGGAAATACTAAAAAGGAAAATAAAACTGTAAAAGAACATCCAAAGCTCATCATTGATCCCAGGGTCTCCTCTTCTCAGTACGGATGTAGTCATTCAGAGCTCGCTCATTTTCCAACTGTTTTGTCAGCTTCTGGATCTTCAATTCCTGCTCGTTGAACTTTTCCCGGTAAGAATCCCGTTCTTCTCGCAGTTGTGCCCAATACCTCTTTAGTGTCTCAATATCAGTAGGTATTTGAGGAGGGAGAACTGTTGGGGGAGTCCCATCTCCATCAGGATACTCGAGAATGACGGGTCTGACAGCTTCATATGGCATACCTAACTTCTGAGCACGGGTGCGGACCCATTTGTAGTAGGCTTCCATAGGTAGAGAAGTCTTTGGTCCCAACTCTTGTGGGTCAGCTTTGTGAATTCTGTCCCAAGCCTTGATGAACCTACGACGCAGCTCGTCACTATCCACCTGAAATTCAAAACTAATGTGAGGCACCAACATCTCATGAGGCCCTGCTCTTCTGGCTCTTCCAAACTGTCGGAGAGCTAGACATGGATTATAAGAGATTCCTCCTTGGGTACCAATCAAAGGAACATTAGGATATTCTCTGCAACGATCAATAACAGCTACCTCATCCAAACCTCTGAGAGCCCAAATGATGTCCTTATCAGTGAGAGACATTAACCTATGAGCCCAACCTCTTCCTTCTTTGTTCTTCAGCATGAACTTAGGGAGGTGCGAAATAAACCACCTCACTAACAAAGGGATGCAACACCACAGAGTTCCTCGTCTTCGGGCAGTATGAGCATAGAGTTGTTGCAGGATGTTACCCAAGAGAGTGGGCACAGGGTTCTGAAACATGAAGATCCTTATGGCAGTGACATTAATGAAGTTATCAGGATTAGGAAACAAGACTAGACCATAGATTAAGAGAGCCAGAATGTCTTCGTACGCCCTAAAGTCCAGGTCATTCCAGAAACTGTTAGCCTTACCAATCAGAAACTTTGCCAAGAAACCCTTAACTTTGCTTCTAGTCACCCAGTTGTCCATTACTTCTTTGTGGGTCAAGGGAAGAGCTGCAGCAATCTCCTCAAGCCTAAGAGTCTTTTCCCAGCCAGTGAAGGGAGTCTGATCCAAGACAGGGATGCCAAGCAAATCAGAGAACTCTTCCAGGGTAGGGACCAGCTGGAAGTCTTGAAAGATGAATCACTGGTACAGAGGGTCATAGAACTGGGTCAGGACACTCATCAGCTGTTGGTCCCATTTTGCCGTGACTAAACTGAGAAGAGAACCATGCCTCTGGATGAAGGAAGTAGTATTTGGAATTCTGCTAACCAACTCTTCAAGCAACTCAGGTGGGTGAACAAAATTGAACCGGATAGTGTTCCTTCGCATAGGCATCATGATGTCCTACAAAACAGAGCAAAGGTGAAACCCTCTTGTCTTTGAAATGGTCAGTCCTTATGCAGGATGCATGCAATGTTTATGATGGCATGATGTTATGATAAAGCACACCACAAATATTCACAAAGGCAAACATGATAAGGCACACAAGTCACACAAGACAAGCCCTTAGAGTTTAGGCCAGCATGGGGTCTAGGTATTACCCTTTTTCAGTTTGTTGTTTAAGACCTGTCCTATCAGAAGTAACCGGGTTCTAGAGGATCCCAATATCACTGACTACACTCAATCGGTCATAACTCCAGCATCGCAATCTTTTCTTGTGGCCAGAACCATCACGAGAGTTTAGCCTCAATGGGCGTAGCATACTGCTACTGTTCTATTGGCCAAGTTGGGTCATTTAAGGTTCTAAGGTCGGTTGGTGCTTAATGACTCCTCGGAAGACCCATATTCTCCTCGTTGCGACACAAGGGATATCGGTACAGACCAAGGTGCCACACCAACGTAGCCACTGCTTCACCCGTGTCGGTCTACGCTGGACAAGTTCCTCACAACTTATGCTACCTAACAGGGTATCCCCAGATCCGGGTTAGGATCTATGTAACTCCGATGCAGTCCATAATAATAAAGCAAACAAACACAGCAATTGAAAACACAAGTGATCTTAGTCCTAAGGTATACCTCACTTTATGGTTCCCCAGCAGAGTCGCCAGTTCTGTGATCGGTGGATCTGGAACTGACTGTTTAACGCTGGTTCGCGAAATGTCGCGGTAAGCAAGAGTCACCACTGTCTTTTATTTTCTCCAACATGGACAGGACAAAAGCACAGCAAAATTCCTTATGAGATTGTCTCTCGGTTCGGGAGGTAGATTTATAGAAAGGGAAGGTGTTAGCACCCTTTCTATCCATGGTTATCCATGGGCTCTTAGATACTTGCTCATTTGTGTTTTCAAAATGTGTTTGCTTTTCAATTGTGTGAGTGAGTTTGAAAAAGTTTCGTTTAAAGATTTCAAATCGACTCTTGTATCAGTCCTCAAGAGTGTTTGAAAAATTGTTTTGAAAGTTTTTTTGGAAGTGTCGGTGTGAAAAGAGTTTTTGATTTGTTTTTTAGAGCAAGTATCTATGAGTCATCTACATACCCTAAGAAATTAGGCTGTGTAAATGTCCTTAAGGTAGTGCCATCCCACCATTGAGAGGTAGGTAGCACCACCGTTGGAGGTGTTCGGGTCAATTCGTTTGTTAGGGACAGTGTGGTCACCAGAGCAACAGTAGGACACCTTAGAAGCTACCCTTATGCCATTGATCCTTTTTAATTCCGAGGCAACCGTTTCGAGGCAACTAGATCATGTTATGGACATTTTGGAAAGGTCTTGAAGTCCTCTAACCAATGTCTTTGGTCCCATGTCATTTTGATTTACCAATTTCAAGTTATGGTCTTTGACTTAAAGTGCCTTTTTGTTGACTTTTGAAAATGGCCTATAATGTTGAAATTGATAACTTTTTGTGAGAGCATTTCTTGGACTTAAAGTGTGAAGATGAGTTGTAGGAAATGTCATTCTCTTCAAAATGAGCTTTGGATGGGATTTTTCTGATAAACCATGAAGAAGTTATGCCCTGGTCAATTTGCAGTTGACTTTTTCAACTGTCCAAAAATAGAAACTTTTGCATCTTGAGACTTTTTGAGCCATGCTTTGAGAATCATGATCAAGAATTGATCAAATGATGATTGTGGCTTCAAAATGATATGTTGACCCAAAATTTTGACTTTTGACTGTCAAATGACCATTTTGCCCCTGCAGTTGACTGTGAAGCATTTAAGGTTTTTGACTGTGCAATCTGGTGCTGTGAGTCCTAAAACTTGGCATGTGGATGCTTGACAATGTTTATAGGCATGTGAGACTTGATTGGAACCTTGGAAACTTCAATTTCCTTGCCAGAACCAAAACCCTAATTTTGACTGTGTTAGGAGGCATTTGGACTGTGCAACCCTTGAGAGATTTTGAAGCTTGATCTTGACAAATCTTGAAGAATATGGGAGGGCAAATTTTGGGGTACAACACCCACCAACAATGACAATGCAATTCCCATCCCTGTTTCCGCTGCTGAGAAAAAAGGAAAGAATGTTCAAGAGGAGCCTGTCTTGACGAAGGCTCAATTACTAGTCATTCCTGAAACATCCCAGAAAGAGATGGAAGAAATTCTTAGGATCATTAAGAAAAGTGATTATGATGTTGTTGAACAACTGGGGCATACCCCTTCCAAAATCTCTATGTTAGCCCTGTTGCTGTGCTCTGAGGCACATGCTAAAGCTTTGGTCAAGTTTTTGAAGACGGCCCACGTGCCACAAGAAACCTCCACTGATCAATTCCAGGAATGTGTGGCTAGTTTAACAGCTGACAATGGTCTAGGATTATCCAATGTAGATTTAACTTCGAAAGGGAGAAAACATAATGATGCTTTGTATGTCTCGATGGATTGCAGAGGGACAACCCTATCACACGTACTGGTAGACACTGGTTCGTCTTTAAACTTCTTGCCGAAGAAAGCCTTGGATAGACTGGATTGTGAAGGCTTAACCCTGAAACCCAGTAATATAATTGTCAGAGCCTTTGATGGTTCTAAGAGGATGGTCCATGGAGAGGTGGACATCCCGATCAAGGTGCGTACCCAGACGTTCAATTCAACATTCTACGTGATGGACATCCGTCCTTCCTATTCTTGCCTGTTGGGAAGACCTTGGATCCACCATGCTGGAGCTGTCACTTCTACTCTGCATCAAAAGCTCAAGTACCCTATCCAGGGGAAAATCATAACTGTTCATGGCGAAGAGTAATACATGATCAGTCATCTGAATTCTTTCCGTTATGTAGAATTGGATGGCGAATTCATCGAAACTCCTTTCCAGCATTTTGAAGAGGTAGCTCAGGAAATAGCGGCAACCAAGGCGGTGTCCTCAACTCCTGTTATCACAAGACCTCCACCTCGGATGTCATCTCTCAAGAATGCTAGGGCAGTAGTGGAAGAAGGTGGATCCACAATCTGGGGGCAGCTTCCCGACTTTCCTTTCAAATCAGACAAATTCGGCCTAGGGTTTACTTCGACTGGTCAGAAGGCTGTGCGCCGCTCCCGCGTTAGAGGGCCACCTGTGAAGATAAGCCACCGGGGGGTTAATGCCCTAGAGGACAGTGAAGAAGAAGGCAGCCTAGAAGACTGGATTTTCCCTACTGTTGGCGGAGGACTGTGCAACTGGGAAGCAAAATACTTTGTTCCGATTACTCTCATACCGCAGTAATTTATCTTTTCCATTTCTGTTGGACTGTAATAATTCACAAACAATTCGTACTTTTCAACCTTGTGTCTTACCCGAGGCACATAGGTCCATTTGTAAGGGTTCTTATTTCATTTTAATATGTCATTTTAATGAATCATGGATGCTTTTCATATTTAAACCTTTTGTTCTCATTGTCTTTCTTTTACATTTTGTTGTTTTAAGATGGCTATCCCTTACACACACCCACACTCACAAATGCAGGTACCTTTCCATTCTGGATCCCATGGGTAACGATACTGCTATAGCCTTCTGTTGTACCCCAAAAATTGCCCTCTCATATTTCTCAAGACAATGCAAGAAAAATCTCCAAGTGACTCAAGTTTGCTCAAGAGTTGGACAGACAAGCTATCTCCTAAGGCAGTCCACCCAAATTAGGGTTTTGTGTTGCACTAAGATCCTTGAGTCCAAATGACCTCAAGTGCTCCCCAATGTCTTAATATGTTCTCAAGACCATCCATGTCAAATTTCAAGCCTTGTAGAGGAAGTTTGCTCAGTCAATTGCTCAAGGGTCCAAAAGTCGACTGTGCTAGGGCAAAAGTCAACTGTGACCTACAAGTAGTCAAACTTCAAGATTTTTTTTCCAAAATTCACATTTTGAATGATATTTAATCATTTGATCAAGGGTTGATCATGATTCATCAAGGATTGCTCAAAATTCATCAAGACTCAAAAGTTGCTAAATTAGGGTTTTGTAGGAAAAGTCAACTCAACTTTGACCAAGCATAACTTTCTCATACTTTATGATAAATGACCCATACAAATCTCATTTAGAAGAGAATGCAATTCCCTACAATCCATATTCATACCCCAAGATCAAAAAATGTACTCACAAGAAGTTATAAATTTGGACATTATAGGTCATTTTTGAAAGTCAACAAAAACACATTTTTTTCCAAAGCCTATAACTTGAGGATGGAATATCAAAATGATATGATACCAAAAGGGTTGGTTAGAGGACATCTCAAGCTTTCTAAAAAGTCCAAGAACACCTCCAAAAGTTCAAACTTGAAGAAGTTATGCATTGTTGAAGTTGGGCATTTTTGCAAAATTGCCAAAAGTCAACTATCCCCAAAACTTCAAATTTTGTCAAATGGGCCCATTCGTTTCCACTTGGTTTGAGCTTTTACCATTGCACACGTGTCCTAGCTTCAGCCTTGAGATCATATTTATTTTTTTATTATTTTATTTGATTTTTTATTGAATTATTTCATTTTTAATCAAATTAAATCAAATAAAATCCAAATATTGATTACTTGATATCTTTTTGGCTATTTCAGGACTGGATCATCATCATCAAGGGTATCAAACTTGTATCAAGCAATCCATGTGCAAAAAGATTGAGTTTTGACAATTTTGGAAGGTTTAGTAATGGTGAATCAAATCAAATCTCATGGCATTGATGTGGAAGGATTCAATCCATAATTCTTAACCTAATGCATTTTATAATACATAAGGAAGCTAGAGGGCACGAAAACAAGGCTAGAGGCTGCAAGAACAAACCAAACAAAACTTGCAAAATTCATTAAAAAGTGTGAAACCAAAATCATACTTGGAGGCATTTTCAGAAGCAAGGGTTGATCTCAATCAATTACTGGAGGTTCACTGAGTCAGAACCAATCCCAAGCAAGCTTCCACGCACATCATAGAGCACTGTAAGTGTCATAAAAAACTGCTCTTCTTTTGAATTTGCAAATCATTATTCCTGCATCTTTAGTATAAATTATTTGCATATTCATAATCCTCATCGAGTTTCTAAGCATTCTGTATTATCCAATTTTGTTTATGTGGCCTATACAGTGAGGTACCATAGCTAGGGTGTTGTGGCTTGTTTTTGGGTATTTCTTTTGCAGGGAAAATTGGTTGTCGAGAAGGGCATGGTTGTGACCGGGACGATGAGACGAGCACAACCCTGCCCTTAGAATTTATTTTCATGGCCTATAACAAATTTGGGAGGAGGCGCGACTTGTAGCGACGGTTGGTGTCTGTAGCTATAAGTATTTACAGGTCTTTAGCTACGGATGGGGGTTAAAGATGATGCATGGCGAAGCATGATTCGCCCATTCAAACATGGCGCGCTTAATTTTGTTTTTCTGGCATATTAATCCATTTTCTTTTATTATTATTATTATTATTATTTTATATCTAATGGACAAATGAAGCACAACGCCCTGGTGGTAAAGCAAGCTGGCAGTCATGTACAGGACCTGGGTTCGAATCCCAGGTCCCCCATATGCTTTGTTATTTTTCCTCTTCATGTAATCAGGTGCAGATCCAGGTTTGTAGCATACAATGCGCCTCCATATCTCCAACAGCCAGATGGCCAAAGGCCAGATCTGGTGATCCAGATTGATGGTCTACCATGGACCAAGTCAACCAGCGAGCATGGAATCCAGGGAGGTCAACCAGGCCAGCGCTTAATGGGCCTCAAATTGCTATTTTGAACCTCCAAACAGGCCAATATACCTCCATCTCTCTCTATTTTCATTTAGTTTATTTAATTGTTTTATTATATTTTTAATATTAATTAACCAATCAATTTTTTTTCTTTTATAAACTTAAAATCACAAAAATAATATTTTCTTTATTAAAATCAAATTTTAATTTTTTTATTAACAAATATTAATTTAATTAATTTAGGCTTTAATTAGAAATAATCTTAATACATTTTTGTAAAATAATTAAAATTAACTTAGACATAATTAGGTTTTTATTAACATTGATTAATTTTATTTTCTTTCTTTAAATATCAAAAATCCAAAAAATATTTATTTTCATTAATTAATTAATTTATTAATTTAATAATTAAATTAGATAGTTTCTTTCTTAATTCAAAAATAACAAAAAAAGATACTTTCTTTCAAAAAAGGGTCAAAACCCTAAACTTGCGCTCGATTTAATTTTCCGCACGCGGTCTATTTATTCAATATTGTACTTCCCGGAATGTAATAGATAATTAGGACCATTTAATTATTTTATCGCTTTATTTATTTTTTCCGCATTTAAATTTCAAAGGGTTGCTTTTGGCGATGTAAATACCCGACGCCTTGTAATTTAATTTCCGCAAAATATAACTTTTAGATGTTTGATAATAGGGATGCATGACAAGAATGAATGTTTAACCTAAAATCAATTTAGATCACCATTAACATGTACAAAGACAAAAAATAAACTGAAAATGACACACTCGCACATGCGCACTCTTAGGGTACACCCCACTTGGTTGCCTTCGTACGCGGTCATTGAGTATAGGTCACTTTAGAGGTCGTCCTCTTGTCCAAAGATCATAGTCGCCTCGAAATGGTTGCCTCGGATATTGTTGCCTCAAACAAATGATCTAAGACATTAGGGTTACCGCTAAGGCGTCCTACCATTGCTTTAGTGACCGTAAGTCCCGCATTTGAATTGACCCTTAAAACTCCAACGACGGTGCTACCTACTCATCAATAATAGGATAGCATTGTCTAAAGGAAGATAACATAGAACGATTCTTTTTTTGAGTAGGTAGATGGTTCTTAAGTACTTGCTCTTTCAAAAACAAAAACTTTTCACACTTACACTTTTCAAACAAAGTTTTCAAAAACACTTCATACACTCTTGAGGACAGAAACAAGAGTTAAATCGAAGTTTTCAAACAAAAACTTTTTCAAACCCACAAGCACCATGAAAGAAATTTTGAAAACAATATGAGCAAGTACCTAAGAGCCCGTGGATAACCACGGATAGAAAGGGTATTAATACCTTCCCTTTCTAAAATCTACCCCCCGAACCCGAGAAATATCTCGAAAAAGGAATTTTTCTGTGCTTTTTTCCTTTCCTTGTTGGATAAAATAAAAGTCGCTGGCGACTCTTGCTTACCGCAACATTTTGCAAAAACAAACGCAAAACGCAAACCATCATTCCAAAAAACAGTCAGTTCTTTCCCACCGTATCACAGAACTGGCGACTCTGCCGGGGACGCTTAATAAGTGGGGTGTACCTTAGGAATAGTTCATATTGTTTTCAATTGCTTGATTCATATGATTTATCTTTGTGGGTTTGAATCAGAGTTACTATAGATCCTAAACCGGATCTGGGGGGTACCCTTTAGGTAAGTAGCAATAAACTGTGAGGGAACTGTACGACGTAGACCGATACGGTTGAAGCTGTAGCTACGTTGGTGTGGCACTTTAGTTTGTACCGATATCCCTTGTGTTGGAACGAGGAGAATATGGGTCTTCTAAGGGGTCATTAAGCACCAACTGACCTTAGAACCTTTAAATTGACCAACTTGGCCATAGAACAG
This sequence comes from Vicia faba, assembly GCA_948472305.1. NCBI lineage: Eukaryota > Viridiplantae > Streptophyta > Magnoliopsida > Fabales > Fabaceae > Vicia > Vicia faba. The sequence continues at coordinate 1,029,120,146 of OX451739.1, forward strand.
TAGCAATATGCTACACTCATTGAGACTAAACTCTCGCGATGATTCCTACTGCAAGAAAAGGTTGCTAAACTGGAATTATGACCGATCGAGGGTAGTAAGTGATATTGAGATCCTCTAGAACCCGATTACTATTTTTAGGACATGTTTAAACCAACTGAACTGAAAGAGGGTAGTACCTAGACTCCTTGCCAGCCTGATGTCTAAGGGATCTCTGTGTGACTTGTGTGCCTTTACCATGTTTGCTGTTTGTGGATACTTGTGGTGTGCTTTCTATCATGACATCATGACATTAGATACATCTTGCATTGGACTAACCTATTTCAAAGACAGGAGGGATTCATCTTTGTTCTATTTTGTAGGTCATGGTACCTATGCGTAGGAACACCATCCGGATCAACTTTGTCCAGGTTCCCACTATGCTCAAAGAATTGGTTGCAAAGATGTCAGATACTACTTCCTTTATCAGAAGACATGGGCATCTTCTTGGTTTGGTCACCTCCAAATTAGATGAGCAGATGATGAGTGTCCTAGTCCAGTTATTTGATCCACTGTACCATTGCTTTACTTTTCAGGACTACCAGTTGGTCCCTACCTTGGAAGATTTCTCTGATCTGCTCGATATCTCTATTCTAGAACAGACCCCGTTTACAGGTTGGGAGAAGATCCTTAGGCCATAAGAGATTGCTTCAGCCCTTCATATGACAAAGGATGAGGTAATGGCTAATTGGGAAACTCGTAGTGGAGCAAAGGGCTTTCTGACTAAGTTCTTGGTTGGTAAGGCTAATCACTTCTGGGATAGTCTAGACTTCCGGGCATTCGAAGATATTCTGGCTCTTCTGATATATGGATTGGTATTGTTTCCTAACTCTGACTCCTTTGTTGATGTGAATGCGGTAAAAATCTTCATCTCTGGTAATCCTGTACCCACTCTCTTGGGTGACATTCTTCATCAGCTTTATGCCTGTACTGCTCAGAGGCGAGGAACCTTGATGTGCTGTGCTCCGTTATTAGAGAGGTGGTTTATTTCTCACCTCCCCAAATCAGTTTTAAAGAACAAGGAAGGCATGTGATGGGCTTATAGGGTTATGTCTCTCTCTCACAATGACATCATTTGGACTATTAAAGGTATGGACGAGGTGGCCATTATTGATCGCTGTGGGGAATACCATAATGTTCCACTGATAGGAACCAATGGAGGAATCACTTATAATCCATGCTTAGCCTTGCGTCAGTTTAGGCGAGCCAGAAGGGAAGGACCTCATGAGTTGCTAATTCCTAGTATAATCTTTGATTTCCAAGGGGACAATGACGAGTAACGTCGCAGATTCATAAGAGCGTGGGATAGAGTACACAGGTCTGATCCACACGAGCTGAGTGTAAAGACTTCTCTACCAATGGAGCCGTATCTCCGATGGGTTCGTATCCGTGCCCAAAAGCTGGGAATGCCCTACGAAGCCGTCTTGCCTATCATTGTTGAAGTTGCTGATGAGGAAGGGGTTCCTCCTACCATCTTACACCCTTACATGCCTACTGACATTGGGGCATTGAAGAGGTCCTGGATGCAACTGAGAGAAGAACGGGATACTTACCGAGAAAAGTATCACGAGCAAGAGCAAAAGATTCAGAAGTTGACAAGGCAGTTGGAGAACGAGCGGATCCTCAATGACTATGTCAGCACTAAAGGCAAACGACCATGGGAGCGCTGATGTCTTTTGATTATTTCCAGTTTTTATTTACTTTTCAATATTTCCTTTCTTGTAACGCCTTAAGGGTAATTTGTGGAACAATTAATTTCAAAAGTTTATCTAATAAAAGTGTGTTTCATTTCTTGTTTACGAATTTGAATCTCTCGATGTCTTTGAAATCATAGCATACGCATTTCATTCCATGCACCTCATAACAGGTACCCTTACATGTTTTCTCATCTTCTTCGCTGTTTATTTCAGCACCATGTCTTCTGAACCATCGACTGAACAAGCAATCAAGGCTCTGCAGGCTCAAAATTCCCAATTCCAAGAGTTGTTCATGAATCTAACTAAGGGTCAGTAAGATCTGAAGACCCTTATTCTGAAAGAGAAGAAGAAGAGGACAGTCCTGTTTAACACATGCCACAGGTTTGGAAACAAGCTATGAGACGAAGTTGATTTGACCACCTCATCTGGAGGGAAAGATAGTCAAGAAGAAAGGAGGGTTCCTAGCCCTGTGGTTTCAGACAACGAGATGGACTTCGACGAAGACCAGTATCCTCTAGACGAGGATAGATACAAGCAACTGGAAGACCAGTTGAGTGTGACGGAAGTACAGAAAGTGCCTGATCTGGACTTTAGTGATCTGGGTCTGTCATCTGGGGTGGTGATTCCCCACAAATTCAAAGCACCAGCCTTTGCTAAATACGACGGAGTTTCTTGCCCGAAACTGCACCTCCGTTCGTATGTTAGGAAGATTCAGCCCTACACCGTTGACAAGAACCTATGGATCCACTTCTTTCAAGATAGTCTCTCAGAGACTCAGCTTGAATGGTTTTACCAGCTAGAAGGAGCCAGTATCCGTAGTTGGGAAGATTTGGCTGCTGCTTTCTATAAGCAGTACCAATACAATGCCGACCTCGCTCCCACGCGTACCCAACTCCAGGGTATGTCAATGGGTGCGGGCGAAGGTTTCAAAGATTATGCTCAGAAGTGGAGGGACCTCGCTGGAAGAGTACAACCACCCTTGGATGATCGGAAGCTTGTGGATATGTTTATGGGGACCTTGTCTAGTCCGTATTTCAACCATCTGATTGGAAGTTCTTCATCCGGGTTTACGGAGCTGATTATGACCGGGGAAAGGATTGAGGCTGGTATTAAGTCTGGTAAAATACAGAAGGGTGCTTCATCAGGCACCGAGAAGAATCCTTTTAAGAAGGAGTCCATTGTTGTTTACAGTTCGAAAATCCATAATAGATTTGAACGCCGCCAAGCTATTAATGCGGTTGTTATTTCAAGACCTGCTGGTGCTCCTCAGCACAACAATCAGCCAAAGGCCGAGAGACCGTGAAGGCAACTCACTCAGCTCAACATGACTTTATCTCAAATTTTGCCACAGTTATTGAAAACCAATCTAGTGATTCCAAGGGAGGCCCCGAAGAATCCCAACACTACATCACCAAAGTATAACCCTAATGCCCATTGTGCTTTTCACTCTGATAGCCCGGGGCATGATACAAATGATTGTTGGGTTTTGAGGAACAAAGTACAAGACTTGATTGATGCTAGGCAGATTGAGTTCGAGGCGCCTGAAAGACCTAATGTTGTGACTGCTCCTATGCCCAAGCATGGAGTAAATGCTATAGATGAAGACTCGTTTGTGCTTTCTGTGAACGACATTGTTACCCCTTTAATGACTGTGAAGAAGAACCTTTTGCTAGCCGGTTTATTTCCGGGTTGTGACGAAGGTTGCCGTAGGTGTTCTGTCCTACCTACCGGTTGCCATCTTTTGAAGTCAAGTGTCCAACGCCTGATGGATAATAAAGAAATTCTGTTTGAGAAGACTGTTGTTCCTTTAGTTCATACTGAAGAAGTTGCTATCATCACCATTTTCGACAATTCTTCTAAGGTTTCCTCGAGAAAGCCTGTTAGAATTACATCTGTTCCAAGAATCGCACCATTAATCATTACTGTTCTAGGGCCTATCCCCTATACATCTGATAAAGCTGTCCCTTGGCATTACGGGGCTGATGTTTATTATCACGGAGTTAAGAAAGATTTGGATGCTGATACTAACATCAGCAATATTGTTTGGCCTGCCAAAATCACCCACAGTGGAAGACTTTTCTCCCCTGATATCTCTCCACCAACTGCTCGAAAACCTGTTGTTATTACACCTGCCAGTGTACCTGCTACTATTCCTGTTCAAGTTCCCGTTCTTACCCCTGTTGCCGAGTCATCCGATACTCGGGGCAAAGGAACCACTAATGAGCCTGCCCAGACGAAGGCACCAAATAAAATTACTGTTGAAGCCTCTAGACAAGAGATGGAGGAAATTTTGAAGATCATCAAAAAGAGAGACTATAATGTAGTCGAGCAGCTGGGGCAAACCCCATCCAAGATCTCTATGTTGTCACTGTTGCTATGCTCAGAGGCCCATGCCAAGGCTCTGATTGCTTTCCTGAAGACTGCACACGTACCTCAAGAAACATCAGCTGATCAGTTTAAAGATTGCGTGGCCAGTCTGACTGCTGATAATGGGTTGGGTTTCTCTGACGCCGACTTGACTGCTAAAGGGAAGAATCACAATGATGCCCTGCATGTCTCCATTGAATGCAGGGGCACTACTCTTGCTCATGTATTGGTGGATACTAGTTCCTCATTGAACGTTTTGCCTAAGAAAGCTCTAGACCGGTTGGACTGTGAAGGTTTGAAGCTGAAACCAAGCAACATTGTCGTCAGGGCCTTTGATGGGTCTAAGAGAATGGTGCATGGAGAAGTGGATATTCCGATTAAGGTTGGTTCTCAGGTTTTCGCATCTACATTCTATGTGATGGACATTCGGCCATCTTATTCATGTTTGCTGGGTCGTCTGTGGATCCACAAAGCTGGGGCAGTAACCTCAATGCTCCACCAGAAGCTGAAGTACCCGGTCAAAGGGAAAATTATAACAGTACAAGGAGAGGAGGAGTACATGGTGAGCCACCTCAACTCTTTCCGATATGTAGAAATGGATGGGGAGTTCATTGAGACCCCATTTCAGCATTTTGAAGAGGTTTCCCAGACACTGGCATCAACTGAGACTGTTGTTGAAGATCCTCCAATGAGGATGGCTTCCTTCAAGGATGCCCGAGTTGTTATCGAGAAAGGTGGGTGTGCAAATTGGAGACAACTCCCTGATTTTGCATAGAAGACTAACAAGTTTGGTTTGGGTTTCACTACAGAAGCTCAAAAGGCTGTTCGGAATGCACGGATCGGAAGACCTCCCTTGTTCATTAGCAATTCGAGAGTGAATTCCATTGAAGACGATGTAGAAGATTCTGAGTTCGATAGTTGGATCTATCCTACTACTAATGGTGGACTAGGCAACTGGACAGCAAAGGACTTCATCCCAATTTCTTTTGTTACCCAGTAATGAGACTTTTTGTTTTGAATTTGTAACAGACAATATTTTAAACTTTATGGCCCAGTGTCTTACCCGGGCCATTAGGGCTTCATTTGTGAGGGCTTTATGTGTGTCATTTTCATATATTATTAATAAAAGCATTGGATGTTTCTTGAATTTCAAATCTTGCGCTCCTTGTTTTTCTTTTATTATACATTGCAAAACAACTATTTTACACACACTCACATATACAGGTCTACATCCACTCTGGATCTCACTGGTAACGACTCTGCTACTGCCAGTTATGACTTCGAAAATCCGACCAACTTAGCCGAAGACGAAGGTGAAGATGATTGCGAAGTGCCTGGTGAACTTGCAAGACTGTTACTCCAGAAAGAGAGGGCTATACAGCCGCATGAAGAGTCAGTGGAAACGGTAAATCTGGGTACAGAAGAGGACAAGAAAGAGGTCAAGATCGGTACAAATCTGGAAGCTAGTGTAAAGCAACGGCTGATTTAAATGTTGCGAGACTATGTTGAGATCTTTGCCTGGTCTTATGAAGATATGCCTGGGTTGGATACCAATATTGTGGTTCACCGATTGCCTACCAAGGAATATTGTCTTCCAGTAAAACAGAAAGTTCGTCGAATGCTCCCGAAGATGTCTGAGAAAATCAAGGCTGAAGTTATGAAACAGTTTGACGCCGGTTTTCTAGCAGTTACTTCTTACCCTTAGTGGGTGGCAACGTGGTTCCTGTGCCGAAGAAGGACGGTAAGGTTCGGATGAGTGTTGATTATAGGGATCTGAATAGGGCAAGCCCCAAGGATGATTTCCCTCTACCTCATATCAACGTTCTGGTTGAAAACACCGCACACCATAATGTCTTCTCCTTTATGGATGGTTTCTCCGGTTATAATCAGATTAAAATGGCTCCCGAAGACACGGAGAAGACAACCTTTGTTACTCAATGGGGTACTTTTTGCTACAAAGTCATTCCTTTTGGATTGAAGAATGCTGGGGCAACATATCAGCGTGCCATGGTCGCTTTGTTTCATGACATGATCCATCATGAGATCGAGGTAGACGTCGACGACATGATTGCAAGATCTCAGACTGAAGAAGATCATCTTGACCACCTCCAGAAGCTATTTGACAGGTTGAAGTTGTACAAGTTGAGGTTAAACCCGAACAAGTGCACCTTCAGAGTGAGATCCGGTAAACTGCTAGGTTTTGTTATAAGCGATAAAGGTATTCAAGTGGATCCTGCCAAGGTAAAGGCTATACAGGAAATGCCGGCTCCCATAACAGAAAAAGAAGTCAGAGGATTTCTGGGACGTTTGAACTATATTGCCCGATTCATCTCGCACCTGACTGCTACTTGTGAGCCAATCTGCAAGCTACTGAAGAAAGATCAAGTGGTACGATAGAATGATAAATGTCAGGCCGCTTTCGAAAGGATTAAAGAGTATCTCCAAGAGCCACCCGTTATGATGTCTCCAGTTGAAGGGAGACCTTTGATCTTATACTTGACAGTACTCGACAACTCAATGGGGTGCGTGCTGGGGCAGCATGACGAGTCTGGCCAAAAAGAGCATGCTATTTATTACCTTAGCAAAATTTTTACCGACTGCGAGACCCGATACTCGTTGCTTGAGAAAACTTGCTGCGCTTTGGCATGGGCTGCTCGCCGGCTGAGACAGTATATGCTGACTCACACTATTCTATTAATATCAAAGATGGATCCAATCAAGTATATCTTCGAGAAGCCTGCCTTGTCCGGAAGAATAGCGAGATGACATATGATTTTCACTGAGTATGACATCCAGTACACGACTGAAAAGGCAATCAAGGGAAGTGTGTTGGAAGATCATCTTGCACATCAGGCAGTGGATGATTACTAGTCTATGAACTTTGAATTCCCGGATGAGAACATCATGTTGGTAACCGACTGTGAGACACTTGGACCGAATGAAGGACCTGAGGAAGGATCCCGATGGTCTATGTACTTTGATGGAGCTTCGAACGCTTTGGGCAATGGCATTGGTGCCGTGATCATATCTCCTAAAGGCTCTCATACTCTGTTTATCGCCCGACTATGTTTCAACTGCACCAACAACATGGCGGAGTATGAAGTATGCATTATGGGTCTTCGAGCAGCAATTGACCTAAGGATTAAGCTTCTAAGTGTCTTTGGAGATTCCGCTCTCGTGATCAGTCAGATCAAAGGCGAGTGAGATATGAAACACCCAAATTTTATTCCTTACAAGGAGTATGTGTTGACGTTGCTTCCCCATTTCGAGGAGATAACCTTTGAACACTTCCCTAGAGAGGAGAATCAGTTGGCGGACGCGCTGGCTATGATATCTTCTATGTTCAAAGTCAACTGGGACAACGAAGCTCCCCGGATTATCATTGAAAGATTGGACGAACCGGCACATTGCTGTGACATTGAGACTGAAGAGGTAGCAGATAAACCCTGGTTTCACGAGGTGAAGAGATACCTTGAGGCTCAGGAATACCCCGAGGGTGCATCTGTTAATGATAAGAAGTTTCTGAGGAGGTTCGCAGCGAAGTTCTTCATCCGCAATGGCATTCTTTACAAGCGTAACCATGATTCAACCTTACTGCGATGTGTGGATAAGAGCGAAGCAGAAAGGATCATGGCAGAGTTACATGAAGGTACTTTCGAAACTCATTCTAGTGGACACACCATGGCAAAGAAAATCCTACGGGCAGGATATTACTGGTCCATTATGGAAGCTGACTGTTATCAGCATTCTTGGACCTGTCACAAGTGCCAAGTCTATGCTGATAAGGTACACATACCTCTAGTACCTCTAAATGTCTTGACAGCTCCGTGGCCTTTCGCAATGTGGGGCATTGATATGATCGGCGAGATCAGACCTATAGCATCCAACGAACATCGTTTCATCCTGGTAGCAATTGATTACTTTACGAAGTGGGTCGAAGCATCTTCCTTTGCTACTGTAACCAAGAACATCGTTGCACGGTTCATTCGGCACAATCTGATCTTTCGATATGGTGTACCAGAGAGGATCATTACGGACAATGGTACAAATCTCAACAACAAGATGATCACCGAGCTCTGCAAGAAATTCAAGATACATTATCACAACTCTTCGCTCTACCGGCCGAAGATGAATGGGGCTGTCGAAGCGGCTAATAAGAACATTAAGAAGATTGTGCAGAAGATGACAATGACATACAAAGATTGGCACAAGATGTTACCATTTGCTCTTCATGGGTACCGTACCTCAACGCGGACGTCAATAGGGGCAACACCTTATTCCTTGGTATATGGTATGGAGGCAGTCTTGCCCATTGAAGTTCAGATACCCTCTCTTCGGATTATGAAGGATGCAGGTTTAAGCGAAGATGACTGGATTCAGATCCGGCTTGATCAATTGAACTTAATCGACAAAAAGAGACTTATTGCTATTTGTCATGGTCAGACGTATCAAAAACGCATGATCAAGGCATTTAACAAGAAAGTTAGACGACAAGAGTATCAAGTCGGGGACCTGGTTATCAAGCGCATCATACTACCTCAAGGTGATCCTAGGGGCAAATGGACCCCTACTTATGAAGGGCCATTTGTGGTTAAGAACATTTTCTCAGGAGGAGCTATGATTCTAACCACCATGGATGGTGACGACCTTCCTCACCCCGTCAATGCAGACATAGTGAAAAAATACTACGCATGACCAAAGACCCGCTAGGTTGACTGGCCTAGGCAAAAATAAGGGCTTCCCGGTGAACCAAAAGGGTTCGGGCAAAAATAAGGGATGAAAATGAAAAAATCTGTACACCCGACAAGTCGAAAACCTAAAAAGGCGACTTGGGCAAAAAAGGGTATCCCGGTGGACTGAAAACCCGAAAGGGCGGTCCAGGCAAAAGTTAGGGATCAAAGCGTAACACTATGTCTCATTGGATCACCTTGCATCCAGATTTCGGTATCGACCATCAAGCTCGGACGACACTAATCAATCTGATCTACCTTTAACCAGTAGCAAAGTGATGAGATGCTCGAGAACATAAAGGCAATAGCAGAGTTGAAACCCAGTGGGATCATTCACATAGCTGTTTTGTTTAGTTTTTCACAAATTATATAAACTCTATTTGTTCGGCGACATTCTCTTACTAGGATGTCAGCCTCTTGTACAAAAACGCCTATTTCCAGACCAAACTTCAAAAATACAATTCATTTTCAAAGAAATTTCAAGCTGTTTTTCCTTTATCTGTTTTGTTTTGCAAAGAACGTCCAATGTTCATTTTTGATATACGCACTTGACATTAATTGCCGCTCATAAATATTTGCATGCGAAACAAAAAGATGATTACTGGTAATATCAGAAACATGGGCAAATGAGAATTGTCCAAGCTGTATAGTTGCTCTGTCCACCAGGTACAAGGTAAATTCAGCTGAAGAGCATGGTTAAGGTACTTTCACTCCCTGCAGAGTAAGACAGTAGTGATAGCTCTCCCCAGCTGAGATTTGCAACTGTGAATGAATTGGTAATATTCTCCCCAAGCAGAGTTTATCTACCATCAACACTGAAAAGCTTAATATCCCCAACAGTCTTAATATTCCCCAACGGAGTATAAGACTATTCCCCGGCAGAATACAAGATATCCCCAGTGGAGTTAAAATTTTCCCAGCGCAGTTTGAAAAAGCTTCCCCAGTGGAGTGGAAGAATCATCCCCAGTAGACTCTGGAAGTTCGTCCCCGACGGAGTATAAAAATAAGTATCCCCAGCCAAGTTCAGAGGAAGATTGCCCCCAGCAAATCTCAAAGGATTGTCCCCACAAGAGTCTAACAGGTTATCCCCAGTGAAGTCACAACTGAAAGATCATCCCCAGTGGAGTTTCTTTCCTTTCACAAACAGGAATTCAATCCCCAACAGGATTCAGTATCACCAGCAACGGTAATTCGTCCCCAACCGAACTTATCAGTGGAATCCTTAGCAGAGCATCTCTTCCCCACATAGTAATCTCCTCATAAGTTTATCCCCTAATAGAGTCATCCTCTCCTGCAGGTCTATTCTCACAATCATCTTCGTTCGTCATCCCCAGCGGAAACAAAGAATCTAACTCTATTCTCCAGCAGCTATCCGGGATTTATTTCCCCCAACTAAAACACTACATTTCCATACATCATGATACATGCATATACGCATCATACAACACGATCTCATTTATTTTGAGAACATCATTGCTTGATCCATATCATGCATTGCACATGACTGACCTTTACCTTTCAGGAAGGATGCAGTTAAGTTCTCAACAATCGAAGACCTGACCGGTTCTTAAGTCTCAACTGAATTATCCTCAGTTGAATTTCAGATAAGGTTCTCAATCTCGACAATCTTCCTCCGTCATAGTGTGGACGAGTTCTATAATCTCAACGGTATACTACGTTGAAGACTAGACAGTTCCTAGATCTTGATGAAGATGTTTCCCTACGTCATAGTGTGGACGAGTTCTATAATCTCAACAGTATACTACGTTGAAGACCATACAGTTCCTAGATCTTGATGTTTTCCTCCGTCATAGTGTGGACGAGTTCTACGATCTTAACGGTATACTACGTTGAAGACTAGACAGTTCCTAGATCTTGATGAAGATGTTTCCCTACTTCATAGTGTGGACGAGTTCTATAATCTCAATGATATACTACGTTGAAGACCAGACAGTTCCTAGATCTTGATGTTTTCCTCCGTCATAGTGTGGACGAGTTCTGCAATATCAACGGTATACTATGTTGAAGACCATACAGTTCCTAGATCTTGATGAAGATGTTTCCCTACGTCATAGTGTGGATGAGTTCTATAATATCAACGGTATACTATGTTGAAAGACCAGACAGTTCCTAGATCTTGATGTTTTCCTCTGTCATAGTGTGGACGAGTTCTACGATCTCAACGGTATACTACGTTGAAGACTAGACAGTTCCTAGATCTTGATGAAGATGTTTCCCTACGTCATAGTGTGGACGAGTTCTATAATCTCAACGGTATACTACGTTGAAGACCAGACAGTTCCTAGATCTGGATGTTTTCCTCCGTCATAGTGTGGACAAGTTCTACAATCTCAACGGTATACTACGTTGAAGACCAGATAGTTCCTAGATCTTGATGAAGATGTTTCCCTCTGTCATAGTGTGGACGAGTTCTATAATCTCAACGATATACTATGTTGAAGACCAGATAGTTCCTAGATCTTGATGTTTTCCTCCGTCATAGTATGGACGAGTTCTACAATCTCAACTGTATACTACATTGAAGACCAGACAGTTCCTAGATCTTGATGAAGATGTTTCCCTCCGTCATAGTGTGGACGAGTTCTATAATCTCAACGGTATACTACGTTGAAGACCAGACAGTTCCTAAATCTTGATGTTTTCCTCCGTCATAGTGTGGAAGAGTTCTGCAATCTCAACGGTATACTACGTTGAAGACCAGACAGTTCCCATATCTTGATGAAGATGTTGCCCTCCGTCATAGTGTGGACGAGTTCTGCAATCTCAACGGTATACTACGTTGAAGACCAGATAGTTCCTAGATCTTGATGTTTTCCTCCGTCATAGTGTGGACGAGTTCTACAATCTCAACGGTATACTATGTTGAAGACCAGACAGTTCCTAGATCTTGATGAAGATGTTTCCCTCAGTCGAAGACCTGACCAGTTCTTAAATCTCAACTGAATTATCCTCGGTTGAATTTCAGATAAGGTTCTCAATCTTGACAATTTTCCTCCGTCAAAGTGTGGACGAGTCCTACAAACTCAACAGAATTATACTCCGCTGAAGACCAGACAGTTCCTAGATCTTGATGAAGATGTTTCCTCCATTTGAATTACGGACAAGTTCTTAAGACTCATCAGAGATGTGCTCTCAGCTGAAGTACAGGCAAGTTCCTAAATCTCAACAAAGATTAGACTTCCCCATCAGAGTCTTCTACAACAACAGGTATGCAAGTTCTCGCTAAGGAATCTCTTATGCGATCGACGCTCCTGCAGATGGCATCTGTAAGCCCATCCTTCTACCAACAATCTCCAAATGGCATATGTAAGCCTATTCCCGACATCACAAGGCTGATACCACTTCATGCGAGTGCAAATTTCTGGGCACTCTAGTGTTCAATCATCTTCCACCTTCGGATCACGAAAGGCACGAAAGCCAATCTACATCCTCAGGTTTAAGAAGATTGAACAGGGGCAGCTGTTGTACCCCAAAATTTGCCCTCTCATATTTCTCAAGACATTGCAAGAAAAATCTCCAAGTGACTCAAGTTTGCTCAAGAGTTGGACAAACAAGCTATCTCCTAAGGCAGTCAACCCAAATTAGGGTTTTGTGTTGCACTAAGATCCTTGAGTCCAAATGACCTCAAGTGCTCCCCAATGTCTTAATATGTTCTCAAGATCATCCATGTCAAATTTCAAGCCTTGCAGAGGATGTTTGCTCAGTCAATTGCTCAAGGGTCTAAAAGTCGACTGTGCTAGGGCAAAAGTCAACTGTGACCTACAAGTAGTCAAACTTCAAGATTTTTTTTGCCAAAATTCACATTTTGAAAGATATTTCATTATTTTATCAAGGGTTGATCATGATTCATCAAGGATTGCTCAAAATTCATCAAGACTCAAAAGTTGCTAAATTAGGGTTTTGTAGGAAACGTCAACTCAACTTTGACCAAGCATAACTTTCTCATACTTTATGAGAAATGACCCATCCAAATCTCATTTTGAAGAGGATGCAATTCCATACAATCCATATTCATACCCCAAGATCAAAAAATGCAGTCACAAGAAGTTATAAATTTGGACATTATAGGTCATTTTTGAAAGTCAACAAAAACACCTTTTTTTCCAAAGCCTATAACTTAATCATGGAATATTAAAATGAGATGGGACCAAAAGGGTTTGTTAGAGGACATCTCAAGCTTTCTAAAAGGTCAAAGAACACCTCCAAAAGTTCAAAATTGAAGAAGTTATGCATTGTTGAAGTTGGGCATTTTTGCAAAATTGCCAAAAGTCAACTATCCCCAAAACTTCAAATTTTATCAAATGGGCCCATTCTTTTCCACTTGGTTTGAGCTTGTACCATTGCACACGTGTCCTAGATTCAGCCTTGAGATCATATTTCTTTTTTATTATTTTATTTGATTTTTTATTGAATTATTTCATTTTTAATCAAATTAAATCAAATAAAATCCAAATATTGATTACTTGATATCTTTTTGGCTATTTCAGGACTGAATCATCATCATCAAGGGTATCAAACTCGTATCAAGCAATCCATGTGCAAAAAGATTGAGTTTTGACAATTTTGGAAGGTTTAGTAATGGTGAATAAAATCAAATCTCATGGCACTGATGTGGAAGGATTCAATCCATAATTCTTAACCTAATGCATTCTATAATACATAAGGAAGCTAGAGGGCACGAAAACAAGGCTAGAGGCTGCAAGAACAAACCAAACCAAACTTGCAAAATTCATTAAAAAGTGTGAAACCAAAATCATACTTGGAGGCTTTTTCAGAAGCAGGGGTTGATCTCAATCAATTGCTGGAGGTTCACTGAGTTAGAACCAATCCCAAGCAAGCGTCCACGCACATCACAGAGCACTGTAAGTGTCATAAAAAACCGCTCTTCTTTTGAATTTGCAAATCATTATTCCTGCATCTTTTGTATAAATTATTTGCATATTCATAATCCTCATCAAGTTTCTAAGCATTCTGTATTATCCAATTTTGTTTATGTGGCCTATACGGTGAGGTACCATAGCTATGGTTTTGTGGCTTGTTTTTGGGTATTTCTTTTGCAGGGAAAATTGGTTGTCGAGAAGGGCATGGTTGTGACTGGGACGATGAGACGAGCACAACCCTGCCCTTAGAATTTATTTCCATGGCCTATAACAAATTTGGGAGGAGTCGCGACTTGTAGCGACGGTTGGTGTCTGTAGCATTAAGTATTTACAGGTCTTTATCTACGGATGAGGGTTGAAGATGATGCATGGTGAAGCATGATTCGCCCATTCAAACATGGCGCGCTTAATTTTGTTTTTCTGGCATATTAATCCATTTTCTTTTATTATTATTATTTTATATCTAATGGACAAATGAAGCACAATGCCCTGGTGGTAAAGCGAGCTGGCAGTCATGTACAGGACCTGGGTTCGAATCCCAAGTCCCCCATATGCTTTGTTATTTTTCCTCTTCATGTAATCAGGTGCAGATCCAGGTTAGTAGCATACAATGCGCCTCCATATCTCCAACAGCCAGATGGCTAAAGGCCAGATCTGGTGATCCAGATTGATGGTCTACCATGGACCAAGTCAACCAGCGCACATGGAATCCAGGGAGGTCAACCAGGCCAGCGCTTAATGGGCCTCAAATTGCTATTCTGAACCTCCAAACAGGCCCATATACCTCTATCTCTCTCTATTTTCATTTAGTTTATTTAATTGTTTTATTATATTTTCAATATTAATTAACCAATCAATTTTTTTCTTTTATAAAATTAAAATCACAAAAATAATATTTTCTTTATTAAAATCAAATTTTAATTTTTTTATTAACAAATATTAATTTAATTAATTTAGGCTTTAATTAGAAATAATCTTAATACATTTTTGTAAAATAATTAAAATTAACTTAGACATAATTAGGTTTTTATTAACATTGATTAATTTTATTTTCTTTCTTTAAATATCAAAAATCCAAAAAATATTTATTTTCATTAATTAATTAATTAATTTAATAATTAAATTAGATAGTTTCTTTCTTAATTCAAAAATAACAAAAAAAGATACTTTGTTTCAAAAAAGGGTCAAAACCCTAAACTTGCGCTCGATTTAATTTTCCGCACGCGGTCTATTTATTCAATATTGTACTTGTTCCCGGAATATAATAGATAATTAGGACCATTTAATTATTTTATCACTTTATTTATTTTTTCCGCATTTAAATTTCAAAGGGTTTCTTTTGGCGATGTAAATACCCGACGCCTTGTAATTTAATTTCCGCAATTTATTTTCTGCAAAATATAACTGTTAGATGTTTGATAATAGGGATGCATGACAAGAATGAATGTTTAACCTAAAATCAATTTAGATCACCATTAACATGTACAAAGACAAAAAATAAACTGAAAATGACACACTCGCACATGCGCACTCTTAGGGTACACCCCACTTGGTTGCCTTCGTACGCGGTCATTGAGTATAGGTCACTTTAGAGGCCGTCCTCTTGTCCAAAGATCATAGTCGCCTCGAAATGGTTGCCTCAGATATTGTTGCCTCAAACAAATGATCTAAGACATTAGGGTTACCGCTAAGGCGTCCTACCATTGCTTTAGTGACCGTAAGTCCTGCATTCGAATTGACCCTTAAAACTCCAACGACGGTGCTACCTACTCATCAATAGTAGGATAGCATTGTCTAAAGGAAGATATCATAGAACAATTCCTTTTTTGAGTAGGTAGATGGTTCTTAAGTACTTGCTCTTTCAAAAACAAAAACTTTTCACACTTACACTTTTCGAACAAAGTTTTCAAAAACACTTCATACACTCTTGAGGACAGAAACAAGAGTCAAATCGAAGTTTACAAAGAAAAACTTTTTCAAACCCACAAGCACCATGAAATCAATTTTGAAAACAATATGAGAAAGTACCTAAGAGCCCGTGGATAACCACGAATAGAAAGGGTGCGAATACCTTCCCTTTCTATAATCTACCCCCCGAACCCGAGAAATATCTCGAAAAAGGAATTTTTCTGTGCTTTTTTACTTTCCTTGTTGAATAAAATAAAAGTCGGTGGCCACTCTTGCTTACCGCGACATTTTGCGAAAACAAACGCAAAACGCAAACCAACATTCCAAAAAATAGTCAGTTTTTTCCCACCGTATCACACCTTCAGTGACTCTGAAGATCTGATCTACCAAACCGAATACGAAGGTGAGGAAGATTGTGAGGTGCCAGGGGAGTTGGCCAGACTATTACAGCAAGAGGAAAGAGAAATTCAGCCTCATGAGGAGCAGTTGGATACAATCAACTTGGGTACTGAGGATGATAAAAAGGAAATCAAGATAGGTGCCAATCTAGAGCCGAGTATCAAAGAGCGCCTAATTCAGCTATTACATGATTATGTTGAGATCTTTGCCTGGTCATACGAAGACATGTCGGGACTTGATACAGACATTGTGGTTCACCGTCTACCCACAAGAGAAGACTGTCCACCAGTGAAACAAAAGGTCCGCCGCATGAGACCTGACATGTTAGAAAAGATCAAAGCAGAAGTTATGAAGCAGTTCAATGTTGGATTTCTGGCTGTTATTTCCTATCCACAATGGGTTGCTAACATTGTGCCCATGCCTAAAAAGGACAGTAAAGTCAGAATGTGCATGGATTATAGAGATTTAAACAGGGCCAGCCCTAAAGATGACTTTCCACTTCCGCACATCAACATCCTGGTTGACAACACAACTCAACACAAAGTATTTCTTTCATGGACGGATTCTCAGGCTATAACCAGATCAAAATGGCACCTGAGGACATGGAGAAAACTACTTTTGTCACATAGTGGGGTATGTGCTGCTATAAAGTGATGCCATTCAGACTGAAGAATTTCGGGGCAACCTATCAACGCGCCATGGTAGCTTTGTTTCATGACATGATACATCATTAGATAGAGGTCTACGTAGATGACATGATAGACCGATCACAAACTGAAGAAGAACACCTTGATCACTCGCAAAAGCTATTTGTCAGGTTGAAGGAGTACAAGCTTAAACTGAATCCAAACAAGTGCACATTCAGAGTCCGGTCCAGTAAGCTCTTAGGTTTCATTGTCAGCAACAAAGGCATCGAGGTTGATCCTGCCAAAGTCAAAACTATACAAGAAATGCCTGCTCCTCGCATTGAGAAGGAGGTCAGAGGTTTCTTGGGACGCATAAACTACATTGCTAGGGTCATTTCTCACCTAACATCTACTTGTGAACCAATCTTCAAGCTGTTGAAGAAAGATCAGGTAGTTCGATGGAATGATGACTGTCAAGTTGCTTTCGATAAAATCAAGGAGTATTTGCAAGAACCTCCTATCTTGATGCCACCCGTTGAAGGAAGACCGCTAATCATGTATCTGACCGTCCTAGAGAATTCAATGGGGTGCGTACTGGGGAATCATGACGAGTCTGGCCAAAAAGAGCATGTCATTTATTACCTTAGCAAAAAGTTTACCGACTATGAGACCCGATACTCACTGCTCGAGAAAACTTGATGCGCTTTGGTATGGGTTGCTCGCTGGCTAAGGAAGTACATGTTGACTCATACCATTTTGCTGATATCTAAGATGGATCCGATCAAGTACATCTTTGAGAAGCCTGCTTTGTCTGGAAGAATAGCTAGATGGCAGATGATCCTGACGGAATACGATATACAGTACATGACCCAAAAAGCTATAAAGGGGAGTATGCTAGTTGACTATCTGGCTCATCAAGCTGTTGAAGATTACCAATCCATGAAGTTCGACTTCCCTGACGAAGACATCATGACATTAGACAACATTGAAGATATCAGACCATATGACGGACCTGAAAAAGGATCCCGATGGACCCTGTACTTTGATGGGGCCTCCAATGCACTTGGCAATGGTATCGGCGTGGTACTCATTACCCCAGAAGGTTGCCATACTCCTTTCACTTCCAGACTTTACTTCAACTGTACGAACAATATGGCAGAGTACGGGGCATGCATCTTTGGACTCAAGGCTGCCATAGACTTGGGAATCAAATCTTTGATTGTATTTGGGGACTCAGCTTTGGTCATCAGTTAGATCAAAGGAGAGTGGGATACTAAGCATCCAAACCTCATCCCTTACAAAGAACATGTCTTGACATTGTTACCACATTTCGAGCATATTACCTTCGACCACTTCCCGCGAGAAGAAAATCAGCTAGCAGATGCTCTAGCTACAATGTCATCCATGTTTAAAGTTAACTGGGATAATGAGGCTCCCCAAATTACCATTGAACGGATGGACGAACCTGCACATTGTCACGAGATTAATACCGAAGAAGTAGTGGACCCGCCATGGTTTCATGAAGTCAAAAGGTATCTCGAGGTTCAAGAATACCCTAAAGGAGCTTCAGTCAATGACAAAAAGTTCTTAAGGAGATTCTCGATAAAGTTCTTCTTGAGTAATGGCATCCTATACAAGCGCAATCATGATTCTATTCTGCTCCGTTGTGTGGACAAAGCTGAAGCTGAAAAGATCATGGCTGAATTGCATGAAGGTACCTTTGGCACTCACTCTAGCGGGCATACGATGGCAAAGAAGATTTTAAGGGCAGGCTATTACTGGTCTACCATGGAAGCTCACTGCTATCAACACTCCCGCACCTGCCACAAATGTCAAATCTATGCAGACAAGGTGCCGTGCCTCCTGTTCCTCTAAATGTCTTAACAGCTCCTTGGCCATTCGCTATGTGGGGAATCGACATGATTGGAGAGATCAAGCCTACATCATCCAATGGACACCGCTTCATTCTGGTGGCCATTGATTACTTCACCAAGTCAGTCGAAGCAGCTTCCTTCGCATCCGTTACTAAGAATGTTGTTACCTGCTTCATCAAGCAGAATCTTATTTGCCTGTACGGTATCCCCGAAAGGATCATCACTGACAACGGTACAAACCATAACAATACTATGATCACCGCTTTGTGCGAGCAGTTCAAAATTCAACATCACAATTCATCTCCCTACCGACCGAAGATGAACGGTGCAGTCGAAGCTGCGAACAAAAATATCAAGAAGATCATACAAAAGATGACAATCACCTACAAGGACTAGCATGAAATGTTACCATTTTCTCTTCACGGGTACCGTACCACGACACGCACATCAACTGGGGAAACACCCTATTACTTGTTATATGGCATGGAAGTTGTTTTACCTATCGAGGTTCAGATTCCCTCCTTGAGAATCATGAAAGATGCCAGTTTGAGTGAAGACGATTGGATTCAGACCCGGCTTGATCAGTTAAACTTAATTGAAGAGAAGAGACTTACTGCTGTTTGCCATGGTCAGACGTATCAAAAGCGGATGATCAAGGCTTTCAACAAGAAAGTCAGGCGCCAAGTATATCAAGTTGGAGATCTAGTGATCAAGCGCATTATCTTGCCACAAAGTGATCCCAGGGGCAAATGGACTCCTACCTATGAAGGACCATTTGTAATCAAGAACATCTTTTCTGGTGGGGAAATGATCTTAACCACCACGGATGGCGACGATCTGCTGTACCTTGCGAACACAAACATAGTCAAAAGATACTACGCATAAAATTACCCGCTAGGTTGACAGACCTAGGAAAAAAAAGGGCGTCCCGGTGAATCGAAAACCCGAAAGGGAAGTTCAGGAAAAAATTAGGGATAAATAAAAAAAATCTGTACACCCGACAAGTTGAAAAACCGAAAGGGCGACTTGGGAAAAAAAGGGTTTCCCGGTGGATCAAAAACCCGAAAGGGCGGTCCAGGCAAAAGTTAGGGAATTAAAGCGTATAACTATGCCTCGTCGGATCACTTTAAGGACAATCTCTTCACAAACAAACTCTGAGCTTCTGATCAATTCAATCATCCTCGTACGAAGCAACATATGGACAAGATATGCAGAGACACGAAGGCTATAGCAGAATGGGAACCCCATGGGATTTTTTCACACATAGCTATTATTTGTATAAATTTTTCTTACTTTTATGACACCATCCTCTTACTAGGATGTCTGTCTCCTTTGTACAAAACACTTATTCAAAGTAAATACAAAGATGTCTCTTTCAAAGTACAGAAAACTATTTGCCTTTTTCTTTTACAGTTGTGTTTTTATTTGCAAAAGCGTCCAATGATTCATTGATGAACATATGCATTTGAACATAATTACTGTTTACAAATAAACATGAATGAAAAAGAACAATTGCTGACAGACTGAAAGGATAGGAAGACGTCTTTAGGCTATTCCATGAGAAATCCCTACGGTACATCATCTAGATCCCCAGTGGAGCTAAAACTTTGAAATACAAATCCCCATCAGAGTTAAAACTTCAAACTCCCAGTCCCCTAGCGGAGCAAAAAATTTGAGTTACAGATCCCCAGCGGAGCTGAAACCTTCTTCCCCAGTCGAGTCAAAACTTATAACTATAAATCCCCAATGGAAACCATCTGTTGTACCCCAAAATTTTCCCTCTCATTTAATCAAGATTTTCCTCACAAGACTCTTTGGACTCAAGACAGAATTAGGGTTTGCTCTACTCAAGACCTCTCCTTGCACTGTTGACATGAAATTAGGGTTTGAGTTTGCACAAAGATTTTTGGACTTTCAATGCTCAAAATGACTTTCATACTTCATGTTGGACTTATGAGATTACCCATACCAAGTTTCAAGCCTTGAATCAAAATTTTGCCCAGTCAATTAGACAGTTGACCTAAAAATCAACTGTATTGAGGAAAAAGTCAATTGTCGCCAATTTACAGTCAAACCTCATAATTTTTGATCCACATCAACATTATAGACTCATATGAACCATTTGATCAAGTTTGGACCACAACTCCTCAAGAAATTTGATCAGATCATCAAAAGGGCAAAATGGTCATTTTTAGGGTTTTGACTGTAGAAGAGCAATTACTGATTTTTCACCTAGCCAATGGCCAATTGGGTTCAAGAATGGTTTCAAGGACTCAATGACATCATCTTGACCTAATCACAAGATTCAAAAGATCTCAAGTGCATTGGATTGACATATGAATTTTCCAGTCAACTGATCAAAAATCAACTGTACATTGAAAAGTCAAACTTTGACTTTTTGGTCAAAATCAAGTGCCAAGGGTCATTTTTCATCAATATGTGTCAAAACATGAAACTTGTTCACCAAGAAACCTAATTTTGAAAATTAGGGTTTAAAATGGAAAATTTTCATAACTTGGAAATTTTCCAAGTTATGAAAATTTCTAATTTTTTACCAACTTTTTCACCATGATGCAATTGGATTCAAACATAACTTCCAACATGAAAGTTGTATTCCTCCATAAAATCTACAACTTTTATTCACAAAGTTTTCCTAAAAGATGCTTGGATCTCATGTTATGATTTTGTGAATAGAGGTCCAAAAACTTGCTAACTTAGTGAAATTTTGCCCTAGTTTAGGCAGGATTTTGACCTATCTTCATGGCAATTTTTCACATAGTTCCAAGTGGAATCTCAAAATTCATTTGACATATGGATTTTAGAGCATGTTACAAGCTTTCCAAAAAGTCCAATAACTCTCCAAGATCATTCATGGTTAGGGAGAATCGAAGGATTGAAAATGGCAAATTATCACTTTTGGCCAAGGCATTTTGCACATTGATACAAGTTGAAAATCAGTTTGAATCATGCTTGTACTTGGTTTACAGGTTCAAATCCTTTCTACACTCATAAATTAAATGCAAACACATTGGATTAAGGCTTTGTTTTGAGCTTTAGGGTAATGTACAAGGAACTATTCCAAAAATGGCATAAAGGTGGCAATACCATTTACATAAAGCATGCTTTTGGCAATTTTGTTTGTCTTGAGCCATGGACCTGGTTTCTTTATGCAAACAAAGTTCACTAATATCAGGAAAGGTATACCAACTATCAACAGGCTTGGAGCTAGCAAGTACAGCCCTTTGCATTGTCAACTTCAACTTTTGCTTCAAAAGCAAGTAACTTGCAAAAGTCCACACATCTTTGGAATCTGATAAGAGCAAGTCTTTTGTAACATTTAAAACAGGTTTTACACATTGCCTAAGGTCAGAAACACGAGCTAGAAAGTTCTCAAACACCCTTAAACACCAAAACACCAAGTTCTTGTCAAAACAGGGCAGGTTCTGCAGATTCACTTCCAAAACAAAATCCACTCGTGCGTTTTATCCCAAACCACTTCAAACACATTCTAAACAATACACCTAAGCTATCCCAACCATTCTCAAGCAACTGTAACTTCATTTTCAAGCTTCACCATTTTCAAATTCCGAGTTTGCAGGTTGAGTTCTATAGAGAGATTCAAGCCATTTCAAAGCAATCTAAGCATTGGGAAAGGTCAAGGGAACATCAAGCAAGCATAAAAGTCCTTCAGGCCTCTTCAAAAACGGCTACATTGCCATACTCGAGCTTGACTAAAATAGGTAAATTTCAAACTTCTATCTCCTTATTTAGGAATAATTAGGCTTAGGTTTGTGAAGCAAAAATGTAGTCCTCATTGCCCTTGAGCTGTACATATGCATATAATTCATTTATTTAACTGAGCTAGGAGTATTTGATAGTTGAAGTTACTGAAAAAACTAGGTCAAGATTTAGGGGCACTGAAATTCTCTCTGGTCTTTGAGAGTTAGATCAAGTTTTTTACATGGTTAGAATCGTATGATCATGAGTTATGACTTTCATGTTTCAAGTTTTTGTTTTTGAGCACGTATGCAGGAGTTACGAGTTTGAACCATGGCGCGTGTTTTGCTTCTGTCTCAAGGACAGGGACGAAGGAACCTTGGGCTGGGCTGGGTTGTTCTCACTATTGACACCCCCCTGCTTGCTCTTTGCACCCCCTTCGCCCATTTGATTATTTTTGTATATTTTTATATTTCTTTTACATTTCTGACTTTTTATTTATTTATCTAAATATTTAAAATCACAAAAAATATTATCTTAATTTTTCACATTTTGTTTTATTATTTTTATTATTTTTTGGACATAGAAATAGTTTATTAAATAATATATACTTTTATTTTCTTAAAATAAATTTATAAATAATACAAAAATAGCATATATTTTTATTTTTATTATTTATACACTTAAATAATATTTTCTTACACATTTTAATTTTTAATACTTTTATATATATTTTTATTTATTTTCTTGTACATAAATAAATAATATAATATATATATTTTCTTAAAACAAAAAATAGGGTTTCTACCCTTTCAAAAATAATCATTAATATTTTTCTTATTTTTGAGACATTAAATAATTTATTTTACATACATAAATAATTTATTTTTACATACATAAAAATAATACAAAAACATTTTGCATATTTATATTTAATTGTCCATTTAAATATTTGCTTATTTTATTTATTTGTGCAATATTTCAATTTGGTTGTAATAATAGTTTTAGGGTTTATTTTTTAGCAATATCCCCTTATTCAAACTTGTACCCCCTCCCCATAATAATGTTGTAATAGCTTAGATTTATTTTACGCATTTATCGCTTTCAAATGCCATGATAGTAAAACTAGGGTTTGTATGCAAAAGACCAAAATCAAAACAAATAGCATGACTAAACACAAGACAAAATGCATGAAAAATGACAACACAATGCACACAAGCATCCCTAGGGTTTCACCCACTTGTTGCCTTAAAAACATGGCCATGGTATGCATGCTAGGTATCTTGGAAAAACAAAACAAAACAAAAGATCATAGTCCCTCGATGACGCTATCTTGGTTGCATATACAAAAATGATCTAGTCCCTCAAAAAAAACTTGTTAAGATACTTGGCAACATTGTTATCATGGTCATACGATGACCCACGCCCCTCCCATTTAACACCAAAGATTAAGCTTGTTTACCAAATACAATGGTAAAACAACAATATCAAAGGGTTAAAAATGTGTAGGAAAGATCTTTGAGTAGGGTAGATGCTCCTAGTTACTTGATCAAACTTGCAAATATCCTTGCTATTTTCAAACTATCACACAATTTCAAAACATTTCCCAAAACAAACTTTCAAACAATTGAAACATTTTTCAAAAGACAAACACCTTTGTATACATTCAAACAAGAATCATTACAAAGGTTGCCTAGACAAAGGCCTATTTTCAAAATATTTTCAAAACCACACACAAAAGCACCATTTCAAAAAATTGAAAAGCAAAAGCAAGTGATCTAAACAAGTAACTAAGAGCCCATGGAGAACCATGGATGAAAAGGGTGCTAGCACCTTCCCTTTTCATAATCTACCCCCCGAACCCAAGAAAACATCTCAAAGGTCTTTCCTGTGCTTTTTGACCTTTCCTTTTGATAAAGTAAAAAGTCGGTGGCGACTCTTGCTAAACTGAAACATTTGCGAACACAAACGCAAAACCTCAAGTCAGTTCTCCCACTGTATCACACCATCCAATTTCCTCAGCAAGTTATCTTGAAGCCTGGAAGTCAATCAGATAACAATTAACTTTTGTATCTCCCCAACCTAGGATAACTTGCCAGTAGAGTGGCAGACTACCCGAACTCCTGAACTTACTCTCCAGCAGTAAGCCTTCTTCCCCACAGGTTTCAAACTCCCCAGCAAATTGAAGATTCTCATTCTCATTTCCCCAGTGAAGTCACCAAAGTTTTCATTACTCCCCAACAGAGTGAAGATTTTCATTCTTAGTTCCCCGCAGAGGTCATTAGAGTCTTCCTTATTCTCCAGTAGATCAAGGATTCCCATTGTGTAACCTCCAGTAGAAGTCGTCAAAATTCTCCGGATTTCCCAAGCAGATTTCTCAAGCAGTTTGGCATTACTCTCACAACAGAATTTTTGTCACACTCTAACTTCAAGACATGAAGGGTCCTCACATCCCCATAGAAGTTGTTAAGGATTTCTTGTCGCCAACAGTCACCAAGATCTTCTTATCCTCAGCAGTCAAGGATTTATTTTCCCCGGTAGAAGTCAAGAGTTTTATTATCCCCAGCTGTCAAGGATTTATTTTCCTCAGCAATACAACAAATCAGCTTACATGTGCATACATTACATCCATATATGATAAACATGGATAAAACACATTTATTGCATCATACATTTCATGCAACATAACTTTGTGTTTCAGCTAACATTTTACCCTTTTCAGGATAAGATTAACAAGCTACTATTAATAGTATACAATCATGATACAGTACAGATACACTCCAGACACGGAAGTCATTCTGTCACTATCAGATATAGTTCAGATACACTCTAGACACAGATGTCATTCTGTTACTTATTCAGATTTCAACTATCAGATACAGTTCAGATACACTCCAGATATGGAAGTCATTCTGTTACTTATTCAGATTCCAGTTTAGATACGCTCCAGATACGGATGCCATTCTGGCCCTTACACCAGTAGTCCGATTCTCCCTAGCTAATAGACGCTCCAGACACGGATGTTATTCTATTGCTCATTCAGACTCAACCCCAGATACAACTTAGATACGCTCCAGACACGGTTGCCATTCTGTCACTTATTCTGATATTACCCAGCTCGGATACGCTCCAGACACGGACGCTATTCCATTGCTCATACAAATTCAGTCCCCGGATACAGTTCAGATACGTTCCAGACGCGGATACCATTCTGATACTTATTCTCCTGACTTATAACATACAATTCAACAAACATTCTTGATGGCATCTTTAAGCCCATCTCCAACAAGATTTTATCACATCTCTAAATGGCATATTTAAGCCCATTCCCTCAACTACATTTTGACGAGTGCAAATTTAAGGGCACTCTAGTGTCCAATCATCTTTTACCTTCGAGTCACGAATGGCAAAACTCGGCAATCTAACTCTTTAGGTTCAAGAAGATTGAACAGGGGCAGCTGTTGCACCCCAAAATTTTCCCTCTCATTTCTCAAGATTTTCCTCACAAGACTTCTTGGACTCCAGACATGATTAAGGTTTGCTCAGCTCAAGACCTCATCTTGCACTGATGACCTGAAATTAGGGTTTGAGTTTGCACAAGGAATTTTGGACCATCAATGCTTCATGTGACTTTCATACACCATCTTGGACCCCTAAGATTACTCATACCAAGATTCAAGCCTTGAATCACATTTTTGCCCAGTCAATTGGATAGTTGACCTAAAAATCAGCTGTATTGGGGAAAAAGTCAACCATGGCCAATTTACAGTCAAACTTCATAATTTTTGATCCACAACAACATTCTAGGCTCCTATGTACCATTTGATCAAGTTTGGATCACAACTCAAGAAATTTGATCAAATCATCAAAAGGGAAAAATGGTCAAAACTAGAGTTTTGATTGAGGAAGGGAAATTTCTGAATTTTAACCTAGCCAATGGCCAATTGGGTTCAAGCATGATTTCAAGGACTCAAATGCATATGATTGACAGATGAATTTTGCAGTCAACTGATCAAAAGTCAACTGTGCACTGAAAAGTCAAACTTTGACTTTTGGTCAAAATCAAGTGCCAAGGATCATAATTCATCAAGATATGTCAAAATCTGAAACTTGTTGATTAAGAAAATCAATTTTTCAAATTAGGGTTTTAATTTGAAATTTTTTCATAACTTAGAAAATTTCAAAGTATGGAAAATTTCTTATTTTTTCCCAACTTTCCACCACTTTTTCACCATGATGAAATTAGATTCAAAGAAAAGTTCCAACATGAAAGTTGTATTCCTCCATGAAATCTACAACTTTTATTCACAATGTTTTCCCAAAAGATGCTTGGATCTCAAGTTATGATTTTGTGAATAGGAGTCCATACTTCATGGCAACTTTTCACCTAGTTCCAAGAGGTATCTCAAGTTGCATTTCAAAGATGGATTATAGAGCATGTTACAAGCTTTCCAAAATGTCCAAGAAATCTCCAATATCATTTGTGGTTAGGGAGAATCAAAGAAGAGAAAATGGAAATTTATCACTTTTGTTCAAGGCATTTTCACAATGGTTCAAGTTGCAAATCTGTCCTAGCATGCTTGTACTTGGTATTACAGGTACTAATCCCTTCTACACTCCATAATTAAATGCAAACTCAATGGATAATGGTCTTGTTTTTACTTTTGAAGCATTACACAATGAATTAATCCAAAAATGGCATAAAGTTCATAATACTATTTTCATAAAGCTTGCTTTTTCCAACTTTACAATTCTTGAGCCATGAACCTGATCTTTTGTTGCAAGCAAGATCCAAAAACATCAGGCAAAGTCTACCAACCCTCTGCAGTCCACAAGCTAGCATGTACAGGCCTTGGGCATGGTCACTTTAACTTTTCTTCAAAAGCAAGAAAACTTGCAAAAGTGAAGACAACTTGTCCATCTGATAAAGGCAAGGCTTGGCTTCATTCTAAACAACCTCAGAAACTTGTTGCAAGCCAATACACGAATTCATAGCATCCCAAACACTCTCAAACACCAAAATCACATTTTTCTGCCCAAACATGGCATCATCTGCAGAACCCTTGCCAAATCAATATTGGCTCGTGCGTTTCTCATTTTAAAACTTCAAACATATTACATACATCCTACCTAAACTATACAAGCCCTTGTCTTGCAACTGTAACCCCTGTTTCAAGGATCACCATTTTCATTTTGGAGGTTTGCAGGTTGACTTCTACAAGGAGATTCAAGCATCTACAAGGCCAGCTAAGCATTGGAAAAGCTTGAGGGAACTTCAAGGAAGCTCACACGATCTTCAGGCCTCACTCAAAGTTCCCACATTGCCATATCCAAACTCAGATAAACATGGTATTTTTCAAATCTCTATCTCCTTATTTAGGCATCTTTAGGTCACGATTTCTGAAGCAAAAATGTTGTCCTTAACTTGCTTAAGTTATACATATACGTAGTTATCATTTATATTAACTGAGTAGTGATAATTTGAAGCTTGAAGTTCATGAAAAAATCAGGTCAGGAATTAGGGCCACTGAAATTCTCCCTGGTTTCTTAGAGTTAGGTTTCAAATCTTATATCATTGGAATCGTGATAAAAAATGCTACAAGCTTTATGTTGCAAGATTTTGTTTTTGTGCAAAGAATAGAGAGTTGCAGGTTGAACTCAAAAGCGCGCGCGAAAGAGATGAAGGATAGGGACGATGGATGTCTGGGCCTGGCGCGCAGTGGGCCTCTTAATTTTACTTTCCACACACCCCTGACTGCTATTTGCACCCCCTTGGCCTATTTTTTATATTTTGCATATTTTTCATTTCTTTTATGTTTATTGACTTTAATATTTTTTTCTGAACATTAAAAAATTACAAAAATATTTTCTTAATTTTTTGCAATTTTTATTTTTTTTAATATTTTTTTTCATATATAAAATTAGTTTTATTTTAATAAATGGAAATCATTTTCTTAAAAAAATTTGTAAATAATAAAAGAATACTATCCATTTTTATTTTACGCATAAAATATTATTTCCACATATATTTTGATTTTTAATATTTGTAAATATTTTTATTTATTTATTTCTTGTACATAAATGAATAAAATAAATGATATAGAACATACTTTCTTTTAAATCAAAAATTAGGGTTTTTCCTTTCAAAAATAATAAATTTTTTTCTTATTTTTAGGACTTAAATAATTTATTTTTCTCATACATAAAACAATTACAAAACATTTTTGCATAAATACATATTATTGCACATTCAAATACTTGTTTATTTATTTATTTGTACAATAAATTCAATTGGGTTGTAATAGAGAATTAGGGTATTATTTTGTGCAAATATCCCCATTCAAAAAACTTGTATCCCCCTCCCATAATATTGTTGTAATAGTGTAGATTTACTTTACGCGATTTATCGCATTATATACATGTTTAGTAAATTAGGGTTTGTATGATAAGAAGAAAATCAAACAAATAGCATGACCTAATACAAGACAAATGCATGTAAAATGACAACACATCTCACACAAACACCTCTAGAGTTTCACCCACTTTGTTGCCTAAAAAATGGCCATGGTATGCATGCTAGGTATCTTGGCAAAACAAAACAAAACAAAAGATCATAGTCCCTCGATGACGTTATCTAAAGGTTGCCTTAAAACAAATGATCTTGGTCCCTAAAACTTGCTAAGATACTTGGCACCATTGCTATCATGGTCATACGATGACCCACGCCCGTCCCGTTTAACATCCAAAGATAGGGTTGTTTACCAAAACAATGGTAAATCAACAATATCAAAGGAATAAAAATGTACAAGAAAGACTTTTGAGTAGGTAGATAGCTTCTAGTTACTTGATCAATTTGCATACAATCCTTGCTATTTTCAAACAAACACACACACACACTTTCAAAAAAATTTCCAAACAACTTTCAAACATTGAAAAAATTTTCAAAAGACAAACATCTTTGTATACATTCTTACAAACGAGAATCATTACAAAGATTTCCTAAACGATGGCCTCTTTTCAAAATACTTTCAAAACCATACAAAGCACCATTTTAAACAATTGCAAAAGCAAAGCAAGTGATCTAAACAAGTAACTAAGAGCCCATGGAAAACCATGGATGAAAAGGGTGATAGCACCTTCCCTTTTCATAATCTACCCCCCGAACTCAAGAAAACATCTCAAAGGTCTTTCCTGTGCTTTTTTACCTTTCCTTTTGGATAAAAGAAAAGTCGATGGCGACTCTTGCTAAACCGCAACATTTGCAAACACAAATGTAAAACCTCAAGTCAGTTCTCCCACCGCATCACACCTTCGAACTTAATACCTCATGTGAAAACTTAGCCAACTCAATTTGTGAAATTTTGGCGCTGGAACCAGCTCGATACGATGAAAATCGACCAAGTTATGATTTTCTGAATATGACGCAAATAAACTTCTGTCACAAATTTTCTGTATGAAAATACTTGATAAATCCGCATTTTTGAAGACCTTTTGATCGAAATTGGCTTCCGGCCGTGAAAGATGAAAACATAGATGACGTCAAGACGGAATTTTAGCCACCAGAACAGGTTCAATACAAGCCACGATCTTCAAGTTATGAATTTTTTAGTGCGTAAAAACTGCACTTTCAGCTCACTTTTTCACCATATTTCTTTGAGAAAACTCACACATTCGGATACCTTCTTTAAAGAATTGACTCTTGAGCTGAACCTGAATTTGAGAGTATGTTATCAGAGATATCTTGGCGAAAGAACACCTGAATATGACGCGTCGGGTTGGACTTGTGAATCTTTGAACCCCGAATCATTGCAAAACGACGAACCGATCTTCAGCACGGAAAATACTCTGAGAACATCCATTGGTGAAATAAACGTTGCTTGTAACCTGAAGAAGCTTGATAAATATACCTTTATTCCATAACCATAAAACCAATAATATGTGTGTATGAAAAGAGGGTAAATTTTGGGGTACAACAGTATCTGTACTATATCTGTAATCTGAATCTGAATGAGTATCAGGATGTCATCCGTATCTGGAGCGTATCTGAACTATATCTGAATTTGAAATCTGAATGAGTATCAGAATGGCATCCGTATATGAAGCGTATCTGAACTGTATCAAAAGGATGAATCTGAATGAGTATCAGGATGGCATCCGTCTCTGGAGTGTATCTGAACTATATCTGAAAGTTAAAATCTGAATGAGTATCAGAATGGCGTCCGTGTCTGGAGCGTATCTGAATTGTATCTGAGAGTTAACTTTGAATGAGTATCGGAATGGCGTTCGTGTCTATAGCGTATCTGAACTGTATACAAAGTTGAATTTGAATGAGTATCAGGATGGCATCCGTATCTGGAGCGTATCTGAATTTGAAATCTGAATGAGTATCAGAATGGCATCCGTATTTGGAATGTATCTGAACTGTATCAAAAGGTTAAATCTGAATGAGTATCAGAATGGCATCCGTGTCTGGGGCATATTTGAACTGTATCAAGTTTTGAAATCTGAATGAGTATCAGAATGGCATCCGCGTATGGAGCGTATATGTACTGTATATTAGAATTTTGAATTTGAAGGATTATCAGAATGGCATCCGTATCTGGTGCGTATCTGAACTGTATCTGAAAGTTGAATCTGAATGAGTATCATAATGGCATATGTGTCTGGGGCGTATCTGAACTGTATCAAGTTTTGAATATTGTTAATGGTAGTTGTTAATCTTATTCTGAAAAAGGTAAAATGTTAGCTAAAATGCAAAGTCATGTTGCATGAAATGTATGATGTGATGCATTTTCTTTATCAATTTTTATGATATAAGGATGCAATGTATGCGTATATGAGATAATTTGCTGCATTGTAGTTGGATTGGGGAAAATAAATCCCTGACTATTGTTGAGGATATGTAAGTCTTCATGCTTTGAAGTCGAAGTGTTGATGAATTTCCGTTTCAAGAAATAAACTCCATTGTAAGGGAAATGTTATGTGCTGCTTGTAAAGTCCTACTGGGGAATCCTGAGAAATTTGACGATTTCTACCGGGGATCAATAATTTGAAGCTTTGTTCCGCTGGGGATTTAAATGACATACTACAGGGGATTACTTATGGAATAGCTTATAGATATTTCCCTGTCTTTTAAAGCCATCAACGATTATCTTTTATTTTGTTTATTTGTAAACAGTAATTATATTCAAATGCATATGCTCAACAATGAATCATTGAACGTTTTTGTAAACAAAACAAGTGTAAAGAAAAGACAAATAGTTTTTGCACTTTCAAAGGAATATTTTGTATTGCCTTTGAATAAGTATTTTTGTACAAGGAGACAAACATTCTAGTAAGAGAATGCTGTCGTGAAAAAAGAGAAATTTGATACAAAGAAAAGATAGCTATGTGTAATAATCCCATGGGGTTTCCATCCTGCTATAGCCTTCATATCTCCTAGTGTCTTGTCTATTTGTTGCCTTGTCCAAAGATGATTGAATTTGATCAGAACCTTTGAGTTTGTCAGTGGAAGCTGAAGTTTATCCATAAAGTGATCCAATGGGACATAGTCGTACGCCTTTATTCCCTAACTTTTGCCTGGACCGCCCTTTCTGGTTTTCAGTCCACCGGGAAACCCTTTTTTTCCCAAGTCGCCCTTTCGGGTTTTCAACTTTCCGGGTGTACACATTTTTTTGTTTTATCCCTAACTTTTTCCTGAACCTTTTGGTTCGCCGGGATGCCCTTATTTTTCCTAGGTGTGTCAACCTAGCGGGTCTCTTATGCGTAGTATCTTTTGACTATGTCCGCGTTCGTAGGTTGTGGCAGGTCATCGCCGTCCATGGTGGTCAAGATCATTGCCTCACTAGAGAATATGTTTTTGACTACAAATGGTCCTTCATAGGTAGGAGTCCATTTACCCCTGGTATCACCTTGTGGCAAGATGATGCGTTTGATCACTAGATCCCCAACTTGATACACTTGGCGTCTGACTTTCTTGTTGAAAGCCTTGATCATCTGTTTTTGATACATTTGACCATGGAAAACAGCAGTAAGTCTCTTCTCATCAATCAAGCTCAGTTGATCATGAAGGGGTGAAAAACACAAGAAGGGGGGGTTGAATTGTAAAACTGGAATCTTAAAGCAAATGACAAGGTATTTTTATCCTGGTTCGTTTGATCTCAAACTACTCCAGTCCACCCGTCAAGGTGATTTCGCCTCTCTCCAACGAGGTCTTAATTCACTATATTCAACTGAATACAAATCTGCTTTAACAACTGCTAAAGCCTTCTTGATTCAAACCACAATCCGGTTTGTCAAGGCAACACTTTCTTACAAAGGTATAAAATAATGTGTGTGAATGTTTTCTACAAAACTATATCACAACTGTGATGTTTACACAAATGAAGCTTAGAAACTTAGAATGCTAAACGCTAATGGAGTATCAGAGTTTGTTGGTTTAGCAAAACTGGTAGATGAAGATTATGTTCAGCTTTGTGCGTGTAGAGAGTTTGGAAGCATTAGCCATGATAATCTTCGAAGCTTGGTTTATATAGCATTTGAGAAGATGAACGTTGAAGCAAATATTCTTGATTCAATGCTAATAACAAGCTTTCCTTTTTGAGCAGATCTTGTCTGGAATGAGGCCGTTGGAATTGATTAGCGTTCAATGCACAGTACCGTTGCTTCTTCAATGCACGATCTGGCTTGGCTCATTCTGATTCTGCTTCGCTGCTGATGAACTATTTGATTCTGTATCAGAGTGTTTTACGCGCAGTTCTGTTCATCAAGCTTCAGCATGTGCAAGCGTTGATCATCTGATCTTGACGTTCTGATTCAGCAACTTCTGATGCTGGTGTATGAAAACATATTCTGATGCTGAGAGCGTGATCTTGCTTATTTTAATCAGCATATCTGCAAATCAGAGCATAGTAATTTTAGGCAGCATATAATTCAATCATGAAATATTTAACTACTATATCTTTTCACTTTGTTATCATCAAAACTTAAATATAGGGTACTAGATTCAAACATTGTTCTAACAATCTCCCCCTTTTTGATGATGACAAAAACTAGATATTTTAAATGAAAAATAACGTGAAAAGTTATCAGAGCTATGTATCAGAATAAGAAGTACGGAGAATTCAGAGTTTAAGAGATACTCCCCCTGAGTTTGTTACTTCCCTTTGATATGCGTGTTCTTCAGAGTCAGATCTTTTTCTATCTTTGAGCATCAGATTATAGGTCTTTGACTTATCAGAAAGCAGAGCTTCAGAGCTTTTCCTGTCAGAGCTTTGCTTAGGATCAGAGTGTTAGGACAATCAGAGCTTCATATATCAGAACTTCATATTTGATCAGAGCAACATGAGCTTCTAGTTCTTAGTCTTCATAGTGTTCGGAGCTTCCTTGTGCCTGTAGACTTAACAACAAAACAGAAAAACATTTCAAGTAATAGAGTTAGAATGTTTGAGAGTTTCTGTCTAGTTAGCCGTTATTGATTTTAAATATCATTCTTGTTCTCCCCCTTTTTGTCAGCAATCAAAAAGTGTTAGTGATGTGCTAAAACAATTTAGATCAGAAAAACAAGTCATATTAAAATAGTTCAGAATCATAGCAAAATAGCATTACAAAACATAGTCAAAACATAGAATGAAAAATTATGCATGAAAAAGATTTTAAGGTTGTGGGGGCATGCGTGAGAACAGGCTTTCCAGCATTGCTTGAATCTTTTCAGAAGTTTCATTCTGCTTCTGAACCATGGTGACAACAGTGTCAATCTTGCTGTCCTGAACATTCATTCTTGCTTCCATCTTCTGATCATTCTCTTCCATCCGCTGCTGTAGACGCAAGTCATTCAGCCTTAGTTCTTCCAGAGCCTGCCTGTCCAAGGCAGCTTGAGAACTTTCAGCAGGAGGAAGTTTCTCAGAACTTTCAGCTACATCTTCTGCTGGATTTTCTTCCTGAAGGGTCTTGTCTTCTTCTGATGGTTGCACCTGTGCAGCTTGCTCTTTCTCAGACCAGGATTCACTGTCCAGAGGGAGCACAACTTCTTGAGGCAGCTGACTCTCAACTTCCTTCAGCAGCATGCTAAAGTTCTGTTGAGCCTGCTCGTAGTTGACGTCCTGCAGCTTGAGTGCTTCAGTACGTACCCATACTCTGAACTGTGACCAGAGCTGATCAGAAGCAGCTGGGTCGATCATCCCCGGACAGACTTGCTTCAACGAAGCAATCCATTGCAGCATACCTGTTTCAAAATTCAAGATACCAGAGCCAACATCTGGTTGCTTTGGTTTGGGTATGGCAATTTTGTGTCTAAGATCAGCAAGACGTTCAAGACTTGTTAAGTCAATGAAAGTTCTGCTGGGGTTTTCAGATGTTTGCTGAGGGGCTGATTGTTTTGGAGGATGGTTATCAGAGTCAGAGGATATATCTATTGGAGTGGTTGGAGTTCTTGGAGGTGTTGATTCCTCTGATGATGGTAACTGGGGTCTGACAATGGTGGTTCCACATGGCAACTGTATTGCCAGCGGTGAAGGTTGAGGTGAGTGGGGATCAGAATGATGAGGAGATGGGGTTTCATAGCGTTGAAACTCTGGTTGTGGTGAGGGTGGATTATTTTCTGGTTGAGGAGGTGGAATCTCTGATTGCTCAGGGATCAGAGGTTTTTCTGTGATTGGTTGTTGGGATTGTGGTTGTATTTCTGGTTCAGGTTGAATTTCTGGTTCAGGTTTTGTTTCTGGTTCAGGTTGTGGAGGAGGAATATTTGGTGGTTCAGAGTGAGGTTGAACAGAAGCATGTTCATGCTCAATATCAGCTAGCACTCTATCAAGCGCTGGTGTTGTTGAAACAGTTGGTTGTTTGGTAATGTTAATGGGAATTTTAATTCTGGTTCTTCTGAGTTGTAAGGCCTCAGAAGGGTCTTCTGGTATGGTTTCATCAATAGAAGGGATTGGGATGGATATTCTGTGAGAGGTTTGAGGAGGGGCAGCAGATGTTGGAATAGTAGATGAAATTGAAATAGGAGCAGCATATGTATTACCTCGTTTCTTTGGAGTCTGATGAGATGATCCTTCTGCTTTCCTCTTCTTTGTCTTCTTCTGAGTCACTTCAGGTTGAACTTGACTCAGATCTTTGATCTTCAGCTTTGAACCTGCATCTTCTTCCTTGTATGAATCTGGATACTTGGGAAACATATCAGGTTGGGATTCCATTTCAGAAAATCTTGGGAAATTACTCAGAGGCACTCTTCTTCTGGAGATGTCAGCAGTTGAAGAAGCTCTGGGTTCCTTCCTGATATTTTCTATCAGCTTCATCTTTTTCAGGTTCTTAGCGTTCAGCGGTTTTCCAACAGACGGTTCAAAATTGCCCAGCACTTTAGCTTCGCTCAGATAATCTATCAGCTTATTCTCTGTCAGAATATCTGATATGAGCCTCCCAAACGGTATCCAGTCCCTTTTGGTCCTTTCTTCTTCTCTAGTCTCTTTCACACTAGTCTTCAGATGGTTGAACAGGAAGTGTGCCAGATTGATCTTCACCCTCTGATCAATAAAGTAGATCAGAAATTGCTGATCCACGTTTATATAATCAGGAGAGCTTGTTGGCTTCCTGTTATTGAAACATCCCAGAACAATCTTGGCCCATACTCTGCAGTGATCCTTCAGATCCTTGATTTTGCTGCTGGGAAAACCAAGAGTGAAAATGCAGTTTGCTACCACACCTATATCAGGGCATCTGTCAGCCATGTCCACACAACGGACTCCACCACCACTTTGACCAATTAACCTAGCAATGAGGTCTTCAGAAATTATTATCTTCTTTCCCATGACAGAAGAGATGACTAAATGTTTATGAATCTTGGCGTGAATCCAAAATTCCTTGACAAGCTCTGGGAAAGTTGGTCCAACCAACCTATCGAAATACCTCTCCCAGTTTTGAGCCCTAACTTCCTCAGTTAGGTCAAATCCATTATCCTTCAAACTTTCGAAATCGATGATTAATTCAGAAAGAACCTCAAGATTCTTTACCGGTGTGAGAAGAGTTCTGAAAGGCACCTGATACTGCTCAGAGGTTTCTTTCTTCTGATTCCCTGCAGAAATGCTGGAGGATGCCATTGTTCTCACACAACAAAGATTTTAGAGTGATTTGAGAGAAAAAGGTTTTAAGCAGATAACTCAGAAATATGCAGAGAATACTTAAGAGATTATGAGAAAGCGTAAAGAATAAGATTGAAGAATAATGTGCTTAAATAAAGATTTCAAAAATTATTTTGAAAAATTAAACGTTTTTAAGAGAGAGAAAAAAAATAATGATTGCCATTAACAAGCGTGATTACTTTTGCATTAAATGCTTGCTGATTTTGGGGGATTTGAGAAAGATACTTAAAAACGGTTACCAGACATGTGTCTCAATGCACCCAATCAGCGCTTTCCTTTCTCAGAAGCGTGCACGCGTTCTGCTTCAGGGATTTGCTGATGATTGGATGACACTTGTTTGATGTAGTGATCAGCACGTCTGTATTTGAGATTAGACTCTCAGATCTTTAGACTTGCATCTGATACAATCTGCATGTTCTATCTTTCTGAAAGAAGATTGATCAGAAGTTCACAGTAATATAATTACATTCTGAAGATAAATACATGGAATTAAAACATTTTCATTCTGGGCATACTTTCATGCTGAGATGTTTCAGAATGAAATTAAACCTATCTTCTGAAAGGGGTTTAGTAAAGATATCAGCCCATTGATGGTCTGTATCTATAAATTTCAAGTTTAAAATACCTTTCTGAATATAGTCCCTAATGAAATGATGTTTTATTTCTATATGCTTAGCTCTAGAATGTAAAATAGGATTCTTACTTAAGCAAATAGCAGAAGTATTATCACAAAGAATAGGAATGTTACTCTCAAAAATCTGGAAGTCTTCAAGCTGACTTTTCATCCAGAGCATCTGTGTGCTACATCCAGCTGCTGCTATGTACTCAGCTTCTGCTGTTGACAGAGCAATAGTTGATTGCCTTTTGCTGGACCACGAGATCAGATTTTCTCCCAGAAACTGGCAGCTTCCAGAAGTACTTTTACGTTCCACTCTGTCTCCAGCAAAATCAGCATCACAGTAGCCTACTAAGCTGTAATCACTAGATTTTCTATAAAACAAACCCAGATTAGTAGTACCTTTCAGATACTTGAAAATTCGCTTAACAGCTGTTAAGTGAGATTCTCTAGGATCTGATTGGAATCTAGCACAAATACATACGCTGAATAAAATATCAGGTCTTGAAGCAGTCAGATAAAGGAGAGAACCAATCATACCTCTGTAGACTTTCTGTTCTACGCTTTTGCTTACCTCTTCTCTTTCCAGAATGCACGTGGGATGCATTGGAATCTTTGATGGCTTACATTCTGAGAGGTCAAATTTCTTCAGAAGATCTCTGATGTATTTGCTCTGATGAATGTAAGTTCCCTCTGGAGTTTGATTGATATGAATTCCTAGAAAGAATTCCAGTTCCCCCATGAGGCTCATCTCAAATTCTGCCTGCATACACTTAGCAAATTTTCTTCCAAGAGAAGGATTAGTAGAACCAAAGATTATATCATCAACATAAATTTGACAGACTAAAATGTCACTCTTAACTGTTTTACAGAATAGAGTAGTGTCCACTTTCCCTCTGGTGAATTCATTTTCAAGCAGAAAGTTACTTAGCCTTTCATACCAAGCTCTGGGAGCTTGTTTCAGACCATACAGTGACTTTTTCAGTTTGAAAACATGTTCTGGATGTTTTGTATTTTCAAAACCTGGGGGTTGGTGAACATAAACTTCTTCTTCTATATAACCATTTAAGAATGCACTTTTGACATCCATCTGATACAGAGTGATGCCTCTATTAACAGCAAATGAGATTAAGAGTCTGATAGATTCTAACCTGGCGACTGGGGCAAAGGTTTCTGTATAGTCTATCCCCTCTTGCTGACTATAACCTTGTGCAACCAGTCGTGCCTTGTTTCTGACGACTTCACCTTGTTCATTGAGCTTGTTTCTGAACACCCATCTTGTTCCAATGACGTTGAATCCTTTTGGTCTTGGAACGAGATCCCATACGTCGTTTCTGGTGAATTGATTCAGCTCTTCTTGCATTGCCAGAATCCAGTCATTGTCCAGAAGTGCTTCATCAATAGAAGAAGGTTCAATCAGAGACACAAGTCCCATAAGAGTTTCTTCAGAGTTTCTGAAGCTTGCTCTTGTTCTGATTGGATCTTCCTTTCTTCCTAGGATAGTCTCTTCTGGGTGATCCAAACTGCTTCTGGGTAATCTCTTCTGAGGTTGATCAGCAGCAGTTGTAGGATTTCTAGCATTGCTTCTTTCAGACGTTGAAGGAATGTCTGTGTTGAGAGCTTCTGATGACTTGTCTTCAGAACCTGCAAATTCAATTTCTATACCTGCAAGATTTTCATTCTGCTTTGACTTTTCAGAGTCAAGCTTGTCATCAAAACGAACACTGATTGATTCTTCCACAATCTGTGTTTCTGTATTGTATACTCTGTACCCTCTTGAGCGTTCAGAGTATCCTAACATAATACACTTCTGTGCCTTAGAATCAAACTTGTTCAAATAATTCTTAGTGTTTAACATATAGCAAGTACATCCAAATGGATGAAAATACGAAATGTTGGGCTTTCTGTTCTTCCACAATTCATATGGAGTCTTTTCCAGAATAGGTCTTATTGAGATTCTATTCTGAATGTAGCACGCTGTGTTTATTGCCTCTGCCCAGAAAGTCTTAGCAACGTTTGTCTCGTTGATCATGGTTCTGGCCATTTCTTGCAATGTTCTGTTCTTTCGTTCTACAACTCCATTTTGTTGGGGAGTTCTAGGACAAGAGAAATCATGCAGAATGCCTTTGTCATTAAAGAATGACTCAAAATCTTTATTTTCAAATTCTCCACCATGATCACTTCTGACTTTAACGATTCTAAGATCTTTTTCATTCTGAACTTGGTTACAGAAGGTAACAAACACAGAGTGTGACTCGTCCTTGTGTCTTAAGAACTTTACCCATGTCCATCTGCTATAGTCATCTACGATTACTAACCCATACTTCTTGCCACTTACAGAAGCAGTCTTAACTGGTCCAAATAAGTCAATGTGCAGAAGTTCTAATGGCTTAGAGGTAGAAACAACATTTTTGGATTTAAAAGAAGGTTTTGCAAATTTGCCTTTCTGACATGCTTCACACAGAGCATCTGAATTGAACTTCAAATTTGGAAGTCCTCTGACCAGATTGAGTTTGTTAATCTGAGATATTCTTCTCATACTAACATGCCCCAAT
Organism: Vicia faba; assembly: GCA_948472305.1. Classification (NCBI taxonomy): domain Eukaryota; kingdom Viridiplantae; phylum Streptophyta; class Magnoliopsida; order Fabales; family Fabaceae; genus Vicia; species Vicia faba. The sequence continues at coordinate 1,029,159,704 of OX451739.1, forward strand.
CTTCTGTGCCAGATCCACTGCTCGTTGTTAACAGACAGAAGACATTTTACGTTCTGACTCTTTAGTTCAGAAAGTTTGATTTTGTAAATGTTGTTTTTCCTCTTACCATTAAATAGGATAGTCCCATCTTTCTGACTAACAGCTTTACATGATTTTTGATTAAAGATTATATCATAACCGTTATCACTTAATTGACTTATGGATAACAGGTTATGCATCAATCCATCAACAAGCAGAACATTATTAATAGAGGGAAGATTTCCGTTACCTACAGTTCCAGAGCCAATTATCTTTCCCCTCTGATTGCCTCCAAAGCCAACGTGGCCTCCAGGCTTAAGTTCCAGGCTTTGGAACATATGCCTTCTTCCCGTCATGTGTCGTGAGCAGCCAGAGTCCAGGTACCATGACTGGTGTTTCTGACTTGCTGCTAAAGATATCTGCAACATGTATTATTTTATCCTTAGGTACCCAGATCTTCTTGGGTCCTGATTTGTTAGTTTTACCAAAACTCTGGTTGAATTTTGGTTTCACAAAGTGATTACTACTAGTATATTTGATGTCATGTGTGTGACCATACACAAAGTGTGAATTTAGAGGAGTGTGTTTAATAACTAAATCCATGACATTCTTAGGTGTAGGAACCTTACCTTGGTATCCTATTCCTTTCCTGCCGTTTCCGCTAACTCCATAGATCATTGAAGCCATTCTGCTTCTATCTATGCTTTTAGCAAGGAACTTCTGGAAACTATGATCATACTCCTTGATGATCTCATCAGCGTTGCTGGGAGTTTCAGAAATTGGTACCTTCTGAGAGTTTTGTAAAGAGTTTTCTAATTTTAAAATTTTATCTCTCAGCTCAGAGTTTTCCAATTTGAGACTCTCAGACTTATTAAAGTCAGATTCAAGAGTCCTTTTCAGGTCTCTGAATTTAGCTCTAATCTGCTGATAACGTTCCAGAATTTCATTGAGGCTTTCAGCAAGTTCAGCCTTTGTAAAATTAACAGCGAAGTTAGGAAATACCTCTTCTGTGTCTGATTCTGAGTCTGAGTCAGAAGCTTCACTGTCATCTGGAATGCTAGCCATGAGCGCTATGTTCGCCCTTTCATCATCTGATTCTGAGTCAGCTTCAGACGAGTCAGAGTCATCCCATGTGGCCATGAGACTTTTCTTCTTCTCTCTTCCAAACTTCTTTTTGGGCTTTTCCCTCTGAAGCTTTGGACAGTCACTCTTGTAGTGTCCTTGCTCATTGCACTCGTAGCAGATGATGTCTTTTGTATTTGGCTTCTTGCTACCAGAGGAGCCTTCAGATCTTCTGTATCCAGAGGAAGAATCTGTCCTTCTGTATCTTGAAGAAGACTCGTTCTGATCAGATCTTCTGGGATTCCTGAACTTCCTTTGTCTTTGCTTCCACAGTTGATTTACTCTTCTGGAGAGAAGGGAAAGTTCGTCTTCTTCTGATGAGGATCCATCAGATGTTTCTTCAACTGCCTGCAAAACTTTAGATTCAGATTTTCTGTTAGATTTCAAAGCTATAGGCTTACCTTGCTTCTGAGGCTCGTCAGCTTCCAGCTCTATCTCATGACTTCTGAGGGAGCTTATAAGTTCCTCCAGAGTGATTTTGTTGAGATCTTTCGCCAGCTTCAGAGCAGTAACCATAGGCCTCCACTGCTTGGGTAAACTTCTGATTATCTTCTTGACATGGTCAGCAGTAGAGTATCCCTTGTCCAGAACTTTGAGACCAGCTACCAGAATCTGGAATCTAGAGAACATAGTTTCAATGGATTCAGATTCTTCCATTTTAAACGCCTCATACTTCTGAATGAGCGCCAGAGCTTTTGTTTCTTTGACTTGAACGTTTCCCTCGTGCGTCATTCTGAGAGAATCAAAGATGTTCTTAGCTGTGTCTCTGTTGGAGATCTTCTCATACTCAGTATAGGAGATAGCACTGAGGAGGATGGTTCTGGCCTTATGGTGATTCTTGAAATCACGCTTTTGTTGATCAGTCATTGATTTTCTTTCAATCTTCTGACCAGTTGCATTCACAGGGTGCGTGTATCCATCTGTCACCATATCCCACAGATCAGCATCATGTGCTAGAAAGAAGCTTTCAATTCTGTCTTTCCAGTAATCAAAGTTTTCTCCATCAAAGACTGGAGGTTTGCCGCTGAATCTGTCTCTGTCCTCATTGGTGTCATTGCTGAAATGAGAGTTGTTTCCTGCCATTGTGTTTTTCTGACGCTGGATCTTGTACTGACACGGTTAAGTGTTTTAGCTCAGAACCAGGCGCTCTGATGCCAATTGAAGGGGTGAAAAACACAAGAAGGGGGGGTTGAATTGTAAAACTGGAATCTTAAAGCAAATGACAAGGTATTTTTATCCTGGTTCATTTGATCTCAAACTACTCCAGTCCACCCGTCAAGGTGATTTCGCCTCTCTCCAACGAGGTATTAATTCACTATATTCAACTGAATACAAATCTGCTTTAACAACTGCTAAAGCCTTCTTGATTCAAACCACAATCCGGTTTGTCAAGGCAACACTTTCTTACAAAGGTATAAAATAATGTGTGTGAATGTTTTCTACAAAACTATATCACAACTGTGATGTTTACACAAATGAAGCTTAGAAACTTAGAATGCTAAACGCTAATGGAGTATCAGAGTTTGTTGGTTTAGCAAAACTGGTAGATGAAGATTATGTTCAGCTTTGTGCGTGTAGAGAGTTTGGAAGCATTAGCCATGATAATCTTCGAAGCTTGGTTTATATAGCATTTGAGAAGATGAACGTTGAAGCAAATATTCTTGATTCAATGCTAATAACAAGCTTTCCTTTTTGAGCAGATCTTGTCTGGAATGAGGCCGTTGGAATTGATTAGCGTTCAATGCACAGTACCGTTGCTTCTTCAATGCACGATCTGGCTTGGCTCATTCTGATTCTGCTTCGCTGCTGATGAACTATTTGATTCTGTATCAGAGTGTTTTACGCGCAGTTCTGTTCATCAAGCTTCAGCATGTGCAAGCGTTGATCATCTGATCTTGACGTTCTGATTCAGCAACTTCTGATGCTGGTGTATGAAAACATATTCTGATGCTGAGAGCGTGATCTTGCTTATTTTAATCAGCATATCTGCAAATCAGAGCATAGTAATTTTAGGCAGCATATAATTCAATCATGAAATATTTAACTACTATATCTTTTCACTTTGTTATCATCAAAACTTAAATATAGGGTACTAGATTCAAACATTGTTCTAACAGATCAAGTCGAGTCTGGATCCAATCGTCTTTGTTCAGCTCTGCATCTTTCATAATTCTCAGAGAAGGGATCTGAACCTCGATAGGCAAGACAACCTCCATGCCGTAAACCAAAGAATATGGTGTTGCCTCGGTTGATGTGCGAGTCGTGGTACGATATCCGTGGAGAGCAAATGGTAACATCGCATGCCAGTCTTTGTATGTGACTGTCATTTTCTGTATGATCTTTTTAATGTTTTTATTTGCAGCTTCGACTGCACCATTCATCTTTGGTCGATAGGGAGAAGAATTGTGATGCTGAATCTTGAATTGCTCGCACAAGGCGGTGATCATAGTGTTGTTGAGATTTGTACCATTGTCAGTGATGAAACGGCAGATAAGGTTTTGCTTGATGAAACGGGAAACAACATTCTTGGTAACGGAGGCGAAGAAGGCTGCTTCAACCCACTTTGTAAAATTGTCAATGGCCACTAGGATGAAGCGGTGTCCATTGGAGGCTGTCGGCTTGATTTCCCCAATTATATCAATCCCCCACATAGCAAAGGGCCAAGGAGCCGTCAAGACGTTCAGAGGAACCCAAGGTACGTGCACATTGTCAGCATAAATCTAACACTTATGGCAGGTTCGAGAGTGTTGATAACAATCTGCTTCCATGGTAGACCAGTAGTAGCATGCTCGTAAGATTTTCTTGGCCATCGTATGCCCATTGGAATGAGTGCCAAAAGTACCTTCATGCAAATCAGCCATGATCTTTTCAGCTTCAACCTTATCTACGCACCGAAGTAACATAGAGTCATGATTGCGTTTGTACAGGATGTCGTTACTAAGGAAGAACTTAGCAGAAAATCTTCTTAAGAACTTCTTATCATTGATTGAAGCTCCTTCTGGATATTCTTGAGCCTCGAGATACCACCTGACTTCGTGAAACCAAGGTTGGTCCACTACTTCTTCAGTATTAATCTCGTAACAATGTTCTGGTTCATCCCTTCATTCAATGGTGATCTGGGGAGCCTCGTTATCCCATTTAAGTTTAAACATAGATGACATTGTGGCAAGTGCATCTGCTAGCTTATTCTCTTCTCGCGGGAAATGCTCGAAGGTAATCTTCTCAAAGTGTGGGAGCAATGTCAAAACATGTTCTTTGTAAGGGATAAGGTTAGGGTGTTTGGTGTCCCATTCCCCTTTGATCTGGCTAACGACCAAAGCTGAATCTCCGAATACATTCAAAGATTTGATCCCCAAATCTATGGCAGCTTCGAGACCAAAGATGCACGCTTCGTGTTCCGCCATGTTATTAGTACAGTTGAAGCAGAGTCTTACAGTAAAGGGAATGTGATATCCTTCCGGAGATATGATTACAACACCAATACCATTTCCAAGTGCGTTGGATGCCCCATCAAAGAACAGGGTCCATCGGGATCCTTGTTCAGGTCCGTCATATGGCCTGAATTCTTTACAGTTGTCTAATGTCATGATGTCTTCATCCAAAAATTCAAACTTCATGGACTGGTAGTCTAATACATCTTGGTGAGCAAGGTGATCGGCTAATACACTGCCCTTTATAGCTTTCTGGGTAGTATATTGTATGTCATATTCTATCAGGATCATCTGCCATCTCACTATTCTCCCAGAAAGAGCAGGCTTCTCGAAGATATATTTTATCGGATCCATTTTAGATATCAACAAGGTAGTATGAGTCAGCATATACTGTCTTAGCCGGCGAGCAGCCCATGCCAGAGCGCAACAAGTTTTCTCGAGCAGTGAATATCTGTTTTCACAGTCAGTAAACTTTTTGCTCAGGTAGTAAATAGTGTGCTCTTTTCGGCCAGACTCGTCATGCTGCCCCAATATACACCCCATTGAGTTTTCTAAAACAATCAGATATATGATCAACGATCTTCCCTCAAATGGTGGCATCAACACAGGAGGCTCTTGTAAGTAATCTTTAATTTTTTTCAAAATCAATTTGGCATCCGTCATTCCACTTGACTACTTGATCTTTCTTCAATAGCTTGAAGATTGGCTCACAAGTAGCTGTTAGGTGAGAAATGAATCTGGAAATATAGTTCAAACGTCCCAAGAATCCTCTGACTTCCTTCTCAGTATGAGGAGCAGGCATCTCTTGTACTGCTTTAACTTTGGCAGGATCGACCTCGATACCTTTGTTGCTGACGACAAAGCCTAAGAGTTTACCAGACCGTACCCCAAACGTGCATTTTTTTGGATTCAACCTCAGCTTGTACTTCTTCAGTCTATCAAACAGTTCCTGTAAGTGATCAAGATGCTCTTTTTCTATTTGAGATATGGCTATCATATCTTCCATGTAGACCTCTATTTCGTGATGTATCATGTCATGAAATAGAGCTACCATGGCACACTGATAGGTTTCCCCAGCATTCTTTAGTCCGAATGGCATCACCTTGTAGCAGAAAGTGCCCCACTGTGTGACAAATATTGTTTTCTCCATATCCTCAGGCGCCATTTTGATTTGGTTGTAACCTAAAAATCTGTCCATGAAGGAAAATACTTTGTGTTGTGTCGTATTGTCAACTAGGATATTAACGTGGGGGAGTGGAAAGTCATCCTTAGGGCTTTCCCTATTCAAATCTCTGTAGTCCACACACATTCTCACTTTGCTGTCCTTTTTGGGCACGGGAACAACATTGGCAACCCATTGGGGGTAAGAGGTGACAACCCAAAATCCAGTGTTGAATTGCTTCATGGCCTCTGCTTTAATCTTTTTTGACATATCAGGCCTCATACGTGAACCTTTTGTTTTACTGGCGGACAATCCTCTCTTGTAGGCAGACGATGTACCACAATATCTTCATCAAGTCCTGGCATGTCTTCATATGACCAGGAAAAGACTTCGACATAATCATGTAACAACTGAATCAGACGCTTCTTGATATTGGGTTCCAGATTGGCACCCACCTTGATCTCTTTTTTATCTTCTTCAGTATCTAGGTTGATCGTATCCATGGGTTCCTCGTGAGTCTCTTCTTGTTGTAGCAGTCTGGCAAGTTCCCCTGGTACTTCACAATCTTCCTCACCTTCGTCTTCGGCTTGGTAGATTAGATTCTCAGAGTCACAAAAGGCCATAGCAGTATCATTACCCATGGGATCCAGAATGGATGTATACCTGCATTATGAGTGTGGGTGTGTGTAAGGGTATATCTATCTTTGAAAGAAAGTAAAATGTAAAAGAAAAACAATGAGCACAAAAGTTTGTATGCGAAAACATCCATGATTCATTGATTTCATATGAAAAATGAGATAATAACCCTTACAAATGGACCATTGTGCCTCGGGTAAGACACAAGGTTTTAAGAGTGCGAATTGTTTTAAATATTACAGATCCAACAAAATGTAAAGACAAATTACTGAGGGATGAAAGTGATTGGGAGGAAGTCTCTAGCCTCCCAATTGATGAGCCCTCCATTGATAGTCGGGAAGATCCATTCCTCCAGGTTGCAACCATCTTCACCATCTTCCACTACGTTGACTTCACAGTTGCTGATCTTCAAGGGTGGCCCTCCAGCACGGGCACGGCATACAGCCTTTTGAGCACTTGAAGTGAAACCTAGGCCAAACTTGTCATACTTATATGGGATATCTGGGAGTTATCCCCAGATAGTGCATCCACCTTCTTCCACCACTGCTTTAGCATCTTTTAGTGATGAAATCCGGAGTGGAGGCCTTGTAATCTTGGGAACAACCTTAGTCACTGCCACCTCTTGAGGGACCTCTTCAAAGTGTTGAAATGGAGTTTCAATGAATTCACCGTCCAATTCCACATATCTGAAGGAATTGAGATGGTTGATCATGTATTCTTCCTCTTCATGTACGGTGATAATATTTCCTTGAACTGGATATTTCAACATTTGGTGCAACATAGAAGTAACAGCGCCATCATTGTGGATCCATGGTCGGCCTAGCAGGCAAGAGTATGAAGGGTGGATGTCCATCACATAAAAAGTTGAATTGAAGGTTTGGGTTCCAACCTTTATGGGAATGTCCACCTACCCATGTACCATCCTCTCCGAACCGTCAGAAGCCCTTACCACTATGTTGCTTGGCTTTAAAGTCAACCCCTTACAGTCAAGTCTTTCAAGAGCTTTTTTGGGTAATACATTCAGAGATGAGCCAGTATCCACCAAAACATGCGCCAGAGTGGTGCCCCTACATTCCACTGAGACATGCAATGCCTCATTATGCTTTCTTCCCCTTGGCATCAGATCAACATATGAAAAACCTAAACCATTGTCGAGCTAGGCTGGCTACGCAGTCTTGAAATTGATCAGCAGATGTCTCTTGAGGTACATGGGCGGTTTTTAAGAACTTCACCAAGGATTTTGCATGTGCCTCAGAATATAGTAGTAATGCCAGCATAGAGATCTTAGAGGGAGTTTGCCCCAGTTGTTCAACAACATCGTAGTCGCTTCTCTTTATAATTTTTAAGATCTCCTCCATTACCTTCTTGGAGGTCTCAGGGATAGTCAACGACTGAGCCTTCGTCTGGACAGGTTCAACCATAACACCTTTTCGTCGAGCCTCGGTTGACTCGGCAGCAGGAGTGTCAGTAAGAATGATTACAGGGGTTATAATGTCTTTGTCAATAGGAGTAATTGCAGAGATAATTATGGGATCAACCTTTGGAGCAGCCATAGGGATAATTACGGGTCCAGAAACTGCTTTTGGGGGAGCAATTTCTGGAGAAAAGATCCTACGACTTTGGGTAATTTTGCTAGTTTCGGAAATCTTACTGATGTCAGAGTCTTCTTTCTCGGAATTTATCTCTTCGGCGGCCGGCCAGTCTTGCTTGATGCCATGGAAGTAAATGTCCCCTCTGTAATTCCACGACACGGTTTTGTCTGATTCATACGGGACTGGCCCAGGCATTGTGATTATTAAAGGAGATGCTTTCAGAACTGATATAATTCTAACGTGTCTTTTGGTGGAGACCCTGGAAGAATTGGCGGAAATGGTAATGATAGAAACATCTTCAAAAGGAACAGGTGTAATAGGAGTTTTTTCTAACAAAATCTCTTTGTTATCCATCAGGCACTGAACGCCTACTTTCAACAAAGGACAGCTAGTCGGTGAGGATAAACAGAAACGACAACCTTCATCAAAACCCGAGAACACGCCGGCATTCAACAAGTTCATTTTAACAGTCAGAAGTGGGGTCATGAGTTCATTAACTGAAGTAACAAACAATCCTTCTTCAATGACATTGGCATTGTGACCATATCTGGGCATAGAAGCAGAAATGACATTTGGCTTCTCGGGAGCATCAAAATCAATTTATTTTTCTTCAATGAGGTCTTGTATTTTGTTCTTCAAGGCCCAACAGTTATTAGTATCATAACCAGGACTTTCAGAGTGATATGCGCAACGGGAATTGGGATGATAATGAAGGGATGTTGTATTGGGGTTTTTCGGAGCTTCTTTCAAGGTCACCAAGTTGAATCTTAGTAAATAAGGTAATACTTGAGATGGAGTTATGTTGATTCTAGTAAACTGCCTGACTGGCCTTTCTGTCCTTGGTTGATTATTTCTTTGTTGATCAGACGCTGGCTTTGGGATTATAACAACCCCCACCATTGGTCGGTGTTCGGCCCTATCTTGGTTTCTTTGCGGATATACGGCAACCACCTCTTTCTTTTTGATAAAGGGCTTCCTTACAGTTGTAGAAGAGGAGGTGTCTTTCTGAATCTTTCCATTCTTTATACCGGCTTCTATCCTCTCTCCGGTCAATATTAGTTCAATAAAGCCTGCAGATGAACTTCTGATTAAATGATTGAAGAAGGGACCAGACAAGGTGCCCAAGAACATGTCTACCAATTCTCTCTCAGACAGAGGGGGTTGAACTCTTCCAGCCAAATCTCTCCATTTTTGTGCATAGTCCTTGAAACCTTCATTGGACACCATGGCCATACTCTGGAGTTGAGTACAGGTAGGCGCCAAATAAGCATTGTACTGGTATTGCTTGTAGAAAGCTACATCAAGATCTTCCCAATTGTGAACATTAGCCCTTTCTAGTTGGTAGAACCAGTCAAGTTGAGTCCCAGACAAACTGTCTTGGAAGAAGTGCACCCATAAGTCTTTATTAGCGGTATGGGGTTGAATTTTCCTCACATATGACCGGAGATGCATCTTAGGGCATGAAACTCCGTCATATTTAGCGAATACAGGTGCTTTGAATTTCGAAGGAATCACAATCCCCGACACCAAACCTAATTCCTCAAAGTCCAAGCTTGGTACCTTTTAGATTTCCATCGCGCTCAATCGCTCTTCGAGATGTTTATACTTATCATCAGCTGGAAGGTATTGTTCCTCAGAGTAGTTCTCTTCTTCTTCCTCCTCTTACGATTCTGACGAGACAATTGTTTCCTTGCCTTTCCCTTCTCCTTCACCAGATGTTGTTGTAAAGTCCAAAGTCCTTCTTGTCTACCCATGAAATCTTCTTCCCATGTTTAAGACTCTAGTTACCTTCTTTGTTTTCTTTATCCTCTCTTCAGCCAACAGAGTCTTCAACTCTTCTTGCCCCTTGGCTAGGGTCATAAGCAACTGTTGAAACTGCGTATTCTGAGCTTGAAGATCTTTCAATGTTTGCTCGAGATCCATCTTACTGAAATAAATAGTAGAGAGATGAGGAGACTTGTTGCAAAAACCTGCTTATGTTATGATGAATGGTATATGCATATGCAATGTTTCCAAGCAAAGATTCAAATTCACTTTAGACAAAAAGGAAACATACATTATATTAATAAGATAAAGTTTGAGTACATCAATGCCCCTTGGGAAAAATAATAAAAAGCTCTAAGATAGAAAAGTAGTGCGCGTCCTCTTTTGTGCAATGTAGGCATTCAGAGTCTGCTCCTCATGAAGTAGCCTAGTGATCTCCAAAACCTTATTCTCGCTTGCGTAGAATTGGGCTTCAAAAGTATTTCGTTCCCCTTTGAGTTATATCCAATCCCTTTGTAGGTCTTCAAGAGATGTAGGCATGTCAGGATGTAGGATAGTGTATGGAACGTCTCCCTCCATGACAGGCTCAATGATTACCGGGAAAATGGAGGGGTAAGGCATCATAAGACTTTGAGCGCGAGTTCGTACCCGTTTGAGGTAAGGCTCAAGAGGAATGGAATTCTTGTGTCCCAAAGTCTTGCTATCCACCTTGTTTAGCATCCTCCAAGCTCGGATAAATCTTTGGCGAAGACCTTGATCGTCGTTGTCGTAGTCGAATACCAAACCTTGAATCAACATCTCGTACGGGCCATCCCTTCGGGCATAACCAAACTGCCTTAAGGCTAAGCATGGGTTGTAGGTGATACCACCTCTAATGCCAAGTAAAGGGACATTAGGGAATTCTCCACAACGGTCGACAATGATAACATTCTTTTTGGATCTAGAGCACCAATGAATGTCTGAATGTTTGCGCGTCATCAACCTTCGCGACCACCTTGAACCTTGCTCATTATTTAATACAGATTGGGGAAGATGATAAATAAACCATCTTTCCAAGATAGGAGTGCAACAAATAAGGACACCTCTTTTCCTCATTGTGCGAGTGTGAAAAGAGTGTAGGATATCCCCTAGTAATGTAGGCATCGGGTTACGTGATATGAAGATTTTGACGGTGTTCACATCTATGAGCTGGTCAGGATTTGAAAACAAAACCATCCCATAGATGAGGAGAGCCACAATTTCCTCAAAGGCTTGCAAGTCTAAGGAATTCCAACAGCTTTGGGCTTTCTCAAATAGGAACTTTGCTAAGAAACCTCTGACACCACTCCTTGTTTCCCAATGGGTTGTGACATCAGATGAGTGCAAGTGTAGAGCTTGAGCAATCTCTTCTGGCTTTGGATCTCTTTCCGTACCGTTGAAAGGTAGTTGATTGAGAATGGGAATCCTCAAGACTTGGGAGAATTCTTCCAAAGTAGGCACAAGTTGATAGTCGGGTAAGGTGAAGAAATGGTGTAAAGGATCAAAGAACTGAAAAAGCACTTTCATCATGTCCTCATTTGTGTTGGAGGTGACCAAGTTGAGTAGATGACCATGTCTCTCGGTGAATGGAGAGTTTTCAGGAATTCTTGAAACTAGCTCCTTAAGTTGTGGAGGGATTCTCACAAGGTTGACTTGAATAGTTTTTCTGCAAAGTGAATCCATATCCTACAAAACAAGAGCAAAGATGAATCCCAAAATCCTTAAAATGGTTAGTAGATGTATATGATGTTCATGATGTCCATGATGTTATGTACAAGTATGCATATACAATCAAAGCAAACAAATCCTTAGTTTAGGCTTGCAAGGAGTTTTATAGGTAAGTACCCTCTTGAAGTTTAGTTGGCTTAAACCTGTCCTAGTAATAGTAACTGGGTCCTAAGGAGCTCAATATCAATGGATTATTTCCTTGGTCATTGTTTCAGCTCAAGCCTCTTTAATGGCGACCGAAATATCCAAAGAAACCAAACCTCAATGAGTGTAGTATCGAGTATCTACCAACTTCTGGTTGCACCAAAGCCGGTCATCTCACTACATCCTAAAGGCCAAGTTGGTCAAGTAAGGGTTTTAAAAGTTCTTAGTGCTTCATGACATCACTCAGCGGCCCCGTATTCTCTTTGTTTAACTCAAAGGCTACCGGTATCCACAAATATGACGCACTAACGTAGCTATTTCTTAGACCATGTTGGTATACCCCGCACAGTTTCCACAACGTATTGCTACTTACCTATAATGTATCCCAAATTCGGGTAGAGGATTCAAACCCAAACAAAGAACCATAATGTAAAGCATACAAGTCAAACAATGTAAGAAAATAAATATGATCTATCCCTAAGGTATCCCCACTTTTAGAATAGTCCCCAACAGAGTCGCCAGTTTTTTGATGCGGTGGGAGAACTGACTTGGGTGTTTTGTGTTTGATTGCAAATGTTGCGGTTAGCAAGAGTTGCCACCGACTTTTCTTTTATCCAAAAGGAAAGGTGAAAAAGCACGGGAAAGACCTTTGAGATTGTTTCTTGGGTTCAGGGGGTAGATTCTAAAAAGGGAAGGTATTAGCACCCTTTTTATCCATAGTTTTCCATGGGCTCTTAGTTACTTGCTAGATCACTTACTTTTGTTTGAAATTGTGCTTTGTGTGGTTTTTGAAAGTATTTTGTAAAGAGGCCATTGTTTAGGAAATCTTTGAAATGATTCTCATTCGTAAGAATGTATACAAAGATGTTGATATTTTGAAAATGTTTTCAATTTTGTAAGATGTTTGAAAGTGTAGGTGTTTATTTTGAAAATAGCAAGGATGTTTATTTGAAATTGAGCAAGTTATTAGGAACATTCTACCTACTCAAAAGTCTTTCCTGTTCATTTTCTTTTCCTTTGACATTGTTGTCTTACCATTGATTTGGTAAACAACCCTATCTTTGGATGTAAACGGGATGGGTGCGGGTCATCATATAATCATGATTAGTAATATTTCAAGGTATCTTAGCATTTCTCTTGAGGGAATAAGATCATTTGTAAGGCAACATTCGTAGCGTCATCGAGGGACTATGATCTTGTATTTTGATTGTTTTTGCTAAGATACCTCACATGCGTAATATGGCCATTTATAAGGCAACCAAGTGGATTTTACCATAGGGGTTCTTGTGTTCAAGTTTATTGATTTTCATGCTTGTTTTGTATTGTATTAGGGTTTTATACTTGTTGATTTTATCTTGCCATACACACCCTAATTACTAACAATTATATTAAAGTGATAAGTTGCGGAAATTAAAACCCTACGCTATTACATAATTTGAGGGATGGGGATACAAATTTACAAATGGGGAGATGAAATCAAATAAATCCTAATATACTATTACAATCATATTGAATGAATAAATAATGTACAAAAATAAATAAATAAATAAATTAAGAAAATTGTTTTGAAATATTTTTATGTATTGACACATACACTTATGTATTGATACGAAAATAGTTTATGTATTGACGCATGCCATTATGTATTGATACGAAAACAATTTATGTATTGACGCATGCCATTACGTATTGATATGAAAACATTTTATGTATTGACGCATGCCATTACGTATTGATACGAAAACTTCCTTGCTGCTGAAAAATGGAAATTAACTCAGTATGAGTCGACGCATTCGCATTTCGTGTCGATGCATGCAACATTTTGTATCGACGCATAATAGTTTGCATCGACTCATAACCTATTTTGAACATGATATGTGTCGACTCATAGCATTTCGTGTCGACGTATAACTGCTGTTTTTTGTTTTTATCATTGTTTTGCTTGAAACTGAAATTTGTGATTTGAGTTTGAGCTGTTTTATGGGCTGTTGTTGAGCTTGGGAAGTGATGATAGTGATGTTACATAAGTTTTTTTTGTGTTTGAAAAACTTCTATATTATGTATGTGGAGTGTTTAGATGGTTGGACAGAATTTGCAAGGTATGAGAGGTTCAAAGGTTTGGACTTTAAAACTCAAGAGTGGAAGTTTTGTGGACTGTTATGGCTTTTGTGAATATGAGATTTTGAGGGTTTACCAATAAAACTTCTGGCTTTTCTCTCTATCTTTTCTCTCTAACCCCTTTCTCTTGCAAATGCTTCTTCTATTTATAGGCAGGAGGTTTGTGCATATGAGCTGACTAAGTTTGCAAGACAGCATGTTATGGTTTGGTTGGACTACAAAAATAAAACTATGTCAAGTACTCCATAGTCCCAAGGTGAAGTACCAAAGGTGCTGGTATAGAGGAGCTAATTCCCATGATTTATGATGGAGTATAATAAGCAACAAGCAAGGTATGGGCTTAAGACAAACTTTGTACAAAAAGCTTGCTTTTCAAGAATAACAATGGTGCCTTTATGCCATAAATGGAAAGATCTTTTGGACAATGGTTTAAACACTTGGGTAATAGTTCAAGCTCTTGTGTAAACATTAAATTATGATAAGATTTTCAATAAAGGAGGCCTGCAACATAAGATTATGCAGCAAATTATAAGAGTTTTGTTATGTGTTCTTCACTAAAATGACTTGCAACTCAATAATGGATGCTCAACTTCATGCTCTTGAATCTCCTAGCTAAAATATGATAAATTCATGCTCTTGGATATTTTGGAAAGCTTGAAACACCCTCTAGAAATTTCATGTTGACAACTTTTGTTAAATCAAACTAGAACTTGATGAAAATTGGCCAAGAAGTTGGGATAAAAACCTGACCAAAACTGTTGAAAATTTCTCTAAGTGTTAAATGAAAATGTCATGACTTCATGAATTTATAACTTGAAATCCAAGCATATTTAGGAGAAGTTGTGTAAAGAAATGTTGTAGATATCATGGAGATCTACAACTTTCATGTTGGAAGTTTCTCTTGAATCATCTTACATCATGGTGAAAAGTTTGCTCAAAGTTATGAAAAAACATGAAATTTCCAACAATTAGACAAATTTCTAGGTATAGGAATTTTGACTTTTCAAAATGAAATCTTGACTTTTTGATTTATTGATGAATAAGTTTCATATTTTGACATGTTTTGATGAATTATGATCTTTTGCACTTGAATTTGACCAAAGAGTCAAAGTTTGACTTTTTAGTATACAGTTGACCTTTGATCAGTTGATTGCAAAATTCATCTGTCAATCCAATGGACTTGCAATGTTTTGAACCATGTTATTAGTTAAAATGATGCAATTGGACTCTTGAGGTCATGCCTTAAACCAATTGATCATTTGCTAGGTCAAAAATCAGAAATTGCCCTTTCCCAGTCAAAACCCTAATTTTGACCATTTTGCCCTTTCGGAGATTTGATCAAATTTCTTGAGGAATTATGGTCCAAACTGGATAAAATGATACCTATGAGTTTTAAATGTTGATGTGGATAAAAATTATGAAGTTTGACTGTAAATTGGCTATGGTTGACTTTTTCCCCAATATAGCTGATTTTTAGGTCATTTGCCCAATTGACTGATCAAAAATGTGATCCAAGGCTTGAAACTTGGCATAAGTAATCTTGGGGGTCCATAATGATCCATGAAAGTCATATGAAACATTGATAGTCCAAAAATCCTTGTGCAAACTCAAACTCTAATTTTGGTCATCAATGCTTGAGGAGGTGTCTTGAGCTGGTCAAACCCTAATGCAGTCTTGAGTCCAAGAGATCTTGTGAGAAAATTCTTGATAAGTGAGAGGGAAAATTTTGGGGTACAACACATATAATTGGAAAATAAAATAACCAAATGAGTAGGGGTGAGTGTTGAACCAACTCCCTCAAGTAGTTTCATCAGCAAGTATACCACCAGGCCAAGCGCGCCTTGGTGTCAAGGTAACGCCGCCAACGTGTTTTGTAATCAAACCTAAAAAGATGATGGAAATATCAAAAAATAGCAAAACTGGGGATCAAACTCGTGACCTGAGAGAGGAATGACTTAGCGCATGCGTTTTAACCACTGGGGTGGTGATACATCTGTTATATAAAACCAATCAATATAAATATATTATAAATCTAATTTCCTTGACCGGAGAGGTGCTAGAGCCCTAGATCCTGTCGTCTTCTCCGGATTTCCCTTTTATACCACTTGCAAAATAAACATCATTAGGTAGAAAATAATACCCTAACCCCTAAATTGAAGGTTGTGAGTCCAATGGTGTCCTTGTTTTGGACTGAAAAGGCCTTGTTCGAGGGTTAGGATGAAAGTGATGCAAATCAATGCTAGCATGGTGTTTCACGATTCAGGGTGCATGGGACCTCCATGATTGTTCTAACCTGCACTATCAATACTCATAAATAAGTTAGGGACGTTAGTAAATGTTAAAGAAAACAAGAAAACAAGATATGAATGTCATGAGCATGATGAGACTGGCGATGCCATGTAGTATGATTCAAATGTTTTAGACCATCAAATTTGGTCCAAACTTACTCTATATGCTTGCTGGAAGAGAATGGAATGAAGGGTTTATGGTGAAAGGGCTTGAAAGTAGGGTTTGAAAGCTTTAGGGTTCTTGAAAGAGTTTGATGTTTTTTTGACAATTTTGAGGCAAAGACTTTCGTGGTCCTTGGTTCTCTCTTTGATGTCTGAATATATAGAGGAAATTAGGGCAACAATATAATGGGCTTAGACTCTTGTAATACGATAGAATTTTATCTTATTTATTTTATATTATTAATGAATTAAATAAATAATAATTAAAATAATTAAAATAATTAAAATAAAGTAAGGCCAAAGGGTATAAGAACAAGGTTTTATATGTATGAAGAGTGTAATACATGTTTGGACTCTTAAACCATGGCCCAGTAGCCCAAAATATCAAGCTTGCTCATTTTGAACTTCACGCATTTGCTCAAACTTTCCCAACTTGAAATAGCCATAACTCACTCAATGTTTAACTTTGGAAAGTTATCTTGGAATTTTTGGAAAGATCAAGATGTCCTCTACAACCTCTATGTTGATCATTTTTGCTTTTGAAGACTTTATCCTGATGTAAGTTGCCTTGACAAAAAGTGTCTTTTTATTGACATTTGAAATAACCTGTAATGTATTGGCTTATATCTCTCAAATGATGCATTTTTTGGACTTGAGCTTAGAGAGACGAAGTTGTAGAGAATTGAATTTCATTAAAAATGGGCTTTGGTTTTGGAAAATATGATGAAGCATGTAAAAGTTATGCTTGGTCAAAGTTCAGTTGATTTCTCCTAAGGAAACCCTAATTTGGCAACTTTTGACTTTTGATGATTTGAGTGTTTTCTTGAGGAATCATGATAAAACCTTGATCAAATGATGAATATGACTTCAAAATGTTGATGTTGACCAAAAATCTTGAAGTTTGACTATATGTTGATCATGGATGACTTCGTACCCAATATAGTTGATTTCCCATATTATGAGTAATTGATAGAGAAAACTTGTGATGCAAGGCTTGAAACTTCACATGAGAATTCTTGAAGACCTATGGAGAACCATGAAAACCACTTGAGGCCTTTAGAACCCAATCTTCCTTATTAAACAAAAAACCCTAGTTGTGGACCCATTTCTTAGGAGGAGAATTTGTCTGATCAATTCTTGAGCCACCTTGAGCATTTGAGGACCTTTTAAGAATGTCTTGAAGGAAAATGGGAGGGAAAATTTTGGTGTACAACAGATACAAATATTATGGTGTATAGACTACCTCTTAAATAAGGTTTTTCTCCAGTTAGACAGAAGCTCAGAAGAACTCGTCCAGACATGTTTGACAAGATTCGAGAAGAAGTTCTTAAACAATTTGATGCAGGGTTCCTAGTTGTGGTAGATTATCCACTTAGATAGCTAACATCGTGCTAGTTCCCAAGAAGGGCAGTAAAGTACGCATGTGTATAATACAACTCAATTTTCGGTATTTTCATTCATGGATGGCTTCTCAGGTTATAATCAGATCAAAATGGCACTCGAGGATATGGAAAAAACTACTTTTATGACTCCTTGGGGCACCTTCTGTTACAAAGTGATGTTTTTCGGTCTAAAGAATGCAGGGGAAACTCCTTTCTCTCTTGTATATGGTATGAAGGTTATACTCCATGTTGAAGTAGAGATTCCCTCGCTATGAGTTCTGATGGAAACTGTTGTACCCCAAAATTTTCACTCCCATATTCCTCAAGGTTTGTCAAGAATGATCCTCAAATTGCTCAAAATTGTTCAAGGGTTGTACCGTTAAATCACTTCCTAGGACAGCTGAAATTAGGGTTTTGGTTCTTTCAAGGAATTTGAGGTTCTCAATGGTTCAATCAAGTCTCATAGGCCTATATACATTCTCAAGCACCTACATGCCAAATTTCAAGACTCACAATGCCAGTTTGCACAGTCAAAAGCTCCATTTGATCCACAATCAACTGCAAGGGCAAAATGGTCATTTTGCAGTCAAAATTCAGAATTTTTGGTCAACATCTTATTTTGAGTTCACAATCATCATTTGATCAAGTCTTGATCATGATTCCACAAGAATAGCTCAAAAATCATCAAGTTGCAAAAGTTACTATTTTTGGACAGTAGAAAAGTCAACTGTACTTTGACAAGGGCATAACTTTTTCATGGTTTATCAGAAAAGTCCCATACAATGCTCATTTTGAATAGGATGTAATTTCCTACAATCCATCTTCACACTCCAAGATCAAGAAATGCTCTCACAAAAAGTTACTAATTTTTACATTATAGGTCAATTTCAAAAGTCAACAAAAGTACACTTTGAGTCAAAGGCCATAACTTGAGATTGGTAAATCCAAATGACATGGGACGAAAGGCATTGGTTAGAGGAATTCAAGGGCTTTCCAAAATGTCCAAGAACATGGTCATATGATCAAAATTGAGCAAGTTGTGCATTGGAGAAGTTGGGAATTTTTCATGAATTTATAAAAGTCAACTTTGCTCAAAACACCTTATTTTTGCTAATGAGCCTCAAATCTCTTCTTGAAACTTCACCCCTGACTTATGCACGACCCACCAAGCTAAATTGGGTTTATTTTATTATTTTTATTGATTAAATGGATTTTTAATTAATAATAATTCATTTAATTAATTTAAATCATAAGAAAATAGAAGATTTGATTTTTAAATCAATTTGTGAACCAAATATGATCAAAACATGCTGGCAAATTCGTGCACAAGTCAAAGATACAAAAAAAATCCAAATTTGGCAACATTGGTCAATCATGAAAAATCAAGAATATTTGATTTTCAATCAAAGATTTAAACTTCATTGCACATGGATATTGGCCCAGCTCTTGACCTAATTCAAATGCCTTATACATATGCAAGCCAACCCTGACCTAATTCACGATTGAAAGCTGCAGAAATGGCCATAGTACATTCAAGAATTTTCAAGAAAAGTGAAAACCTATTCTTGCATTCTAGGTCGATTGAAGGCATTTTATTCATTCAAACATATTGCAGGAGGTCCCAGGAACGTTTTGCAATCAAATTCCAGCATCAAAGCTCAAGGAATCATGATACGCAGTCCCACGGTTTGCCCTTATATTTTATAATTGTATCTCTTAATTCATGCGCATTTAACATGTTTTTGTGACTGATTTGCATTGCTAAAGACCATACAAAGCTAATGGAATGAATTAATTGGACTATAGTGCCCTGAATCGTAAGATACCATGACTGAATTTCTAGGGTTCTTGAGCCATAAAATGGGGCTTTTCAATCCAGGAAAAATTGGGACTAGTGAGATACATGACTGAAATCGTGAGACCAAGACGAACACAACCCATACCTCGCGAAACATTTATATTCACTGTGCTTCTAATCGCTATTTTTCCTTGCAGGAAGTAGTGGGGGTTAAAAACCCCCGCTATCTGATTCTAAATATGCAGAAAAAAGGTTGAAGACGATGATGTGTAATCGTCTGGTTGGCTTATTTGAAAAGCGCGCGTTTTTTTTTATAATAATTTCAGCATATTGATTTGTTTGCATATATAATAAATACTTATTATTCCAATATCAATTGAAGCATGATGGTGTAGTGGTTGGTGCGTTGGCCTGGAAGCATTGGGACCTGGGTTCGAATCCCAGGTCCCCCCAAACGTTTATTTGAGTTTTTTCTTCATGGGTTCTTGTGTAAGCTTGCAAAGGGAGTCCACCATATGCTTCAAATCTCAGCATGCCAAGTGGCTTCAGGTCAAAATCTAATGGCCAAAAGCTGAGTCCTCACCATAGTCCCAGTCAACAAGCGTGTGGATAATCACAAAAGTCAACATGGCTGGAATATTGTTGGGCCATAAAATTCCAGAATCACCTCCTGATTTGGGCTAGCACCCCCCTGGGTTTATTTCTTCTTCTCCTTTTATTTTTATTTAATTTGTTTTTATTAATTTTTTTATTAACTACTAACAAAAACAATTAACATTTTTTTAATAAATTCAGAAGACATAAAAATATAATATTTTTATTTATTAAATTTAATTAGTTGTTTTGTAAATAAAATATTAACATAATTTGTTTAGTTTTAATTAGGTTAACATTAATATTTTCACAATAAATAAAAATTAACGTAGAATTAGGTTAATTAATATGTCTAATCATTTTATTTTATTTTCCTTAAAAAACATAAATAAACTAAAAAAAAAATATCTTTCTTTTATTTAATTAATTAATTAGTCTAGGTTTAATTTAATCAAATACAAAATAACAAAAATCTCTTTCTTTCTCAAAAAGGGTCAAAACCCTAAAGAATTCTCCGATTCAATTTTTCTCGCGCGTGATTATTTTTTATTCATATTTTTGATCCATATAATTGTATTTGCTCCGAGTATGTAATAGCCTTAATTAGGACCCCTTTTTTTATCGCTTTTGTTTAATTTCCCGCAATTTACTTTTTCAAGGGTTTGTTTTTTGGCGATGTAAATACCCGACGCCTTGTAATAGCTTAGTTTATTTACCGCAACCATTAACTACTAGATGTAGGCTACTAGGATATGCATGACAAGATCTCTCTTAATTTAAAATCAATCGTAGCTCACCATTAACATGTACAAAGATAAACAACTGAAACCTGACACACTCGCACATGCCACTCTTAGGGTACGCCTCACTTGGTTGCCTCGACGTGGTCATTGAGTATAGGGTGTTTTAGAGGTCGCCCTCCTGTCTAAAGATCAAAGTTGCCTCGAAACGGTTGCCTCGGATAAAAAACAATCTAAGACATTAGGGTTATCGCTAAGGCGTCCTACCATTGCTTTAGTGACCACACATGTCCCATTAATCGAATAGACCCGAAAACTCCAACGACGGTGCTACCTACTTCTGAATAGTGGGATAGTACTGTCTAAAGGACATTTACACAGCTTAATTTCTTTTGAGTAGGTAGAGGTTCTTAGGTACTTTCTCTTTCAAAACAAAAATACTTTTCGCACTTACACTTTTTCAAACAAAGTTTTTTCAAACAACACTTCATACACTCTTGAGGACGGATACAAGAGTTAAATCGAAGTTTTCAAACAAAACTTTTTCAAAACCCACAAACATAAAAAAGCAAAACTTTTTGAAAACATAGTGAGCAAGTACCTAAGAGCCCGTGGATAACCACAGATAGAAAGGGTGCTAACACCTTCCCTTTCTATAATCTACCTCCCGAACCCGAGAAATATCTCAAAAAGGAATTTTTCTGTGCTTTTGTCCTTTCCTTGTTGGAGAAAATAAAAGACGACGGCGACTCTTGCTTACCGCGACATTTCGCGAACCAGCATTAAAAAACAGTCAGTTCTATTTCCATCGATCACAGAACTGGCGACTCTGCTGGGGAAAGTATTATAAGTGAGGTGTGCCTTAGGATTAGATCACTATTGCCTTCAATTGTATGCTTTGTATGCTTTAAAATTTGTGGGCTTGTATTGGAGTTTTATAGATCCTAACCCGGATCTGGGGGATACCTTTTAGGTAAGTAGCAATAAACTGTAAGGGATCTGTCCGGCGTAGACCGACACGGATGAAGCAGTAGCTACGTTGGTGTGACACCTTGGTCTGTACTGATATCCCTTGTGTTGGAACAAGGAGAATATGGGTCTTCTGAGTAGTCATTAAGCACCAACTGACCTTAGAACCTTAAATTGACCAACTTGGCCATAAAACAGTAGCAGTATGCTACACTCATTGAGACTAAACTCTCGCGATGGTTCCGGACACAAATAAAGGTTGCTAAACTGGAATTATGACCGATTGAGGGTAGTCAGTGATATTGAGATCCTCTAGAACCCGATTACTATTTTTTAGGACAGGTCTTAACCAACTGAAACTGAAAGAGGGTAGTACCTAAACTTCATGCCAGCCTGAAATCTAAGGGCTCTTCTGTGTGACTTGTGTGCCTTTACCATGTTTGCCTTTTGTGAATACTTGTGGTGTGCCTTTACCATGACATCATACCATCATAACATTGCGTGCATCCTGCATAAGGACTAACCCATTTCAAAGACAAGAGGGTTTCATCTTTGCTCTGTTTTGTAGGACATCATGATGCCCATGCATAGGAATACTATCCGGCTCAACTTTGTTCAACCACCTGCTTTGCTCAAAGAATTGATTGACAGGATCCCAGACACTACCTCCTTCATCAGGAGCCATGGTTCTCTTCTCGGCTTAGTCACCTCAAAGTGGGACCAACAAATGATGAGTGTCCTAGTCCAGTTTTATGATCCGCTATACCATTGCTTCACCTTTCATGACTTCAAGCTGGTCCCTACCCTGGAAGAATTCTCTGAGTTGCTTGGTATCTCTGTTTTGGAACAGACTCCATTCACCGGTTGGGAAAAGACTCTCCGGCCTGAAGAGATTGCTGCAGCCCTTCACTTGACCAAGGAGGAAGTAACGACTAACTGGGAGACTAGAAGTGGAGTTAAGGGTTTTCTGGCTAAATTTCTGGTTGGCAAAGCTGATTGTTTCTGGAATGACTTAGACTTCAAAGCATACGAGGACATTCTGGCTCTCTTAATTTATGGTCTGGTATTGTTTCCAAATCCTGACACCTTTGTTGATGTTAATTCCATTCGGATCTTCATCTCTCGGAACCCTGTACCCACTCTCTTGGGTGATATCCTCCATCAGCTCTATACTCGTACAGCCCGAAAGCGGGGAACTTTGATGTGCTGTGCTCCTCTATTGGCGAGGTGGTTTATTTCGCACCTCCCCAAATCTGTGCTGAAGAACAAAGAAGGAAGGGGCCGGGCTCATAGGATAATGTCTCTTACTGATAAAGACATTATTTGGACTCTCAAAGGCTTAGATGAGGTGGACGTCATTGATCGTTGTGGAGAGTATCCTAATGTTCCATTGATCAGAACCCGTGGAGGAATCTCTTATAACTTATGCTTAGCTCCCCGTCAGTTTGGAAGAGCCAGAAGAGAGGGGCCTCATGAAATGTTGATACCTCATATCGTCTTTGATTTTCAGGAAGATAGCGACGAGCTGTGTCGTAGATTCATCAGGGCTTGGGATAGAGTTCACAAAGCTGACCCACATGAGTTGGGACCAAAGACTTCCCTACCAATGGAGTCATATTTCAGATGGGTCCGTGTAGTTGTTTAGGTATTGGCTTGCATTTTTGGTAAAACCCAAGTGTATGTGTGAATGTCATGACTGATGTCATAACATTCTAGTTTAGTTTGTACTGATTCATTAGGTACCTTTGCAGAAAAATATTGTCATTCAGGTACTGATGTTTATAAGTGTGTATCTGAGCATTTTGCAAAATGATCACATTTTCCTAAATCAGTAGACAGGTTCCTCAGATGTCATAACAGATGTTAAGACATCCTATTCTGAACTAACAGGTTTGCAGGTTGGTTAATTCTGAGTTTTTTCAGGAAAATAACTCAGTCTTTCCAGAACAGAATCCTGCGTTTTTTGAGGGGTAACCTAGCTCAACCCTAACCTGGTTAATAAAGTCCTGTGACCTAGTCTTAAAGTCAAACGGAATTAACCCTAGGTTTTTGTGGAAACCCTAACTGAAGTTGCAGCTGTTATATATTCAACAGAGCTGCTGTTTTGCAAGCAATCCCTTCTTGGTCAGAAGATCATTTGTAAACTGTATAGGTTTAATTATTGTACTCCAAGCAATTATCATTGTGATAAGTGACTTGGAATAGGTTTTTAATTGTAAGGGTTGTGTAGCACTCAAAGCTTTGAAGCAAGAGTGTTTGAATGTTTCTTGACTAAAGCTGTGAAGCAGAGTCAAGTTAAGTTGTGTATCACTCAAAGCTGTGAAGCAAGAGTGGTTGTGTTGCTTGATTAAAAAGCTGTGAAGCTTAATCAAGTGTATGTTTTTGAAGAGTGTCTTCATCAATTCATTAGTCAAATTGTTTTATGTATCACTGCTGTGATTGAGGGGGAGTGAGTAGGAACTCAGGTTTAAGTTGTACTTAGATTGAAATTGCATTGGGTAGGTCTTAAGTGAAGGAGATAAACTGGTTGGTTTATTCCTGAATTAACATCTCTTATAGTGGATTTC
Source organism: Vicia faba (assembly GCA_948472305.1). Classification (NCBI taxonomy): domain Eukaryota; kingdom Viridiplantae; phylum Streptophyta; class Magnoliopsida; order Fabales; family Fabaceae; genus Vicia; species Vicia faba. The sequence goes on from OX451739.1 coordinate 1,029,183,937, forward strand.
CTCCCTGGCTTGGTAGCCCCCAGAGTAGGTGTTGTTGCACACTGAACTGGGTAAACAATTGACTGTGTTCTTTACTGTTTTTGTATTTACTGTCTTATAGAAAGTCAGATACGGTGTCATAACATTAAACGTGACATTGAGTATCTGCAGCCAGAATTTCAATTGGTATCAGAGCAGGCACCCTACCTGTATTACTGGGTGAGATCTAGGGATATCACTTTCTGGCACTATGGACAAAGAAGGAGTTTTTGGAAATAGACCTCCCATTCTGGATGGAACTAATTATGACTACTGGAAACCTCGTATGATTGTCTTCTTAAAATCTCTGGACAAAAAGGCTTGGAGAGCTGCTGACAAAGGATGGATCCATCCCACCATAACTGAGAAAGATGGGACAATCAGTCTGAAGCCTGAGGAAGATTGGAGTAAAGAAGAAGATGAGTTAGCCCTGGGAAATTCCAAAGCTTTAAATGCCTTGTTCAATGGAATTGATAGAAACATTTTCAGACTAGTACATCAATATGAATTGGCCAAGGAAGTTTGGGACACTCTCAAAACTACTCATGAGGGCACTTCCAAAGTAAAAATGTCAAGGCTTCAGATGTTGACTACCAAGTTTGAGAATCTAAAAATGATGGAAGATGAAACCATTCATGAGTTTCACAGGAACATCTTGGAGATTGCCAACACCTCAGGAGCACTGGGAGAAAAGATGTCAGAAGAAAAACTGGTGAGGAAGATTCTCAGATCCTTGCCTAAAAGATTTGCAATGAAGGTAACTTCCATAGAGGAAGCCCAGGACATCAGCAAGTTGAAAGTGGATGAACTTATTGGGTCTCTTCAGACTTTTGAGATGGGGATCACTGATAATGGTGACAAGAAGAACAAAAGCATAGCACTTGTATCCAACACTGATGTTGAAAACAAGGAGGATGAAGAAGAGAATATTTCAGAAGCTATTGCCATGCTTGGAAGACAGTTCAACAAGCTCATCAAAAGAATGGATCCAAAGTCAAGGTCTAATGTTCATAACATTCCCTCTGACATTGACAGTTCCAGCAGAAGACCAAGGTCAGAAGAAAAGGGAAACCAAGGCAGAGGTATTCAATGCCATGGATGTGAAGGATATGGACATATTCGAGCTGAATGTCCTACCTTTCTTAAGAAACAAAAGAAAGGAATGACTGTTACTTGGTCTGACTATGATTCAGAAAGTAATTCTGAAGAAGAATCTGCCAAACTAGTTACTACTCTAACTAGTGTTTGTACTTCTGAAAGTGACACTAGTGATGAAGAAGTGACATTTGAAGAACTGGCTGATACCTACAAGAAATTGTGTATCAGAAGTGCTGAAGTCTGTGTACAGAATGAGAAACAATCAAAACTCATTATAAAGCTGGAGGCTGAAAAAAGGGCAGATCTTGAAACTATAAGTCACCTAGAAGGGGAAGTTCAATTACTGAACTCACAACTGAACCAAATGACAAAATCTGTCAAGATGTTGACCAATGGATCAGATAAATTGGAAGAGATCCTTCAAGTTGGACAAAATGTGGGAAACAAATCTGGTCTAGGATTTGTGGAAGCTAAGAAATCTGGTGTAGACAAGAAGATTAGGCATGTTAAACAATTGTCAAAGCAGATGTCTCAACACAACTCTCAACATCAGAAATACATGAAGAAAAGGTACCAAAGATGGAGATGTCATCATTGTGGGAGATATGGCCACATAAAGCCCTTCTGCTTCAGATTGTAAGGATACCCTAATCAGAACTCAGGTGTCAAACCTAAAAAGGTACCACATGCTCCTAAATGGAAGAAAAAGGCTACTGCCCTGATAGCCCACACTTCCCTGAGGGTCTCTACAAAGGAAGACTGGTACTTTGACAGTGGATGTTCCAGACACATGACTGGAATCAAAAATCTCCTCAATAATGTTAAGCCTCACACCACCAGTTTTGTGACCTTTGGAGATGGTGCTAAAGGTGAAGTCAAAGGAGTTGGTAATTTGGACTGCCCTGGAGTTCCAAGTCTGAATAAAGTACTGCTGGTAAAAGGGTTGACTGCTAATCTCATTAGTATCAGTCAATTATGCGATCTAGGATTCAAGGTCAACTTCTCAAAATCTGAATGTCTAGTAATTAATGAAAAACTAGAAGTTGTAATGAGAGGAATCAGATCCAAAGATAACTGCTACTTGTGGCAGCCTGAGAACACTGATAACTCCACTATGTGTCTAATTACCAAAGAAGAAAAAGAGATGAAACTGTGGCAACATAAGCTTGGTCATCTTCATCTGAGAAGAATGAAAATAGCTACCTCTATGGAAGCAGTCAGAAGGACTCCAAAACCACAGGTTGATAATGGCTGTGATGTGGCAAATAAACTTGAAGAAGGATGTGTTGTCAGAACCATAAGTTATCTTGACAAGGATGTTGGAAATAACAAGTCCAATAAATTCTGTTTCCCTGAAGAAATGAGGCTTGAAGTCTCCTCTCCTATAACTCTCCATCAAAATGGACTGGACAAAAAGAAAATCATTCAAGAATCAACCAGAACTATGATTCATATCAAAAGAATGCCTTCCCAACTCTGTGCGGAAATAGTTGCTGCAAGGAATAACTGTTCTCAAAATATCTGGTCAAAACAGATGCTCACTGAGTATAATGTCTCACAAGATGTTGTGACATTGTGTTGTGACAATCTGAATACAATCAATATTTCCTTAAACCCTATTCAGCATAACAGGAACAAGCACATTGACTTTGTAGAGAAGAAGTCATTTAAACTGGAACATGGTATCTTTAAGCTTCAGCTGACTGATTCTTCTACCAAGGCTCTTGTTGGAAATAAACTTGAAAACTTGAGGGGCAGGTTGGGTATTTACCAACATGAGAAATTATAGCAATTAATTTTGCTTAAAACAAGGGTTGAAGGAGTTAATTTTATTAAGTCTATTTTTAGTGGGTTAACCATATGCTTTCCCAATTCTTTCAAAATCCTTAAGAAGTTGAAAAGACTCTCTTTTGCCTCCTACCTCTCTCGTCTTTGCAACTTGTTCCCTCCTCTCAATCAAAGATTTTTCTCAAATTGCCACTGGTACTCAAAGTCAATCAAAATGTCTCAGACATCATCTTCAACCAAGGCGACTTCATCATCCTCATCATCCTCATCATCTGACCAAGACTCTAGAGCAATCACCACATGTATAGAATCTGAAGTTCTTGAGGTCACTCCTCTCAGGGAGATGGCAACTGACCCAGCCAAAGTCAAAAAGCTAAGAACCAGACATGCAGGAAGAGCTCAAGCTGCAGCCTGTAGTAATCCTTCTCATCCTTCTTCTTCTGTTCCAAATAGAGAAGGATCAGTTCAATTTCATCAAGCTATTGTTAGGCTTGTTACTAGTATACTAAGCGGAAACATACCTGTACCGGGGATTTCTGTCCCTTTAAATCAATCAGAAAGCCCAAATGTGGACATCTCTGAGAATGTAGATGTCTCTGAGAATGTTGTGACACAAAAAGACAACATTCAGAACTCCTCGGAAAAGACTGCTGATCCACCTATCATTGATGTGGATGAGGATTACTCAGATAATGATCTGATTGCCAATGTAAACCCTAGCATAGCTAGGAGATTGATGAAAAGAAAAGGTAATCAGAATGATAAACCTGCTGTTAAGAAATCCAAGGCTGAAGGCATGGCTGAGAAAAGTATTCAGACAAAAGGGAAGAAGGCCCAGGTGCATACTGCTAGACAACCAATTTCAAAGAAGAGAAAAGAACCTGAATCTTCTAATTCTGATGAGGAATCAGAATTTGAGATTGATGCTGAAGAAATTCCTATTAGAAGGAAGCTCCCCTCCAGCAAAATTGCTAGAGTGCCTGAAGTCCCAACAGACAACATCTCTTTTCATCATCCTGACAATGCAAACAGATGGAAGTATGTTTGCTTAAAGAGAATAGCTTTAGAAAGAGAACTCAACAATGATGCCTTGGAGTGCAAAGACATCATGGACCTGATCAAGAATGCTGGACTGATGAAGACAGTGATAAAATTTAACAAATGTTATGAAAATCTGGTCAAGGAGTTTGTAGTGAACTTGTCTAATGATTGTGCTGATGGAAGGTCAGCTGACTTTGAAAGTGTTTTTGTTAGAGGAAGAAGGGTCAAGTTCTCTCCATCAGGAATTAACAAGTTTCGTGGAAGAACAAATGAGGATTGTCCTGATCTGGAGGCCACTGACAATGAAGTTTGTCAAACCATCACAGCCAGGCAAGTGAAGTGCTGGCCCTTGAAAGGCAAGCTGAATGCCAGCAAACTCAGCATGAAATTTGCCATCCTGCATAAGATAGGTGCAGCCAACTGGGTACCTACAAATCATAAATCAACTATCTCCACAGGATTGGGGAGATTTATTTATGTTGTGGGAACCAAGACTGCTTTTGACTATGGCAGGTACATCTTTGAACAAACTTTAAAGCATGCTGGTAGTTATGCTGTCAAAGGACCAATTGCCTTTCCCTCCCTCCTTTGTGGAATTATCCTTGCACAATACCCTGATATCCTTGTGGCAAGAGATACAGCCTGCAAAAGAGCTCCTGCCCTTGGCTTGCACTACAAACTGTTTCAGGGATCTCATGCTCCAGATATTGTCATAACATCAGCTGAGATATCGTCTGTGAAGACCCAGTCCAAGTCATCTGATGTCATAGCTGTTTTAAAAGAGACTTGCAAAGAGCTGGATGCTAGGAAAAAGACCCTAGAAATCCTAATTGCCAGGTTAGAAAAGGAGGAAGCTGAAGGAAACAGAAGGGAAGAAGGTGTAGAAGCTGAAGGTCATCTCAACATTGAAGAAACTAGCTCCTCTGAGTCTGATGACAGTGCTTAAAGGTTGGTTGCTGTTTGGTGGTGTTGTTGGTTGGTGCTGATATCTGGTGGAGTTTGGAAGTGTGTTCAGTTTTTTTTTTCTGCTGCTGCTCTTATTATTTGTTTTGGATAACTGTATAATCTTTATGAACATGTATCTTTGGCGCATTTGTGGCTAAAGAGGGGGAGAATATTTTGGTACTTACTTAATTAGTACTTGCTCAATTAGACATTCTATTTTTCTGCAGTCATTTCTTTCTGCTGCTATCTATCTCTGATTGCTTAGGGTCTTTAGCCAAAAATCTGCCAAAGGGGGAGTTTGTAGTTGTTTAGGTATTGGCTTGCATTTTTGGTAAAACCCAAGTGTATGTGTGAATGTCATGACTGATGTCATAACATTCTAGTTTAGTTTGTACTGATTCATTAGGTACCTTTGCAGAAAAATATTGTCATTCAGGTACTGATGTTTATAAGTGTGTATCTGAGCATTTTGCAAAATGATCACATTTTCCTAAATCAGTAGACAGGTTCCTCAGATGTCATAACAGATGTTAAGACATCCGGTTCTGAACTAACAGGTTTGCAGGTTGGTTAATTCTGAGTTTTTTCAGGAAAATAACTCAGTCTTTCCAGAACAGAATCCTGCGTTTTCTGAGGGGTAACCTAGCTCAACCCTAACCTGGTTAATAAAGTCCTGTGACCTAGTCTTAAGGTCAAACGGAATTAACCCTAGGTTTTTGTGGAAATCCTAACTGAAGTTGCAGCTGCTATATATTCAACAGAGCTGCTGTTTTGCAAGCAATCCCTTCTTGGTCAGAAGATCATTTGTAAACTGTATAGGTTTAATTATTGTACTCCAAGCAATTATCATTGTGATAAGTGACTTGGAATAGGTTTTTAATTGTAAGGGTTGTGTAGCACTCAAAGCTTTGAAGCAAGAGTGTTTGAATGTTTCTTGACTAAAGCTGTGAAGCAGAGTCAAGTTAAGTTGTGTATCACTCAAAGCTGTGAAGCAAGAGTGGTTGTGTTGCTTGATTAAAAAGCTGTGAAGCTTAATCAAGTGTATGTTTTTGAAGAGTGTCTTCATCAATTCATTAGTCAAATTGTTTTATGTATCACTGCTGTGATTGAGGGGGAGTGAGTAGGAACTCAGGTTTAAGTTGTACTTAGATTGAAATTGCATTGGGTAGGTCTTAAGTGAAGGAGATAAACTGGTTGGTTTATTCCTGAATTAACATCTCTTATAGTGGATTTCCTCCCTGGCTTGGTAGCCCCCAGAGTAGGTGTTGTTGCACACTGAACTGGGTAAACAATTGACTGTGTTCTTTACTGTTTTTGTATTTACTGTCTTATAGAAAGTCAGATACGGTGTCATAACATTAAACGTGACATTGAGTATCTGCAGCCAGAATTTCAGTCCGCATTCGTGCCCAGAAGTTAGGTATGCCATACGTAGCTGTCAGGCCTATTACTCTTGAAGCTGCTGATAAAGACGGGGTTCCTCCAACTATTCTCCATCCTCATACACCCCTTGATGTTGGCACACTAAAGAGGTCTTGGGCGCAACTGCAGGAAGAACGGGATTCTTATCGGGAAAGGTACAACGAACAAGAACAGAAGATCCAGAAGTTGACTAAGAAATTGGAGAACGAACGGATCCTGAATGATTATATTCGCACTGAGAAGAAGAGGCCATGGGAGCAGTGATGGAGCTTTGATGATTTCTTCTACAACTTTATTTACTTTTCTGTATTTCCATTCTTGAAACGCCTAAGGGCAATTTGTTGAACAATTTAAATTCTGAAGTTAAATCTAATAAAGTGTGTTTCCTTTTTTGTCTACAAAGTTGAATCCCGATTGTCTTTGAAAACATAAATCATACGCATTTCATTTCATCATATGCATAACAGGTACTCTTTTACAGGTCACTTATCTTCTTCACTGTTTATTTCAGCAATCATCATGTCTACTGAACCTTCCACTGAATAAGCTATCAAGGCCCTTCAGGCCTAGAATGCCCAGTTCCAAGAGTTGGTCATGAGCCTAGCCCAGGGTCAACAGGATTTGAAGACTCTGATTCTGAAAGAGAGGAAGAAGAAGAAGAAGAGGACCATCTTGTTCAACACTGGACGCAGATTTAGGAATGGACTGCAGAATGAGGTTGATCTGACCACCTCGTCTGTAGGGAAAGACATCCCACAAGAGAGAAGGGTTCCTAGCCCCGTGGTCTCCGACAACGAGACGGATTATGATGAAGAATAGTATCCTCCTGCTGAGGATAGGTACGAACAGTTGGAGGACCGCTTGAGCGCTATGGAGATACAGAATGTGCCCGGGTTGGACTTCGGAGACCTAGGTCTATCCTCTGGGGTGGTGATTCCCCACAAGTTTAAGGCACCTGCCTTTGCCAAATATGACGGAGCTTCCTGTCCAAAGTTGCACCTCCAGTCATATGTAAGGAAGATCCAGCCTTACACAGCTGATAAGAATTTGTGGATCCATTTCTTTCAGGATAGTCTTTCAGGGACTCAACTCGAGTGGTTCTATCAGTTGGAAGGGGCCAGTATCCGTACCTAGGAAGATTTGGCTACTGCGTTCTATAAGCAGTATCAATATAATTCCGACCTCGCTCCTACGCGTACCCAACTCCAGGGTATGTCAATAGGGACGGGCGAAGGATTTAAAGAGTATACTCAAAAGTGGAGAGACCTTGCTGGAAGGGTGCAGCCACCTTTAACTGATCGTGAACTTGTGGATATGTTCTTGGGGACCCTGTTTGGTCCATTCTTCAACCATTTGATTGGAAATTCTTCAGCCGGGTTTACAGACCTTATCTTGACTGGTGAGAGAATTGAAGCTGGTATCAAGTCTGGGAAGATACAAAAAGGTGCCTCATCAAGCGCCGGGAAGAAGCCGTTCAAGAAAGAATCTAGTGTTGTCTACGGTTCCAGAAGACGGAACAGATCTGAACCCCGCCAGGCTGTCAACGCGGTGGTTATTTCCAAACCTGCTAGTGCTCCTCGGCATCACAACCAACAAAGGGGAGAGAGACCTAGAAGGCAGTTCACTCGACTCAGCATGACCTTGTCCCAGATATTGCCACAGTTGCTGAAGACCAATTTGGTGACTCTAAGGGAAGCCCTAAAGAATCTGAATACTACATCCCCGAAGTACAATCCTAACGCCCGCTGCGCTTATCATTCTGAGAGCCCGGGGCATAATACGGATGATTGTTCGACTCTGAAGAATAAGGTCTAAGACTTGATTGATGCTAAAGAGATTGAGTTCGAGGCGCCCGAGAGGCCTAACGTTGTGACTGCTCCCATGCCCAAGCATGGAGTGAATGTTGTAGTGGAAGACTTGTTTGTAGCCTCTGTGGATGACATTGTTACCCCGCTGATGACCGTCAAGAAGAACTTGTTGCTAGCCGGTTTATTTCCGGGATGTAGTGAAGGTTGCCATCTGTGTTTCGTTTCACCTACTGGTTGCCCATCTTTGAAGTCAGGTATCCAAAACCTGATGGATAATAAAGAAATCATGTTTGAGAAGATTTCTGTCCCTGCCACCCCTACTGAAGAAGTTTCCATTGTTACCATTTTCAACAACTCTCCCAAGGCTCCCTCGAGGAAGCCTGTCAGAATTACGCCCGTTCAGAAGATTGCACCCATAATCATCACTGCTCCAGGGCCTATTCCCTACACCTCTGACAAAGCTGTCCCTTGGCACTATGAGGCAGATGTTTATGTTCTGGGAGTTAAGCAAGAGTTTGATACTAATGTCAGCATCGACAACATTACTGGGCCTGCCAAAGTCACCCGCAGTGGTAGACTTTTCTCACCTGATATTGCGCCACCAACTATCCGGAGACCTATTGTCATCACACCTGCAAGTGTACCTACTTCCCTTCCTGATCAAGTTCCTATTTCTACCCCTGTTGTCGAGTCATCTGACGCTCGGGGAAAAGGGATCGCCGCTGATATGCCTGCCCAGACGGAGGCACCAAAGACCATCAATGTTGAAGCTTCCAAACAGGAGATAGAGGAGATTCTTAAGATCATTAAGAAGAGTGATTATAATGTAGTAGAGCAGCTGGGGAAAACCCCCTCCATGATTTCTATGTTATCACTGTTGTTGTGTTCAGAGGCTCATGCCAAGGCTCTGATTACCTTCCTGAAGACTGCCCACGTGCCACAGGAGACATCAGCTGATCAGTTTACCGATTGTGTGGCCAATTTAACTGCTGATAATGGTTTGGGTTTCTCCGACGCTGATCTGACTGCTAAAGGGAAAAACCATAACGATGCCCTGCATGTCTCCATTGAATGCAGGGGCACTACTCTTGCACATGTGTTGGTTGATATAGGATCCTCATTGAACGTCTTGCCCAAGAAAGCTCTAGACATGTTAGATTGCGAAGGGTTGGAGCTAAAGCAAAGTAACATTGGTGTCCGGGCCTTTAATGGGTCCAAAAGGATGGTGCATGGTGAGGTTGATATTCCAATCAGAGTTGGTTCTCAGGTATTTGTTTCTACATTCTACGTGATGGACATTCGACCGTCCTAATCTTGTTTGCTGGGTCGTCCATGGATCCATAAGGCTGGAGCTGTGACCTCCACACTACATCAGAAGCTGAAATACCCGGTCAAAGGGAAGATTGTGACAGTTCAGGGGGAGGAAGAATACATGGTCAGCCACCTCAACTCGTTCCGGTATATAGAGATGGATGGGGAGTTCATCGAGACCCCATTTCAACACTTTGAAGAGGTTCCTCAGACACTGGCATCAGCAGAGACTGTGATTGATGATTCTCCTTTGAAGATGGCTTCCTTAAAGGATGCCCGGGCTGTTATTGAGAAGGGTGAGTACGCAAACTGGGGCCGACTTCCTGATTTCACTCAGAAGACTGACAAGTTTGGTTTGGGTTTCACTGCAGAAGCTCAGAAGGTTATTCGTAGGGCAAGGATTGGAAGACCTCCTGTGTTTATCAGCAACTCGGGAGTAAATGCCATTGAAGATGATGTGGAGGAATCTGAATTCGACAGCTGGATCTACCCTACGACCAACGGTGGACCAAACAATTGGACAACGAAAGACTTCATCCCTATTACTTTTGTCACTCAGTAATGAACTCTTTTGTTTTGAATTTGTAACAGACAATATTGCGAAACTTTATGGCCCGGTGTCTTACCCAGGGCACCGTGGCTTCATTTGTGAGGGCTTTTGTGTGTCATTTTCATATATCGTTAATAAAAGCATTGGACGTTTTTTGCATTACAAATCTTGCGCTCTTTGTCTTTCTTTATTATATATTGCAAAAAAGCTATTTACACACACTCACATATACAGGTCTCAATCCACTCTGGATCTCACTGGTAACGACTCTGCTACTGCCAATTATGACTTCGAAAATCCGATCAACTTAGCCGAAGACGAAGGTGAAGATGATTGCGAAGTGCCTGGTGAGCTTGCAAGATTGTTACTCCAGGAAGAGAGGGCCATTCAGCCACATGAAGAGCTAGTAGAAACAGTGAATCTGGGTACTGAGACAGACAGGAAGGAAGTCAAGATCGGTGCAAACCTGGAGCTTAGTGTGAAACAACGGTTGATTCAGATGCTGCATGACTACGTTGAGATCTTTGCCTGGTCCTACGAAGATATGCCTGGGTTGGATACCGACATTGTGGTTCATCACCTGCCTACCAAGGAAGAATTCCCTCCAGTAAAACAGAAGGTTCGCCGTATGCATCCAGAGATGTCCGAGAAAATCAAAGCTGAGGTTATGAAACAATTTGACGCCAGTTTTCTAGTAGTCACTTCTTACCCTCAGTGGGTTGCCAATGTGGTTCCGGTACCGAAGAAAGATGGTAAGGTCCGAATGTGTGTTGACTACAGGGATTTGAACAGGGAGAGCCCTAAGGATAACTTCCCTCTGCCTCACATCGACGTTCTGGTCGACAACACTGCTCAGCACAAGGTATTCTCTTTCATGGATGGTTTCTCCGGTTATAATTAGATAAAGATGGCTCCCGAAGATATGGAGAAAACCACCTTTGTTACTCAGTGGGGAACCTTTTGTTACAAGGTCATGCCTTTTGGGTTGAAAAATGTCGGGGCAACATATCAGCGTGCCATGGTTGCTTTGTTTCATGATATGATCCATCATGAGATTGAAGTATACGTCGACGATATGATTGCAAGGTCCCAAACTGAGGAGGAACAAATTGATCATCTACAGAAGTTGTTTGACCGGTTGAAGTTGTACAAGCTGAGATTAAACCCGAACAAGTGCAACTTCGCGGTGAGGTCCGGTAAATTGCTAGGCTTCGTCGTGAGTGACAAAGGTATTCAAGTAGACCCTGCCAAAGTGAAAGCCATACAAGAGATGCCAGTTCCCAAGACAGAGAAGGAAGTAAGAGGCTTTCTAGGACGGTTGAACTACATTGCCCGATTCATCTCGCACCTAACTGCCACTTGTGAACCAATCTTCAAGCTACTGAAGAAAGATCAAGTAGTACGTTAGAACGATGAATGTCAGGCCGCTTTCGAAAGAATCAAAGAGTATCTCCAAGAACCACCCATTCTTATGCCACCGGTGGAAGGGAGACCTCTAATCTTATACTTGACAGTACTTGATAACTCAATGGGATGTGTGCTGGGTCAGCATGACGAGTCTGGCCGAAAAGAGCATGCTATTTATTACCTTAGCAAAAAGTTTACCGACTGTGAGACCCGATACTCACTGCTCGAGAAAACTTGCTGCGCTTTGGTATGGGCTGCTCGCCGGCTAAGGCAGTATATGTTGACTCACACTACTCTATTGATTTCAAAAATGGATCCAATCAAGTATATCTTCGAAAAGCCTACCTTGTTCGGAAGAATAGCAAGATGGCAGATGATCTTGACTGAATATGACATCCAGTACACGACTCAAAAAGCAATCAAGGGAAGTGTATTGGCCGACCATTTGGCACATCAGGCAGTGGATGATTACCAATCTATGAACTTTGAATTCCCAGACGAGAATATCATGGTAGTGACTGATTGTGAAATACCTGGGCCGGATGAAGGACCTGAGGAAGGATCCCAATGGTCTATGCACTTTGATGGAGCTTTAAACGCTTTGGGCAACGGTATTGGCGCTGTGATCATATCTCCCAAAGGCTCTCATACTCCGCTCACCGCCCGACTATGTTTTAACTGCACCAACAATATGGCGGAGTATAAAGAATGCATTATGGGTCTTCGAGCTGCAATTAACCTAAGGATTAAGTTTCTGAATGTCTTCGGAGATTCCGCTCTCGTGATCAGTCAGATCAAAGGCGAGTGGGATACGAAACACCCAAATCTTATTCCTTACAAGGAGTATGTATTGATGTTGCTTCCCCATTTCGAAGAGATAACCTTTTAACATTTCCCAAGAGAGGAGAATCAGTTGGCGGACGCGCTAGCTACGATGTCTTCTATGTTCAAAGTCAAATGGGACAACGAGGCTCCCCATATCATTATTTGGAAATTGGATGAACCTGCACATTGATGTGATCTTGAGACCGAAGAAGTAACAGAAAAACCTTGGTATCATGAAGTAAAGAGGTACCTTGAGGCTCAAGAATACCCCGAGGGTGCATCCGTTAATGACAAGAAGTTTCTGAGAAGGTTCGCGGCAAAGTTCTTCATCAGCAATGACATTCTTTACAAACGTAACCATGATTGAACCTTACTGCGTTGTGTGGGTAAGAATGAAGCGGAAAGGATCATGGCAGAGCTGCATGAAGGTACCTTCAGAACTCATTCCAGTGGACATACCATGGCAAAGAAAATCCTCCGGGCAGGATATTACTGGTCCACAATGGAAGCCGACTGTTATCAGCATTCTCGGACATGTCACAAGTGCCAGGTCTACGCTGATAAGGTGCATATTCCTCCAGTTCCTTTGAACGTCTTGACAGCACCTTGGCCTTTTGCAATGTGGGGCATTGATATGATCGGCGAGATCAGACCTACGACATCCAACGGGCATCGCTTCATCCTGGTAGCGATTGATTACTTTACGAAGTGGGTTGAAGCAGCTTCCTTTGCCACCGTAACCAAGAACGTCGTGGCATGGTTCATTCGGCACAACCTGATCTATCGATACGGTGTACCAGAGAGGATCATTACGGATAATGGTACCAATCTTAACAACAAGATGATCACTGAGCTCTGCGAGCAATTCAAGATACAGCACCACAACTCTTCTCCTCACTGGCCGAAGATGAATGGGGCTGTAGAAGCAGCTAATAAGAACATTAAGAAGATCGTGCAGAAGATTACAGTGACCTACAAAGATTGGCACGAGATGTTACCATTCGCTCTTCATGGGTACCGTATCTCAGCACGGACGTCAACAGGGGCAACACCCTATTCCTTGGTATATGGCATGGAGGCAGTCCTGCCCATCGAAGTTCAGATACCCTCTCTTCGGATCATGAAGGATGCAGGTTTAAGTGAAGACGACTGGATCCAGACCCGACTTGATCAACTAAACCTAATAGAAGAAAAGCAGATGATCAAGGCATTTAACAAGAAAGTCAGACGACAAGAGTATCAAGTCGGGGACCTGGTAATCAAGCGCATCATTCTACCTCAAGGTGATCCCAGGGGCAAATGGACCCCTACATACGAAGGGCCATTTATGGTTAAAAACATCATCCCAGGAGGAGCAATGATTCTAACAACCATGGACGGTGACGACCTTCCTCACCCCGTCAATGCAGACATAGTGAAAAGATACTACACATGATTAATAGACATGCTAGGTCGACTGGCCTAGGCAAAAATAAGGGCTTCCCGGCGAACCAAAAGGGTTCGGGCAAAAATAAGGGATGAAAATTATAAAAAAAATTGTACACCCGGCAAGTCGAAAACCTGAAAAGGCGGCTTGGGCAAAAATGGGTATCCCGGTGGACTGAAAACCCGAAAGGGCGGTCTAGGAAAAAGTTAGGGATAAGTGTAACACTATGTCTCATTGGATCACCTTGCATCCAGACTTTGGTATCAACTATCAGGCTCAGATGGCACCAATCAATCAGATTCATCTCCAACTAAGCAGCAAAGTGATGAGACGCTTGAGGACATAAAGGTGATAGCAGAGTTGGAACCCAGTGGGATTATTCACATAACTGTTTTGTTTTCTCTTCACAAATTGTATAAATTCTATTTGATCAGCGGCGTTCTCTTACTAGGACGTCAACCTCTTGTACAAAAGCGCCTATTTACAAGCAAATTTCAAAATCAATACAAGTTCATTTTTCAGACAAATTGCAAATTGTTTTTCCTTTATCTGTTTTGTTTTGCAAAGAACGTCCAATGTTCATTTTTGATATATGCATTTAACATTAATTGTTGTTCATAAATATTTGCATGCGAAACAAAGGACTAATTACGGGTGACATCGGAAGTAGGGGCAATAAGAATTGTCTAAGAGACCTAGTTGCTCCGTCCACCAAGGTACCAAGGTAGGTTCGGCTAAAGAATACGACCAAGATACCTTCACTCCCCCATAGTAAGACAATAAAGCTCTCCCCACTAAGACTTGCAATCATGAACAAATCAGCAATACTCTCCCCAAGCAGAGTTGGTCTACCATAAGCCCTAAAAAAGTTGGATATCCCCAGAAGGTCTTAATATTCCCCTCCGGAGTATAAAAGTATTCCCCAGCAAGCGTAAAGAGCATCCCCGACACTCTTAATATTCCTCAGAGAAATATAAGAATGTTCCCCGGAGGAATACAAGATACCCCCAGTGGAGCCATTTCCCAGCGTAATCTAAAAAAAGCTTCCCCGCCAGAGTGGAATCATCTTCCCCAGTAGATTCTGGAAGTTTGTCCCCTGCAGAGTACAAATGCATCTCCTCATCCAAATTCTGAGGTTATCCTCACAAGAGTCTAACTAGGTTATCCTCAGCAAGTTGCAACTGAAAGATTATCCCCGACGGAGTTCTTTCTACCCCCAGCGGAGTTCATCATCAAAATCCCCAACAGAGCTTATCAACGAAATCCCCCAGCGGAGTTATCGTTAAAATCTCAACACAGCATCTCTCCCCACAGAGTAATTCCCCGCAGAGTAATCTCTTCACAAGTTTATTCCCCAATGGAGTTCTTTCCTCCTGCAGGTTTATTCACGCAATCATCTTCGTTCATCATCCCCAGCGGAAACGAAGAATTCAACTCTATTCTCCAACAGCTCCGGGATTTATTTTCCCTAGCTAAAACATCACATTTTCATACATCATGATACATGCATATACGCATCATACCAGACGATCTCATTTATGTTGAGAACATCATTGCTTGATCCATATCATGCATTGCATATGACTGACCTTTGCTTTTCAGGAAATATGCAGTTAAGTTCTCAGCTATGCCAAAAGAGACAAAACCAGATAAATCGATTCCTAAAGATTTTTCTGATGCTAATACAGTCAAAGGAGACAAATCCAGTCAAAAGAGACAAAGTCAGTCAAAGGAGACAAAATCAGTTAAATCGATTCCTAAAGATTTTTATGAGGCGAAGCCAGTCAATAGAGACAAAATCAGTTAAATCGATTCCTAAAGATTTTTCTGAGGCGAAGCCAGTCAATAGAGACAAAATCAGTTAAATCGATTCCTAAAGATTTTTGTGAGGCAATGCCAGTCAATGGAGACAAAATCAGTTAAATCGATTCCTAAAGATTTTTCTGAGGCAATGCCAGTCAATGGAGACAAAATCAGTTAAATCGATTCCTAAAGATTTTTCCGAGGCAACGCCAGTCAATGGAGACAAAATCAGTTAAATCGATTCCTAAAGATTTTTCTGAGGCAACGCCAGTCAATGGAGACAAAATCAGTTAAGTTGATTCCTAAAGATTTTTCTGAGGCAACGCCAGTCAATGGAGACAAAACCAGTTAAATCGATTCCTAAAGATTTTTCTGAAGACGGTCAATGGAGACAAAACCAGTTAAATCGATTCCTAAAGATTTTTCTGATGATAACCTGTCAATAGGGACAACCTGTTAATAGAGACAACCTGTCAATAGAGACAACCCGTCAATAGAGACAACCCGTCAATGAAGACAACCCGTCAATGAAGACAACCCGTCAATGAAGACAATCCGTCAACAAAGACAAGACTACCTACCAACAATCTCCAGGTGGCATCTATAAGCCCGTCCTCCTATCCATCATCTCTCCAAATGGCATCTGTAAGCCCATTCCCGATATCACAGTGTTGATACTACACCATGCGAGTGCAAATTTCTGGGCACTTTAGTGTTCAATCATCTTCCACCTTCGGATCACGAAAGGCACGCAAGCCAATCTACATCCTCAGGTTTAAGAAGATTGAACAGGGGCAACTGTTGTACCCCAAAATTTTCCCTCCCATATTCCTCAAGGTTTGTCAAGAATGATCCTCAAATTGCACAAAATTGTTCAAGGGTTGTACAGTCAAATCACTTCCTAGGACAGCTGAAATTAGGGTTTTGGTTCTTTCAAGGAATCTGAGGTTCTCAATGGTTCAATCAAGTCTCATAGGCCTATATACATTCTCAAGCACCTACATGCCAAATTTCAAGACTCACAATGCCAGTTTGCACAGTCAAAAGCTCCATTTGATCCACAGTCAACTGCAAGGGCAAAATGGTCATTTTGCAGTCAAAAGTCATAATTTTTGGTCAACATCTTATTTTGAGTTCACAATCATCATTTGATCAAGTCTTGATCATGATTCCACGAGAATAGCTCAAAAATCATCAAGATGCAAAAGTTATTATTTTTGGACAGCAAAAAAGTCAACTGTACTTTGACAAGGGCATAACTTTTTCATGGTTTATCAAACAAATCCCATCCAATGCTCATTTTGAAGAGGATGTAATTTCTTACAATACATCTTCACACTCCAAGATCAAGAAATGCTCTCACAAAAAGTTACTAATTTTTACATTATAGGTCAATTTCAAAAGTCAACAAAAGTACACTTTGAGTCAAAGGCCATAACTTGATATTGGTAAATCCAAATGACATGGGACCAAAGGCATTGGTTAGAGGACTTCAAGGGCTTTCCAAAATGTCAAAGAACATGGTCATATGATCAAAATTGAGCAAGTTGTGCATTGGAGAAGTTGGGAAATTTTCATAAATTTGTAAAAGTCAACTTTGCTCAAAACACCTTATTTTTGCTAATGGGCCTCAAATCTCTTCTTGAAACCTCACCCCTGACTTATGCACGACCCACCAAGCTAAATTGGGTTTATTTTCTTATTTTTATTGATTAAATGGATTTTTAATTAATAATAATTCATTTAATTAATTTAAATCATAAGAAAATAGAAGATTTGATTTTTAAATCAATTTGTGAACCAAATATGATCAAAACATGCTGGCAAATTCGTGCACAAGTCAAAGATACAAAAAAAATCCAAATTTGGCAACATTGGTCAATCATGAAAACCAAGAATATTTAATTTTCAATCAAAGATTTAAACTTCATTGCACATGGATATTGGCCCAGCTTTTGACCTAATTCAAATGCCTTATACATATGCAAGCCAACCCTGGCCTAATTCACGATTGAAAGCTGCAGAAACGGCCATAGCACATTCAAGAATTTTCAAGAAAAGTGAAAACATGTTCTTGCATTCTAGGTAAATTGAAGACATTTTACTCATTCAAACATATTGCAGGAGGTCCCAGGAACGTTTTGCAATCAAATTCCAGCATCAAAGCTCAAGGAATCACGATACACTGTCCCACGGTTTGCCCTTATATTTCATAATTGTATCTCTTAATTCATGCGCATTTAACATGTTTTTGTGACTGATTTGCATTGCTAAAGACCATACAAAGCTAATGGAATGAATTAATTGGACTATAGTGCCCTGAATCGTAAGATACCATGACTGAATTTCTAGGGTTCTTGAGCTCTTAAATGGGGCTTTTCAATCCAGGAAAAATTGGGACTAGTGAGATACATGACTGAAATCGTGAGACCAATACGAACACAACCCATACCTCGCGAAACATTTATATTCACTGTGCTTCTAATCGCTATTTTTCCTTGCAGGAAGTAGTGGGGGTTAAAAACCCCCGCTATCTGATTCTAAATATGCAGAAAAAAGGTTGAAGACGATGATGTGTAATCGTCTGGTTGGCTTATTTGAAAAGCGCGCGTTTTTTTATAATTTCAGCATATTGATTTGTTTGCATATATAATAAATACTTATTATTCCAATATCAATTGAAGCATGATGGTGTAGTGGTTGGTGCGTTGGCCTGGAAGCATTGGGACCTGGGTTCGAATCCCAGGTCCCCCCAAACATTTATTTGATTTTTTTCTTCAGGCGTTCTTGTGTAAGCTTGCAAAGGGAGTCCACCATATGATTCAAATCTCAGCATGCCAAGTGGCTTCAGGTCAAAATCTAATGGCCAAAAGTTGAGTCCTCACCATAGTCCCAGTCAACAAGCGTGTGGATAATCACAAAAGTCAACGTGGCTGGAATATTATTGGGCCATAAAATTCCAGAATCACCTCCTGATTTGGGCTAGCACCCCCCTGGGTTTATTTCTTCTTCTCCTTTTATTTTTATTTAATTTGTTTTTATTAATTTTTTTATTAACTACTAACTAAAACAATTAACATTTTTTTAATAAATTCAGAAGACATAAAAATATAATATTTTTATTTATTAAATTAAATTAGTTGTTTTGTAAATAAAATATTAACATAATTTGTGTAGTTTTAATTAGGTTAACATTAATATTTTCACAATAAATAAAAATTAACGTAGAATTAGGTTAATTAATATGTCTAATCATTTTATTTTATTTTCCTTAAAAAACATAAAAAAACTCAAAAAAAAATATCTTTCTTTTATTTAATTAATTAATTAGTCTAGGTTTAATTTAATCAAATACAAAATAACAAAAATATCTTTCTTTCTCAAAAAGGGTCAAAACCCTAAAAAATTCTCCGATTCAATTTTTCTCGCGCGTGATTATTTTTGATTCATATTTTTGATCCATATTATTGTATTTGCTCCGAGGATGTAATAGCCTTAATTAGGACCCCTTTTTTATGGCTTTTGTTTAATTTCCCGCAATTTACTTTTTCAAGGGTTTGTTTTTTGGCGATGTAAATACCCGACGCCTTGTAATAGCTTAGTTTATTTTCCGCAACCATTAACTGCTAGATGTATGCTACTAGGCTATGCATGACAAGATCTCTCTTAATTTAAAATCAATCGTAGCTCACCATTAACATGTACAAAGATAAACAACTGAAACCTGACACACTCGCACATGCCACTCTTAGGGTACGCCTCACTTGGTTACCTCGACGTGGTCATTGAGTATAGGGTGTTTTAGAGGTCGCCCTCCTGTCTAAAGATCAAAGTTGCCTCGAAACGGTTGCCTCGGATAAAAAACGATCTAAGACATTAGGGTTATCGCTAAGGCGTCCTACCATTGCTTTAGTGACCACACATGTCCCATTAATCGAATTGACCCGAAAACTCTAACGAAGGTGCTACCTACTTCTCAATAGTGGGATAGCATTGTCTAAAGGACATTTACACAGCTTAATTTCTTTTGAGTAGGTAGAGGTTCTTAGGTACTTTCTCTTTCAAAACAAAAATACTTTTCACACTTACACTTTTCCAAACAAAGTTTTTTCAAACAACACTTCATACACTCTTGAGGACGGATACAAGAGTTAAATCAAAGTTTTCAAACAAAACTTTATCAAAACCCACAAACACAAAAAAGTAAAACTTTTTGAAAACATAGTGAGCAAGTACCTAAGAGCCCGTGGATAACCACGGATAGAAAGGGTGCTAACACCTTCCCTTTCTATAATCTACCTCCCGAACCTGAGAAATATCTCGAAAAGGAATTTTTCTATGCTTTTGTCCTTTCCTTGTTGGAGAAAATAAAAGACGATGGCGACTCTTGCTTACCGCGACATTTCGCGAACCAGCATTAAAAAACAGTCAGTTCTATTTCCACCGATCACAGAAACGAAGCTTGAAGAATCAGAGTGGGTTCATGCACGACTTGATCAGTTCAACCTTATTGAAGAAAAATGCTTAACAGCTCTATGCCATGGTCAGTTGTACCAAAAGCGGATGAAGTAGGAATTCCACAAAAATGTCTGTCCTCGAGTGTTCAAAGAAAGGGATTTGGTTCTCAAGAAGATTCTGATACCTCGCCTCGATTCATGTGGTAAATGGACACCCAACTACAGGTTCATATGTGGTTAAAACAACATTCTCGGGTGGAGGTCTTATTCTCACAACAATGGATGGGGGAAGAACTACCACATTCGACGAACTTTGATTTAGTCAAGAAATACTATGTATAAAAATCCCGCTAAGTTGAACCTTAATGAGATACTTAGGTAAAAAGGGGCGTCCCGGTGGATTGAAATCCTGAAAGGGCGGTCCAGGAAAAAAATAGGGACATAAACAAAAAAATTATCTCGGTGGATTGAAAACTTGAAAGGACGGTCAGGAAAAAGTTAGGGATCTTATTCAAAATAAACAACAAATAGACTGCGATCTAAGAACCACGATTACGACCACAGAGGAGAGGGATTAATACTAATCATTTGACTCAGAAGCAAAGGAGATTGGATTTATCAAAAGGACATTGGAGAAACAACAGTATCAATTATCATTTTCATTGCCATTTTAAAATTTTTGGTAAAACTGTATGTGATTACCTCTTTTATAAATTGCATCTTGTACTCTCTCTCTCTCTCTCTCGTATTCAAAGGCATTTTATAAAATAAAACAATTACTTTTCAATCTTTCCAATTGTGTTTTTCTTTTTTGGACTTGTTTGCAAGATACTACGAATATTTCTTGTAAATACTGCAACGAAATTATTTTGGGGATTGGACAAACAAATAAAAGAATTTGATAAAACATCAAAGAACATTTTATTTAAGAAAGCGTCAAAAGAAAATCCACATCTACCTCTGCGCCTACGTCCACTCCCACGCCTGTGCCTACGATACAATTATCATCTTGCTGACATTGTTCACTGTTATTTATCAAAATTCAAATCAACTTGAAGATACTAAGACAAAGCAACATACAACGTTGGAGAGTCTGTGACACTAAAGAAAAAAAGAAAAAAGAGCCAATGGTTTAAAAGGAGAAAAATATTAAAAAAATTGTTTACAAAATGCTTGGTGCATATACATACGAAAGATTTGACGCATATACAAAAAAAGCGCATTCCGGTGTCATATCTATTTAGAGCATTGTGCATATTCATGTGCATTGCATTTACAAATCTACTTTGGTTAAGAATACTACAACTATCTTGGGGACTATTACTAGTTAGCTTATATGTGTGAACTGAACAGTTCAAACCTTAAGCATATTCGACAAATACCTTAGTTGAGAACAAACACAACCTGTAAAACTTTGATCTTATCTTTGGTTTAGATTCAAAAACACTCTTCAAACTTCAAAAAACACACTATTTGTCCCTTAGGATGTGATAAATATGTAAAGATGCGATATAGCTTACTATAATAGTCTTGAAGCCTTAGTAAGTTATCTTTTTTCAAACTCCTGTTAGCTACCCCCTAGGTTATGGTAGGTACACAGAAATCTGCGATATAGTTCATTGTGTTAGTCTCTAAGCAGAAATGAATTATCAAGTCTATGTATTTATCCTCTAGGTCGTGATAAGTACACTAGCAATGCCTTACTATGTTAGTCTCTATGCGTTAGTAAGATATTTCAAACCCGTATCATTTGCTCCCTAGGTTGTAGTAGATGTGCGAAATATGCGATATAACTCATTGTGTTAGTCTCAAAGCAACAATAAGTTATATGTATCTATGCGATATGATTCATTGTGTTAGTATCCATGCGGTAATGGATTATCAAACTCTATTATATTTATCTGCTAGGTTGCGATGAATATATAAAATTTGCGTTATAAGCTTACTATGTTAGTCTCGAAGCATTAGTAAGTCAATTTTCAAACTTGTGTTATTTATTTCTTAGGTTACAATAAATATGCAAAATCTACAATCACTTTTATAGGTATTGGCAAGTTATTCGCGTCATCATATCTAGTTCAATCTTACTCTTCAATCATACTCTCTATTCAAACTTTGGTAGGATGATACATCATCTTTTCCTATCTCTTCGTTCTCTTGGGTATGCTTTACAATGTATCCTTATTTTTATTTGGTCAAATCTCGGGTTCTTCTATTATTTAATAACCCTCCGATTCGAATGTGCGAGACCTGCATATTCCCGCATCCTCAATTGAAGAGTAATTAAATAGGGGCGGCTGTCAAACCTCAAATATGCCCCGTCTATATTAAATGTCATTGTATTAGAATCTTAGTATTATTCTAACCTACAGTTATGTTGGATTTTATTTAGATGTAGTAGGGGGTTTAAAATCTAGAGAGGGGTGTATTGCTTCAAGAGGGTCATTAAAGTTTGATGGCCCATTAAGGTTTTTTTGACCCATTTACAATAATAGTATAAGGGGTTTATTTTTTATATTCTTTGTTGCATTTTTTAAACTGGTCCATTTCAGTTTTTATGGCCCGATTAGGGATAAGAGATGTGCGTTTTTGGTACAAGGGGCCAGGGTACATTTTTTCATACAACCCATTAAGGGGGTTTTATAGCCCATTTTAATTTTTGACTAAGTCAACCTTCATTTTAGTAATATTATTATTATTTTAATTTTAATTATTATCTGATCATATTAATATTATTATAAACCAGATTATTATTAGTTATTTTTTATGTTATTATTATTATGTATCGGTATTTTTATTTTGTGACCGTTGACCAAGTCAACTAGGGAATAGAAACCCTAATTCCCTTTGCACATCCACGGTGCCCTGTTTATCCTTCATCGTTAAGCAACGATTGCAAAGCCCAGAAAATGCAAGTACGTAAAATAGAACTAAATCAAATTATACAAATCAAATCAAATTTTATACAAATTACAAACAAAATTTACAATCAATTTCAGATCTCAATTGAATCAAATATCTTATTTACATCTAATCCTAATTCTAATACAATATGAATCAAATAAAATCCGTAATTGTTTCTAATCAACAATCAATCTCAAATTCTAATGGAAATCAATATACAAATTTTCCTAATCTAACCCTAAAACTATATAAACCCCTAAAATCTAAGAACAAATGGGGGGGGGGGGGGGGAATTGGATACGAGAAATTAAGAAGGAGAAGAACTAAAAGGAGAGTCGTCTTGCTGAGATTTCTGTAAGTACGATGTGCGCCTAAGAGGGGGGGGGGGGGTGAATTAGGTACTTTAAAAATTCCTGGTTTTAGTGATGATGGATATTATTTTTCTGGTTTATGGTGAGTTTATGAAAGAGTAAAGTGCAGAAAAATAAAGAGACACAAGCAATATATCCTGGTTCCCCTCACAGTCTGAGATTACTCTAGCCCCCTTTCAATATGAAAGAGATTTCCTTATTGTGGCAAACTTAAACAAGAAATACCCAAAACTAAGAACAATCCTCTTGGACCAAAAACAATCCTCTTGGATTTTCACTATGTCAACAATGAGAACAATCCTCTCAAAGTGACTTTACTTATATCCAACAATCCTGGAAAAACAAGATTTATAAAACCACTTAAACTTATTTCCAACAATCCTGAAAAATAAGCAAGTATATACCAATATTTGATTTGAGTGAGTTTGAGTAGAAATGATCACTTTAAGTGATTTAATCAATGAATTGATCTTATCTTCCAATGATAATAGTATACAATGACTCAAGATATATAACGCTCAAAGTTTTCTGGTTAACAATATGTGAAAGTGTGCAGAAAACTTGTGTATGAAAATGTATAACAGCTTGAGTTTGATTTTTGAAAATTCAAAAAATATAATTGGAAGAGGTGTTGAAATGATTTTTAAAATGAGTATTTATATGTTCATAGCACCCTTTTAAAACAGCATAAAGTTTTGTAAATGAATCATGAACAATTACCAAGATTGAGTGAAAGGTTTCCATAAAATGGTGTTATGAACATGCATGTGTAAAGCTGTTGTTTTTCAAAATCGTACAGCATGCAATCGATTTCACCCTTTGTGTAAATCGATTGCACGGGGTTTCAACAGCTAGAAATTCAAATATTTTGAGTGTGCAATCGATTTCACAAGAGTGTAAATCAATTGCATTTGAAGTCATAAGCAAAAATTGATTTAGTGCAATCAATTTCAAAAACATGCAAATCGATTGCACTTAGAAACATTAGCAAATGTTTTGAAAAATTGAAGCATGCAATCGATTGCACTAATATGCAAATCGATTGCACTCAAGTGAAAAAAGATTTTTAGCTTAGAAAAAAACTTGAGTAGGGATTTGGACAATATAAGATATTTCTTTTGACCTGTGAGCATCTATGTCTTAAGTTCAAAGTAATTATTATCATCATACCTTGAAATTTTTCATAATTCTTGAACCAAAGACTTTATCCACATATGCTTTTAACTTGATCAATAATCTTTGCCTTCTTTGTCAATCATGGTTTGTCTTCATCAAAACAAAAGTGCATTTGAGAAGCTTGATTTTACATTCTCCCCATTTTTAATGATGACAAACGATCTTGCTTGATGCGTTGTAATTTCCGAAAAGAAACTTCTCCCCCTAAGATGTATAACTCCCCCTTTGTATGAGAAGGTTGGAATCCTTTGAATTTGTTCATCTTGGTTGAAGAGTATCTTAAAAATTTAAGACAAGGAAATATACAAGCATAAAGTGCCACATCCTTCTCCCCCTTTGACATTATCAAAAAGAAGGGAAAGATGCAATAGAAATGGACAATAATAAAGCAATATTGAAAGAAATTTATTAATCATGCATCACAAATAGTCATAGACATAGTAATATAACGATTACAAAGAAATCTAACAATAAACAAAACGTAGCATAACTGAACAAGGACATAACAGAAAACAGTAGACATGATAAAGTTGGATAGAAATTTATGGTTGATTCATGTACCAGTTGTTTTAGAACCAAGATCCTTGATTTGGAAATTTTTGTTGTAGAGGAGGTTCTGTGTAATGTTGTGGAGGTGCAGCTGGGTTATTTGGGTCATTAATCTGGGTTGTTGTAGAACCGTTGATAGCATTCCATTGGTTGTTGATGTTGGTATTCATGGAAGCAAATTGTTGAGACATGAAATCCATAAGATCTTGATTGCTTGGATCAGAAGGAGCAGTAGGTGGAGGAGGTACAACTTCACCACCTTCAACTTCTTGATCGTTTCCTTCATCACTGACCACATCTTCACCAATGTAAGTTATAGTTTTTGTTTCGGATTATAATGAACACCCATTCTTGAGTAAACATTTTTGATTGAAATCTTATGTAGATTTGGATCCATATTAACTTTCTCAAACCCAGCAAAATCAACTCCAAATTCTTCCATAATTAATGTAACAAAGTAAGCATATGGTAGAAATTTCGATTTTGCATCAACCCTCAGCATATGAACTATTATGAGCCTTGCCCAATTAACACTTATACCTTTCTTCCTTGCATAGATTAGCTGCATTTCTAGGTCAGTCACGGTGCAGTGGTTTCCATCCTGTGGAAACATAATATGGACCATGAAATAATGAAATAGTTGATCGTCTATATAAAATTTACCTGCACTCCATGAGTCTCTATATGGAATCACTCCTCCTAGACCACGAATCCTTTTGGCATGGAATTCAGCTTCGCTTAATCTCCCAATGCTGTAGTAAAATTCCTTTTTCCTGTAGTCATCCCATGCCTCGTTTTTAGGGTCGTACAAAGAGCTTCAAGTGTATGGAATATGTAGAATCTCACTAACAATCTCAGGGGTTAGAGAGATTCGTGTACCCAACACATATGTCACCATCTTGCCTTTGTGAGGAGTTAAATTGCTGAAAAATACTCTTACCAGATCCGGATAATATGGACCAAATGATGAAATTAATGGTTCTAGTCCATTAGCAGTTAAATCATTTTGAAAAGAGAAACATTCCTGGGGAAAAGATGATAGCATACCATATTTAGGATTGGACACTATCTTTCTTTGAAAATCCTTTGTAAATCTCGATTCTTGTTCTTCGGTGAGAGTTGAGATTAATGGATTCTCAGAGGATGAACCAACCTTTTTCTTCCCTTTATCTGAAGTCGGCACCTTTCTTTTTTTCCTTGAAGCCATGGGTAAGGTGTTTTTAGGGTTTGGGAAGGTTTTAGGTTTTTGAGAGGAAGATGTTTGATTAGTTGAGGTTTGAATATGATTTGTGAGTAAATAGAAATGAGTGGGTTGTATTATATGTAATGAAGTTTTAATTGGCTTTTAAATAATAGAGATGAGCTTGGGAATATGAGAAGATAGGAATTCTAACCAACAAATATTTCTGTTATAAAAGCATCTTACAGTGGGTGCAATCGATTTGCATACAAATGCAATCAATTTGCACATAAAACAGAAGCAAAAAAAAACTGAAACGCACAGAGTGCAACCGATTTTCACTTATGGTGCAATCAATTTGCACTGAAACAGAAAGGTCAAAATTAAAAACATTCAGTGAGCAATCGATTTACACTATTGTGCAATCGATTTGCATCAACCAAAAATGACCAAAACATATTTTTATTAAGCTTAAACACCACTTAACATATATATTCACATATAACAAGTTTAAGACAAATATATAAAATCATAACAAGGATAGAAAGCACCTTATATGCCGTGTTCATCAAGAATGCCAAGCTCTCGTTGAATCTTGTAAAATGGTTCTCTTGCCAAAGGTTTAGTGAAGATATCGACAAGTTGATTATGAGTATCTACAAATGTTACCTTGGCATCTCCTTGAAGTACATGATCACAAAGTAAATGATGTCGTATATCTATGTGTTTGGTTCTTGAATGCATGATCGAATTCTTCGTAATGTTTATTGCACTTGTATTGTCGCACCGTAGAGGAATGCATCCTAGATCGAGTCCGTATTCACAAAGTTGTTGTTTGAGCCACAACATTTGAGCGTAACTACTACCCGCTGCAATATATTTTTCTTTAGTCGTGCTAAGAGCAACGCATGCTTGTTTCTTGTAGGCCCATTATACTAATGCATTTCCAAGGATGTGACAAGTACCACTTGTGCTTTTTCTATCAGTTTTACAACCTGCATAATCCACGTCAGAATAACTAACTAAGTTACAAACACTACCTTTAAGATACCATAATCCAACATTTGTTGTTCCTTTGAGATACTTCATGATCCGTTTCACCTCCATGAGATGAGATTCCTTTGGATTTTCTTGAAAGCGAGCACATAGACAAACACTAATCATTATG
Source organism: Vicia faba (assembly GCA_948472305.1). NCBI lineage: Eukaryota > Viridiplantae > Streptophyta > Magnoliopsida > Fabales > Fabaceae > Vicia > Vicia faba. The sequence continues at coordinate 1,029,211,184 of OX451739.1, forward strand.
TCAGGATGGCTTGAGGTCAGATATAATAAGGAGCTAATCATACCTCGATATTTTGTAATATCGATGGAAACACCTGATTCATCTTGATCAACATATGTACCGAAACCCATTGGTGTAGACATTGCCTTACAGTTATCCATGTCAAATATTTTCAAGAGTTCCTTGCAATACTTGGATGGGTTAATGAAGATTCCATCTTTTAATTTCTTGATTTGAAGTCCAAGATCATGGACATCTCAAATTCTCCTTGCATTATTGCTGAAAATTCTTCACACATTTCTTTGTTTGAAGAGCCGAAAATGATATCGTCAACATAGACTTGAACTAGCAAAGTTTCACCTTTGATTTTCTTGATAAACAAGGTCTTGTCAACTTTTCCCTTTCCAAAACCTTTTTCGCATAGGAAGTTACTTAGCTGATCATACCATGCCCTTGGTGCTTGTTTCAAGCCATAGAGAGCTTTTCTCAATTTAAATACTCGAACCCAGGGGGTTTCTTAACAAAGACTTCTTCATTGATATATCCATTCAAGAATGTGCTTTTGACATCCATTTGGAAAAGCTGAAAATTTAATGAGCAAGCATAGGCAAGTAAGAGACGAATAGCTTCTAACCTTGCAATTGGAGCGAAATTTTCTTCAAAATATATTCCTTCTTCTTGATTGTAGCCTTGTGCTACCAACCTTGCTTTGTGTTGTACCCCAAAATTTTCCCTCTCATTTATCAAGACTTTTCTCACAAGACTTCTTGGACTCAAGACAAGATTAGGGTTTGGTTAGCTCAAGACATCTCATCTTGCATTGATAACCCAAAATTAGGGTTTGAGTTTGCACAAGGATTTTTGGACCACCAATGCTTCATGTTACTTTCATACATCATTTTGGACCCCTAAGATTGCTCATGTTAAGTTTCAAGCCTTGAACCACATTTTTGATCAGTCAATTGGACAATTGACCTAAAAATCAACTGTATTGGGGAAAAAAGTCAACCATGGCCAATTTACAGTCAAACTTCATACTTTTTTATCCACATCAACATTTTAGACTTATATGTACCATTTGATCAAGTTTGGATCACAACTCCTCAATAAATTTGATCAAATCATCAAAAGGGCAAAATGGTCAAAATTAGGGTTTTGACTGAGAAAGGGCAATTTCTGATTTTTAACCTAGCAATTGACCAATTGAGTTCAAGAATTATTTCAAAGATTCAATGGCATCATCTTGATTTAATTACATGGTTCAAAACATCTCAAGCTCATTGGATTGACAGATGAAATTTGCAGTCAACTGATCAAAAGTCAATTGTACACTAAAAAGTCAAACTTTGACTTTTTGTTCAAAATCAAGTGCCAAGGGTCATAATTCATCAAGATATGTCAAAATGTGAAACTTGTTGACCAAGAAAACTAAATTTGAAAATTAGGGTTTTAATTTGAAAATTTTCATAACTTAGAATTTTTCTAAGTATAAAAATTTTCTTATTTTTTCTCAACTTTGCACCACCTTTTCACCATGATGCATTTTGATTCAAAGAAAACTCAAAAAATGAAAGTTGTAGATCCCCTTGAAATATACAACTTTTCTTCACAAACTTTTCCCTAAAGATGCTTGGATATCAAGTTATGAATTTGTGAATACAAGGTCATGAACTTCTTAACTTAGTAAATTTTTGCCCTAATATAGGCAGGTTTTGGACCCAACTTCATGGCAATTTTTCACCTAGTTCTAAGAGGTATCTCAAAATTCATTTCAAAGATGGATTGTAGATAACATTGCAAGCTTTCCAAAATGTCCAATAACTCTCCAAGATCATTTTTGAGTAGGGAGAACCGAAGAGAGGAAGTTGGCATTTTCTCACTTTTTGTTCAAGCCATTTTCATGAAGAATCAAGTTGCAAACCAAACCTATGCTGGCTATCTCATGCTTTACAAGTCCTAAGCTTGCTACACACTCCTTAATTAAATGCATACTCAGTTGACAAAGCCTTTCTCCTTGCTTTTGAACTTTTACACAAGTTGTAATTCCATTTTGGGCAAAAAGGCTTCATTGCCATTTTCATAAAGATGCACTTTTGCAATTTTGTCAACTTGGAGCATTAGACCTGTCCCCTTGATACAAGAAAACTACACAGGTCTCAAGAAATTGGTACAAACTTATATCAACCCTAAAGATAGTTGGTACAAGCATGTGGGTTTGGACTTGTCAACTTTGCTTCAAGTACAAGAAAAAGTTGCAAAAGGGCTAAGGCTTGCACAGCTAGTAGGAAGCTGACTTTGGATTACTTCTATACTAATATGAAAACATTGTACAAGACATTGGACGCTTGGCTTGAACCTAGAACTCTCTCAAACTAAAAAACACCAAAAATATGCCTAAGCATACAATTTTTGCAAAAACTCAGCCAACTCTCATTTGGCTCGTGCGTTTTGTGTTTAACTGATCAAAACATCTTACATACTCCATACCTAGTCAATCCAAACCATCACCCTGGTTCTGTAACCTCTGTTTCACCATCTGCCATTTTCAACTTGGAAGCTTGCAGTTGTACTTAGTTTGGGAATTCTAGCCATCTTCAGAGCAAGATAAGGATTGGAATAGGTTCAGGGAAGCTCAAGGAAGCTCAAGCAATCATCAGGCCTCCATTAAAGTCCCTACATTGCCATTCACGATTCCAGCTAAAGGAGATATTTTTTTCAAACTCTATCTCTTTATACAGGCAACCTCAAGCCACGATTTGTGAAGGAAAAATGTAGTTCTCATCCTAATGAAGCTGTACATATCATTACTTTGCATTTATATTACTTGTGCTAAGAGAATTTGAAGCTTGAAATCTCTAAAAAAATTAGGTCACGATTTAGGGATTCCAAAATTCTCTCTGATCTTTGATAGTTAGGTTACATAATTTATATGGTTGGAATCGTGAGCTCAAATGCCACATTTTTCATGTTATGAGTTTTCATTTTTATGCAAGCATGAGGAAGATACAGGTTGCACTGAGAATGGCGGGAAAATGATGAACGAAGGACAGGGATGACGTCATTGGGCTTTTTTTGCTGCGTGGCCTTTTTGTTTTTGCTAAACACCCCCCCTGGTCTGCTATTGTACCCCCCTTGCTAACTATTTTATATTTTTGTATTTTTTTCATATTTTTTTTATTTAATACTTTTATTTATTTTTCTTAATAATAAAAAATACTAAAAAATGATTTATTTATTTTCACCCTTTTATTTTATTTTATTTTAATTATTTTCACACATAAAAATTAATTAATTTTGATAGAATAGAATTTATTTTCTTAATAAACTTACAAATTTAATTAAACAATACTTATTATTTTTATTATACATTTTATACTTGCAAATAACAATTTTTGCACATATTTAATTTTTAATATTCATATACAATATTATTTTTTATTTTTTATACAAAAAATGCACAAAATAATAATATGAAACATTATTTTCTTTTTATTGAAAATTATGGTTTAATCCCTTTCAAAAAGAATTAATTATTTTTCTCCTTATTTTCAGGTTTAAGTTAAATATTCTTTTATACAAAAACAAGACATAAAAAAATCTTTTCTTTACATACATATTGCATTATATATTAAATATTTGTATTATAATTATTTAATTCGCGCATATTCGATTTGGTTGTAATAATATATTTAGCTTAATATTTGTGCAAACCCCATTCAAATTTGTATTCCCCCATCCCATAAAAAATTGTTGTAATAGCTTAGTATATTTATATTACACAATTTATCGCTTTAAATGCCATGATTAGTAATTAGGGTTTGCATGACAAGAACAAAACAAAGCAAAATAGAAAACCTTAAATACAAGACAAAATCAAAAGCATGAAAATGATACATTTTGCACACAAGCACCCTTAGGGTTTCTCCCACTTGGTTGCCTAAAATAAAATGACCATGTTACGCATGCAAAGTATCTTGGCAAAACAAAACAAGTATAAGATCATAGTCCATCGATGATGCTATTCAAAAGTTGCCTTACAAAATGATCTTGGTCCCTCAAAAATGCTAAGATACTTGGCAACATTGCTATCATGGTTATACGATGACCCACGCCCGTCCCGTTTACATCCAAAGATAAGGTTACTTACCAAAATCAGTGATAAGTCAACAATGTCAAAGTTATAGAAAATGCACAAGAAAGACATTTGAGTAGGTAGATAGCTTCTAAGTTACTTGCTCCATTTCAAACAATCCTTGCTATTTTCAAAAACAAACACACACACACACACATTTCAAAACATCTTACAAAATATTGAAAACATTTTCAAAAGACAAACATATTTGTATACATTCTTACGAACGAGAATCATTACAAAGATTGCCTAAAACAATGACCTCTCTTACAAATACTTTCAAAACCACACCAAACATCATTTCAAACAAAACAAAGCAAGTGATCTAAGCAAGTAACTAAGAGCCCATGGAAAACCATGGATGAAAAGGGTGCTAGCACCTTCCATTTTCATAATATACCCCCCAAACTCAAGAAAACACCTCAAAGGTCTTTCCTGTGCTTTTTCACCTTTCCTTTTTGGATAAAAGAAAAGTCGGTGGCGACTCTTGCTAACCGCAACATTTGTGATAAAACGCAAAACCTTCAAGTCAGTTCTCCCACCGTATCACAGAACTGGCGACTCTGCTGGGGAAAATTTTAAAAGTGGGGTTACCTTAGGGTTTAGATCACATTTATTTGCTTACCTTGTTTGACTTGTTTGCTTTACAATTATGGTTCTTTGTTTGGGTTTAAATCCTCCACCCAGATTTGGGAAAACATTATAGGTAATTAGAAATACGTTGTGGAAACTGTGCGGGGTATATCGACATGGTCTAAGCCATAGCTATGTTAGTGTGACATATTTGTGGATACCGGTAGCCTTTGAGTCAATCAAAGATAATAGGGGGCCGCTGAGTGATGTCATGAAGCACTAATTAACTTTTAGAACCCTTTACTTGACCAACTTGGCCTTTTTATAATATAGTGAGATGACCGACTTTGGTGCAGTCCGAAGTTGGTAGATACTCGATACTACAGTCATTGAGGGTTGGTTTCTTGGGATATTTCGGTTGCCATTAAAGAGGCTTGAGCTAAAACAATGACCAAGGAAACAATCCAATGATATTGAGCTCCATAGAACCCGATTACTATTGTTAGGACAAGTTAAGCCAACTAAACTTCAAGAGGGTACTTACCTATGAAACCCCATGCAAGCCTAAACTAAGAACTTGCTTGATTTGTTTGTATATGCATGCTTGTACATAAACATCATGGACATCATGAACATTATATGCATTCACTAACCATTTCAAGGATTTTGGAGATTCATCTTTGTTCTTGTTTTGTAGGTTATGGATTCACTTCGCAGGAAAACTATCCAAATCAACCTTGTAAGAATTCCTCCACAACTCAAGGAGCTAGCTTCAAGGATCCCTGAGAACTCTCTATTCACCGAGAGACATGGTCGTCTACTCAACTTGGTCACTTCCAACATAGAGGAGGATATGATGAAGGTTCTCTTCTAGTTCTTTAACCCTTTGCATCATTGCTTCACATTTCCTGACTATCAACTTGTGCCCACTTTGGAAGAATTCTCTCAACTCTTGAGGATTCCTATTCTCAATCAACTACCCTTCAACGGTACGGAAAGAGATCTAAAGCCAGAAGAGATTGCTCAAGCCCTGCACTTGCACTCATCTGATGTCACAACTCATTGGGAAACTAGAAGTGGTGTCAAAGGCTTCTTGGAAAAGTTTCTATTTGAGAAGGCCCAAAGATGTTGGAATTCCATAGACTTGCAAGCTTTTGAGGAGATTGTAGCTCTTCTCATCTATGGGATGGTCTTGTTCCCTAATCTTGACTAACTCATAGATGTAAGCGCTGTCAAAATCTTCATGTCTCGCAACCCGCTACCTACACTGCTTGGGGATATCCTACACTCTTTTCACACTCGTACAATGAGGAAAAGAGGTGTTCTTATGTGTTGCACTCCTCTCTTGGAAAGATGGTTTATTTCTCATATTCCCCAATCAGTCTTAAAGAATGAGCAAGGTTTGAGGTGCTCACAAAGGTTAATGACGCTCAAACATTCAGATATTCATTAGTGCTCTCAATCCAAAGAGAATGTTATCATTGTTGACCGTTATGAGGAATTCCATAATGTCCCTCTACTTGGAATTAGGGGAGGCATCACCTACAACCCGTGCTTAGCTCTAAGACTGTTTGGTTATGCCCGAAGGGATGGCCCACATGATATGCTGATTCAAGGATTGGTTTTCGACTACAACAACGACGATCAAGGTATTCTCCAGAGATTCATCCGAGCTTGGAGGATGCTAAACAAGGTGGATAGCAAGACTTTGGGACACAAGAATTCCATCCCTCTTGAGCCTTACCTCAAGTGGGTACGAACCCGCGCTCAAAGTCTTATGATGCCTTATCCCTCCATTCTCCCAGTGATTATTGAGCCTGTTAAGGAGGGAGAAGTTCCATACACTATCCTACATCCTGACATGCCTACATCATTCGAAGACCTACAAAGGGATTAGATACAGCTCAAAGGAGAGCGTGATACTTTTGAAGCCCAATTCTACGCAAGCGAGAAGAAGGTTTTGGAACTCACTTGACTACTTCACGAGGAGCAGACTCTAAATACCTACATTGCACCAAAGAGGATGCGCAATGTCTTTTTACCTTAGAATTTTGTATTATTTTTCCCAAGGGGCATTGATGTACTCAAATTCTATCTTATTAATATGACGTGTGTTTCTTTTTTGTTTGAAACAAATTTGAGTTTCTAAATCCTTGAAAGCATTGCATGAATACATATCATTCATCATAAACATAAACAGGTCTTTGCAACAAGTTTCCTCATCTCTCTAACTGTTTATTTCAGTAAGATGGATCTCGAACAAATGGTCAAAGACCTTCAAGCTCAGAACACACAATTTCAACAGTTACTCATGACCTTAGCCAAGGGGCAAGAGGAGCTGAATACTCTGCTAGAGAAATAGAAAGAGAAAAAGAAGAAGAAGCCAGCTGGTGTGGTGATCATGGGCAGAAGGTTTCAGGGACAAGCTAGAAGGACCTTAGATTTTCCAACAACATCTGATGAAGGGGAAAGAAAAGGAAAAGAAACGGCAGTACCATCAGATTCTAAAGAAGAGGAGGAAGAGGAGGACTACTCTAAACAACAATACCCTCCGAATGATGATAAGTACAAACACCTTGAAGAGCGTTTAAGCGCTATGGAAATCCAGAGAGTACCGGGGCTAGATTTTGAAGAGTTGGGGCTGGTATCAGGAATTGTGATCCCACTAAAGTTTAAAGTGCCACTATTTTCCAAGTATGATGGGGTGTCTTATCCTAAAATGCACCTTCGATCGTATGTCAGGAAGATTCATCCGCACTTTGCTGATAAAGACTTGTGGGTCCACTTTTTCCAAGATAGTTTATCAGGAACACAACTTGATTGATTTTACCAATTAGAAAGGACCGACGTCCACAATTGGGGAGACCTGGCTGCAGATTTCTATAAACAATACCAGTACAACGCTGATTTGGTGCCTACCCGTACTCAACTTCAGAGTATGGCGATGGTTTCCAATGAGGGCTTCAAAGATTACGCGCAAAAGTGGAGAGATCTAGCCGGAAGAGTGCAACCCCCTCTGTCTAAAAGGGAGTTGGTGGGCATGTTATTGGGAACTCTATAGTGCCCTTTCTTCAATCATCTGATTGGGAGCTCCTCTGCAGGGTTTACTGAATTGATTTTAACCGGAGAGAGGGTGGAAGCTGGTATAAGAAGTGGGAAGATTCAGAAAGATGTGTCTGCCTCTACAGCTGTGAAAAAACCCTTCTCAGGAAGGAAGTATCTGCTGTTTATTCACACAGAAATCAAGGAAGAACTGAACGCCGACCAACAGTGGGGGCCGTTATGATTCCAAAGCCTGCATCAGACCAGCCAAGAACTAATCAGCCGAGAGTAGAAAGGCCAGTTCGGCAATTCACCAGGATTAACATGACTCCAACTCAGGTTCTACCACATCATCTGAAATTGAATCTGGTAATTTTAAAAGAGGCCCCAAAGAATTCCAATACAACATCCCCTCATTACCATCCAAATGCCAGGTGCGCATACCATTCTGAAAGTCCAGGGCACGCCACTAACAATTGTTGGGCTCTGAAGAACAAAATTCAAGACCTGATAGATGCAAAGGAAGTTGAGTTTGATGCGCCTGAGAAACCGAATGTCATTTCCGCTCCGATGCCTACGCATGGTCACAATGCCAACGCTATCGAAGAAGATTTGTTTGTTTCCATCGTGGATGAACTGTTGACTCCGCTCCCGATTATTAAGTTGAATTTGTTAAAAGCTGGTATATTCCCAAGTTGTGACAAAGACTGCCATGTTTGCCTATCCTCATCATTTGACTGCCCTCTGTTGAAAAGAGGTATCCAACGACTGATTGATAACCAAGAAATTCTGTTCGAGAATGCTCCTGTTTCACCCGTTCCAGTTAAAGACATTTCAATTATAACCATCTACGCCAATCCTTCCAGGGCCCCTAAAAGACCCGTTAGGATTACACCTGCTCCAAAGACTACTCCACTTAAGATTACAATGCCCGGGCCGGTCCTGTACAAATAAGATAAAACAGTACCATGGAATTACAGTGGAGAAATCTACTACCATGGTATTAAACAGGATGAACTGACTGCTGAAGAAGAGATCTCCGAAGAGGACAATTCCGACATTAGCAATATTGCTAGAACTAGCAAGATTACCCGTAGTGGTAGAATCTTCTCTCCAGAGATTTCCCCTCCAAAGGCAGTCTTTAGATCGGTGGTTGTTCCGAAGATTACCTCTGCACCAGTGATTATACCTGCAAGTGTACTTACCGACAAAGACAACACAATCCCTATCCCTACCAATACTTCCACTGCTGAGAATAAAGGAAAAAACGTTCAAGAGGAGCCTGTCCGGACGAAGGCTCAATCACTAGCTATCCATGAAACATCCAAGAAGGAAATGGAAGAAATATTGAGGATAATAAAAAAGAGTGATTATGATGTGGTTGAACAGTTGGGGAAAACCCCTTCCAAGATCTCTATGCTAGCTCTGCTGCTGTGCTCTGAAGCACATGCAAAAGCTCTGGTAAAATTTCTGAAGACAGCTCATGTGCCGCAAGAGACGTCTGCTGACCAATTCCAGGATTGTGTGGCCAGTTTGACAGCTGATAATGGCTTGGGCTTCTCCGATGCTGATTTGACACCCAGAGGGAGAAAACACAACGAGGCATTACATGTCTCTGTGAAGTGTAGAGGAATGACTCTGGCCCATGTCTTGGTGGACACAGGATCATCTTTAAACGTCTTACTGAAGAAAGCCCTTGATAGATTGGATTACGAAGGGATGACTTTAAAAGCCAGTAACATAGTGGTGAGAGCATTTGATGGTTCGAAGAGGATGGTCCACGGGGAGGTGGACATCCCAATAAAGGTGGGAACTCATATTTTCAACTCAACCTTCTATGTGATGGACATCCGTCCTTCTTATTCCTGTTTGTTAGGACGCCCCTGGATTCACAATGTCGGTGCTGTCACCTCCACATTGCATCAGATGCTGAAGTACCCGATCCAAGGAAAGATCATAACTGTCCATGGGGAGGAGGAGTACATGATTAGTCATCTGAATTCTTTCCGATATGTGGAGTTGGATGGAGAGTTCATTGAAACCCATTTCCAACATTTTGAAGAAGTCTCTCAAGAAGTAGCGGTGACCAAGGCGGTATCCTCGATTCCTAAGATAACAAGACCTCTACTTTGGATGTCATCTCTAAAGGATGCAAAGGCAGTAGTGGAAGAGGGTGGATGCACCATCTGGGGGCAGCTTCTAGACATTCCGTACAAATCAGACAAGTTTAGCTTGGGGTTTACTTCAACTGCTCAGAAGGCTGTGCGTCGTGCCCGTGCTGGGGGGCCACCTGTGAAGATTAGCAACCAAGGGGTCAATGTAGTAGAAGACAATGAAGAGGATGGTAGCTTGGAAGATTGGATATTTACTACTGTCAACGGAGGACTTCACAACTGGGAAGCCAGAGACTTTGTCCCAATAACTTTCATCTCTCAGTAATTTATCTTTTACATTTCTGTTGGACTTGTAATATTCACGAACAATTCGCACTTTAAAAAACCTTGTGTCTTACCCGAGGCACAATGGTCCATTTGTAAGGGTTTTTATTTCATCTTCATATGACATTCAATGAATCATGGACGCTTTTTCATATATAAACCTTTTGTGCTCATTGTCTTTCTTTTACATTTTATTTTTTTAAGATGGCTATACCCTTACGCACACCCACACTCACAAATGCAGGTACCCCTCAGTTCCGGATCCCATGGGTAACGATACTGCTATAGCCTTCAGTGACTCTGAAGATCTGATCTACCAAGCCGAATACGAAGGTGAGGAAGATTGTGAGGTGCCAGGGGAATTGGCCAGACTACTACAACAAGAGGAAAGAGTTATTTAACCTCATGAGGAGTTGTTGGATACAATCAATTTGGGTACCGAGGAAGATAAAAAGGAAATCAAAGTGGGTGCCAATCTAGAGCCGAGTATCAAGGAGCGCCTAATTCAGCTGCTGCATGATTATGTTGAGATCTTTTTCTGGTCATATGAAGACATGTCGGGACTCGATACAAACATTGTGGTACACCATTTACCCACAAGAGAAGACTGTCCACCAGTGAAACAAAAAGTCCGCCACATGAGACCTGACATGTCGGAGAAGATCAAAGCAGAGGTTATGAAACAGTTCAATGCTGGATTTCTGGCTGTTACTTCATATCCACAATGGGTTGCTAACATTGTTCCCGTGCCTAAAAAGGACGGTAAAGTACAGATGTGCATAGATTATAGAGATTTAAACAGGGTCAGCCCTAAATATGATTTTCCACTTCCACACATCGACGTCCTGGTTGATAATACGGCCCAGCATAAAGTATTTTCTTTCATGGGTGGATTCTCAGGCTATAACCAGATCAAAATGGCACCTGAGGACATGGAGAAAACTACAGTTGTCACACAGTGGGGCATGTTCTGCTACAAAGTGATGCCATTCGGAATGAAGAATTCCGGGGGAACCTATCAACGCGCCATGGTAGCTTTGTTTCAAGATATGATACATCATGAGATAGAGATCTATGTAGATGACATGATGGCCTGATCACAAACTGAAGAAGAACACCTTGATCACTTGCAAAAGCTGTTTGTCAGATTGAAGGAATACAAACTAAGGTTGAACCCGAACAAGTGCACATTCGGAGTCCAGTCCGGTAAACTCTTAGGTTTCATTGTCAGCAACAAAGGCATCAAGGTTGATCTTGCCAAGATTAAAGCAATACAATAAATGTTTGCTCCTCGTACTGAGAAGGAAGTCAGAGGATTCTTGGGACGGCTGAACTATATTGCCAGATTCATTTCTCACCTAACATCTACTTGTGAACCAATCTTCAAACTGTTGAAGAAAGATCAAGTAGTCAGATGGAATGATGAGTGTCAGATTGCTTTTGACAAAATCAAAGAGTATTTACAAGATCCTCTTGTCTTGATGCCACCAGTCGATGGAAGACCGCTAATCATGTATCTGACCGTTTTAGAGAACTCAATGGAGTGCGTATTGGGGCAACATGACGAGTCTGGCCGAAAAGAGCACGCTATTTACTACCCGAGCAAAAAGTTTACCGATTGTGAAACCAGATATTCACTGCTCGAGAAAACTTGTTGCACTCTGGTATGGGCTGCTCGCCGGCTAAGACAGTATATGTTGACTCATACCACTTTGTTGATATCTAAGATGGATCCGATAAAATACATCTTTGAGAAGCCTGCTCTATCTGGGAGGATAGCTAGATGGCAGATGATCCTAACAGAATATGACATACAGTACACGACCCAAAAAGCTATAAAGGGCAGTGTGCTAGCTGATCATCTTGCTCATCAAGCTGTAGAAGATTATCAGTCCATGAAGTTTGAATTCCCGGACGAAGACATCATGACATTAAACAATTGTGAAGAAATCAGACCATGTGACGGACCTGAACAAGGATCCCGATGGACCCTGTTCTTTGATGGAGCATCCAATGCACTTGGTAATGGTATCGGCGTTGTACTCATATCTCTGGAAGGATGCCATACTCCTTTTACTGCCAGACTTTGCTTTAACTGTACGAACAACATGGCGGAATACGAAGCATGCATCTTTGGTCTCAAGGCTGCCATAGACTTGGGAATCAAGTCTTTAGATGTACTTGGGGATTCAGCTTTGGTCATCAGTCAGATCAAAGGAGAATGGGACACTAAGCATCCAAACCTTATCCCTTACAAAGAACATGTTTTGACATTGTTACCACATTTCGAGCAGATTACCTTCGAGCATTTCCCGCAAGAAGAAAATCAGCTAGCAGATTCTCTAGCCACAATGTCATCTATGTTTAAACTTAATTGGGATAACGAGGCTCCCCAGATCACCATTGAACGAATGGATGAACCAGCACACTGTCACGAGATTAATACTGAAGAAGTAGTGGACCAACCTTGGTTTCATGAAGTCAAAAGGTATCTCGAGGCTCAAGACTATCTAGAAGGAGCTTCAATCAATGATAAAAAGTTCTTAAGGAGATTCTCTGCTAAGTTCTTCCTGAGTAATGGCATCCTGTACAAACGCAATCATGATTCTATTCTGCTCCGTTGTATGGATAAGATTGAAGCCGAAAAGATCATGGCTGAATTACATGAAGGTACCTTTAGCACTCACTCTAGTGGGCATACGATGGCGAAGAAAATCATACGGGCAGGCTATTATTGGTCTACCATGGAAGCAGACTTCTATCAACACTCCCGGACCTGTCATAAGTGTCAAATCTATGCAGACAAGGTGCATGTACCTCTGGTTCATCTAAATGTCTTAACAACTCCTTGGCCCTTTACTGTGTGGGGAATCAATATGATTGGGGAGATCAAGCCTACAGCCTCCAATGCACACCGCTTCATTCTAGTGTCCATTGACTATTTCACAAAGTGGGTAGAAGGATCTTCCTTCGCATCTGTTACTAAGAATGTTGTTTCCCCTTCATCAAGCAGAATCTTATTTGCTGGTACGGTATCCCAGAAAGGATCATCACTGATAACGGTACAAACCTTAACAACACTATGATCACTACCTTGTGCGAGCAGTTCAAGATTCAACATCACAATTCATCCCCCTATCGGCCAAAGATGAATGGTGTCGTCGAAGCTGCGAATAAAAACATTAAAAAGATCATACAAAAAAGGACAGTCACCTACAAGGACTGGCATGAGATGCTACCATTTGCTCTCCATGGATACTGTACCACGACTCGCACATCAACTGGGGCAACACCCTATTCTTTGGTTTATGGCATGGAGGCTGTTTTACCTATTGAGGTTCAGATCCCCTCTTTGAGAATCATGAAAGATGCAGGTTTGAGTGAAGACGATTGGATCCAGACCCGGCTTGATCAACTGAACTTAATTGATGAAAAGAGACTTACTGTTTTTTGCCACGGTCAGACGTATCAAAAACGGATGATCAAGGCTTTCAACAAGAAAGTCAGATGCTAAGAATATCAAGTTGGAGATCTAGTGATCAAGCGCATCATCTTTCCACAAAGTGATCCCAGGGGCAAATGGACTCCTACCTATGAAGGACCATTTGTAATCAAGAACATCTTTTCTGGTGGGGCAATGATCTTAACCACCATGGACGGCAACGATCTGCCACACCCTGCGAACGCGGACATAGTCAAAAGATACTACGCATAAGAGACCCGCTAGGTTGACACAACTAGGCAAAACAAGGGCAACTCGGCGTACCTAAAGGTTCGGGGGAAAATTAGGGATAAAAAAAATAATAAATAAAAAAAATTTGTACACCCGGCAAGTTGAAAACCCGAAAGGGCGACTTGGGCAAAAAAGGGTTTCCCGGTGGACTGAAAACCCGAAAGGGCGGTCCAGGCAAAAGTTAGGGAATTAAAGCATATGACTATGTCTCGTTGGATCACTTTGAGGACAACTTCAACCTCTTCACTGACAAACTCGGAGTTCTGATCGATTCAATCATCTTTGGACGAAGCAACGAATAGACAAGATATTCAGAGATACGGAGGCTATAGCAGAATTGGAACCCTATGGGATTATCACATATAGCTATCTTTCTTTGTATAAATTTTTCTTATTTTTATGACACCATCTTCTTACTAGGATGTCTGTCTCCTTTGTACAAAATACTTATTCAAAGTAAATACAAAGATATCTCTTTAAAGTACATGAAACTCTTTGTCCTTTTCTTTTACACTTGTGTTTTATTTGCAAAAACGTCCAATGATTCATTAATGAACATATGCATTTGAACATAATTACTATTTACAAATAAAAAAATGGAAAAGAACAATTACTGACAGGTTGAAAGAATAGGAAGACGTCTTTAGACTATTCCATGAACAATCTCTACAGTACGTCATTAAGATCCCCAGTGGAGCTGAAACTTCAAACTATCAATCCCTAGTGGAAACCATTCAATTTCTCCAAATTCCCCAGCAAGTTGTCTTGAAGCCTGAAAAGCAACCAGATAACAGTTAACTTTTGTTTCTCCCCAACCTAGGATAACTCCCCGGTAGGGTGACAGATGACCAAAACTCCTGAACCTTTTTCCAAACAGGAATAAGCTTTTTCCCAGAGTTTTCTTTGCTCCCCAACAGAATGAAGATTCCCATTATTAATTCCCAGTAGAAGTCATCAAAGTTCTCCAAATTCCCCAAGCATATTCCTCAAGCAGTACATGTCATTACTCTCACAACGGAATTTTTGTCAATACTCCAAATTCAAGACATGAAGAATCCACATATCCTCAGCAATCAAGGATTTATTTTCCTCAGCAATACAACAAATCATCTTACATGCGCATACATTACATCCATATATCATAAACATTGATAAAGCACATATATTGCATCATACATTTCGTGCAACATAACTTTGTGTTTCAGCTAACATTTTACCCTTTTCAGAATAAGATTAATAGCTCCCATTAACAATGTTCAAAGATTTCAGATACGGTACAGATATGCTCCATACAAGGATGCCATTCTGATACTCATTCAGATCTCAACTTCAGATACAGTTCAGATACACTCCAGACAAGGATGCCATTCTGTTACTCATTCATATCTTAACTTCAGATACAGTTCAGATACGCTCCAGACAAGGATTCCATTCTGATACTCATTCAGACCTCAACTTCAAGATACACTCCAGATACGCTCCTGACACGGTGGCCATTCTGTCACTTATTCAGATTCATCTTTCAGATACAGTGCAGATACGCTCCAAGACACGGTTGCCATTCTGTCACTTATTCAGATTCATCTTTCAGATACAGTTCAGATACGCTCCAGACACGGATGCCATTCTGACACTTATTCAAATTCAAGTTCAGATACAGCTCAGATACGCTCCAGACACGGATGCTATTCTGTCGCTTATACAGATTCAGTCTCCAGATACAACTCAGATACGTTCCAGATACGGACACCATTCTGATACTTATTCTTTTGACTTGCAATTAGAATTCAACAAGCATTATTGGATGGCATCTACAAGCCCATCTCCAACAAGATTCTATAATCGCTCCAAATGGCATCTTTAAGCCCATTCCCTCAAATACACTTTATCGAGTGCAATTTTATGGGCACTCTAGTGTCCAATCATCTTTTACCTTCGAGTCACGAACGGTAAAGCTCGCCAATCTAACTCTTCAGGTTCAAGAAGATTGAACATGGCCAGCTGTTGTACCCCAAAATTTTCCCTCTCATTTATCAAGACTTTTCTCACAATACTTCTTGGACTCAAGACAAGATTAGGGTTTGGTTAGCTCAAGACATCTCATCTTGCACTGATAACCCAAAATTAGGGTTTGAGTTTGCACAAGGATTTTTGGACCACCAATGCTTCATGTGACTTTCATACATCATATTAGACCCCTAAGATTGCTCATGTTAACTTTCAAGCCTTGAACCACATTTTTGATCAGTCAATTGGACATTTGACCTAAAAATCAGTTGTATTGGAGAAAAAGTCAACCATGGCCAATTTACAGTCAAACTTCATAATTTTTGATCCACATCAACATTTTAGACTCATATGTACCATTTTATCAAGTTTGGATCACAACTCCTCAAGAAATTTGATCAAATCATCAAAAGGGCAAAATGGTCAAAATTAGGGTTTTGGCTAAGAAAGGGCAATTTCTGATTTTTAACCTAGAAATTGACCAATTGAGTTCAAGAATGATTTCAAAGATTCAATGGCATCATCTTGATTTAATTACATGGTTCAAAACATATCAAGTTCATTGGATTGACAGATGAAATTTGCAGTCAACTGATCAAAAGTCAATTGTACACTAAAAAGTCAAACTTTGACTTTTTGTTCAAAATCAAGTGCCAAGGGTTATAATTCATCAAGATATGTCAAAATGTGAAACTTATTGACCAAGAAAACTAAATTTGAAAATTAGGGTTTTAATTTGAAAATTTTCATAACTTAGAATTTTTCTAAGTATAAAAATTTTCTTTTTTTTTCTCAACTTTGCACCACCTTTTCACCGTGATGCTTTTTGATTCAAAGAAAACTCCCAACATGAAAGTTGTATATCCCCACAAAATCTACAACATTTCTTCACAAACGTTTCCCTAAATATTCTTGAATCTCAAGTTATGAATTTGTGAATACATGGTCATGAACTTCTTAACTTAGTAAATTTTTGCCCTAATATAGGCAGGTTTTGGACCCAACTTCATGGAAATTTTTCACCTAGTTCCAAGAGGTATCTAAAAATGCATTTCAAATATGGATTATATAGCACATTGCAAGCTTTCCAAAATTCCCAATAACGCTCCAAGATCATTTTTGAGTAGGGAGAATCGAAGAGAGGAAGTTGGCATTTTCTCACTTTTTGTTCAAGCCATTTTCATGAAGAATCAAGTTGCAATCCAAACCTATGCTGGCTATCTCATGCTTTACAGGTCCTATGCTTGCTACACGCTCCTTAGTTAAATGCATAATCAGTTGACAAATCCTTTATCCTTGCTTTTGAACTTTTACACAAGTTGTAATTCCATTTTGGGCAAAAAGGCTTCATTGCCATTTTCCTAAAGATGCACTTTTGCAATTTTGTCAACTTGGAGCATTGGACCTGTCCCCTTGATACAAGCAAACTACACAGGTATCAAGCAATTGGTACAAACTTATATCAACCCTAAAGCAAGCTGGTACAAGCATGTGGGTTTGGTCATGTCAACTTTACTTCAAGTACAAGAAAAGTTGCAAAAGGGCTAAGGCTTGCACAACTAGTAGGAAGCTGACTTTGGATTACTTCTATACTAATATGCAAACATTGTAGAAGATATTGGATGCTTGGCTTGAACCTAGTACTCTCTCAAACTGAAAAACACCAAAAATATGCCCAAGCATACAGTTTTTGCAAAAACTCAGCCAACTCTCATTTGGCTCGTGCGTTTTGTGTTTAACTGATCAAAACATCTTACATACTCCATACCTAGTCAATCCAAACCATCACCCTGGTTCTGTAACCTCTGTTTCACCATCTTCCATTTTCAACTTGGAAGCTTGCAGTTGGACTTGGTCAGGGAGTTCCAGTCATCTTCAGAGCAAGATAAGGATTGGAATAGGTTCAGGGAAGCTCAAGCAATCATCAGGCCTCCATTAAAGTCCCTACATTTCCATACACCATTCCAGCTGAAGGAGGTATTTTTTTCAAACTCTATCTCTTTATACAGGCAACCTCAAGCCGTGATTTGTAAAGGAAAAATGTAGTTCTCATCCTAACAAAGTTGTGCATATCATTACTTTGCATTTATATTACTTGTGCTAAGAGAATTTGAAGCTTGAAATCTCTAAAAAAATTAGGTCACGATTTAGGGATTCCAAAATTCTCTCTGATCTTTGATAGTTAGGTTACATAATTTATATGGTTGGAATCGTGAGCTCAAATGCCACATTTTTCATGTTATGAGTTTTCATTTTTATGCAAGCATGAGGAAGATACAGGTTGCACTGAGAATGGCGTGAAGATGATGAACGAAGGACAAGGATGAAGTCATTGGTCTTTTTTTGTTGCGTGGCCTTTTTGTTTTTGCTAAACACCTCCACCCCCACCCCCCTGATCTGCTATTGCACCCCCCTTGCTAACTATTTTATATTTTTGTATTTTTTTCATATTTTTTTATTTAATACTTTTATTTATTTTTCTTAATGATAAAAAATACTAAAAAATTATATATTTATTTTCACCCTTTTTTTAAAATTATTTTCACACATAAAAATTAATCTATTTTGATAGAATAGAATTTATTTTCTTAATAAACTTACAAATTTAATTAAAAAATACTTATTATTTTTATTATACATTTTATACTTACATATACCAATTTTTGAACATATTTAATTTTTAATATTCATATACAATATTATTTATTATTTTTTATACAAAAAATACACAAAATAATAATATGAAACATTATTTTCTTTTAATTGAAAATTAGGATTTAATCCCTTTCAAAAAGAATTAATTATTTTTCTCCTTATTTTTAGGTTTTAGTTAAATATTCTTTTATACAAAAACAAGACATAAAAAAATATTTTCTTTACATACATATTGCATTATATATTAAATATTTGTATTATAATTATTTAATTCGCGCATATTCGATTTGGTTGTAATAATATATTTAGCTTTATATTTGTGCAAATACCCATTCAAATTTGTATTCCCCCTCCCATAAAAAATTGTTGTAATAGCTTAGTATATTTACATTACGCAATTTATCGCTTTAAATGCCATGATTAGTAATTAGGGTTTGAATGACAAAGAACAAAACAAAGCAAAATAGAAAACCTTAAATACAAGACAAAATCAAAAGCATGAAAATGATACATTTTGCATACAAGCACCCTTAGGGTTTCTCTCACTTGGTTTCCTAAAATAAAATGGCCATGTTACGCATGCGAAGTATCTTGGAAAAACAAAACAAGTATAAGATCATAGTCCTTCTATGAAGCTATTCAAAAGTTGCCTTACAAAATGATATTGGTCCCTCAAAAATGCTAAGATACTTGGAAACATTGCTATCATGGTTATACAATGACCCACGCCCGTCCCGTTTACATCCAAAGATATGGTTGCTTACCAAAATCAATGGTAAGTCAACAATGTTAAAGGAATAGAAAATGCACAAGAAAGACATTTGAGTAGGTAGATAGCTTCTAACTTACTTGCTCCGTTTCAAACAATCCTTGCTATTTTCAAAAACAAACACACACACATTTCAAAACATCTTACAAAACATTGAAAACATTTTCAAAAGACAAACATATTTGTATACATTCTTACGAACGAGAATCATTACAAAGATTTCCTAAAACAATGGCCTCTTTTACAAATACTTTCAAAACCACACCAAACATCATTTCAAACAAAACAAAGCAAGTGATATAAGCAAGTAACTAAGAGCCCATGGGAAACAATGGATGAAAAGGGTGCTAGCACCTTCCCTTTTCATAATCTACCCCCCGAACTCAAGAAAACACCTCAAAGGTCTTTCCTGTGCTTTTTCACCTTTCCTTTTTGGATAAAAGAAAAGTCGGTGGCGACTCTTGCTAACCGCAACATTTACGATAAAACGCAAAACCTTCAAGTTAGTTGTCCCACCGTATCACACTTTGTTCCGAACAATTATTCCATTTTCGTCAAGTTTTTTTTAAATACCCATCTTGTTCCAATAATGTGATTGTTGCTTGGCCTAGGGACAAGTTCCCAAACTTGATTCCTTTCAAATTTATTTAACTCTTCTTGCATAGCAATAATCCATTGATCATCGCCTAAGGCATCATCAACTTTGGAAGGTTCAATTTGAGAGACAAACGCCATGTTTAGACAAGCATCTTTGAGATTTAGTATTGTTGTCACACCTTGACTTATATCACCAATTACTTTATCGATAGGATGATCTCTATGAGTTCCCCATTCTTTTGGTAGATTATTGAAATTTGATTCTTGTTGGGATGATTCTTCTTTTTGAATTGGTTGATCTTTGGAAGTATTTTCTTGAGGAACTTCTAGTATTTCATTATCATCATCATCATTACAAACAATATTATCCTCCTTGGAGGGGTTAGTTTCATCAAAAGATACATGCATTGATTCTACAATTGTTAAAGTTCTTTTGTTATAAATTCTATATTCCTTACTAGAAAGAGAGTAGCCAAGAAAAATACCTTCATCGGATTTTTCATCAAACTTACCAAAGTTATCTTTGTCATTGTTTAAGACAAAGCATTTGCACCCGAAAATGTGAAAGAAAGCAATGTTTGGTTTCCTCCCTTTGAAGAGTTCATATGGAGTTTTCTTCAAGATCGGTCTTATGTTAACTCTATTGCTAACAAAACATGTTGTGCTCACCGCATCCGCCCGGAAATATTTTGGAAGGTTTGAATCGCTAAGCATCATTCTTGCAAGTTCTACAAGATACCTATTCTTTATTTCCACCACTCCATTTTGTTGAGGAGTCCTTGGTGCCGAGAAGTTGTGAGATATTCCATGTTCTCCATAAAACTCTTCAAATAGAGCATTTTGAAATTCTCCGCCATGATCACTTCTTATGGAGGCAATTGTTAGAGACTTCTCATTTTGAATTTGTTTAGCATACTTCTTGAACGCCTTGAATGCATCACTTTTCTGCACTAAAAATGATGTCCAAGTATATCTAGAGAAATCGTCAACAATAACCAAAGCATATACATTACCTCTTAAAATTCTTGTTCTTGATGGAGAGAATAAGTCCACATGTAACAATTGTAATGGCCTTGTAGTGGACACCACATTCTTAGATTTGAAAGTTGATTTTGTTTGTTACGCTTTTTGACAAGCATCACAAAGTCTATCTTTGACGAAATTTCTCTTATACAACCCAATGACAAGATCACGCTTGATTAGTTTATTCAAGTGTTCCATGTGAGTATGAGAAATTATTTTGTGCCACAACCATGAATCATCGTTGTTCGCCATGAGACATTTTACCTTCAAAAAGGGATCATTAAGGGAAATCATAAATATTTATTAATTCTTTTACCTTTAAGTATAATCTCATGTATGACATCATCTTCTATCAAGCATTCATCCTTGGTGAACTTGATCTTGAAGCCTTTGTCACAAAGTTGGCTAATACTAAGAAGATTGTGCTTTAGTCCTTCAACATAAAGAACATCTTCAATGGATGTGAAAGGTGGAGCACCAACTTTGCCTTTGCCAAGAATTCTTCCCTTATTATTGTCTCCATAAGTGACAAAACCCTTGGCCTTTAGAACTAGATTTAAAAATTGGTTTAAGTCTCCCGTCATATGCTTTGAACAACCACTATCAAGATACCAAAGATTGCATGTGGTCTTCAAGCATACCTGCAAAACAAATTAGGCTTTGTTAGGTACCCAAGTTGCTTTGGGTCCTTCATAATTAGTGTGTTTCTTTACCCACATATAATGCCCACTTGTCACACTAAAGTTTCTAACATAGCAAGCATTCAGTGTATGGCCTTTAATACCACAATAAAAACAAGTAGGTTCAAGGTTACTTCTATATCTAGAAGGATAAGATTTCTTCTTAGGAAATGTTTTCTTTTTAGGATAGTGATGAACTATTTTAGGTTTGTTCACTTTCTCTTTGGATGATTGATCACTAGCCTTAACAAAGATAGTTTTATTAGAACTTGGTTTATAGAATTTTGAGTATCCAAGTCCACTTTTATCATTGGAGTATCTTTGTTGGCTAAGAACACTTTCCAATCCAATTTGACCTTTTTCATATCTTTCAATAACTCTTTTCAATTTGACAATTTGGAAAGAGAGTGATTCACAATTTTTGCATACAAAATTCTATTTTTGTTCATCACTTAATTTTTGTTTTTCTTCTTTGAAATATTTTTCCATAGATTCACATTTTTCTTCTAAAGATGAAATTTGTTTCTTTTGAGATGAAATAGTTTTATACATAATTTTGCATTCATTTAATAGTTCATCTATAGCAACTTGTGCATCACTATCAAAAAGAGAAAATTCATTACTAACCTCATCGTCTTCATTATCGGAATGGTGTGAGGCCATCAATGCTAGATTTTCACTTTCATCACTATTGGAATCAGATGAAGAACTTATTTCATTATCCTCCCATGCAACATAGGCTTTTTTGTTCTTGAATCCCTTTTTTCTTTTGTATCCACCTTTCTTGGAGAGTTTCGGATAATCCGACTTGATATGACCTTGCTTTCCACATTCATAACATGTGACTTCTTGTGTTGATATGAAAGCTTCCTTTTTCTTGAATTGTTTCTTTCCTTTTGAATGAGAAAAGGATTTGTCATTTCTACCATAGAACTTACCAAACCTTTTGACAAGAAGCATGAAATTTTCATCTTCTTCCAGATTGTCTTCCTTTTCAACTTCCTTGGAATCTATCTGTAAAGCAATATTCTTGGATTTCTTCTCTTGATTTTCATGTTTTTCAAGTCTTCCGAGTTCTGTTTCATATTATTGAAGTTTCCCAAAAAATGTTACAGAAGTCATTGAGGAGATACTTTTCTTTCTGAAATTGCCATTACCTTTGGTTTCCATTCCCTAGTTAAGGACCTAAGTACTTTCGGATTTAGTTCATCGTTTGTCAAGGTCTTACCAAGAGCACTTAGATGATTTGTCAAGTGCACAAATCTCTTTTGAAGGTCAAGGATGGTTTCTCTGGGCTACATTCGAAATAATTCATATTCTTGACTCATGGTATTTAGCCTTGATCTTTTAACTTCAACGGTTACTTGATGAGTTTGTACCAAGGTATCCCATATTTCTTTCGATGTTTTGCATGCCGAGACACGGAAGAATTCATCCATGCTAAGTGCACCTTGAAGAAGATTTATTGCCTTTTTATCATAGAGAACCTTCTTCTTATCATCTTAGTCCCATGCACTTTAGACTTTGATGAGCCAACACCATTGATTATCGTTATAGGGATAAAAGGACCATTCTCGACGGCATCCCATATTTCTTCTCCTTGTGCTTCTAGATGTGCCTTCATGCGTATTTTCCAGAAGTCAAATATTCACCACAAAATAGAGGAGGCTTGTTGTTACTACCACCATCTCTGAAAACCGGATTTTGATTTGCAGAAGCCATTCTGGATCTTTTAGGAACAGGTTACCTATAACCTGCTCTGATGCTAATTGTAAGTACAAAGTGCACCTAAGAGGGGGGGGGGGGTGAATTAGGTACTTTAAAAATTTCTGGTTTTAGTGATGATGGATATTATTTTTCTGGTTTATGGTGAGTTTATGAAAGAGTAAAGTGCAGAAAAATAAAGAGACACAAGTGATATATCCTGGTTTCCCTCACAGTCTGAGAGTACTCCAGTCCCTTTTCAACATGAAAGAGATTTCCTTATTGTGGCAAACTTAAACAAGAACTACCTAAAACCAAGAACAATCCTCTTGGACCAAGAACAATCCTCTTGGATTTTCACTATGTCAACAATGAGAACGATCCTCTCAAAGTGACTTTACTTGTATCCAACAATCCTGGAAAAACAAGATTTATAAAACCACTGAAACTTATTTCCAACAATCCTGAAAAATAAGCAAGTATATACCAATATTTGATTTGAGTGAGTTTGAGTAGCAAAGATCACTTTGAGTGATTTAATCAATGAATTGATCTTCTCTTCCAATGATAATAGTATGCAATGACTCAAGATATATAATGCTAAAAGTTTTCTAGTTAACAATATGTGAAAGTGTGCAGAAAACTTGTGTATGAAAATGTATAACATCTTAAGTTTGATTTTTGAAAATTCAGAAAATATAATTGGAAGAGGTGTTGAAATGATTTTGAAAATGAGTATTTATATGTCCATAGCATCCTTTTGAAACAGCATAAAGTTCTGTAAATGAATCGTGAACAATTGCCAAGATTGAGTGAAAGGATTCCATGAAATGGTGTTATGAACAGGCATGTGTAAAGTTGTTGTTTTTCAAAATCATGCAGCATGTAATCGATTGCACCCTTTATGTAAATCGATTGCACGAGGTTTCAACAGCTAGAAATTCAAATATTTTGAGTGTGCAATCGATTGCACAAGAGTGTAAATCGATTGCATTTGAAGTCAGTAGCAAAAATTGATTGAGTGCAATCGATTGCAAAAACATGCAAATCGATTAAACTTAAAAACAATAGCAAATGTTTTGAAAAATTGAAGCATGAAATCGATTACACTAATATGCAAATCGATTGCACTCAAGTGAAAATTGATTTTTAGCTTAGAAAAAAACTTGAGTAGGGATTTGGACAATATAAAATATTCCTTTTGACCATTGAGCATCTATGTCTTAAGTTCAAAGTAATTATTATCATCATACCTTGAAATTTTGCTAAATGCTTGAACCAAAGACTTTATCCACATATGCTTTTAACTTGATCAATAATCTTTGCCTTCTTTGTCAATCATGGTTTGTCTTCATCAAAACAAAAATGCATTTGAGAAGCTTGATTTTACAATCTGGGTTTCAAATTCTGAAACTCTAGATCTGTTCTGTCGCGTCGCCGCTCAATCCACCGTCGCCACCGTACCTGTAGAAGAAAAATGAAAAGGATTAGAAGATCGAACCCAGAGACTTAAAGAAAGTCACACAAATAGAGGTATCTTCTGTTACACTTAGCTTTATGTTTTGCTGCGATTTGATTTGAATTATGGTGTTTGCTTGAGGAGGTTTGGGTATTGGGGGTGGTCTTGGGTTGATTCAGGTTGGGGTTGTTGAAGGCCGCCACCAGTGAAGGTTGAAGGTTGTTCTAGGTTGACGGGTTTCTGTGATAGTGTTATTGTTGGGTAGAGAAAGAGACGAGGCGAGAGGAAAAAGAGAACATGAGGGACGATGAGAGAGAGGTAAGAGAGAATGAAACAAAAAATGAAATAAAAAATTAAAAGGAAGAAGTTATACTCCCTTTGTCCGTTAATCGATGGTGCCACGTGGCCAACATTTGGCCACGTGATTCCATGCACCATCACCATACACCATCGCATCTCTGCCCTTTGATCTTAATTGAACACCCCAGATTACGCACCATCAACGTAGCCTCATGTGCCTGCCATACGCGGTCTCAACGCACCTAGGAAGGCTCTGGGCTTATGCATCAAATTTTCTGGGCTTAAGCCCATACTATCTACGACTCCCATAATTACTACCCAACTGTGAAGTGCACCCCCCTGCTCGCATATGGGCCAAGTCCAATATCTGGACTTGGGCCCTTAATTCTTACACCCTCTAGTTTTACTACATTAACATAATATACACCCCATGCATTAATTAACTAATTTATTTTTTATAATTGTTATAATTTTGTTTTTTTGTTTATTTATTTATGTGTCTAAATATCACTTTATTATTTATCTCATAAAATATTTCTTTTAATTTAAAAGTTATTAATAATTAATTATTATATTCTTATTAAAAATATCTAACATATTTTTAATAGTTAGAAAATAATTATTCATTAATTTTCTAAAATACTAACTCTTTTTTTAATATTTGCATTAAATCTTTTTTCATTCAAACTTATTTCCGCATAATTGCATCATATACTTGAAAATAGCTAACTGATCAATTATTAACATTCTTTTTACTAACTTAATTCAAATTACAATATTATTTTCAAAAAAGGGTTGTATAAATGTTTCTTATTAACTGCAAACTTTGTCTATGATTCTGCTATTTTCAAACTCAGACTTGGTTCAAGGAGAATTCGAAATATTTCCAAAATCCATAAAAAGAACTAACCAAACACTTCAAACTACGAAATGGGACTCTGATTCCTCATAAGAGGATACGTAGGCATACGACTAAAAACGTGGCGAGTCCCCTAATTAAAAAATTAAAATCCTATTTCTGAACCTTAAACCTAAACCCTAGTATCCTTGTGAACAAGGTAGATGAAGGGTGTCTAACACCTTTCCTTCATTTAAATTAAGTCAAGACTTAGAATCTCTAGGGTTATTCTGTTATATTCCCATCTTAGGATAAACATTAATGGTGGCGACTCTATATTTTTTGCCGGTTACGACATTGACATCGAAACAATGTTTTTAGATTTAAATGAGACCCTTGTTTGCTTTCCCATTTGGTACGCATCACATATGTGGTCTTTTGAAAACTTTATTTTTGGAAGGCCGATTACGAGATCTTTAGAAACTACTTTATTAATTAAGTCAAAGTTGACATGAGCTAAACTCTTGTTCCATAGCCATGAAACTTCATTCATGATAACAAGACATTTAGCATTTATCATATATACATCATTCAAGTTAAGCATATAGATATTGTTTACCCTCACGTTGTTAAACATACAATTATTATTTTCATTATGCTCAATCATGCAACAATTTTTGGAAAAATAAACTTTATAACCATTGTCACACAATTGGCTAATGCTTAGAATACTATATTTAAGGCCTTTAACTAACATAACATCGTAGATAGTAATAGATGATGGATTACCTACACTATATTTTCCAAGTATATCACCTTTTGTGTTGTCTCCATAGGACACAAATCATTTCTTCTTCGCCATAAAGCCTAAGAATAAGGTAATGTCTCCCGTTATGTGACTTGAGAATCTGGTATGGAAAATTTGTCTTTCCCTATAGAGCCAAGGGACTCAACCTAAAAGATCAAACAAAGTTGATAGGTACCCAACTTTCATTAGGTCCTTGGGAGTGAGTGAAAATATGATTGCATTTGGGCAACCATTGTGATCTTACCGGTTGATCAGAGCTTGCAAGGTGGCCGAATGATGATCTTCTATCGGGATAGAATATAGAGGAAGAAAAAAGGGGGTTGTATCTGCAAGACACTCTAACGGTCAAGTAAGTGTGGGAGCAAAGAGATACAAGCAGAGTGTTAGGGTTTTAATGGTGAATAGTGAATATTTGATACCTGGCCCTCATATATGTGAGGTTTATATAATGTCCCTGGCATGGCTATTGGTTCCTATTTTTGGGCCTAGATATGCGGGTCCACAAAAATAGGTAACTATCAGGACTTAGTCATACTGGGCAGGTGTGCTCGTAACTAGCCGTTAGATCTAAGGAAGAGATAGGTTACGGGCAGCGGTCTGGTCGGTTCCCGGTTGTCTGGGCAACTTAAGGTTGAGCAGATTGAGAGGTGCTCATCAATCATCGTAGGTTAGTGCTGGTCCAGAAAGACAAACGATCGATGGTGCCTGACAAAGGGCAGGGGATATCTGGGTCGTGGTCGTATGAGCCTTACCAAGGGAGGATTCTAGAATGGGCCCACTCTGGCTGTCGGGTCAATCCAGAACAGTAGTCCCCCAAGTCAATGCTTTTAGGCATAGGAGTAATAACTTTAACACCTGCTAATGGGATAGGTGCTTCTTACGGGGAGCATAAGCCTCTCCCCTTGCGCCTTTCTCGCAGGGAGATGATGAGTTGGTCATTCTGAGCTTCGAACTTGAAGAGGTAGCGTATTTCAGGTAGTGTGCTGACGAAGTGGCGTAGTGATGGGCTAGGGGTTAGGTTGCAATGATGACGGGCCTAGGGTTTCCTAGGCGTATGTCTCTCACGCGCGGGCGGTCCCAACTATAAATACAAGAGGATTAGGCTAATCTATACTTTTCATTCTTCTCTCATACTGCTCGTTACTGTTCGCTCGTTCAACTGTCATTGTTTCTTGAAGATTTGCTTCTCGCCACCACCCTTTTCAGCCTTATTTCTTCTTCAACAGGTAATATTTCAATTTTTCATTGTCATTTGGCTTTTGTAGTTCAGACTTTCGCGATTTTTTCCCTATAAATGCATGCGGTTAGGGTTAGGATCTTGTCAGTTGGGACGTTTTTAAATTAGTGTTGGTAGCAGGTGGTGGTTCTGTATTTTTAGAAATACCAGAGCCGCCGTGGGTTTTCTCCGAATATTCACGATGCACCGTCGGTGACCCTTGAGGGTTGAGGTTGTTTTTGTTGACTGGGCTTGTCTTGTTGAAAAAGCGTTCATTTATACAGATGCCTTAGTGAGGGTTCTGGTCGGGGACATGGTCCTCGTTTATCAGCGCTCTTTCATTAGATTAGTGGTGGAAGGGTGGTTTAGGCATTAATGTCGAAGTCACCTTTATCCTCTACTTTTCAGGTACTATTGCCGACAATATCATAGATGATTTTTCTGAATGACGAAATGGATCCTCTTAGAGCTCTAGAGACGGTACTTATAGTATGTTGCACATCTAGAAGATCTATGGGGATGAACCAAACAGGTATGACGAGAACTTAGGGGGAGAGGACATGGAGATGGCGCCCGTTGATCAGGGTGGCTTGTTTCTGCCTGACGAAAACCTGTAGACCTGGGTTGCGCAAGACCCTTGGGATTGGGTTTCTTATTTCTTTGAACACCGTGATGAGGTTTTCACCAAAGTGTACGCGTACGACGATGGAGGTCGAGGGGAATGGTCACTTTGGATCCCCGGGAAGGATAGTTGGATCTGCTCCAAATATCATAAGATATGGATCCCTATGTACGACATCATGTTCCCGGTGATGGGCCTCCGACTCCCTTTCTCATATTTCCAAGTGGTCGTTTTCTGTCATCTTCGACTGGCTCCTTCCCAGTTGCATCCGAACGGGGTCTCTTTCATGCAGGCGTTTGGGATTTTTTATGATTACTTGAAGATTGGGGCCACTGTCCCTTTGTTCTTTTACTATTTCCATCTCCAAAGGCGAAAGATTGATGGAAAGTGGGGATGGGTCGCCCTAAAGCAAGGCAACAGGAAGTTGTTCAAAGCTTACCTGGAGTCTGTCTGGCACTTTAAGGACAAGTATATTCTTGTGTAGACTCTTTTGAGCAGGGTGATACTGAACGTTTTCCGGACTGCTCCAATACATGATGATAATGAGGCCCCTGTTTTGAACGAGTTGGGAGAGCACGTGAACAAGTTGGTCTACAAGTTCCATTTTTAGTGGACGAAGAAGTATTTCAATAATAAATTGGGTTCCTACGTCTCGAAGGAGGGGGAGCTTGGTGTAAAGGACCAGTAGAGCTTTGCTGTCTTGACCGCTTTCATTGTCCAGATTCCTAACGTCCAACACGTGGGCCGTGGAGGTAAATCGGTAACGGACAAGAACGAGGAGATTGTATACAAGCCCGGTTTGATAGTTGTTAAGGAGCTTCTCGAGAGCGAGAATCCTGTTAAATACTTGCGTATTTAGTTTTATGTTTTGAGTAATTGTACATGGTAGACGTCTTTAAGTCCTTGTTCACTAACTTTGACTTCCTGTTTGTTTTACAGATAGCATGAATCCTGCTTAAGAGTGCATAACCAGGAATTTTGCTGCTAAAGCAAAGAAATCTTTGAAGGATGCTCAAACTGGGTCGAGGACCGCTCCCACGTTAGGATCGGGTAATTCGTCCTCGGGCCAAGCTATTGTTTCTCTCTCTCCCGCTCCAGTGTCCTCGAATGCGAAGAGGCCGTGTGTCGAGGGAAGTGTTGATATGATCAGCGAAAAGGGGAAAGGGAAGTATGACCTGCCCCCCTGCTCGCTGGAAAGGACTTTCTTTGAGGGCGCTGCTCTTCAACTTCCCCGGGCCGAGTCTCTTAACCTAGAGGGTTTGGATCGCTTAGAAAAGAGGGAAGTGTTGGTGGAGGGCGTTGGTGGTCTAATCAGGATATTGGAGATGGAAGCCGCTTACACCGAGGGGAGTTCTTCACAAGAGGCTAAGATGAAGAAGCTACGAGCTAAGATGACTGCGACTGAGAAGGGGCGGAGTGATAAGGAGAAAGCTCGGAAGTTGGCCGAGGAGGATTTGGGGAAGCTTTCTGAGTAACACAGAGCCTGGTTGCTCAAAAAGAAGGCTCTGGAGGAAAAGGTTGTGATCCTGACTACTGAGGTTGCGCCTACTGAAGACGAGTCGGAGGATACAAAGGATTTGAAGACCCGGGCCGAGCTGGTCACTCGTTTCCAGCTGGCGGTGGATGACGCCCAGCCCTTCTCCAAGGGGAGTTTTGAGAATGCACTGAAGCAGCTTCGCATGCTGAATCTTGGGGTCAAGCTCAACACTTCCGGCATGGTGGTTAATTATTATGTTGCTGCCGATGAGATCCTGGTCCCAGACTACCTTGAAGAGCTTGTTGCTTAGCCTGCGGGGGAACCTTCTCAGCTATCACCGGTTGTCTAGGAAAGAATAGAAGAATAATTTTTTGATAATTTTCTTAGTATGCTTCGACCTGCATGCCATTATTTTATGATCTTGTTTCTGGGAATGTGTTCGTTTATGTAATTTTTGAGCAAATATTGTTCTTGGGACCATAATTTTGCTTTGGATGTGGGCCATGGGCCTCTTTTTTGTAAAAATTCGTACAATGGAAGCCTTAACGATCGTTTGTTTCAAACTCAAATATTTGTGTTTACATGTTTTTTTGTATGCTTGTCTGCTTGAGACATATTCAGTTTTGCTAAGGGTTTGTAGCAGGGACCTGCTCATTTAATTTGTGTTCGTCAGTGTGAGGAAACTGGACAAAAGGCCAGGATGAATACCAGGCGTGGGCTGGAATTCAGGTTTCATTTGGAGGACCTGAGCTCGGGGGCGTCAACATCCCATCGTGAGCCAGATGTTTTACCGTCGTGGTACGGGGATAATGGAGGTCGATTGAGTTATCCATTTCGGACTGAGGACATGCTCGTTTAAAGAACAGAGTCTCGCCCTCTCAATATAATTTGGCTGATATGCTTGTACCTAGTCATGTATGCATGGTCGGGCCTGGATGAGTTTGTCTTGTCGACGAGACTCATTCACTGCTTAGTGTTTTAACTGTAATATTGTTTTATCTTTTCATTGTTCCATGATCGAACGAGTTATTCCCCTTGTTGATTTTCTAAGTAATACGCCCCGGTCCCGGTTTTTGCGTAAATGCGATAAGGTCCTTCCTTGTTCGGTGCGAGCTTTCATTCGCGAAATTCTTTGCGATTTCTCTTTAAGACAACGCTACCGACCTCGAACTCTTCTCTTATGACTTTGGCGTTGTAGCGCTTGGCTATTTTTTGTTTGAGAGAGGCCTCTCGTAGGGCCGATCCTGTTCTAATTTCGTCAACAAGATCTAGTTCCTCTCGAAGGGCGACGTCGTTCATATCCTCGATCGGGTGAGCTTCGGTTCGCCTGGAAGGTTCTTCGATCTCTACGGGAATGAAGGCTCCTATTCCGTAAGCTAGTCGGAAATGGGTCTCCTCGATCAACGAGTGCGTTGTTGTTCAGTATCCCCAGAGTATGTTGTGTAACTCCTTGACCCATCTTTTCTTGGTCTCGTCTAATCTTTCTTTAAGGCCCCTGAGTATCACCATGTTTGCGGATTTGTCCTGGTCATTCGTTTGGGGATGCTTGACAGAGGCGAAGTGTTGGGTGGTTCCCAACTTGGCGACAAATTCCCAAAAGGTGTGACCTATGAACTGGGTCCTGTTGTTAGTGACTATTGCTTGTGGGATATCGAACCGATCAAGGATGTTTCTTTTGTAGAAGCAAAGAACGACTTGGGCGGTATTTTGGCCAATGCTTCAGCTTCTATCCATTTGGTGAGGTATTTGACGGCTACTATCAAATATTTGTTTTGATTAGTCCCCACCATGAATGGACTGAGGAGGTCCAATCCCCACCAGGCGAAGGGCCATGGAGAAGAGAGGGACTTGAGCTTGTTTTGGGGAGCTAAATGCATGTCCCCGTGTCGTTGGCATTTGTCACATTTTTCATGTGTTCTTTTGCATCGTGATGCATGGTAGGCCAGTAATATCATGCTCGTAGGGCTTTCCTAGCAAGGGATCTCCCGCCCAGATGCTGGTCACTTATCCCCTCGTGGATTTTGAGTAGGATACGATCCTTTCCGCTTTAGTCAACACATTTGAGGAGGGGAATGGAAAATCCTCTCCTGTATAGTTTACCCTCGACCAAGACATACGATCAAGCTCTTCGTCTGACAATGGCCGCTTATATCAAGTCGACGGGTAGCTTTCCCTTTGTGAGATAATCGTTTACGGGGGTCATCCAACAGTCGTTGTCCCCTATGGTGAATACTTCCAAAGTTGAGGGGAGTTGATGGGTTCTTGGTTGAGGAAGGATTTCTTGTATCACTTACTTATTTCCCCATTTCATCTTCGTGCTCGCTAGTTTGAATAAGATGTTTGTGTAGGTGTCATGTTCGCGGGGAAGATGATGTACGTCCATAGATTTAAATTTATTTTTCCTCTCATGAACCAGGGCCCAATATTTAGAGAGGTGGTTTTTTTCACCTGATATTCCCCCGGACTTGTGACGCAATCACTTGAGAGTCGGTGAAGATTTTCACTTCCTCAGCTCCTAGGTCTTCGGCTAGGCGTAAGCCTGCCAGGAATGCCTCGTATTCATCTTGGTTATTCGAGGTTGGGAAAGATAGCGCGGGAGATACCTTGATTAAGGTTCCTTCTTAGTTTTCTAATTTAATTCCTGTGCCGCTCCTCGTTGAACTAGAGGCACCGTCGACAAAGATTGTCCACCGGTGTGCTACGTCCGGGGGTGCGGGCGAGGTCATTTCAGCCACAAAGTCGGCCAGTGCTTGAGATTTGAAGGATTTCCTGTCCTCATACTGGATATCAAATTTGGAGAGTTTTAAGGACCATTTTAACATTCTTTTTGCCATGTCAAGTCTTCCGAGCAGTTCTTTTATTGGCTGATTCATTAGGACGACTATGGTATGTGCCAGGAAATAGTGCCTGAATCTCCTCGCCATGTTAACAAGGCCTAGTGCCACCTTTTAAATTTGTTGATATCTCATTTATGGGCCTTGAAAGGCCTTTCTAATTGTTGTACACCAAAATTTTCCCTCCCATTTTATTCAAGACATGCTCATAGAGGTCCTCAATTGCTCAAGGTTGACCAGGAATTGGCCAGACAAATTCTACTCCTAAGCAATGGACTTCCAACTAGGGTTTAACTTTTTACCAAGAAGTTTGGTTTCCAAAGGCCTCAATGGACTTCCATAGTTCCTAATATGTCCTCAAGAATGCTCATTCCAATTTTCATGCCTTGCATTACAAGCTTGCTCAGTCAATTGCTCGGATGACTGAAAACCAATTGTATTAGGTCAAAAGTAAACTATGACAAATATACAACCAAACTTCATGATTTTTCGTCAACATCAACATTTTGAAGTGATATCCTTCATTTGATCAAGGGTTGATCATTATTCCTCAAGGAATGTTCTCAAATCATCAAGAATCAAAACTTGCCAAATTATGATTTCCTAGAGAAAGTCAAATGAACTTTGACTAAGCATAACTTTCACATGCTTCATCCATTTTGCCCCAACCAAATCTCATTATGAATCAAATTCAATTCCCTACAACTTTTATTTTTCCCTCAAGTCCAAGAAATGCATCGTTGGAAAGATATGAGCCAATACATTACAGGTCTTTTTGAAAGTCAACAAAAAGGCATTTTTTATCAAGGCAAGTTACATCAAGATAAATCCTCCAAATGCAAAAATGGTTAACATAGAGATTGTATGGTACATATTTATTTTTCTAAAATGTCCAAGATCATCTCCAAAAGATAAAAATTGAGCAAGTTATAATTTGCACAAGTTGGGAAATTTTGGTCAAATTCATGAAATGCAAAACATGCAAATTTGAAAATTTAAAATTAGTGGCCTAACTTTTTGAGCTTCAAACATATTCATGACCTTATGGAAGACCAATAAACTCATTCTTACCCTGCCTTTCAATTTTTATCTATTTTATTCATATTTATTTTGTTTTTATTCAAATAAATACAAGATAAATTGTATAAAATAGTGAGTGATCGATCATGACACATGGGCTGATGGTTTGGATGGATTTTAGGCCCAAGATTTCGTGCAAACATGTGTAGGTTCATGCCCCAAACAAAACGGGAAAGAATATTCATTTTTGGTAATATTTCAAAATTGATATCTTGTGATTTAAGCCATGCCATTACACTTTGACTTTCCTCCCATCTTCATTTCTCTCATATCTCTATAAATACAAAGACAAAGTGCAAGCAAAGGACACGCAAAAATCCTTCCTGAAAGAAGCTCCAAAATTTCTCAAAAAATTATTCAAAGTTATAAAATTCAAAGAGCTTTCTCTAGCCTTCCTCCATTCAAACCAGGCCTTGCATCATGCTCCTGAGGTCTCTAGGAACCATTTCCACACCTTGCACTAGCCTGAAACTCCCTTGAATCGCGCACACAAATCACATTGTGGGTAAGTTTTTTTTCTAATTCAATCTCCTTTAATCCACATTATTGAACATTTTAACGTTTGCGTATGTGTTCATAGTCATGTTTAGAACAGGTTGAACATGGAACATGTGAGATTTAGGGCCAGAATCACAAGATGCCATGTTTGGCTCAGATCGGAAGCTTTGCTTCGAAATGCAAAATCCAGTGACTTTTAGCCCAAAATAGCATCAGATTTAGACTCAGGGCATCGTTTTAAGGGGGTAGGGGTATTTTAATCCTTTGATTGCGCTTATTTTTACAGGTTAGGTTTTGAGCCCACCGGAGAAGACAGTCAGAGAGTTGACTCCGGTGGAATGACTTCGTTTGCCCAAACGTCGCACTCCTATTGGTCCATTCAGTCACAGCGCGCGTGTTTTAAATTTGAATTTGTTTCTGACTCTTTTTAACATATAATGTCATAGCTTTGTTGGTAATAATGAATGGTTAATTGGCTTGGTGGTGAAGGGTGCGTGTATAATACTGGAAGGCCTGGGTTCGATCCCAGGTTTTGAGTTTTTTTTTATTTTTTTATATTTGCTTTATAGATCCAGTGACATGCAGGTCCATGCTTGTATCCTACGCCTCATGCCTGAGCCATCAGATGCTGATGCAAGAAGATCTGGCCATCCTAGGGCGTGTTTCCACCCTATAGCCTCAAGGGTGAGGCTCACCAGATTATGTTTGAAACGTTGGGTTCAGGTTATTTGGGCCTAAACAAAATTTTCAAATCTCACCCCCCCCCCCCCCATTTACTTTAACACCAGGCCCATCTTTCTTAATTTTAATTATTTATTTTGTTTCATATTATTTTCAAAAATCATTTTATTTAATTACAAAATCAGAAAAAACATAAAAAAAATTAGATTTAGGTTTTTTATTTAATTTAACTTTTGTAAATTAATTTAGTTAATTATTTTTTACTTTTATTTCGTAAATTAAAACCAATTAGAACTAGGTTAAAATTTTAATATTTCTCAAACAAAATGCCAAAAATATTAGATTTGTTTAGAATTAATTTCAATTAATAATTTTTGTTTTCTTTTAATTAATTTAATTTAGATTTAATTTAATTTTATATTTTCCCAAATAAACAAAACAACAAAAAGATTTTTCTTTTACTTAAAACTCTTGTAGGGTCTTTAACGTCCTTTCTAATTCGCGCGCGTTTAGTGTTTTCGCATTACCATTTTCATATTATTGTATCTGACTATGGATTGTAATAGATGAAAACTAGGACTTTATTTACTGCTTTTTATTTCCCCGGTTTTTGGACTTGTAAATTTCCCCTCCCCGAAGCCATGTAATAGTTAGGTTTTAAATTCCGCACTTTAAGTTCATATACATATATTAATGGTTAGATGTATGCCTAATAGGATTGCATGACAAGAATTAAAAACAAAATGTTAGCAAACCTAACACTGGGATAAATAACTGAAACACAACGCACCTGCACATGCGCACCTCTAGGGTACCCTCACTTCGGTTTCCTTCAGAATAAAACAGTCACAACTCTCGAAACGTGAGAGGTTTTAGTGGCTACCCTCCGGTTTAAAGATCATAGAAATGACCCTCTCGACATTTCCTTGGTACGATCTTAAAACCCTAGGGTGATTACTAAAGTATCTTGCCCATTTGCCTTTGTGACTGTAACGATGACCCTTCGATTGTCCCTCAAACATCCAACTATGGGGCTACCTACTCACTAATAGTAGGATAACACTATCCAAAGGAAAAGAGGAAAAGAAAAAACCCTTTCGAGTAAAATAGATAATTCTTAGATGCTTGCTCAAAAACAATTTTTCACATACACAAAACCCTTTCCAAAAACCATTTTCAAAACACTTTGTATATGTTCTCAACAATACGAGAAACATTACGAAGTTAGCCGCACTAAGGCATTTTTTTCAAAATACTTTTTCAAACACACAAACACAAGGTATTTTCAAATGAGCTAGCATTTAAGAGCCCGTAGATAACTACGGATGGAAATGGTGCTAACACCTTTCCTTTCCATAATCTACCCCCTTACTCAGAAATAATTCTTGAAAGGTCTTTTTCTGTTCTTTTCACCCTTTCCTTTATTGGATAAAATAAAAGTTGGTGGCAACTCTTGCTTACCGCAACATTTGCAAATACAAGCGCAAAACCAGTATAACAGTCAGTTCTCCCACCGTATTACAAAACTGGCGACTCTGTTGGGGATATATAAAAAGTGGGGTTACCTTGGAGTTAGATCATTTTAAAATTGTTTTCCTTGTGAGTTTTGTATGCTTTATTTTTAGAGGGTTTGATGGGGTTACTGTGAAAGATCATATACCTGGATCTGGGGCACTTTTAGGTAAGCAGCAATAGATCATGGAGACTGTATGGTGTAGACCAACATGGTTGAAGCGATGGCTGCATTAGTGTGACACATTTGTTGGTACCGGTATCCTTTGTGTTGAATCGAGGAGAATACAGGGCCGCTGTGTGGTGTCATAAAGCACTAACTGGCCTTAGAACCTTATTGAACAAACTTGGCCATTAGAAAAGTAGTGAGATAGCCGACTTCGGTATATAGCTGAGGATTGGTTGATACTCGATACTACACTCATTGAGATCGGACTTTCGGGATATTTCGACTGCGAGAAAAGATCGCCTGAGCTGAAACAATGCCTGATAAAGAAAGATCGGTGATATTGAGACTCCTTATAACCCGGTTACTTTTCTTGGACAGGTTGAACCAACTAAAATTCAAAAGGGTATTTACCTATAAACCCCATACAAGCCTAAACCTAAGGTCTTATGTGTTTTGCTTGTGTATGATTAAATTGTTCAAACATAACATCATGCATCATAACATTCATTTTCATTTCACTAACCATTTCAAGGACCAAGGGAATTTATCTTTGTTCTGTTTTGCAGATCATGGCTTCTGTTTGTAGAAAAAGCATCCGAATATGCTTTGTGAGAATACCTCTCCAACTTAAAGAGTCGGTATCAAGGGTTCGTGAGACTTCCATGTTCACCAAGAAATATGGTCGACTTCTCAACCTGGTTACCTCAAGATTTGATGAGAAGATGATGGGTGTATTTTTTTAGTTCTTTGACCCCAAACACCATTGCTTCACATTTCATGATTATCAGTTGGTACCCACCATGGAAGAGTTATCTCAATTATTGAGTGTACCTATTCTTGACCATATGCCTTTCACCGGTTTGGAGGAAGCTCCAAAGCCAGAGCTCATTGCAGCAGCCTTGCATCTGAAACGGTCCGATGTTATATCCAACTAGGAAACAAGAAGCGGAGTCAAGGGTTTCCTAGTTAAGTTCCTATTAGAAAAGGCTTAATTGTTTTGGGATGATTTGGATTTCCAAGCTTTCGAAGAAGTCCTGGCTCTTCTAATCTATGGGTTAGTATTGTTCCTTAATCCGGACTTACTCGTTGATGTGAATGTTGTCAAGATTTTCCTCTCTCGTAACCTTGTGCCTACTTTTCTCGGAGATATTTTTCTTTCCCTTCACACTCGTACTATGAAGAAAAGTGGTGTTCTTATGTGTTGTATACCATTGTTGTCTAGGTGGTTTATTTCGCACCTCCCTCAATTAGTATTGAAGAACGAACAAGGTTTGGGTTGGTCGCAAAGGATAATGTCACTTTCTCACTCGGATATTCTTTGGTACTCCCAGTTTATGGGAGATGTCTCTATCATTGACCGGTGTAGGGAATTCCCTAATGTCCCACTCCTTAGCATTAGGGGAGGTATGACTTATAATCCTTCTCTGTCTCTATGGGAGTTCAGTTATGCTCGAATGGATGATGCCCATGATATGCTAATCCAAGGCATTATGTTTAACTACGAGGATGATGTTCAAGGGCATCATCAAAGGTTCATACGAGCTTGGGGCATGGTAAATAAGGTTAATAGCAAGACGTTGGAGCATAAGAATTCCATTCCTATGGAGCCTTATCTCAAATAGGTACGAGCTCGCACCCAAAACCTTATGATGCCATATACATCCATCTTGCCAGTGATTGTGGAGCCTATCACCGAAGGAGATGTTTCTTATACAGTTCTCCATCCTGACATACCCACTAATCTTGAAGAGTTGTAGAGGTCCTGGATTCAGATGAAGGAAGAATGAGGTACCTTTAGAGATCAATTCTACACCAGTGAGAAGATAGTGTTAGAGCTCACGAAGCAACTTCACGAAGAAAAAGGTCATAATGTCTACCTCGACACGAAGAGGAAACTGCCATGGGAGATTTGATTCTTAGATTTTAAGAGTGTTTTAATTTTCAATTGTAAGCCTAGAAGGCAGTTGTAATTTGAATTCTACTAATAAAATCTTTGTTTCATTTTGTTTTTTAAATTTAAATTTTCCGAAGTCCTTGAAAACATCGCATAAACATGTCATGCACATCATTACATAAGCAGGTATTTCAAGACAAGTTTCTTATCTTCTTGCTGTTTATTTCGGCAAAAAGAAATGGCTCTCGAACAAACAGTTAAGGATCTTCAAGCATAGAACACTCAATTCCAACAAATGTTACTGGCTCTGGCTAAGGGAAAATAAGATCTGAAAGCTCTCATTGTGAAAGACAAGACAAATAAGGTAAAGAAACTGGCTGGCGTCTTGAATATGGGAAGAAGATTTAGAGGACCAGCCAAGCGAGCTCTTGAATTTACAACCCCATAAAATGAGGGGAATAATCAAGAAGAGGACGACAAGAAGACAAAAGAAGAGGATAACAGCCCAAGGACTGATGAAGAGGAAGCAGACTATGCTGAAGAATAATATCCTCATGTTGATGACAAATATAAACAACTGGAGGATCGTCTCAATGCTATGGAGGTTCAGAGGGTACCTGGTCTAGATTTTAAAGAGTTAGGACTAGTCTCAGAAGTGGTCATCCCACAGAAATTCAAAGTTCTCGCATTTGCAAAGTATGACGGTGTTTCCTGTCCCAAGCTGCATTTAAGATCTTATGTCAGAAAGACCCAAACCCACACAGTTGACAGGAATTTATGGGTTCATTTCTTCAAGGAGAGTTTGTCAGGGACATAATTGCAATGGTTCTATCAACTTGAAGGAACCAACATTCACAATTGGGAAGATCTGGCTGTTGCTTATTACAAGCAGTACCAATACAATGTTGACCTCGTTCCAACCCGTACACAACTTAAAAACATGTTTGTGGGTTCTAGTGAGGGTTTCAAAGATTATGCCCAAAAGGGGAGAGATCTTGCAGGAAGAGTCCAGCCTCCTCTGTCTGATACAGAGCTGGTAGATATCTTCATTACAAGAAAATTGGCAGATTGCGACAGTTATTTTTGCAAATTACGACGGTTAAAACCGTCGCAATTTTCTATCCACGACGGTTGCTTTGCAGTCGCAAAAATGTGTGTCCCCAGCCTGTTTCGCGACGGTTGCACAAACCGCCACACCAACCGTCGCTCATGTTCACGACGGATTGGATATCGTCGTGACTATCTTTTGAGTTTATATATTGTTAATGGTGACGGTTCGTTACCGTCGTGACTATCTTTTGCGTTTTTTTAATTGGTAATGGCGATGGTTTGGTACCGTCGTGACACTTTTTTGAGTTTTTTTTAATTATTGATTGCGACGGTTCAATACCGTCGTGATTGTCTTTTTATAGTATTATAATTTTTAATATTTTTTTTCTTTAAATTATTTCTACTATAATATTTTTATATATAGTATTATTTTCAATCACTTTGTAACGTAATAAAATTATTTCCAATAAAAAAATTTAATATCAAATAAGTATCATAATATCAGAAAAATGCAAGTTCCATAATCATATAAAATGTGAGTTCCATAATCATGTAATGTAGTACAAAAAACTGAAAACATATCAAATTCTAATCTTATAATAATAAGTATCATTATGCCAAAAATACATAAGAAAGTTCATAATCTAATTAATTCATAGCAAATTTTAATTTGTCCTTCTTGATGATCCATTATCTAAATTCGGTAGCTAGACTCAGATGAACGTCTACCATCAGCGGATGATTCCAATCCCTAAAAAAAGTATTAAAATAATACTCTTTAAAATAATACTCATAAACTTCAACTTTAAATGAATCAAAATAATATACCTGTCTTCCACTAGAATTTTGCATTTGCAATAAGAGTTCAATTTCCTTTGCCCTAGCATTATCCCTTTGCGTTAAGAATGTGACTGCCTCCATCAATTCGTCAATTTTTGAATTCTTTTCTTTAAGTGCATTAATTTCTTCTTGCATTTCCTTTATTTTTTTCATTTTCTGCAGAAGAACATGCCAATCTCGTAGATCTATTAATCTGAGATGGTGTAGCTCCTAGTCCCACACTACGAACATATCCATGTTGTTCTTTTCCAAATACTTTCTGAAATGCCTCATTTTCAGAAACAGAATCCTTAATTGCAGCTTGTAATTTTTCCTGCACATGAAAAAGAGAAAAGGGACATGCTTAGCTATAAAATATACTACTTATTTACTACTAATTTATATGGGACAACGCTCAAGAATGCAATAGCTATAAAATATAGTAAGAATGCAGTAGCTAACATATATTGTTCATATTACATTTGTTACTGTAAGATCCATTTAATCCAATAATAAATTTTTGTAACTTTTGTTACTGTAATAAGATTCATATAATCCAATAATATAATCCAATAATATTACTTTTGTTACTTTTGTTACTTTTGTTGTTGTATTATTTTTCGTATTTTTCATATTTATACTATAACAATAATAAAATTATACACTTTAAAATTACACAATCAAATAATAATCCAAATGCTATAAAATCCATAGAAAGTGGAAAATGGTTACGTGTCAAATTAGTGGTTGCATTTAACTATGAACGTGTTATGCAATATAGTGTAGGGTGCAATATAATCGTCACAATTTCTTATGAGCTTTATCATTTAACTTGTTTTCAAACAACAACAACTTCAAACAGTATATACATTAGTGTTTAAATAGAGTTTAAAGCTCACTAATACATGAGTGGTATGAAAACAGTATCTTTGGTTTATATGGTCTGCAAGCACTTTAGAATTTTAGTCTAAGTGAATTACATGCATAATAACAAGCACCTTAGAATCAGTTTTCAGACAGGTTCTCCCCACCTCTAAGAGATGCCAAAAGGTTTGAGTTTTTATCAAACCTTAAGGAGGCTAAAAAGTATTTCAAAATAATTAACTTGTACTTACATTATTGTTGTATGCATCTTCATTGACAAAAGACCCATCAGACTAAACTATGAAATCTCAATACTACACATTCTAATGTTCAAAATAAAAACAAAAACAACACAGAAAAAAAAATGAAGCATAAGCTAAGACTTAGGTAAAATAGGGAGAAGGAGATATAATATCAATTTTACCATGGGATATTGTTAAAAGTGATGGATATGGTTCTAGATTTTTTAAGTCCTATTGGGATACTGTTAAAAGTGATGTGATTGCTGCTATAAGGGAGTTTTCTTAGCAGAGTAAGTTTACAGGGCGTTTAACAAAACAATTGTTACTTTGATCCCTAAGAAGGATGATGCTAAGTATGTGAGGGACTATAGGCCAATAACAGGTTGTACAACCTTTTACAAGATAATTTTAAAGATCATGACTAATAGGTTGGGAAAGATTATGCCTGCTATTATCAGTTGTCTTATTCTGCCTACATTTTCACTTATAAACTCAAATTATAAATCAGCAAATACATTTAAACTTAATATCACTATCTCATATTCTAATGTACAACCTTTTCAATCAGAAACTCAGAAACTTATTCTGAAACTCAGAAACTTTTAAATCA
Source organism: Vicia faba (assembly GCA_948472305.1). Lineage (NCBI taxonomy): Eukaryota > Viridiplantae > Streptophyta > Magnoliopsida > Fabales > Fabaceae > Vicia > Vicia faba. The sequence continues at coordinate 1,029,253,489 of OX451739.1, forward strand.
GAAACTCAGAAACTTATTCTTCCTGAAGATAAATAACAGGTTGTACAACCTTTTACAACGTATTCTAATGTACAACCTTTTCAATAAACATAATCCTCAGTACTTGCTTCATAATGCATCATTTCCAGAATATACAATATGAAACAAAAACAGGCAGAATTGCAGAAAAATATTTTAATTGCCAAAGAAAGCATATTCAGTTCAGCAGAATTTCCACTGTAACTCAAAACTCAAACTCATCAGCACATTCATTTCAGCAGCATATTCAGAACTTATAAAATCAAACTCATAACTCATAACTGAAACTCAGAACTTATAAATCACAAATTTAATACATTTTCACTTATAAACTCAGAAATTATAAATCAGAAAATACATTTAAACTTAATATCACTGTCTCATAGATGAGATACAATTATATAGGCTGGAAAGTAGACTAAATTTATAAGTTAAGGAACTATTTAGCAATTTTGTCTTATTCTTCCTGAAGATCAATAACAGGTTGTACAACCTTTTATAACATATTTTAATGTACAACCTTTTCAATAAACACAATCCTCAGTACTTGCTTCATAATGCATCATTTCCAGAATATACAATATGAAACAAAAACAGGCAAAATTGCAGAAAAATATTTTATATTGCCAAAGACAGCATATTCAGTTCAGCAAAATTTCCTTTGAATCTATGGTGAAAAAAGGGGAACAATTTTTAAGAACAGGAACATGCATAGCACTCAATTACACCTAAAATAAAATGCACTATAGTCATAGCTAGCTTCAGTTATTCACATGTATGTCAACAAAATTTGGTCAAACGACAGTAGTTTCCTTCTGTTACCATGTGGATGCTATGTGCTTGTGAGATTGGAAAAAATTGGTTCTATTTTAAAATTCCAAATACAAGTTTCAAATATTGTGAGACTGTAATTCCTATAGAATCATTCATCTCATTTATAAAATTAGAAGCAATTGCTTACAAGTTATATACTTATCTCATTTCAAGGTTGCGCTTCTACATGGTTACAAGTTATATACCTATCTAGTATTAACTTCTTTTGTACCTATCTAGAAGTAATTGCTTACAAGTTATATACCTATCTCAGTACTTGCTTCATAATGCACCATTTCCAGAATATACAATATGAAACAAAAATAGGAAGAATTGTAGAAAAATATTTTATATTGCCAAAGAAAGCATATTCAGTTCAACAGAATTTCCTTTGAATCTATGGTGAAAAAAGGGCAACAATTTTTAAGAACAGGAACATGCATAGCACCTAATTACACCTAAAATAAAATGTACTATATTCATAGCTAGCTTCAGTTGTTCACATTCCTGTCAACAAAATTTGGTCAAACAACAGTAGTTTCCTTCTGTTACCATGTGGATGCTATGTGTTTGTGAGATTGGAAAAATTTGGTTCTATTTTAAAATTCCAAATACAAGTTTAAAATATTATGAGACTGTAATTCCTAGAGAATCATTCATCTCATTTATAAAATTAGAAGCAATTGCTTACAAGTTATATACCTATCTCATTTCAAGGCTGCTCTTCTACATGGTTACAAGTTATATACCTATCTAGTATTAACTTCTTTTGTACCTATCTAGAAGCAATTGCTTACAAGTTATATACTTATCTCAGTACTTGCTTCATAATGCATCATTTCCAGAATATATAATATGAAACAAAAACAGGCAGAATTGCAGAAAAATATTTTATATTGCCAAAGACAGCATATTCAGTTCAACAGAATTTCCACTGTAACTCAAAACTCAAACTCATCAGAACATTCATCTCAGCAGCATATTCAGAACTTATAAAATCAAAGTCAAAACTCATAACTGAAACTTAAAACTTATAAATCACAAATTGAATACATTTTCACTTATAAACACGGAACTTATAAATCAGCAAATACATTTTTATGTCTTCAATATATCTAAGAAAAGAAACATTAGGATTTTTGAAGAGTAGAATTCATTCATCACATATATTTGCAGAAGAAATTTAGGACTTGAAAAGGGATTTAGGGTTTGAGAAGACAAACCTGTTAAGATTCAAATTGATGGTGGTTACTTTGACGGTGCGTGTGGCTGAGAGAAATTATTTGGCGATGATACAAAACCCTAAACCCATTTGCGTGGCTGAGTGAAATTATTTGATGATGAATCAAAACCCTAACTCATTTGTGTGCATGAATTCTGTTTGGATGAGAGAAATTATTTGACGATGAATCAAAACCCTAACTCATTTACGTGCGTGAATTCTGTTTGGCAGTGAAGACAAAACGCAAGGGCACTGCGCGAAATATAAGTTATTGGATGACGACGGTGGGACTCTGTCGTGGATGTTTTGTAATTGTAGGCGACGGTATTTTCACCGTCGTGGTCTTTGATGATTTTTAAATAATTTTTTTCAAGTAATTAGATTTTTTCATGCGGCGGTTAATGTACCGTCGTGACATAGAATTTAGGGCGGTTTTTAAACCGTCGTGAAATAATTTTTAGGGTGGTTGGTGTATACCGTCGTGACACGCGTCTCTATATTAGAGTTACGACGGGTATCAAGTAACGGTCGCAATCTATGTGTCGTAAAATGATAGTTTTCTTGTAGTGCTTCTTGGGTACATTGTTAGGCCCATTTTTCAACCATATGATCGGGAGCTCTTCAGCTGGATTCACCGAGCTGACATTGACAGGAGAATAAGTAGAAGTTGGCATCAAAAGTGGAAAAATTGAAGGGTTGCATCTTCGAGTGCTGTGAAGAATCCATTAAGTGGGAAGAAGGAAGTTAGTGTTATCTATGGACAGAGAAATCAGGGTAAAGCTGAACGTCATCTGACGGTAGGAGCTATAATGATCTCCAACCCTGCATCAACTCAATGACAAAACAATCAGCACAGGCAGGATACACCTATAAGATAATTCACCAGACTCAACATGCCCTTATCCCAGGTATTGCAGCATCTAATGAAGGCTAGCTTGGTCACTCTGAGGGAGCCTCCTCAAAGTCCAAACATTACATCTCCCAGTTACAATCCAAATGCTCGGTGTGTCTACCACTCTGTGATACAGTGGGAGAACTGACTTGAGTTTTGCGTTTGTATTCGCACTTGTTCGGTTTAGCAAGAGTCGCCACCGAATTTTTATTTTATCCTAAAGGAAAGGTTAAAAAGCACAGGAAAAACCTTTTTGAGATGTTTCGTGGGTTCGGGGGGTAGATTATGAAAAGGGAAGGTATTAGAACCCTTTTCATCCATGGTTATCCATGGGCTCTTAGTTACTTGGTTTTAGATCACTTGCCTTGATTTTTTGATTGCTTGAAAATGGTGTGTGTATGTGTGTTTTTGAAAAATGTTTTGAAATAGACGCCTTTGTTTCGGCAACCATTGTAATGACTCGTGTTTGAGTATATACAACGGTGTGTATCTTTTCGAAAAGATGTTTCAAAATATTTTTGGGAGTTTGTTTTGAAAGTGTTCGTGAAGTGTGATTTAAAAAGTAGGCAAATGTTTTTGCAAGTTTGATCAAGTAACTAAGAGTTTGTCTACCCCTATTGTACTCAAAGGTTTTCTCTATGTTTCCAACCCTTTTTAACAATTTTGTTCCACCATTGAATTTGGTGGACAATCTTGCGTTTAGGATGTGATCGGGACAGGCGCGGGTCATCGTATGGACCATGAATGCAATGGTGCCAAGTGTCTTTGGCAATTTGCTTGAAGGGACTATGATCATTCCGTTTAGGCAACTTTCGAAAGCGTCATCGAGGGACTTATGATCATTTCGAATTGTTTTGCCAAAGAAACTCGACGTGCAAGCATGGCTCATTTTGGAAGGCAACATGTGGGATTACCCTAGGGGGTGCAAGTGTGATTGTGTATCGATTTCATGCATTTGTTTTTGTATTAGGTTATCTAGCGTTTGATTTTATGTACATACAAACCCTAGGTCTAACCATGGTATATTTCGAAAGCGATAAATTGCGGGAATTTAAAGTCTACGCTATTACAAATTAAGTATCCGGGAGTGGGGGTACGAATTTACAAATGGGGATGAGACTTAAATAATTACAACCAAATCGAATTGCGATCTCAAATGTAAATGTATCGAATATACAAAAATAAGCAAATGTATAATGTATCAATGTAAAATGTATTGTGTAGGTGTAAGTGTAATTTATTTACAAGTGCGAGATGTGAATTTAGTGAGACAATTAAATATTGTTTATTTGTCAAGTATTATTATCTATGTTTGATTTACATTTGTATTTTTATATTTTTTTGTAAAGTATGTACAAAAAAGTTTTAATAAAACAAGATGTTTAAACCTAGATAAAAAGTTTAATATTTATTTTAAATATGATAAACAAAATTTAATGAGATTAAAGTATTATTGTTTTTATGCACAAATTATTTTTAAGAAAAGAAATGCATTAACTTAAAGAAAAATTATGTATTTATGTATAAATCAAAATAAGTTTTAATAAAATGAAAGAACAAAGTGTTTTAAATAATGTATTATATATAGAATTATAATTATATTATATATAAAAAGGTATTGTTAATTAGGAATTAATGTAAATAAAATTAATATATTTAAGTAAATTATATATAAAAAAGGTATATATTAGTTTGAATTATAAAAAAGAAAGATAAATCAAATCTTAGTTTATGAATGTTTAAAACAAAAAGTAAAAGGAAAGTTGAATGGGCCAAAGAGTTTTTTAGGGCCCAAACGAAGAACATTCAGAAGCAGGATGGCGCTAGAAGGAGGGGTTTAAATGGGAAAACGCTTTGGGCTTATGCTGAACGGGGCAAGGCCCATGGGTCTCATAACATTTGTTTTTTCTTAGGGTTTGATGATTATTGCTTCATTTGGGTTTAGGGCTCGCTGAGAACACAGCGGCGCGCCGTTCGTTCTCTCTTCGTCTTCTCCGACTAGCTTCTGAATACGATTCCCTTTGCCTAGCCACCAGCTGCCTCCTTCGCCTTCTTTCTTCCTTGGTTCAGCGAAGCAAATTAAAAGGTAACTGCCTTTGTTTCCTTTTTAAAACGCGTTTAGGGTTTCACTCCTCTTTCTTGCATGTTCTGATTTACTGTTTTTGATTAAGTGTTTTGATTTTATATTGCTATTGTTGAGGTGGTGGAAGGAAAAAGAAGGGAGAAATACTACCTTGACGGAGGAGGAGGCGAACGTGGAGGCACACCGGAGGCTTGACGGCAGAGGGATGGTGATACTGGCGTTCGAGCTAGTTCGGAATCTGGTATTTCGCTTTGCCTCTTCAGGTTTGATGATGATAAGGTGAAAACCTCTTTGTCACTTCTTTCTTCTTCTTGCTCGCTTTCTGTATGCTTGTGTTGCCTCTTCTATATGTTTCCTTGAATATCTGAGTGTGGTTGCTTGTTGAGTATAGTTGTTGATGCTAGTTTGCTGTGTTGAATGCTTGATGTTCGCCTATGATGAAAATTTTCTGAGGCTGTTAGTGTTTGCCTTTGAATGCTTAGGTTCCAGTCTTATGGCTATGGCTTGTGGCCTTTAGGCTAGCAAGTTTGACAGGTTGATGGCCCTTGGGCTTGACCTGCTGTTTTCAGGTTTTTGGCTTTAAGTTTGACAAGGTTTTGACACAGTTATTGTTTGAGAACATGTTCTATGCTTGAGGGCCTTGAGGTTGTGGTCTTTTAGCTTGACAGGGTTAAGGCTTTTTGTGCTTTTTTGGTTGGGCAGGTTTTGAGTCTTGAAAGGTTTATGCGGGGCTTGCTGTTGTTATATTTGCAACAGGCTTAAGCTTGAGGCCTTTACAGGTTATGGTCTTAGGTTTTGACTGCAGGTTTCTTGATGGTTAAGGCGTGGCTTCTGTTTTTTTGTTTGATGGCTTCAGCAGGCTCTTAGACGAGCAAGGTCTGAATGGTTGTTTTTATATCAGTTTAGGCTTTTGCTTTTTGATGGTTCAGGTTTGTATATCTTTTTTCTTGTTGAACGCAGGGCTTGCTGTTGTTATATGCCCCCAAAAAAGGGTTCAGGGTTTGAATCCGGTTTGAAGGTTTAATTGTGGAAAGATAATTTTGTTTCTTTTTATTGACAGTTTTTGTTTGCATTCTGATTTCTTCATATCTCTGCCTTCTGTCCCACTGTTTTATTGCAGTTTTACATATATTGTCCTCATGCCTAAACCTGTAAGCCCATTCTTTTCCTCTCTCTTTCTCTCTCTTGACAAATTTTAAACATTTAATATTGTTTACATTTGTCTTTTCTGAAAAAACAAATGGCTGAAAATGATGAGATGGAACTTGCTTGCATATGTAGTTTTGCCTCTGCATATTTTATGTACTGCTTCCATATTTTCCTGCATCTTTGTGACAGTTTTTTGATGCTTTGGCATCTTGAGGTATCTTTTGGGCAGCTGTGCACCTTTTGGCAGCTTTTTGACTTAGTTGCTTTGACATTGGAACTCAGTTTGCCTTTGGATTTATACTTGCATATGTTGTTTGGTTTTGAACTATGCAGGTTTTGAATTATGCAGCATGCTTAAGAATTTTGAATTTGTGCAAAAATCACAACTTTGTGCATTCATGTTTCATTGCAAGCATTCCATCCTTCTTTGTGAACCGGGAGAAATCTCGTGATTTGCAAAGAGGGTAAAACTGATTCCGGCCATTTGTTTTTAATGATGAACCTTTTCGACTGTTTATCTTTAACTATTTTTCTCTGCTTTGACTTTTTCTTCTTTTCTTATTCTTTGCAGATAAAATCAAATGAGCATCAAGGGAGCATTGGATAGAAGATGAAGATTTAGAATTTAGGATATTATTTTATTTCAATTTAAATTACTGTAACATTATTATTGTAAACATTTTTGTAAACAACAACAATTATACCAATAATTTAAAGATAAATAAAAGTCCTTCTATTGACCAATCAATTCTTTTTATTTCCTCTCAATTATTGTAATCATCATTAGAATACTTTGTAAAATACTGTATTCAAATAACAATTGTAACGAATAATTAAAGGTAAATAAAAAAATCCAACTTGATCAATTAATTCTTCTTTCGATTCAAAGTTCATTTAATTATTTGGATTTCTTAAAATTAAAATAACTGGAAGTATCCAATTATTCTGACTTTAGAAAAATAATTAACAAACACTGTGGCCTTATCATTGAATCAGTAATAAACCTGGCGCTTCAAGTATCCGATGCACAGTTAATCAAACCAATATCCAGATATTTATCCTTTTACTGATCAAATCAATCACTGTAGATTCTCAATTTAAGCGCCTCAACTTTTATCTCATCTCAAATCAAATGCTTTAGCCTTTACTGATTAAACAACAATCTATAATTTTCTTGATTCCAACGCCTCAATCCAAATTTCAGAGTAAACTGAAAAGAAACTGTAAAGATAATCCTTTCTGAGAAATACGCGCACAAAACCCCAGTTCTTGATTAAAAGCCAAAGAAACGTCCGCCTGATCAAAACTTGAGCTAAAATCAACCAAACCCTAAGCCAAATGTTTGAACTGTTCCAGAGCCATGAAAATCAATGAAAACCCTAATTTTGTCTGACTGACGAGAAAAGTCTGTTTGACCGATTCTTGAGCCAGTCTGAAAAATCAGGAAAAGCCTGAAGCTGTGATTTCTTGTGGAAAAATACGAGGGCAAATTTTGGGGTACAACACACTCCAACAGTCTAGGGCATGATAAAAATGATTGTTGGGCTCTGAAGAATAAAGTTCATGATCTTATTGATGCAAATGAGATTGAATTTGACCCTCCTGAAACCATCAATGTGATAACTGCACCCATGCCTAAGCACGACCAAGGTATCAATGATGTTGATGGTGACCTGTTTGTTTCTTCTGTTGATGAACTGGCTACTCCTCTTCTAGTGGTTAAGGAGAATCTCTTAAAAGTAGGTTTATTTTCGGGCTATGGTGAAGATTGCTACCAATCTGCGTCTCTGCCTAATGGTTGTTTATTACTGAAAAGAGGCGTTCAGCGTCTGATTAATGACCAGGAGATCCTCTTTGAGAAGGTTCCCTCTACAAGAAGTTTGTATGAAGATGTGTCAATTGTTACCATTTGCAACAATCCTACCAGGGTCTCGTCTAAAGGTCTTATGAGGATTACGTCCACTCCTAAGGTTGCTCATTTTATTATTACCTCTCCTGGGCCACTACCATATTCCTCCGACAAGGTTGTTCCATGGAACTATGGAGCTGACGTCTACTACCATGGCGTCAAGTAAGACCTATTGGTTATCAAAAATGAAGTTAATGAAGATATTGATCCTAACATCGACAACATTGTTGGGACCAGTAAGATTACCAGAAGTGGAAGGATTTTATCTCCTGAAATCTCTCCAAAGACTATTGTCACTCCTGTTATTATTCTTGCTAATACTCCTATGCTGACAATGGACTCAGTTTCTCCAATGTTGATTTGACGCCAAAGGGAAGAAAGCATAATGATTCCCTGCATGTCTCTATTGATTGCAGGGGCACTACTCTGGCTTATATTTTATTTGATACGGGTTCATCTCTGAATTTTCTACCCAAAAATTCCTTAGACATATTGGACTGTGAAGGACTTACATTGAAGCCCGGTAATATTATGGTGAGGGCTTTTGATGGCTCCAAGAGAATGGTACACAGGGAGATGTACATTCCTATTAAAGTTTTTTTTCCCAGACTTCTGATTCTACTTTCTATGTAATGGACATTCACTCGTCTTATTCTTGCTTATTGGGACGCCCTTGGATTCATGGGGTCGGTATTGTCACTTCCACTTTGCATCAAATGTTAAAATATTCGGTTAATGGAGAGATTGTTACAGTCCATGGCGAAGAAGAGTATATGGTAATCCACTTGAACTCTTTCAGATATGTCGAGATGGACGGAAATTTCATTGAGACCCCCTGACAGAATTTTGAAGAAGTTCCTCAAACGATTGTTGTTACCAAAGCTGCTACCACTATTCCAAAGATTACCAGGCCTACACTGAAAATGGCTTCTCTAAAAGATGCTAAGGTTGTAGTTGAAGAAAGTGGGTGTACTATTTAGGAAAACTACCTGACATCCCCTATAAGTCTGAAAAATTTGGTTTGGGTTTCAATTCAGGAGCTCAAAAAGTTGTTCATCGTGCTTGTGCCGGAGGACCACTGCTACGCATCAGCAACCATGGAGTCAATGCTATGGAAGACGCTGACAATGACTGTGACCTGGACAATTGGATCTTCCATACTATCAACGGTGGACTCAATAATTGGATGGCTAGAGAATTTGTGCATATTTCTTTTATCTAGGAGTAATTATTTTTTCTGTTTTTTGAGGATATGTAATTTTTGAGAAGCTTATACTCTAAATCCTTGTGTCTTACCCGAGGCACAACGGTCTATTTGTAAGGGTTATCACTTCATATTCATATGTCATTAATAAACCATTGGACGTTTTGCATACAAATTTTACGCTCTCTGTCTTTCTTTTTACTCTACTTTGTCAAAATAGTTATGCTCTCTCACGCACACTCACATATCAAATTGCAGATCCATGTCCATCCTGGATCCCATTGATAACAGATCTGCTATTACTAGTTATAACTTTGAAAATCCGATTTACTAAGCCGAGGACGAAGGTGAGGAAGACTGTGAAGTACCAGGAGAACTTGCTAGACTATTACAGCAAGAGGAAAGGGTAATACAGCCTCATGAAGAGTCAGTCGAGACAATAAATTTGGGTACTGGGGAGAATAAAAAGGAAGTCAAGATAGATGCCAACTTGGAAAATGGTGTTAAAGAACGGTTAATTCAGATTTTATGAGATTACATTAAGATCTTTGCCTGGTCGTACAAAGACATGTCGGGGTTGGACACTGATATTATGGTTCATCGTCTGCCAACGAAAGAACATTGCCCTCCAGTGAAGCAAAAGGTTCGTCGTATGCGTCTTGGGATGTCAGAAAATATCAAGGTTGAAGTCATTAAACAATTTAACATTGGATTCTTAGTTTTTACTTCTTATCCATAATGGGTTGCGAACATGGTACCGGTACCTAAAAATGACGGTAAGGTGCATATGTGTTGTAATATCAAGCCCCTCAATGAACTTTGTTTTGATGAAGACAGATCATAATGGAAAGAAGGCAAAGATGTTGATCAAGCTAAAGCATCATTGGATAAAAGTATTTGGTTCAAGCTCTTGGCAAATTTCAAGGTATAATAACAATCTTGCTATGAACTTAATTCTTAGATGCTCAATGATCAAAAGAAGTGTTTAAAACTTGTCCAAACTTTTTCTCAAGTTTTATAAGTAAAAAATCCATTTTTACATCTGTGCAATCGATTTACATGTTGGTGCAATTGATTGCTTGACTCACTTTTTCAGCTATTTTTCTTGTTTCTTAGTACAATCGATTTACACAAGAGTGCAATCGATTACTCTCTAGTTAAAAAATGCTTATGTTTTAAAGTGCAATCGATTTGCATGTTTGTGCAATCAATTGCTCATTAAAAATATTTGAAATTTATGGTTGTTAGAACCCATGAAATCGATTTGCATCAAGGGTGAAATCGACTGCTTGCTAAACGTTTTTGAAAAATAGCAGCTTTGAACATACCTTTTCATAACATGACTTCATGGAATCTTTTCATTTAATCTTGGCAATTATTCATGATTAATTTACAGAAACTTATGTTGTTTCAAAGGGGTGCTATGAACATATAAATACTGAAATTTCAAAATCAAAAACAACCTCTTCCAATCAATATTTTTCTGAATTTTCAAATATTCAACTCAAGTCTGTTTTCACTTTCATTCAAAAAAAATTCTGCATATTTTCATGTCTTGTATAACAAAAAATTTTGAGCAATCTAAGTCTTGAGTCATTGTATATCATTGTTATTGAAAGAGAAGATCAAGTTATTGATATAATCACTCAAAATGATTATTTCTCTACAAACTCACTTAATCAAAATATTGATGTACACTTTCTTATTTTTTCAGGATTATTGGAAATAAGATTAGTGGTTTTTGTACTCTTGTTTTTCCAGGATTGTTGGAAACAAGTAAGGTAACCTTGAGAGGATTGTTTTCATTGTTGACATAGTGAAAATCCAAGAGGATTGTTCTCATTGTTGACATAGTGAAAATCCAAGAAGATTGTTCTTGGTTTTTGTAGTTCTTGTTTAAGTTTTCCAACTATAAGGAAATCTCTTTCATGTTGAAAGGGGACTAGATTACTCTCAGACTGTGAGGGGAACCAAGATATATCGCTTGTGTCCCTTTATTTTTCTGCACTTTGCTCTTTCATAAACTCACCATAAACCAGAAAAATAGTATCCATCATCACTAAAACCATAAAACTTTTAAAGTAACTAATTCACCCCCCCCCCCCCCCCTCTTAGGCGCACTTCGTACTTACATTTGATATCAGAGCAGATTATAGGTGACCTATTCCTCGAGATCCAGAATGGCTTCCGCAAATTAAAATCCTATTTTCAGAGATGGTGGTAGTAACAACAAGCCTCCTCTATTATGTGGTGAATATTTTGACTTATGGAAAATGCGCATGAAGGCACATCTTGAAGCACAAGGAAAAGAAATATGGGATTCCGTCGAAAATGGCCCATTTATTCCTATAACGATGATAACCGGTGCTGGTTCATCAAAGCCTAAAACTTTATGGGATGAAGATGATAAGAAAAAGGTCCTCTATGATAAAAAGGCAATAAATCTTCTTCAAGGTGCACTTAGCATGGAGGAATTCTTCCGTGTCTCAGCATGCAAAACGGTGAAAGAAATATGGGATACCTTGGTGCAAACTCATGAAGGAACCGTTGAAGTTAAATGATCAAGATTAAATACTTTAAGTCAAGAATACGAGTTATTTCAAATGCAGCCCGGAGAATCCATCCTTGACTTGCAAAAAAGATTCATACACTTGAAAAATCATCTAAGTGCTCTTGGTAAGACTTTAACTAATGATGAACTAAATCTGAAAGTGCTTAGATCTTTAACTAGGGAATGGCAACCAAAAGTAACGGCAATTTCTGAAAAGAAAATTATTTCTACAATGACGTCTGCAACTTTGTTTGGAAAACTCCAAGAATATGAAACGGAACTTGAAAGACTTGAAAAGCATGAGAATCAAAAGCAGAAATCCAAGAATATTGCTTTAAAGATTGATTCCAAGGAAGTTGAAATGGAAGACAATCCGGAAGAAGATGAAAATTTCATGCTTCTTGTTAAAATGCTTGGTAAGTTCTTTGGTAGAAATGACAAATCCTTTTCTCATGCAAAAAAAGAAACAATTCAAGAAAAAGGAATCTTCCACATCAACACAACAAGTCACATGTTATGAATGCGCTAAGCAAGGTCATATAAAGTCGGATTGTCCGAAACTCTCCAAGAAAGGTGGCTACAAAGGAAAAAAGGAATTTAAGAACAAAAAGGGCTACGTTACCTGGGAGGATAATGAGATAAGTTCTTCGTCCGATTCCGATAGTGATGAAAATGAAAATCTAGCATTGATGGCCTCAAACCATTCAGATGATGAAGATGACGAGTTTAGTAATGAATTTTCTCTTTTTGATAATGATGCACATGGTGCTATAGACGAACTATTGAATGAATGCAAAATTATGTACAAAACTATTTCCATCTCAAAAGAAACAAATTTCACCGCTAGAAGAAGAATGTGAATCTATGGAAAAAGATCTTAAAGATGAAAAACAAAAATTTAGTGAGCAAAAGCAGAATTTTGTATGCAAAAATTGTGAATCACTCTCTTTCCAAATTGTCCAATTAAAAAGAGTTATTGAGAGATATGAAAAAGGTCAAATTGGATTGGAAGGTGTTCTTAGCCAACAAAGATATTCCAATAATAAAATTAGACTTAGATATTCAAAGTTTTCAAAACAAAGTTCTAATAAAACTATCGTTGTTAAGGCTAGTGATCAATCATCCAAAGAGAAAGTAAACAAACCTAAAGTGGTTCATCATTATCCTAAAAAGAAAAAATTTCCTAAGAATAAATCGTATCCTTCTAGATATAGAAGTAACTTTGAACCTACTTGTTTTTATTATGGTATTAAAGGCCACACACCTAATACTTGCTATGTTAGAAACTTTAGTGTGGCAAGTGGGTATTATGTGTGGGTAAATAAAGGTACTAATTATGAAGGACTCAAAGCAACTTGGGTACCTAATAAAACCTAATTTGTTTTGTAGGTATGCTTGAAGACCACATGCAATCTATGGTATCTTCATAGTGGTTATTTAAAGCATATGACGGGAGACATAAACCAATTTTCAAATCTAGTGCTAAAGGCCAAGGGTTTTGTCACTTATAGAGACAACAATAAGGGAAGAATTATTGGCAAAGGCAAAGTCAGTGCTCCACCTTTCACGTCCATTGAAGATGTTCTTTATGTTGAAGGACTAAAGCACAATCTTCTTAGTATTAGCCAACTTTGTGACAAAGGCTTCAAGATCAAGTTCGCCAAAGGTGAATGTTTGATAGAAGACGAAGTCACACATGAGGTTATACTTAAAGGTAAAAGAATTAATAATATATTTATGATTTCCCTTGATAATCCATCTTTTAAGGTAAAATGTATCATGGAGAATAACGATGATTCATGGCTTTGGCACAAAAGAATTGCTCATATTCACATGGAACACTTGAATAAATTAATCAAGCATGATCTTGTCATTGGGTTGACTAAGAGAAATTTTATCAAAGATAGACTTTGTGATGCATGTCAAAAAGGGAAACAAACAAAATCAACTTTCAAATCTAAGAATGTGGTGTCTACTACAAGGCCCCTACAATTGTTGCATATGGACTTATTTGGTCCATCAAGAACAAGAAGTTTCTGAGGTAATGTATATGCCTTGGTTATTATTGACGATTTCTCTAGATATACTTGGACATTCTTTTTACTGCAGAAATGTGATGCATTCAAGGCTTTTAAGAAGTATGCTAAGCAAATTATAAATGAGAAGTCTTTAACAATTTCCTCCATAAGAAGTGATCATGGCGGAGAATTTCAAAATTCTCTCTTTGAAGAATTTTATGGAGAACATGGAATCTCTCACAACTTCTCGGCACCAAGGACTCCTCAACAAAATGGAGTGGTGGAAAGAAAGAATAGATCTCTTGTAGAACTTGCAATAAAAATGCTTAGCGATTTAAATCTTCCAAAATATTTTTGGGCGGATGCGGTAAGCATGGCATGTTTTGTTAGCAATAGAGTTAACATAAGACCAATCTTGAAGAAAACTCCGTATGAACTTTTCAAAGGGAGGAAACCAAACATTGCTTTCTTTTACATTTTAGGTTGCAAATGCTTTATCTTAAACAATGACAAATATAACCTTGGTAAGTTTGATGAAAAATTCGATGAAGGTATTTTTCTTGGCTACTCTCTTACTAGTAAGGCATATAGAATATATAACAAAAGAACTTTAACAATTGAAGAATCAATGCATGTATCTTTTGATGAATCTAACCCCTCCAATGAGGATAATGTTGTTTGTAATGATGACGATGACGAAATATTAGAAGTTCCTCAAGAAAATACTTCCAAAGATGTCAATAAGGATCAACCGATTCAACAAGAAGAAGTATCTCAACAAGAATCAAATATCAATGATCTACCAAAGGAATGGAGAACTCATAGAGATCATCCTATCGATAAAGTAATTGGTGATATAAGTCAAGGTGTGACAACAAGATTAAATCTTAATGATGCTTGTCTAAACATGGCGTTTGACTCTAAATTGAACCTTCCAAAGTTGATGAAGCCTTAGGTGACCAGTGAATTAGTACTATGCAAGAAGAGTTAAACCAATTTGAAAGGAATCAAGTTTGGGAACTTGTTCCTAGGCCAAACAACAAACACATCATTGGAACAAGATAGGTGTTTAAGAAAAAATTTGACGAGAACGGTATATTTTTTCGGAACAAAGCAAGGTTGGTAGCACAAGGCTACAATCGAGAAGAAGGAATCGATTTTGAAGAAACTTTCTCTCCGATTGCAAGGTTAGAAGTTATTCGTATTTTACTTGCATATGCTTGTTCATTAAATTTTCAAATTTTCCAAATGGATGTCAAGAGCGCATTCTTGAATGGATATATCAATGTAGAAGTCTATGTTAAGCAACCCCCGGGGTTCGAAGATTTCAAGAATCCATCTCATGTATTGAAATTGAGAAAATCTCTTTATGGTTTGAAACAAGCACCAAGGGCATGGTACGATCGACTAAGTAATTTCTTATGCAAAAAATGCTTTGAAAAAGGTAAAGTTGATAACACTTTGTTTATCAATAAAATCAAAGGTAACACTTTGCTAGTACAAGTCTATGTTGACGATATCATCTTTGGTTCGTCAAACAAAGAAATGTGTGAAGAATTTTTCAGCAATGATGCAAGGAGAATTTGAGATGTCCATGATGGATAAAATGAATTATTTTCTTGGACTTCAAATCAAGAAATTAAAGGATTGTATCTTCATCAACCAATCCAAGTATTGCAAGGAATTGTTAAAAAGATTTGACATAGATAATTGTAAAGCTATGACTACTCCGATGGGTTCCGGTACATATGTTGATCAAGATGAATCATGTGTCTCTATTGATATTACAAAATATCAAGGTATGATTAGATCTTTATTGTATTTGACGGAAAGCCGCTATGACATAATGTTTAGTGTGTGTCTTTGTGTTTGCTTTCAAGCAAATCTAAAGGAATCACATCTCATGGTGGTAAAATGGATCATGAAGTATCTCAAAGGAACAACAAATGTTGGATTATGGCATCCTAAAGGTAGTGTTTGCAATTTGGTTGGTTATTCTGATGTGAATTATGCAGGTTGTAAAACTGATAGAAATAGCACAAGTGGTACTTGTCACATCCTTGGAAATGCATTAGTATCATGGGCTTGCAAGAAAAGAGCATGCATTGCTCTTAGCACGGCCGAAGTAGAATATATTGCAGAGGGTAGTAGTTATGCATAAATATTATGGCTCAAGCAACAACTTTGTGACTACGGACTCGACCTAGGATGCATTCCTCTACGGTGCAATAATACAAGTGCGATAAATATTACAAAGAATATGGTCATGCACTCAAGAACCAAACACATCGACATACGACATCATTTTCTTCGTGATCATGTAATTCAAGGAGATGTCGAAGTCACGTTTGTAGATACTCATAATCAACTTGCTGATATCTTCACAAAACCTTTGGCAAGAGAACCGTTTTACAAAGTTCGACGAGAACTTGGTATTTTAGATGAACATGACGTCTAAGGTGAATTATATCCTTTCTTAATGCTTTCAAAATGATATTCATGTTTATATGTGAAATAAGTCATGTCTATATGTTTCCTTAAGATGTTATGTATATTAAGATTTGTTTAAATTCAAGAAAAATGTGTTTTTGGTCACTTTTGGTTGATGCAAATCGATTGCACCATTGTGTAAATCGATTGCTCACTATATGTTTTTATTTTCTAACCTTTCTGTTTCAGTGCAAATCGATTGCACCATAGTGCAAATCGATTGCACGTTGTTCGTTTCAGTTTCTGGTTGTTTATGTTTAGTGTGTAAATTGATTGCATCTGTGTGCAAATCGATTGCACCTGCTGTAATTTAACTTTATGACATGTTTTAATATTGGTCAGAATTCTTATTCTCTCCTATTCCCAATCTCACCTCCATTATTTACCAATTAAATGACCTTGAATACATTAAACCCCACTCATAACTCTTTACTCACAAATCCTATCCTATAACACAAACCTCTTTCCAAATTCATCTCATCACATATCTACTTCTCAAAACCTCAAAAGTATTGTGACATATACAAAAATCACCTTCCTCACGGCATCCAGACAAAAGAGAAAATTGTCAGCTCAAGAGAAAGGGAAGAAAGTTGGATCCTCATCTATGGAAAATCCATTCATTCAAACTCTAACACAATAACAAGAAGAGAGATTCACAAAGTATTTTCAATGGAAAATTGTCTCAACACAAAAATATGGTATGCTATCATCCTTTCCTCAAGAATGCTTTACATTTCAAAATGATTTAGCATCCTATGATTTGGAACCAATCTTTTCGTCATATGGATACTATTACCCGAATTTGGTGCAGACATTCTTCAGCAACTTGGCAACTTATAAAGGAAAGTTTGTCACATATGTTTTGGGTAAAAGAATCTCCCTAACCCCTGAAATTCTTGGAGGTGTCTTAAACATTCCTTATACCGGGAGCACCCTTTATGACCCGGAAGATGAAGATTGGAACGACTACAACAAGAAGAATCTTTACTACAGTGTCGGAAGGTTAAATGAAGCTGAATTCCGTGAAAAAAGGATTCGAAGTCTAGGCAGTATTGTTCCCTCAAGAGACTCTTGGAGTGCAGGTAATTTTTATATCGATGATAGGGTGTTTCACTATTTTATGGTATACATCATGTTTCCGCGGGCTGGAAATCATTGCACCGTGACAGATCTTGAGATGCAACTGTTGTACGCTAGAAAAAGAGGAATAAGTGTCAATTGGGCTCGTCTTATCATGACTCATATGCTGAGGTTTGATGCAAAATCAAAGTTCCTGCCATATGCTTATTTTATTACTCTTATTATTGAGCATTATGGAATTGATGTTGTTAGTTTTGAAAAAGTTAAAATGGATGCAAATCTACATAAGATTTCAATCAAAAATGTTGACTCGAGAATGGGTGTCCATTACAATCCGGAAACCAAAATGATTTCGTACATTGGTGATGATGTTGTTGGCGATGAAGGAAACAATAAAGAAGATGAAGGTGGTGAAGCTTTACCTCCTCCACCTGCTCCTGTTGGTCCAAGCAATCAAGATGTAATTAACTTCATGACTCAACATTTTGCTACACTCAACACCAACATCAACAACCAATGGAACGCTATCAACGACTCCACAACGACCCGGATCAATGATTTTTGCACAGATGTGAATCAACAGTTTTCTTACCTTTACTCTCATCTCCATATACCTCCACATGATCCCAACAACCCAGTTGTCCCCCCTCCACAATACACCGGTCCTCCACTTCAACAACAATTTCCCAATCAATAACCATTTTTCTATAACAACCCCGACATGAACCAATCACGAATTCTATCCATTTTACTGTTATTTTTATTGTGTTTATCATTATGTCTTTATTCTCTCTTGTGACTATGTTTTGTTTAATGAACATTAGTGTTTAATTTTTCAATATTATTACATGTATATTGTCCATCTTTTATGCATCTTTCTCTTCTTTTTGATAATGTCAAAGGGGGAGAAGGATGTTACACTTTATGCTTGTGTATTTCCTTGTCTTTTAAACTTTTAAGGTACAAAGAATCCTTCAAGACGAGAATATCCAAATGATTTCAAAGCTTCTCATACAAAGGGGGGGTTATTCATCTTAGGGGGGGAAGTCTTTTTCCAGAAATAACAAAGCTTCAAGAAAGATTGTTTGTCATCATCAAAAAGGGGGAGAATTTAATATCAAGCATCTCAATGAACTTTGTTTTGATGAAGAAAAATCATATTGGCAAGAGGGAAAAGATGTTGATCAAGCTAAAGCATCATTGGATATAAGTCTTTGGTTCAAGCTCTTGGCAAATTTCAAGGTATAATAACAATCTTGCTATGAACTTAAGTCTTAGATGCTCAATGATCCAAAGAAGTGTTTAAAACTAGTCCAAACTTTTTTTCAAGTTTTCTAAGCAAAAAATACATTTTTACATCTGCGCAATTGATTTACATGTTGGTGTAATTGATTGCATGGCTCACTTTTTCAGCTATTTTGCTTCTGTTTCTTAGTGCAATCGATTTACACAAGAGCGCAATCGATTGTTTTCTGGTTAAAAATTGCTTTTGTTTTAAAGTGCAATCGATTTTCATGTTTGTGCAATCGATTTCTCACTAAAAATATTTGAAATTTATGGCTATTAGAACCCGTGCAATCGATTTGCATCAAGGGTGCAATCGATTGCTTGCTGAATATTTTTGAAAAACAACAGCTTTGAACATACCTTTTCATAACACCACTTCATGGAATCTTTTCATTTAATCTTGGCAATTGGTCATGATTAATTTATAGAAACTTATGTTGTTTCAAAGGGGTGCTATGAACATATAAATACTGAAATTTCAAAATAAAAAACAACTTCTTCCAATCAATATTTTTCTAAATTTTCAAATATTCAACTCAAGTCTGTTTTCACTTTCATTAAAAAAGTTTTCTACATATTTTCATATCTTGTATAACAGAAAACTTTGAGCAATCTAAGTCTTGAGTCATTGTATATCATTGTTATTGGAAGAGAAGATCAAGTTATTGATAAAATCACTCAAAGTGATTATTTATCTACAAACTCACTCAATCAAAATATTGTTGTACACTTTCTTATTTTTTCAGGAGTGTTGGAAATAAGATTAGTCGGTTTTGTACTCTTGTTTTTCCAGGATTATTGGAAACAAGTAAGGTCACCTTGAGAGGATTGTTCTCATTGTTGACATAGTGAAAATCCAAAAGGATTGTTCTTGGTTTTGGTAGTTCTTGTTTAAGTTTGCCAACTGTGATACGGTGGCAGAACCAGACTGTTTTGGAAAATGCTGGTTTGCGTTTTGCGTTTATGTTCACAAAATGTCGCGGTAAGCAAGAGTCGCCACTGACTTTTATTTTATCCAACTGGAAAGGACAAAAGCACAGAAAAATTCCTTTTTCGAGATTCTGAGTATGGGTGGTAGATTATAGAAAGGGAAGGTATTATGTACTTGCTCATCATTTTAAAAATTGCTTACGTGTTTGTGTGTTTTGAAAAGTTTTTGTTTTACTTTGTTTTAACCCTTGTATCAGTCCTCAAGAGTGTTACGAAGTTGTTTTGAAAACTTTGTTTGAAAAGTGTTTGTTGTGGAAAAGTTTGATTTTGAGCAAGTACTTAACAGTATCTACCTACTCGAAAAAAAGATTATTTTTGTTCTTGTTTCCTTTGGACAATATTATCCTATTATTGAGGAATAGAAAGCATCGTTGTTGGAGTTGTAAAGGGTCAATTTGAAAGGGACGTACGATCACTAAAGCAATGTTAGGATGCCTTAGTAATAACCATAATGTCTTAAGATCATATTCGAGGCAACATTTCCGAGGCCACCTTTCCGAGGCAACATTTCCGAACGGGACTTTTGATCTTTGTTTAGACAGGAGGGCGACCACTAAAACACCATATACTTTAATGACCGTTTACCGAAGGCAACCAAAGTGAGAGTATACCCTAGGAGTGCGCATGTGCGAGTGATTTGATTTCAAGTTATTATCTTGGCACATTAGGCTTTGCTAACCATTTTAAATTGTCATGCAATCTTGTCATACAATCCTATTAACATACATCTAACAGTTAATATTTGCGAGAATTAAAATGCGAGAAATAAAGACTACGCTATTACAAGGCTTCGGGGGAGGGATTAATTACATAGCCAAAAACCCGTAAAACGATAAATAAAAGAAAACCCTAATTAAACTATTACATACCATAAGCAGTTACATTAATATTGCAAAAATAATAAGCGCGCGCGATGAAATGAAAACGAGAGAATTAGGGTTTTAACCCCGACTAAACCTAATTGAAATTTAAAGAGAAAAATCATTTTTTGTTGTTTTGATTATTTTTGAGAAAATAAGATTTTAATTGAATAAATAAAAACCTAATTGCTAATTAATTTAAAATTTAAAGAAAATAATTAAATTAACCTATTTTTGTATTTTTGTTTTATGAAAAGAAAATAAAAATTAAATCACATGCTAAACCTAATTTTTTCTATTTGATTTTAAATATATTAAAAAGTTAGAACTAATCCTAAATTAAAAGTAATATAAAATTAAATTTGATAAAATAAAATAAAACCTAAATTCTAAATTGGTGAAATTGATTTTATGATTTTTTTGTAAAAAAGAAATTAATTTTGGTTAGAAAAAACAATTAAATTAATTAAATTAATTAAATCAAAAGAAATAAAATAAATGAAAAGAAAGAAAAATGGGCCTGGATGCTTCAGCAAAAAAGGGGTGTTGATGGAAAATCTGGGCCCAATAGCGCCTGGCCCGTTTGACTTTTCCAGATCCCATGCATGCACTTGACTGGGGTGTATTGTGGACTTCCAGGTTCTGTAGCATTCATCCATTGCACGCTTGCCAGCTGAGCTGGTTGTATTAGTTGTCATAATAATAACCAACAAATATTATAAGATAAAACAATAAAACAAAATCTGAAGCGTGCAAATTTGAATGGGCCAGTCAGGGAAGGCCATGTTATCATCTTCCTCATCGCATCTGTTGTTTTAGATCAAGATCTTTTACCTACAGACAAATGGGTGTAGGTACAACCCTGTACCTTTCCAAAATCATATCCATGCATGAAAAATCAATACCAGTGGTACCAATCCACTCGTTGCAACCTCATGAGCATCATGGTACCACTATTGATGGCCAATTGTTCTTGTGTGAAAAATCCCTAAAAACAAAGCTCAAACCCTAATCATGGCATTTTGGTATGTAGTCAATAAAAATACAATTAAATACAACCATTAGCTTGCAAATGACTCAAGGATTAAGAATATGCAAATAAATCATGCTACAGGTGCCAGAATTGTGATATTCGATTTCAAGAAAGTATGGAAATCGTGGGACACTTACAACACGTTTATGGGTGTTAGGAATCTTGTTAATGGTTGAAACACGTTCCTGGGATGTCCAGCAAACGTTTGGGATGCTTAGAATGCTTTGAATTGGTCTGCAACTTAGAAATCTGTGTGCCACCTTTTCCAATTTTTTTGAAACTTGCTTTCTTGTTTACACGCCTCCAATCCCCTTGTTTCTGATCTAAACATGTTCCTTATGTAGCCTAGAAGGAATTAGGTTACAAATTTGCTTCAAATCTTTTTCAATTAAGATCATTGATTCATGATTTGATTCTTTGTGCAAATCTTTCCAAATTGAGCCAAATACAATCTTTTGTGTCCAAATGATCCTTGCATGATTTGATTCCATCTCCAGTTGTATAATAGACCTAAACATGCACAAAATCTCAAGCTTTGATTAGTTTTTGATATTTTCATGATTTTATTTTGATTTTATTTGATTTAATTGAAATAAAATCAAAATAAATGACAAAAATAAAAGAATGACAAATGGGAAGGATCATGGGTCGTGGGTCATGTTACAAACTCAATGCAAGCATAAAACGTTGGGCCCATTTGACAAAAAATTCAATTTGAGACACATTTGTCTTTTGGCAATTTTACAAAAAAGGTCAACTTTGCCAATGCATAACTTGTTCAATTTTTACCCTAGAGATGTGTTCTTGGACTTTTTAGAAATCTTAAGGTGTCCTATAAGAAACTATTTTGGTCTCATCTCAATTGAGTCTTCCATGTTCATGTATGAAGCTTTGACAAAAAAGGTGTTTTTGTTGACTTTTCAAAATGACCTATAATGTCCAAATTTATATCTTCTTGTGAGTGCATATTTTGAACTTGGGAGCTGAAGATGAATTGTAGGTAATTGCATCCTCTTAAAAATGAGCTTTGGATGGGTCATTTTTTATAAAGTATGAGAAAGTTATGCTTGGTCAAAGTTGAGTTGACTTTTCCTGTAAAACCCTAATTTAACAACTTTTTGGTTTTGATGAATTGTGAGCAATCCTTGAGGAATCATGATCAACCCTTGATCAAATGATGAATAATGATTCAAAATGAGGAAGTTGACCAAAAATCTTGAAGTTTGACTGTATGTAGGCCACAATTGACCTTTTCCCTAGCACTGTCGATTTTCAGGCTTTTGAGCAATTGACTGAGCAAATTTCCTCTGCAAGGCTTGAAACTTGACATGGATGATATTGAGAACATATTAGGACAATGGTGAGCATTTGGGATCCTTTGGAATCAAACATCTTGATGGAAACTGAAACCCTAATTTGAGGTAGACTGCCTTAGGAGAGAGTTTGTCTGGTCAACCCTTGGTCTTCCTTGGGCAATTTGAAGACCTTACTTGGAATGTATTGAGAAATAAGGGAGGGAAAATTTTGGGGTACAACAGTTGCCCCTGTTCGATCTTCTTAAACCTGAGGATGTAGATTGGCTTGTCTGCCTTTCGTGATCCGAATGTGGAAGATGATTGAACACTAGAGTGCCTAGAAATTTGCACTCGCCTGAAGTTGTACTTGTATTGTGATGTCGGGAATGGGCTTATAGATGCCATTTGGAGGTTGATGTCGGAATATGGGCTTAAAGATGCCATCAGAGGAGGCTTCGATCGCATAAGAGATTCCTTTGCAAGATCTCGTATACCTGTTGTTAAGGAGGACTACGCTGGGGAATGCTGGTCTCTGTCTTGAGAGAAATAGAGCTTTAGGAACTTCAGTTGTTCGTTACTCTACTGGGGAATCATCTCTTAGTCGAGGAGGTGAAAAAGAACTGCTATATGTTCGTGCTCCAGGCTTCATAGTCATTTACTGAGGAAAATAAGACTGACTACTATCTGGTCGTGATCCAGACTTCAAAGTGACTTACTGGGGAGATTAGATTCAAATTGCTATCTGGTCGTTCTCCAGGCTTCGCAATTTCTCAATTCTTATCTGGTCGTGCTCCAGGCTTCAGAAGGAATCAAGTTGTTATCCGGTCCTACCCGGGCTTCAACTTGAATTTAAGGCTTTACTAATATCCGGTCGATTCCGGGCTTCTTAGTAATTGGCCAGGTAAACTTCTATTTGGTCGAAATCCAAGCTTCGCAATGTCTTAAACTGTTATCTGGTCGTGTCTCGGGCTTCAGTATCCTTTGCTGCTATCTGGTCATGATCCAGGCTTCACGATGTCTTATATCATTATCTGGTCGAGTCCAGGCTTCATGGTATCTTGTATTGTTATCTGGTCGATTTCCATGCTTCACAATACCTTGTTAAGTTGTTTTCCGGTCGATTTCCGGGCTTCACAACTTGTGTTTACCACTATCTGGTTGATTCCAGGCTTCATGGTGTCTTGTATTGCTATCTGGTTGATTTCTAGGCTTCACAGTAACTTGATGGGGATTCAACTATTTTCCGGTCGATTTCCGGGCTTCATAGCTTTGAATTTGGGATATACCACTATCTGGTCGATTCCAGGCTTCGTAGTATTTTGGAGAAATTAAGATATTATCCGGTCGAATCTGGGCTTCATAACTTGAACTGGAACGGAAATCTTAGCATTGATTTGACTAATCCAGAAAAAACTTGTGAGAATTTGATTGTATCTTTCCCTGAAAGGTAAAGAGTTAGTCGTATGTAATGTCATGATGTATGACATGTATTGAGTAATGATGTTCTCAAAATAAATGAGATTGTGTTGTATGATGCATATGCGTATGCCATGATGTATGGATATGCAATGTTTTTTTTTGTATTAATCTCTAGCTGGGGAAAGTAAACCTTGGACTGATGTTAGAGAGTATAATGAATTGAGTTCTTCGCGCTCGCTGGGGATAACGATCGAAGATGATTAGCTGGAGACTTGCGTCTGTTCTGCTCGAGAACAAACCTCCGGGAGAGACTTGCTGGAGAATAATTTGGCGAGAGAATGACTCTGTGGGGAAGAGAGGTACTCTGCTAGAAGATCTGCTGATTTGGAGAAATAACCTCAGTTGGGGATGAATTACCGTTGCTTGTGATAATGAACTTTGTCGGGGATTGAGTTTCTGCTTGTGGAAGAACTAAACTCAGCCGATGGTGAACTTCTATTGTTGGTGATCGATAAACTCTGCTTGGGGAGAATTAACACCACATCCTACTCTGCGGGGAGCGTATGTGCCTTTAGTCATATTCTCCAGCTGGGTCTATCCCCGTACCTGGTGGATAGAGCAACTGTAAGGTTTGGACACTTCTTGTTGTTTGCCCCTATTCCTGGAATTACGAGTAATTGTCTTTTGTTTCGCATGTAAATATTTATGAGCAGCAATTATTGTCAAATGCATATATCGAAAATGAACCATTGGACGTCCTTACAAAACAAAACAGAAGAAGAAAAACAACTTTAAATTTCTTGTGAAAACTGAGTTGTATTGATTTTTGAAGTTAGCCTGTAATAGGCGTTTTGTACAAGAGGCTGACGTCCTAGTAAGAGAACGACGTCGAGGGAATTATACATTTTATGAAAAAGAAATAAAAACAGCTATGTGAAACAATCCCATTGGGTTCCAGCTCTGTTATTTCCCTTATATCTTCGAGCGTCTCATCACTTTGCTACTTGGTCGAAGTTAGATCAGATTGATTGGCGTCGTCCGAGCTTGATAGTCGATACCGAAGTCTGGTTGCAAGATGATCCAATGAGACATAGTGTTACGCTTTGATCCCTAATTTTTTCCTAGACCGCCCTTTCGGGTTTTCAGTCCACCGGGATACCCTTTTTTGCCCAAGCCGCCTTTTCAGGTTTTCGACTTGCCGGGTGTACAGTCTTTTTTCATTTCATCCCTTATTTTTTCCCGAACCCTTTTGGTTCGCCGGGAAGCCCTTATTTTTGCCTAGGTCAGTCGACCTAGCGGGTATTTGATCATGCGTAGTATCTTTTCACTATGTCTGCATTGACGGGGTGAGGAAGGTCGTCACCATCCCTGGTAGTTAGAATCATATCTCCTCCTGAGAAAATGTTCTTAACTACAAATGGCCCTTCTTACGTGGGGGTCCATTTTCCCCTGGGATCACCTTGCGGTAGTATGATACGTTTGATCACTAGATCCCCGACTTGATATTCTTGACATCTGAATTTCTTGTTAAAAGCCTTGATCATTCGTTTTTGATACGTCTGACGATGACAAATAGCAGTAAGTCTCTTTTCATCGATTAGGTTTAGCTGATCAAGTCGGGTCTGGATCCAGTCGTCTTCACTCAAACCTGCATCCTTCATAATCCAGAGAGAAGGTATCTGGACCTCAATGGGTAAGACCGCCTCCATGCCATATACCAGGGAATAGGGTGTTTCCCCTGTTGAAGTCCGTGTTAAGGTACGGTACCCATGAAGAGCGAATGGTAACATCACATGCCAGTCTTTGTAAGTCACTGCCATCTTCTGCACAATCTTCTTGATGTTCTTATTAGCTGCTTCAACATCCCCATTCATCTTCGGTCGGTAAGGAGAAGAGTTGTGATGCTGTATCTTGAATTGTTTGCAGAGCTCGGTGATCATTGTATGTCGAGATTTGTACCATTATCCATAATGATCCTCTCTGGTACACCATATCGACGGATCAAATTGTGCCGGATAAACCGCGCCACGACATTCTTGGTTATTGTAGCAAAGGAAGTTGCCTCAACCCACTTCGTAAAATAATCAATTGCTACAAGAATGAAACGATGCCCGTTAGATGCAGTAGGTCTGATCTCACCTATAATGTCGATGCCCCACATTACAAAAGGCCAAGGATCTGTCAAAACATTCAGAGGGACCTGAGGTACATGCACCTTATCAGCATAGATTTGGCACTTATGACAGGTCCGAGAGTGCTGTTAACAATCGGCTTCCATAGTAGACCAATAATATCCTGCCCGTAGGATCTTCTTCGCCATGGTATGTCCACTGGAATGAGTTCCGAAGGTACCTTCATGTAACTCTGCCATGATCCTTTCTGCCTCGCTTTTGTCCATACATCGCAGTAAGGTTGAATCATGGTTACACTTATAGAGAACCCCATTGCTGATGAAGAACTTTGCGGCAAACCTTCTCAGAAACTTCTTATCATTAACAGACGTATCCTCGGGGTACTCTTGAGCTTCAAGATACCTCTTTACCTCATGAAACCAGGGTTTATCTGTTACCTTTTCAATCTCAATGTCACAGCAATGTGCGGGTTCGTCCAACCTCTTGATGGTAATTTGGGGAGCTTCATTGTCCCACCTGACCTTGAACATAGAAGACATGGTGGCTAACGTGTCCGCTAGCTGATTCTCTTCTCTCGAGAAGTGTTCAAAGGTTATCTCCTTAAAGTGCGGGAGCAATGTCAGTACATACTCTTTGTAAGGAATAAGATTTGGGTGCTTCGTATCCTACTCACCTTTGATCTGACTGATCACTAGAGCAGAATCTCTGAATACACTCAAGAACTTAATCCTCAAGTCAATAGCAGCTCGAAGACCCAGGATACATGCTTCGTACTCCGCCATATTGTTGGTGCAGTTAAAACATAATCGGGCGGCTAACGGAGTATGACATCCCTCAGGAGATATAATCACAGCTCCAATTCCATTACCCAACGCGTTTGATGTTCCAACAAAATACATAGACCATCGGGATCCTTCCTCAGGTCCTTCATCCAGTCCAGGTTCTTCACAGTCGGTCACCAACATGATGTTCTCATCCAGGAACTCGAAATTCATGGATTGGTAGTCATCCACGGCCTGATGTGCCAAATGATCTGCCAATACACTCCCCTTGATTGCCTTTTGGGTTGTGTACTGGATGTCATACTCAGTTAAGATCGTCTGCCATATTGCTATTCTTCCGGATAAGGCAAGCTTTTCGAAGATATACTTGATTGGATCCATCTTTGATATCAATAAGGTGGCGTGAGTTAGCATATACTGTATCAGCCGGCAAGCAACCCATGCCAAAGCGCAGCAAGATTTCTCGAGCAGTGAGTATCAGGTCTCATAGTCGGTAAACTTTTTGCTAAGGTAGTAAATAGCATGCTCTTTTCGGCCAGACTCGTCATGTTGCCCCAGCACACACCCCATTGAATTATCTAGTACTGTCAAGTATAAGATCAAAGGTCTTCCTTCAACTGGAGGCATCAGGATAGGTGGCTCTTGGAGGTATTCCTTGATTCTTTCGAAAGCGGTCTGACATTCATCATTCTATTTTACCACTTGATCTTTCTTCAGCAGCTTGAAGATTGGCTCACAAGTAGCAGTCAGATGTGAAATGAATCTGGTAATGTAATTCAGACATCCCAAAAAGCCTCTAACTTCCTTTTTTGTGTGGGGATCTGGCATCTCTTGTATAGCTTTCACCTTTGCAGGATCTACCTGAATACCTTTATCACTGACGACGAAACCCAACAGCTTACCAGACCTTACCCCGAAGGTGCACTTGTTCGGGTTTAACCTCATCCTGTACGTCTTCAACCTGTCAAACAGTTTCTGGATATGGTCAAGGTGTTCTTCCTCAGTTTGGGACCTTGCAATCATGTCATCAACATAAACCTCAATCTCATGGTGAATCATATCATGGAACAAAGTGACCATGGTGCGCTGATAAGTTGCCCCAACATTCTTCAACCCGAAAGGCATTACCTTGTAACAGAAGGTGCCCCACTGTGTAACGAAGGCTATCTTCTCCATGTCTTCAGGAGGCATTTTGATCTGGTTGTAACCAGAAAAACCATCCATGAAGGAGAATATCTTATGATGCGCGGTGTTGTCGACCAGAATATCAATGTGAGGGAGTGGGAAATCATCCTTGGGGCTCGCCCTGTTCAGATCTCTATAGTCTACACACATCTGTACTTTACCATCCTTCTTGGGCACCGGAACAACGTTGGTAACCCACTGCGGGTAAGAAGTGACAGCTAAAAATCTGGCGTCAAATTGTTTCATGACCTCAGCTTTGATTTTCTCAGACATCTCAGGGCGCATATGGTGAAACTTCTGCTTTACTGGGGGACAATCTTCTTTAGTCGGCAGGCGGTGTACCACAATATCAGTGCTTAACCCAGGCATGTCTTTGTAGGACCAGGCGAAGATCTCAACATAATCGCGTAGCATCTGTATCAACCGTTGTTTGACACTAGGCTCCATATTTGCACCTATCTTGATCTCCTTCGTGTCTTCCTCTGTACCCAAATGTACCGATTCGACTGGCTCTTCATAAGGTTGTATGGCCCTCTCTTCCTACAGCAGCAGTATAGCAAGTTCTCCATGTACCTCACAATCATCCTCACCTTCCTCCTCGGCTTGGTTGATCGGATTTTCGAAGTCATAACTGGCAGTAGCAGAGTTGTTATCAATGGGATCCAGAGTGGATATGGATCTGCATTATGATACGTGAGTGTGTGTAAGAGCATAGCTGTTTTGATAAAGTGAGAGACAGAAAAGAAAAACAAGGACTGCAAAATTTGTAATGCAAGAAACGTTTAATGTTTTATTGATGATATATGAAAATGACAAATAATAAGCCCTCACAAAGCCTAGGTGCCCCGGGCAAGGCACCAGGCCATAAAGTCTCAAATTGTTTATTACAAACTTCAAAACAAAAGTTAATTACTGTGAAATAAAGGAAACATGTATGAAGTCTTTCGTCGTCCAGTTGTTCAATCCTCCATTGGTTGTAGGGTAGATCCAGCTGTTCATGTCTGAATTTTCTTCACCATCTTCAATCGCATTAACTCTCGGATTACTGATATGCAGAGGAGGTCTTCTAATCCGCACGCGCCAAACAGCCCTTTGAGCCCCTGTAGTGAAGCCCAAACCAAATTTGACAGTTTTATGCGTGAAATCAGGGAGCTGACCCTAATTTGCACACCCACCTTCTTCAATTACAGCCCTGCCATCCTTGAGGGAAGCCATCTTCATCGGAGGTTTGTCAGCAGCAACTTCAGTCGACGCCAAAGTCTGGGGGACCTCTTCAAAGTTCTGACAAGGGGTTTCGATGAACTCCTCATCCATATCCACATAGTGAAAGGAATTAAGATGACTCACCATATACTCCTCTTCACCTTGCACCGTGACGATCTTCCCTTTTACCGGATGTTTCAACATCTGATGGAGCGTAGAAGTCACTGCCCCAGCCTTATGAATCTAAGGGCGACCCAACAAGCAAGAATATGATGGCCTAATATCCATCACGTAAAAGGTGGATGCAAAAGTCTGAGAGCCAACTTTAACAGGGACGTCCACCTCCCCATGCACCATCCTTTTTGACCCGTCGAAAGCCCTGACCACAATATTGCTCGGCTTTAGAATCAAACCTTCACAATCCAGACAGTCTAATGCTTTCTTTGGTAAAACATTCAATGAGGACCAGGTATCTACCAGTACATGGGCCATAGTAGTGCCCCTGCACTCAATCGAGACGTGTAGAGCATCATTGTGATTTCTTCCTTTAGCAGTCAGATTTGCGTCTGAGAAACCTAACCCATTGTCGAAAGTCAAGCTAGTTATGCAATCCTTGAATTGATCAGCCGAAGTCTCCTGCAGCACATGTGCAGTTTTGAGGAAAGCAATTAAAGCCTTTGCATGGGCTTCTGAGCATAATAACAAGGACAACATGGAGATTTTTGACGGGGTCTGCCCCAGTTGCTCGACTACGTTGTAGTCTCTCTTCTTGATAATCTTCAAAATTTCCTCTATCTCTTGCTTCGAGGTTTCTACAATGATCTTCTTAGGTGCCTCCGTCCGGGCAGGCTCACCTATGATTTTTTTGCCCCGAGTTCCAGATGGCTCGGCGACAGGGGTGATAACTGGAATAGGAACCAGGATAGTAGCTGATGTACTAGCAGATGGAATAACAATAGGTTTGTGAACAGTCGAAGGGGAAATCTCAGGAGAAAATAGTCTTCCGCTTCTGGTGACCTTGCTAGCCCCGACAATATTGCTGACATCAGTATCAGCTTCCTCACTCTTCAAGTTTTATTTAACTCCATGGTAATACACATAGGCACCATAGTGCCAAGGGATAGCTTAATCTGAAGTGTATGGGATAGGACCAGGGACAATAATTATTAACGGAGCAACTCTTGGAACGGATGTAATCCTAACAGGTTTTCTCGAGGAAACCTTGGAAGGATTGGCGGAAATGGTTATGATGGCAACATGTTCAATTGGAACCAACGGAATCATAGCCTTCTCGAACAGGATCTCTCTATTATCCATCAGGCACTGAACACCTGATTTCAATAAATGGCAACCAACAGGCAGAATTGAACACATGTGGCAACCTTCGCCACAGCCCGGAAATAAACCGGCCAAAAATAGATTCTTCTTAACTGTCATCAAAGGAGTAGAATTTTCTTCCACGGAGGTCACAAATAAATTATCTTCCACAGCATTTACTCCATGACCATGTTTGGGCATGGGAGCAGTTATGCCGTTGGGCTTTTCCGGAGCATCAAACTCAATCTCTTTGGCTTTGATCAAATCTTACACCTTATTCTTCAAGGCCCAACAGTTGTTTTTATCATGACCTGGGACATCAGAGTGATAGGCACAGCGGGCATTCAAGTTATATAGCGGAGATGTGGTGTTGGGATTCTTCGAGGCTTCCCTCAGAGTTACCAGGTTGGTCTTCAATAATTATGGTAGAATTTGAGACAAGGTCATATCGAGCCGAGTGTACTACCTTTGTGGTCTTTCCTTCCTTTGTTGATTGTTGCATTATGGAGAAACTGTGGGTCTTGATATCACTACCGCATTTACTGCTTGGCGGTGTTCAGGTCTACCTTGGCTCCTCGAGCCGTAGACTGCACTAGCTTCTTTCTTACTAGTGAAAGGCTTCTTTACTCCATTTGATGAAGTATCCTTATGTATCTTACCACTTCGGATACCAGCTTCTACTCTCTCTCCAGTCAAGATCAACTCAGTAAACCCAGATGACGAACTGCCGATCAAATGATTGAAGAATGGACCAGATAACGTCCCCAGAAATATGTCAACCAACTCCCTGTCAGACAAAGGGGGTTGGACTCTTCCATCCAAATCTCTCCACTTTTGAGCATAATCCTTAAAACCTTCACTTGCACCCATTGACATACCCTGAAGTTGAGTACGAGTGGGAGCAAGGTCGGCGTTATACTAATACTTCCTGTAAAAGGCCGCAACAAGGTCTTCCCAGTTTCGGACATTGGCCCCTTCCAACTGATAAAACCATTCAAGCTGAGTCCCTGACCTACTATCTTGAAAGAAATGCACCCACAAATTTCTATCAACAGTGTGGGGCTGGATTTTCCTGACGTACGAGCGGAGATGGAGTTTTAGACAGGATACTCCATCGTATTTGGCAAAAACAGGAGCTTTGAGCTTATGAGGGATCACCACTCCAGATACCAGTCCCAGCTCTCCAAAATCTAGACCAGAGATCTTCTGAATCTCCATTGCACTCAGAAGGTCTTCTAACTGCTTGTACCTATCCCCGGCAGGAGGATATTGCTCCTCATCATAATCTGTATCATCATCAGAGATTGCAGGACTGGGACCCTTTTCTTCTTCTTGGTTCTCCCCTTCCTTGGATGAAAAGGACAGATCAGCTTGTTGTTTCAACCTATCCCCAAACCTTTTATTCATACTCAGAAGAACGACCTTCTTCTTCTTCTTCTCTTTCTCTTTCAAAATGAGAGCTTTCAAATCATCTTTCCCTTTAGCCAAGCTCAAGAACATCTATTGGAATTGGGCATTTTGTGTCTGAAGATCTTTAATAGCTTGATCAGAAGACATTTCTGCTGAAATGAACAGAAAAGAAGATGAGAAACCTGTAATGGTACCTGTAATGGTGTGCATGATAATGGGATACGTATGTAATAATTTCAAATACTTTGGGAGATTTAAATTTGCAAACCAAAAAATAAACAAACTTTATTAGATTAGCTGGTAAAAAGGTTCAACAATGCCTTTGAGGCGTTACAAAGAAATAAACGGAAAACAAATCTAAACTAGAAAAAGCAAATCCAGGATACTTTTCCTGGTAGGTATCCCTCTCCTCTTTCAGCTGAATCCAGGATCTCTTCAATGCCCCAAGATCAGTGGGCATGTAGGGATAAAGGACTATATAAGGAATGTCCTCTTCGTTGGTAGGCTCCACAATCACTGGCAACACAGCTTCATAAGGCATTCCAAGCTTCTGGGCTCGAGCTCGGACCCACTGGAGATAAGGTTTCATAGGGAGAGAAGTCCTTGGTCCCAGATCTTGGGGATAAGATCTGTTCACCATGCCCCATGCTCGTATAAACCTCTGGTGATGCTCGTCAACGTCCTCCTTGTAATTAAACGCAATATATGTAAGAAGTAGCTCATGAGGACCATCTCTCCGAGCACGACCAAACTTTCGTAAAGCTGGGAAGGGATTGTAGGTTATACCCCCTCTGATTCCAAGCAATGGGACATTAGGGTATCCCCCACAATGATCAATGACAGCATTGTTTTCCATAGCCTTGGAACTCCAAAGAATGTTTGTATGGGCAAGGAACATTATCCTGTAAGACCATCCTAAACCTTCTTCATTTTTCAACACAGACTTGGGGAGGTGCGAAATAAACCACCTCGCCAGCAACGGCATACAACACATGAGAGTCCCTCTTCTTCGCACGGTACGGGTGTAGAGGGCATGCAAGATATCACCCAATAAAGTAGGCACATGATTGCGAGAGAGGAATATCTTAACCGTATTCACGTCCACAAAGGAATCCAGATTCGGGAAGAGAACCAAACTGTAGATAAGGAGATCCATGATGTCTTCGAAAGCCTGGAAATCCAAGTTATCCCAGAATAATTGATCTTGATCCATCAGAAACTTGGCTAAGAAACCTTCAACCCCGCTTCGTGTCTCCCAATTGGATACTACATCAGCCCGTTTCAGATGCAGAGCTGAAGCAATGTCTTCTGGTCTAGGATTCTCTTCCATACCTGTGAAGGGCATCTGCTCAAGGATGGATATGCCCAATAAGTGAGAAAACTCTTCCAAAGTATGAACCAACTGATAATCTGGGAAAGTGAAACAATGATGCACAGGATCGAAGAACTGGAAAAGCACACTCATCATCTGCTCATCAAACTTTGAGGTAACCAAGCTAAGAAGTTGACCATGTCTCTTAATGAATGAAGAAGTCTCAGAAATTCTTGAGGCTAACTCTTTGAGTTGAGCAGGTATTTGCACAAAGTTAACTCGGATGGTGTTTCTGTGCATGGAAGCCATAATCTGCAAAACAGAACAAAGATAAATCCCCTCGGTCTTTGAAATGGTTAGTATAATGAAGTATACATGCTATGTTATAATGCATGATGTCATGGTAAAACAAACAACAGGTATAGCAGATAACAGACATGGAAAAGGCAAACAAGTCACACAATAGCCCTTAAGTTTAAGGCTTGCATGAGGTCTAGGTACTACCCTCTTGAAGTTCAGTTGGTTTCAACCTGTCCTAGCAATAGTAACCGGGTTCTAGAGGTTCTCAATATCACTGACCATCCTCCATCGGTCATGGTTTCAGCTCACGCAATCTTTTCTTACGGCCGGAACTATCTCGAGAGTATGGTCTCAATGAGTGTAGCATCGAGTATCAACCAGTTCCCAGCTTTACACCGAGACCGGCTATCTCACTACTTTCTAATGGCCAAGTTGGTCTTTTAAGGGTTCTATGGTCAGTTGATGCTTAACGACATACATAGCGGACCCGTATTCTCCTCATTTCTCCACAAGGGATACCGGTACCAACCAATGTGCCACTTCAACGTAGCTACTGCTTCAACTGTATCGTTCTACACCGTACAGTTCCCTCACAGTTTATTGCTACTTACCTGAAAGGTGTTCCTCAGATCCGGGTTAGGATCTATAGTAACACCCAATACAAAACCTTTAAAAGTAAAGCAACCAAAACAAACAAGAGAAGCAAATATGATGAACTAATCCTAAGGTATACCCCACTTATAAAATTCCCCAGTAGAGTCGCCATTTCTGTGATACAGTGGCAGAACCGGACTGTTTTGGAAAATGTTGGTTTGCGTTTTGCGTTTGTGTTTGCAAAATACCACGGTAAGCAAGAGTCGCCACTGACTTTTATTTTATCCAACTGGAAAGGACAAAAGCACAGAAAAATTCCTTTTTCGAGATTTTGAGTACGGGGGTAGATTATAGAAAGGGAAGGTATTAGCACCCTTTCTATCCGTGGTTTTCCACGGGCTCTTAGGTACTTGCTCATCATTTTAAAAATTTCTCCCGTGTTTGTGTGTTTTGAGAAGTTTTTGTTTTACTTCGTTTTAACCCTTGTATCAGTCCTCAAGAGTGTTATGTAGTTGTTTTGAAAACTTTGTTTGAAAAGTGTTTGGTGTGGAAAAGTTTGATTTTGAGCAAGTACTTAACAGTATCTACCTACTCGAAAAAAGATTATTTCTGTTCTTGTTTCCTTTGGACAATGTTATCCTATTATTGAGGAATAGGAAGCATCGTCGTTGGAGTTGTAAAGGGTCAATTCGAAAGGGACGTACGATCCCTAAAGCAATGTTAGGATGCCTTAGTAATAACCCTAATGTCTTAAGATCATATTTGAGGCAACATTTCCGAGGCCACCATTCCGAGGCAACATTTTCGAGGCCACCTTTCCGAGGAAACATTTCCGAACGGGACTTTTGATCTTTGTTTAGACAGAAGGGCGACCACTAAAACACCCTATACTTTAATGACCGTTTACCGAAGGCAACCAAAGTGAGAGTATACCCTAGGAGTGTGCATGTGCGAGTGATTTGATTTCAAGTTATTATCTTGGCACATTAGGGTTTGCTAACTATTTTAAATTGTCATGCAATCTTGTCATACAATCCTATTAACATACATCTAACAGTTAATATTTGCGAGAATTAAAATGCGAGAAATAAAGACTACGCTATTACAAGGCTTCGGGGGAGGGATTAATTACATAGCCAAAAACCCGTAAAACGATAAATAAAAGAAAACCCTAATTAAACTATTACATACCATAAGCAGTTACATTAATATTGCAAAAATAATAAGCGCGCGATGAAACGAAAACGAGAGAATTAGGGTTTTGACCCTGACTAAACCTAATTGAAATTTAAAGAGAAAAATCATTTTTTGTTGTTTTGATTATTTTTGAGAAAATAAGATTTTAATTGAATAAATAAAAACCTAATTGCTAATTAATTTAAAATTTAAGGAAAATAATTAAATTAACCTATTTTTGTATTTTTGTTTTATGAAAAGAAAATAAAAATTAAATCACATGCTAAACCTAATATTTTTCTATTTGATTTTAAATATATGAAAAAGTTAGAATTAATCCTAAATTAAAACTAATATAAAATTAAATTTGATAAGATAAAATAAAACCTAAATTCTAAACTAGTGAAATTGATTTTATGATTTTTTTGTAAAAAAGAAATTAATTTTGGTTAGAAAAAACAATTAAATTAATTAAATCAAAAGAAATAAAATAAATGAAAAGAAAGAAAAATGGGCCTGGATGCTTCAGCAAAAAGGGGGTGTTGATGGAAAATCTGGGCCCAATAGTGCCTCGCCCGTTTGGCTTTTCCAGATCCCATGCATGCACTTGACTTGAGTGTATTATGGACTTACATGTGAGAGGCCTTGGATCTGGCATGCTGGAGATCTGGTGGTTGAAAGCTGATGGCGCATGGTAGGCTTATTGGACACCTGCGTATTTGATTATGCAAAGAAAAAATATAGAAAGCAAAGTTAGGGACCAAGGGATCGAACCCAGGTCCTTTAGCATTCATCCATTGCGCGCTTGCCAGCTGAGCTGGTTGTATTAGTTGTCATAATAATAACCAATAAATATTATAAGATAAAACAACAAAACAAAATCTGAAGCGCGCAAATTTGAATGGGACAGTCAGGGAAGGCCACATTATCATCTTCCTCATCGCCTCCGTCGTTTTAGATCAAGATCTTTTACCTACAGACAAATGGGCGTAGGTACAGCCCTGTACCTTTCCAAAATCATATCCCTACATGAAAAATCAATACCAGTGGTACCAATCTACTCGTTGCAACCTCACGAGCATCATGGTACCACTATCGTTGGCCAATTGTTCATGTGTGCAAAATCCCTAAAAACAAAGCTCGAACCCTAATCATGGCATCTTGGTATGTAGTCAATAAAAATGCAATTAAATACAACCATTAGCTTGCAAATGACTCAAGGATTAAGAATATGCAAATAAATCATGCTAAGCCAGAACTGTGATATTCGATTTCAAGAAAGTATGGAAATCGTGGGACACTTACAACGCGTTTTTGGGTGTTAGGAATCTTATTAATAGTTGAAACACGTTCTTGGGATATCCAACAAACGTTTGGGATGCTTAGAATGCTTTAAATTGGTCTACAACTTAGAAATCAGTGTGCCACTTATTCCAATTTTTTTGAAACTTGCTTTCTTATTTACACGCCTCCAATCCCCTTGTTTCTGATCTGAACATGTTCCTTATGTACCCTAGAAGGAATTAGGTTACAAATTTGCTTCAAATCTTTTTCAATTAAGATTATTGATTCATGATTTGATTCTTTGTGCAAATCTTTCCAAATTGAGCCAAATACAATCTTTTTGTGTCCAAATGATCCTTGCACGATTTGATTCCATCTCCAGCTGTATAATAGACCTAAACATGCACAAAATCTCAAGCTTTGATTAGTTTTTGATATTTTCATGATTTTATTTTGATTTTATTTGATTTAATTGAAATAAAATAAAAATAAATGACAAAAATAAAATAATGACAAATGGGAAGGATCATGGGTCATGGGTCATGTTACAAACTCAATGCAAGCATAAAAAGTTGGGCCCATTTGACAAAAATTGCAATTTGAGACACATTTGACTTTTGGCAATTTTGCAAAAAAGGTCAACTTTGCCAATGCATAAATCCTTCAATTTTGACCCTAGAGATGTGTTCTTTGACTTTTTAGAAATATTAAGATGTCCTCTAAGCAACCTTTTTGGTTTCATCTCAAATGATTCTTCCATGTTCATGTATGAAGCTTTGACAAAAAAGGTGTTTTTGTTGACTTTTCAAAATGACCTATAATGTCCAAATTTATATCTTCTTGTGAGTGTATATTTTGAACTTTGGAGCTGAAGATGAATTGTAGAGAATTTCATCCTCTTCAAAATGAGCTTTAGATGGGTCATTTTTGATAAAGTATGAGAAAGTTATGCTTGGTCAAAGCTGAGTTGACGTTTCCTATAAAACCCTAATTTAGCAACTTTTTGGTTTTGATGAATTGTGAGCAATCCTTGAGGAATCATGATAAAAACTTGATTAAATGATGAATAATGCTTCAAAATGAGGATGTTGACCAAAAATCTTAAAGTTTGACTGTATGTAGGCCATAGTTGACCTTTGTTGCACAGTCGATTTTCAGGCTTTTGAGCAATTGACTGAGCAAATTTCCTCTGCAAGGCTTGAAACTTGACATGGATTATCTTGAGAACATATTAGGACAATGGTGAGAATTTGGGATCCTTTGGAATCAAACATCTTGATGCAAACTGAAACCCTAATTTGAGGTAGACTGCCTTAGGAAAGAGTTTGTCTGGTCAACCCTTGGTCTTCCTTGGGCAATTTGAAGACCTTACTTGGAATGTATTGAGAAATATGGGAGGGTAAATTTTGGGGTACAACACCAACTATAAGGAAATCTCTTTCATGTTGAAAAGGGACTGGAGTACTCTCGGACTGTGAGGGGAACCAGGATATATCGCTTGTGTCTCTTTATTTTTCTGCATTTTACTCTTTCATAAAATCACCATAAACCGGAAAAATAATATCCATCATCACTAAAACCAGAATAATTTTAAAGTACCTAATTCACCCCCCTCATAGGCGCACTTCGTACTTACATGTGTGTCGATTACAGATATTTGAATAGGGAAAGCCCCAAGGATGACTTTCCACTTCCCCATATTGATGTTCTGGTTGACAACACCGCACAACACAAGATCTTCTCTTTCATGGACGATTTCTCTGTTTATAATAAGATCAAAATGGAACCTGAAGACATGGAGAAAACAACTTTCGCCATATAGTGGGGAACCTTATGTTTCAAAGTTATGCCATTTGGGTTGAAGAACGTCGAGGCAACCTATCAGCGTGCTATGGTAGCTTTGTTTCATGATATGATCCATTACGAGATAGAGATCTATGTAGACGACATGATAGCCATGTCTTAGACTGAAGAAGAGTACCTTTATCATCTACAAAAGATGTTTGAAAGACTAAAGAAGTACAAGTTAAGACTGAACTCGGACAAGTGCACCTTTGGAGTAAGATCTGGTAAGCTCTTAGGTTTCATTGTCAGTGGCAAATGTATTGAAGTGGATCCTGAAAAGGTTAAATCTATACAAGAAATGTCAACTCCCCGCACTGAGAAGGAGGTTAGGGGATTCTTGGGACGTCTAAACTACATTACCAGATTCATTTCCCACCTAACCGCTACTTGTGATCCAATCTTCAAATTACTGAAGAAAGATCAAGTAGTGAAATGTAACAACGATTGCCATACAACCTTTGACAGAATCAAGGAGTATCTTCAAGAACCTCCAATTTTGATGCCACCAGTTGAAGGAAGACCTCTGATCATGTACTTAACAGTATTAGAGAATTCAATGGGGTGTGTGTTGGGGCAGTATGACGAGTTTGGTCGAAAAGAGCATGCAATGTACTAACTTAGAAAAAAGTTTACCGACTGTGAAACAAGATACTCATTGCTTGAGAAAACTTGCTGCACTTTGGCATGGGCTGCTCGATGACTAAGACAGTATATGTTGACTCACACAACCTTATTGATATCTAAAATGGATCCTATTAAATACATATTTGAGTAGCCCGCTCTCTCCGAAAGAATAACAAGGTGGTAAATGGTCCTGACCGAGTACGACATTTAGTACACTACCCAAAAAGAAATAAAAGGGAGTGTACTAGCTGATCATTTAGCTCATCGGGCTATAGACGACTACCAGTCAATGAATTTTGAGTTCCCAGACGAGAACATTATGTTAGTAATTGATTATGAAGAACCTGGACTGGATGAAGAACCTGAAAAAGGATCCCAATGGACTATAATCTTTGATGGAGCTTCCAACACACTCGGAAATGGCATTGGTGTTGTGATTGTATCTCTAACACGGTGGGAGAACTGACTTGGGATGTTTTGCGTTTGATCGTAATTGTTGCGGATAGCAAGAGTCGCCATCGACTTTTCTTTTATCCAAATAAAGGAAAGGGTGAAAAGAACAGGAAAGACCTTTGAGATTATTTTCTTGAGTTTGAGGGGTAGATTATGAAAAGGGAAGGTGTTAGCACCCTTTTCATCCATAGTTATCTATGGGCTCTTAGTTGCTTGCTAGATCACTTGCTTTGCTTGAAAATATGCTTTGTGGTTTGTTTTGAAAGTATTTTAAAAACGTGCCTTTGTAATGATTCTTGTCTCTATAAGAACGCATACAAAGTGTTGTTTGGAAAATAGTTCAAAGAAGTGTTTATTTTTAAAGTGATTTTGAAAAGGTGTCTTTGTAATGATTCTCGTCTCTATAAGAACGCATACAAAGTGTTGTCTTTTGAAAAATGTTTCAAAATGAAAGTATTGGAGTATAAAACATTTTTGTTGTGAGAAAGCAAGCAGCTAGGAGCAACCTTCCTACTCAAAGGTCTTTAGTGTTCTTTTTCTCCTCCTTTAGATGTTGCTATCTTACCATTGATTTGGTAAGAAGCTCAATCATTGGATATGAAGGGATGTGCGTAGGTCATTGTATAGTCATGATAGCAATGTTGTGAGATATCTTAGCATTTCTCTAGAGGGACTAAGATCATTTGTAAGGCAACATTCGTAGCGTCATCGAGGGACTATGATCTTGTAATTTGATTGTTTTTTCTAAGACATATCACGTGCATAACATGACTATTTTTCATAAGGCAACAAGTGGAGTTAACTCTAGAGGTGCATGTGTGCAAAGTCTAATTGATTGCATGCATTTTTGTCTTTTGATTAGGGTGGTCTACTTGTTGATTTTATCTTACCGTACACCCTAATTACTAACTTTTGTATAAAGTCAAAAGTGCAGAAAGATAAAATCCTACACTATTACAACTATATTGAATTGCATGAAAATATAAAGAAACAAATAAGGTAAAAGCAAGAAAATGGATATTTCGATTTAGGGCAGCAAACCCTTCAATTCTGCAATTTCTGGCTCTCTTCGATCTGGCCTGAAAAGGGATGAAGGCATGACTTTCGATTGGGGCTTGGAGGCCAGCATGTTGTGTCTTTCGATTGGGGCCTGGAGGCCAATGCAAGATGTAATATGCCTTTTTTCCTCCTTCGACTGGGGGTTGAAAGCAGTGAGGGAGTGCTTTTTGATTGGGCCTGAAAATTAGCATGGTATGCCTTCTGGCAACCTTTTTCGTTTGACCTGGAGGTTAGTATGGAAGCCAAAGGCTTCGTTTCCAACTTCCTATTTCCTGTTTCTTTCATTTGAGTTTGAATAGCAACATGGCCTAACGCCATGCCAATATTACCTTAGGGCCAGGTTAGTCTTTAAAGCATGTTTAAATATACAAAGAGCAAAAACCAAGAAGGTTGTTAACCATGAAACATATTAAAAGGATAGAAACTAAAAGAAGAGCAATAGTATGTACATGTTTGAAACGAAAAGGAATTGTATTTACATGTTATGCAAGAAACAAAAAATTCAAGGTTTATAGAAACTTACCTTGCTGGAGGATGGAGCGTGTG
Source organism: Vicia faba (assembly GCA_948472305.1). Lineage (NCBI taxonomy): Eukaryota > Viridiplantae > Streptophyta > Magnoliopsida > Fabales > Fabaceae > Vicia > Vicia faba. Next base: position 1,029,295,027 of record OX451739.1, read on the forward strand.
CTGGAACTTCAAGTGGTTGAACAAGATGCTCCTGGATTCGAAGGAAAGAAACAAGCATGGTGTTCGTTTGACTGGATTCGAAGGTCAGGAGGTGTGAGGATGGTGTTTGTTATTTCTGGATTCGAAGGAGAAGAACAGGTGTAGTGTTCTTTCTACTGGATTCGAAAGAAAAACAACATGTAGGGATTGTTTCAGATTCAAAAGAGAAAAAGAAACAAGTGTTGTTTTTCTTTAGATTCTGGGTTTGTGTTTAGTGTTTGAGAATCTTAAGAGTTTAAGAGCTTTTGAGAGTTTGATGATTTGTTGAATATTCTTTCCACACCACCCAAAATATGCCAGCATTCTCTCTTGTTGCCTTTCATCCCCTCAGCGTCTCCAGCCCCATTTTTATGTGCAAATGAACTCTCTATTTATAGAGAAAAAATTTGGAATGAGCAGCTTTGTGAAAGAATAAAATATAGTTTCTTTAAAAGGCCAACATCTACTTGTGTCAAATTTTTATAATCCCAAGATAAAAGTACCAAAATCAATGGTTTAGATGGGTGGCTCCTAGTTTATAGGGGGCAGATATGCAGAAGAGACAGGCACAAGGCTCAAAAACTTTCTAAAAAGGTAGTGATGTCATCAAGAGCAGGTTGGCTTGAAGAACAATTTAATATGGAGTGAGGCACAAGTTGGAGGCCTATGTAGTCTGACCTATGGACAACTTGAACCTTTAAATTGAATCCTTCATTTTTCCATAACTTTCGACCAGACTTAACAAAGCAACATTCATTTACACCAATTATGTGTCCTTCGAATGGACCAATTATGTGTTCTTCAAATGTCCCTCTTCAGCTGAATATGCCATTTTGAGTCCTCGTGATTTTGATCACTTAGGCCCAAACCTTCGACCAGACTCCAAAGTATGCAAAAACAATTATTCCCTACCTATGGCAAGTCCTTCGAATGGGCCACCAAGTTGTGTGTCATAATGTAGAACTATGGCGTATTGAAGGGTTTGCATATGGATTTGAAGGTGATATGAAGGTGAATTCGAAGAAAACATGAAGATGAAATCTAAAGTCACAGGAAGATAGCCATTCATCCAATCGAAAACTTGTGAATCCAAGGCAAATAGGTGAGGGGTCAATGGTAAAATCGAAGCTTGCAGGCAGGAGCCATTGTCCAAATGAAGCTTGCATGCAAGAGCTACTTTAGTGCATCAAAGCAAACCTGCAGGAGGTCAAATGCCCAAATGAAACTGATGAACCAAAGCTTGATCAAAGAATCCAAATGCTCAATCGAAGGATGTAAATCAAAGCTTGCATCGAAGGAGGCCCAAATGTTCAAACGAAGAGTAAGGGCCAAAGCTCGCTCGAGGAAGGCAAATGCTCAATCTAAGGATGTAAATTAAAGCTTGCATCGAAGGAGGCCCAAATGTTCAATCGAAGTGTGAGGACCAAAGCTCGCTCGAAGAAGTAAAATGCTCAATCGAAGGATGTAAATCAAAGCTTACATCGAAGGAGGCCCAAATGCCCAATATAAGGATGAAACAAACTTGCTCGAAGGAAGCCTAGATTCCCAATCGAAACTAGTATGAATCGAAGCAAGCTTGTTTTTCTTCAATTTTGTCAAGAAAATTAATTTTTCTGCTTTGCCCTTTTTTTGTCTGTTTTGTACTTGTGCAAATTTGAGCTTTTTGAAAATCCTTATGATAAAATGTCTTGAGAAAAGAGAGGGCAAATTTTGGGGTACAATAGCTGCCCCTGTTCAATATTCTTAAACCTGAAGAGAAAGTATGGCACGTTGTCATTCGTAGCTTAAAGGTAGAAGATGATTGAACACTAGAGTGCCCAAAAATTTTCACTCGCATGAAATAGCACTGATAGTTGATGATGTAGGGAATGGGCTTACAGATGCCATTTGGAGAGATGATGGAGAGTCGTCGGAGATGGGCTTAAGGATGCCATCTAGAGTGACTGTTGGCAGAAATTAGACTAAGTCTAAATTTGACTTCAACTGGAAAAGTATCAGAATAAATCTTTGGAGCAATTTATCTGAACCAGAGAAAGTGTCTAACGGAAAGGAATCAAGATAAACCATTGATAGATTTAAACTAAACCAGCAGAGGTTTTGGATATTCTTCAATTTATGATGGGCCTGTGTTGGGCTGCTTTAGGATACATATGAGGGGGGAGCCTGGGTAGGGCTGCTTCAAGATGAATCCATGTAAAGCTTCATCTAGAATTTGAGAAGGAACCTGGGTAGGGTTGCTTCAGGACGAGTTCGTGTAAAACTGCATCTGGAAAGGAAAAGGAACCTGGGTAGGGTTGCTTGATGATGAGTCCATGTTAAACTTCATCTGGAATTTTCTGAGAAGGAACTTGGGTGGGGTTACTTCATGATGAGTCCGTGTAAAACTGCATCTGGAAATAAGAAGGAACCTGGGTAGGATTACTTCATGATGAGTCTGTGTAAAACTGCATCTGGAATTGTCTGAGAAGGAACCTGGGTAAGGTTACTTCATGATGAGTCCGTGTAAAACTTCATCTAGAGATGAGAAGGAACCTGGGTAGGATTGCTTCAGGATGAGTCCATGTAAAACTGCATCTGGAAATTGTGAGAAGGAACCTGGATAGGGTTGCCTCATGATGAGTCCATGTAAAACTGCATCTGGAAATTCAAGAGAAGGAACCTGGGTAGGGTTGCCTCAAGATGAGTCCATGTAAAACTGCATCTGAAAATTCAAGAGAAGGAACTTGGGTAGGGTTGCCTCAGGATGAGTCCGTGTAAAACTACATCTGAAAATTCAAGAGAAGGAACCTGGGTAGGGTTTCCTTAGGATGAGTCTGTGTAAAACCGCATTTGGAAATTCAAGAGAAGGAACCTGCATAGGGTTGCCTCAGGATGAGGCCATGTAAAACTGCATATGTGTAAGGTTGCTTTATGAAGAGCCCGTGTAAAGATGTATTTAGAAGTCAGAAGAAACCCGTGTAAGATTGCTTCATGAAGAGCCCGTGTAAAGCTGTATTTGGTAGTCAGAAGGAACCCGTGTAAAATTGCTTCATGATGAGCTCGTGTGAAGCTGAATCTGGTCACATAGGTAGTTGCTCTGTCTTGCTTCAGAAACTAATCTTGGACCTGTTGAAAATTGTTGATGATAGATATCTGTTGATTGATATTTCCTGGCAAGCTAAAGGGTTAGTTGTATGCAATGTCATGATGTATGAAATTCATTATGTAATGATATTCTCAAAAATAAGGTTGTGTTGTATGCATATATCATGTATGTTATATGGTGTATGAATGTGATGCGTTTATTGCAGTGCGTCTTTGTCTAGGAAAATAAATCCTTGACAACATGCTGGGGAATCTTGGGAGGCTGAATCCCTAACTGTTGTTGGAGAATAGATGTATCTTCAACTTTGTTTAGAATATTTCTGTTGGGAATTCCTGTTCTGTTGTTTGAGGAGAAACTCCGCTGGGGAATATTGGCTTGCTTTAAGAAGAATCTGTGGAGAGTGTTGATCTCTGCTTGGGGAAATAAAATTCAAGAATTTTGGTTATCCATTACTCTACTGGGGAATTATTCTTGACTAGAGAGAATCAAAAGTTAACTGTTATCTGGTCGAAATCCACGATTGGCAGCAATTTGTTGAGGATAATGAAGTTGACTGTCATCTGGTCATATTTTAGGCTTCGCAGTGACTTACTAGGGAAGATTAAATTAAACTGTTATCTGGTCGAATACCAGGCTTCGCAGAAAATTTCTTGGGAGAGTGAAGTTAAACTATTATCTGGTCGGATTCTAGGCTTCACAATAACTTACTAGGGAAGATTAAATTAACTGTTATTTGGTCGGATACCAGGCTTCGCAGAAAATTTCTTAGGAGAGTGAAGTTAAACTGTTATCTGGTCGGATTCCAAGCTTCGCAGTAACTTACTAGGGAAGATTAAATTAACTGTTATCTGGTTGGATACTAGGCTTCGCAGAAAATTTCTTGGGAGAGTGAAGTTAAACTGTTATTTGGTTGGATTACAGGCTTTGCAGCAACTTACCAACTTTGAACTGCTATCTGGTTGGATTCCAGGCTTTAAAGCAGATTTCTGAGGTGGATAAAGTTAATTTTTATCTGGTCAAACTCCAGGCTTCGCAATAACTTACTTGAAATGATGAAGTTGAACTGATATTTGGTTGGGTCCAGGCTTCACAGTAACTTGCTTGAAAGAACGAAGTTGAAATGATATTTGGTCGGGTCCAGGCTTCACAGTAACTTGCTTGAAAGGATGAAGTTGAATTGATATTTGGTCGGGTCCAGGCTTCACAATAACTTGCTTGAAAGGATAAAGTTGAACTGATATCTGGTCGGGTCCAGGCTTCATAGTAACTTGCTGGGAAGAGTGAAGTTGAACTGATATCTGGTCGGGTCCAGGCTTCACAATAACTTACCAACATTAAACTGCTATTTGGTCGGATTCCAGGTTTCAAAGCAAATTTTTGAGGAAATGAAGTTAATTTTTATCTGGTCGAATTCCAGGCTTCACAACAACTTACTGAAGTTAACTGTTATCTAGTCGGTTTCCAGGCTTCACAGTAACTTACTGAATTTAATTTTTATCTGGTCGGATTCCAGGCTTCACAACAAATTTCTGAGAAAATGAAGTTAATTGTTATCTGGTCAAATTCCAGGCTTAACAACAACTTACTGAAGTTACCTGTTATCTGGTCGGTTTCCAGGCTTCACAGTAACTTACTGAATATAATTGTTATCTAGTCGGATTCCAGGCTTCATAATAAATTCCTGAGTGAATGGAGTCAATTGTTATCTGGTCGAATTATATGCTTCACAACAACTTACTGAAGTTAACTATTATCTGGTCAGTTTCCAGGCTTCGCAGTAACTTACTGAATTTGATTGTTATCTGGTCGGATTCTAGGATTCACAACAAATTTCTGAGAGAATGAAGTAAATTGTTATCTGGTTGAATTCTAGGCTTCACAACAACTTACTGAAGTTAACTGTTATCTGGTCGGTTTCCAGGCTTCGTAGTAACTTACTGAATTTAATTGTTATTTGGTCGGATTCCAGGCTTCACAACAAATTTCTGAGAAAATGAAGTTAATTGTTATCTGGTCGAATTCCAAGCTTCACAACAACTTACTGAAGTTAACTGTTATCTGGTCGGTTTCCAGGCTTCGTAGTAACTTACTGAATTTAATTGTTATCTGGTCGGACTCTAGGCTACACAATAAATTTCTGAGAAAGTGAAGTTAATTGTTATCTGGTCGAATTCCAGGCTTCACAACAACTTACTAAGGTTAATTGTTATCTGGTTGGTTTCCAGACTTCGCAGTAACTTACTGAATTTAATTGTTATCTGGTCGAATTCCAGGCTTCATAACAAATTTCTGAGAAAATGAAGTTAATTGTTATCTGGTTGAATTCCAGGCTTCACAATAACTTGCTGAAGTTAACTGTTATCTGGTCAGTTTCCAGGCTTCAGAGTAACTCACTGGAGATTGTAGAGCAGTCTACTAGGGAAGAGAAGTTGTGGTCCCTTGATTTGTAGTAATTAGAGAGGTAAACTCAAGTTGGGGAATCTGTAGTTTGTTGGGGAAATAAACATTGTCGCCAGTCTGTTGGAGAGATGTCTTCTTTTGGCAGAAATCCTCGAGGATTCTTGAGATCAACTCAGTTGGGGAGAAGTTTTTAGAGATTGAAACCCTGGCTGGGGGTCATTCTATTAACATGATTTTGGGGGAGATTTGTCATTGCCCCCGGTAGCAGGTGTTTCCACACTGCCAGAAGATGTATGTTTGATCATACATGATTCGTTGCTGGAACTCGTGTCCAATGCCCCAAGTGATTCAGATTGAGACCTTCCCCTGGCATATTCAGTGTTTCTTGAGAGATTTCTTGGAATCTTAACTGGACTGCCCCAGGTGTGTTGGATAGTGACACGTCATGCCCACTTTCTTATAGAAGATTTGTTATTGGAAGCGTCTTCCCACTTGAAGTGATTTTGTTCATTGAGAGGCTTTTTGTTCACTGGATATTCGGCGTGCGAATTTCTCTGTTGTCAAACAAATAGCCAAACGCAAACAGAGATATTCAAATAATGCAAAGTTTATGCTTGTATTTGAAGTTTTTAAAATGCGTTTTAGCAGATAAGAGAATTTTTGTAAGAAAATTCAACTCAAGATTTAGAGTAAAGCCTTACAGGAGTCAGGATACCTTTTGTAACGGTATGCTTTCGGATTAACCCATGCTTCAATTAGGACTTTTGAAGGGTTGTAATGTGGCTTGGTTCACGGTTTAAGAAACAAAGGATAAGGTTCAAAGTGTATTTGTACCCGCCCATTCTTCTGTGATGTTCTTCAGTCTTAAACTCAGTTAATTATGCATCTGAACTCTAATTGAGTCTGAAATGACGTCTTGGTGATGGTTCAGACAAGTTAAGTTTGTTGGAAAGCAATCATTTTTGCCATATTTGTTGAGGATTTGTAGTGACCTCTTTTTTTTATTTATTATCTCTGATTTTGCCTGACTGTTCTTGTTTTTTGAGATTACAGTCAGCGGGATGCCCCAGTTTTTCTTAAGTCTCATTCGTAGGTTTTGACTTAGTGCGCTTTTCTTTTGAGAGATAATGACTGCCTATTTGATAGGGAACCGTCACCATCTTTTGGTTCAGAAGGAATTTTTTGATTTCATTCGTTGTATACGAAGTGAAAGTTTGCGACTGAACGCGCATTTGAATTAACTGCGAGACTACCCTACCCCAGGTTTTGATTAATGGTTTCAAATTGTGTAAAAATGAAACTCCTACTTCTTTGGCTCAAAAGGGGTTGACTGGGGATTATCCTCCTTATAACTCCAGTGTTTAGGAATTGAACGAACTTATGTACATCGTCAGCAAGGTCTGTCCAAAAACATACTGTATGAGATTAAGGCATTCTTTTCGTCATCCTCCTTCTAAAGGCTTATAACTTTTAGCAAGAGTTGAATGTCATAAAGAGATTAAAAAGCATAGTTTAAATATAGTGAAAACGAATGGATGAATTCAAGACAAACATATGCAATGCATTAATGAAATAGAGTTTAACATTAATAGATAAGTGTTTGAACAACAAAAGAAATTACAATTAAAAATTCAAAATGAACTGGAATTTGGCATGGGAGCAGTGATCACATTTGGAGTCTCAAGAGGACCGAACTCAATCACCTTATCATCAATCATATTCTAAATCTTGTATTTCAGCACTCGACAATCATTGGTATCATGCCCGGGACTGCCAGAATGATAAGCACACATTGCATCAGGATTGTAGTTAGGGGAAGAAGTTTTGGGGTTTGGATGAGGTCCTATTAATGTGATCAGATTCATCCTCAACATGTGTTGCAATGCTTGTTCCAGTGCCATGTTAATGTTGGTAAACTGTCTCTTGGGTTCTTCTTGCCTTCACTGATTTCCCCGTTGTTGTTGTCGCACTGATGCAGGACTAGAGATCATGACTTCCCCCACATGTTGGTCGTGGTTATTCTTGTTATGACCCTTTTGACCATACACAACATAGGAATCTTTCTTCCCATTGTGGATTTTTCAGAGTATCAGAGGACGTAGCTCCTTGGATCTTTCTGCTTTTGATGCCAGCTTCAACCCTTTCGCCAGTCAGTATTATCTCGGTGAACCCGACTGAGGAGCTTCCGATTAAGTGATTAAAGAAAGGTCCTGTCAAAGTTCCCATAAAGATGTCAACCAGCTCCCTGTCAGTTAAGGGTGGCTGCACCCTTCCAGCCAGGTCTCTCCACTTTTGAGCATATTCTTTGAAACCCTCGTTGGAACGCATGGTCATATTCTGCAACTGGACACGAGTTGGTGCAAGATCAGCGTTGTATTGGTATTGCTTGTATAAAGCAGCGGCTAGATCTTCCCAAGTGTGAATGTGGGAAATTTCCAATTGATAGAACCACTCAAGTTACGTCCTAGCTAAACTCTCTTGGAAGAAGTGGATCCAAAGCTTCTGATCAGTTGTGTATGGTTGAATCTTGTGGACATAAGACTTTAGGTGCATCTTAGGGCAAGAGACTCCATCATATGGGGCAAAGGTAGGGATTTTGAATTTTGGTGGGATGACCACACCAGAAACCAAACCCGTGTCTCCTAAGTTTAAGCCAGGAACAACTTGGACCTCCACAGCTTTGAGTCTGTCTTCAAGTTGTTTGTATTTTTCATTCTTCGGTGGATATTGCTCCTCAGAATAGTCTTCATCATCAGTAGCTATGTTATCTCTAATGCTTCTAGCTTCCTCTTCTTGACTGTCTTCTTCAGAAGAAGAAGCATCTTCTTTTTGAGCTAGCTGGGCATGCCCCTTGGACCTTCTTCCCACGTTGAGGATGACAACCCTTTTCTTAGTCTTCTTCTTGCTCTCTTTGGTGAAGAGTGTTTTCAGATCTTCCTGCCCTTTAGCCAGAGCTAGGAACATTTGTTGTAATTGAGTGTTTTATGCTTGGAGATCCTTTACCGTCTGTTCCATATCCATCTTACTGAAATAAACAGTAGGAAGATAAGGAGGCCTGTATGGGAGAAACCTGTCATGATATGATGCATGGTATGTGGATGCATGTTTTCAAGTATCTCGCAGGGTAAACACAAGAAAATGTTAGAAGTTTGAATTTTGATCGACAGCTTTGATTGGAGAACTTCGTATCGGTGGATGTCCTTCCACGAGAATCAAGCTCGCCATATCAAGTGGGTCATAGCCCTTGCTTCAAGTTACCGTTCTTTGGTTTTGACGGCATTTGGTTAGAGGAAAATAAATCCTATTACCCCTTGATAGACGTCTGGTTCAACGTGACCCTGCATCATAGGCCCCTTGAGATCCTTGAAATGGTTATTGAAAATTCTATGGTATGATGTTATGATGTTATGTACAAATATGTAAAGAAAGCAAGTTATTATGTACAAATAGTCATATACACAAAGCAGACAAGTCCTTAGGTTTAGGCTTGTATGGAGTTTGTAGGTAAGTACTCTCTTGAAGTTTAGTTGGCTCAACCTGTCCTAGTAATAGTGACCAGGTTCTAAGGGATCTCAATATCAATGATCTTTCTTCATCGGGCATTGTTTCAACACAAGCCTCTTTAATGGCGACCGAAATATCCTGAAAGTCTGATCTCAATGAGCGTAGTATCGAGTATCAACCAACTTCGGACTGCACCAAAGCCGACTACCTCACTACTTCCTAATGGCCAAGTTGTTCAATTAAGGTTCTAAGGTCATTTAGTGCTTCATGACACCACACAGCGGGCCCGTATTCTCCTTGACTACTAAAGGGCTACCGGTACCAACAAATGTGTCACACTAACGTAATTATTTCTTAGACCATATCTGTATACCCCGCACAGTTTCCACAATCTAATGCTACTTACCTAAAAGGTGCCCCAGATCCGGGTAGAGGGTCAAAACAAGCCCAAACAAAGAACCATAATATAAATCAAACAAGTCAAACAAAGAAAAGCAAGTAAAGGTGATCTAGCCCTAAGGTAACCCCACTTTTAAGTTCTCCCCAGCAGATTCGCCAGTTCTGTAACACGGTGGGATAACTGACTTGGGATGTTTTGTGTTTGATCGCAATTGTTGCGGATAGCAAGAGTCGTCGTCGACTTTTCTTTTATCAAAATAAAGGAAAGGGTGAAAAGAACAGGAAAAACCTTTGAGATTATTTTCTTGAGTTCGGGGGGTAGATTATAAAAAGGGAAGGTGTTAGTACCCTTTTCATCCATAGTTATCTATGGTCTCTTAGTTTCTTGCTAGATCACTTGTTTTTCTTGAAAATGTGCTTTGTGGTGTGTTTTGAAAGTATTTTGAAAACGTGCCTTTATAATGATTATCGTCTCTATAAGAACGCATACAAAGTGTTGTTTGGAAAATAGTTCAAAGAAGTGTTTGTTTTTGAAAGTGATTTTGAATAGGTGTCTTTGTAATGATTCTCGTCTCTATAAGAATGCATACAAAGTGTTGTCTTTTGAAAATGTTTCAAAATGAAAGTATTGGTGTATAAAATGTTTTTGTTGTGAGCAAGCGAGCAGCTAGGAGCAACCTTCCTACTCAAAGGTATTTAGTGTTTGTTTCCTCCTCATTTAGATGTTGCTATCTTTCCATTGATTTGGTAAGAAGCTCCATCATTGGATGTGAAGGTATGGGCGTAGATCATCGTATAGTCATGATAGCAATTTTGTGAGATATCTTAGCATTTCTCTTGAGGGGCTAAGATCATTTGTAAGGCAACATTCGTAGCGTCATCGAGGGACTGTGATCTTGTATTTTAATTGTTTTTGCTAAGATACCTCACATGCATAACATGACTATTTTTCATAAGGCAACAAGTGGAGTTAACCCTAGAGGTGCATGTGTGCAAAGTGTGTTTGATTGCATGCATTTTTGTCTTTTGATCAGGGTGGTCTACTTGTTAATTTTATCTTTCCATACACCCTAATTACTAACATTTTGTATAAAGTCAAAAGTGCAGAAAGATAAAATCCTACACTATTACAACCACATTGAATTGCATGAAAATATAAAGGCAAAAATAAGGTAAAAGCAAGAAAAATAGATCTTTTGATTTAGGGCAGCAAACCCTTCGATTATGCACTTTCTAGCTCTCTTCGATATGGCCTGAAAAGGGATGAAGGCATGACTTTCAATTGGGGCCTGGAGGCCAGCATGTTGTGTCTTTTGATTAGGGCCTGGAGGCCAGTGCAAGATGTAATCTTCCTTTTTGCCTCCTTTGATTGGGGGTTGAAAGCAGTGAGAGAGTGCTTTTTGATTGGGCCTGAAAGTCAGCATGGTATGCCTTCTGGACGCCTCTTTCGTTTGACCTGGAGGTTAGTATGGAAGCCAAAGGCTTCATTTCCAACTTCACGTTTCCTGTTTCTTTCGTTTGAGTTTGAATAGCAACATGGCCTAAAGCCATGCCAACATTACCTTAGGGCCAGGTTAGTCTTTAAAGCATGTTTAAATATACAAAGAGCAAAAACCAAGAAGGTTGTTAACCATGAAACATATTAAAAGGATGGAAATGAAAAGAAGAGCAATAGTATGTACATGTTTGAAACGAAAAGGAATTGTATTTACATGTTATGCAAGAAACGAAAAGTTTAAGGTTTAGAGCAACTTACCTTGCTAGAGGCTGGAGCGTGTGCTGGACCTTCAAGTGGTTGAACTAGATGCTCCTAGATTCGAAGGAAAGAAACAGGTGTGGTGTTCCTTTGACTGGATTCGAAGTTCAGGAGGTGTGAGGGTGGTGTTTGTTATTTCTGGATTCGAAGGAGAAAATAGGTGTAGTGTTATTTCTACTGGATTCAAAATAAAAACAACATGTGGGGATTGTTTCAGATTCGAAAGAGAAAAAGAAACAAGTGTTGTGTTTCTTTAGATTTTGGGTTTGTGTTTAGTGTTTGAGAATCTTAAAAGTTTAAGAGCTTTGAGAGTTTGATAATTTTTTGAAGATTCTTTCCACACCACCCAAAATCTGCCAGCATTCTCTCTTGTTGCCTTTCAGCCCCTCGGCGTCTCCATCCCCCTTTTTGATGTACAAATGAACTCTCTATTTATAGAGAAAAAAATTGAAATGAGCAGCTTTGTGAAAGAATAAAATATAGTTTCTTTGAAAGGCCAACATCCACTTGTGTCAACTTTTTATAATCCCAATATAAAAGTACCAAAATCAATGGTTTAGATGGGTGGCTCCTAGTTTATAGGGGGCAAATGTGCAGAAGAGACAGGCGCAAGGCTCAAAAACTTTCAAAAAAGGTAGTGATGTCATCAAGAGCAGGTTAGCTTGAAGAACAATTTAATATGGAGTGAGGCACAAGTTGGAGGCCTATGTAGCATGATCTATGGACAACTTGACCCTTTGAATCGAATCCTTCATTTTTCCATAACCTTCGACAAGAATCAACAAAGCAACATTCGTTTCCACCAGTTGTGTGTCCTTCGAATGGACCAATTGTGTGTTCTTCGAATGTCCCTCTTCAGCTGAATATTACATTTTGAGTCCTCTTGCTTTTGATCACTTAGGCCCAAACCTTCCACCAGACTCCAAAGTAAGCAAAAACAATCATTCCCCAACTATGGCAAGTCCTTCCAATGGGCCTCCAAGTTGTGTGTCATAATGCAATATTATGGCGTATTAAAGGGTTTGTAGATGCATTCTATGGTGATATGAAGGCGCATTTGAAGCAAACATGAAGATGAAATCGAAATTCACTGGAAGATGTCCATTCATCCAATTGAAAACTTGTGAATCCAAGGCAAACAGGTGAGGGGCCAATGGTGCAATTGAAGCTTGCAGGCAGGAGCCATTTTCCAAATGAAGCTTGCATGCAGGAGCTATTTTAGTGCATCAAAGCAAACCTGCAGAAGGTCAAATGCCCAAATGAAACTTATGGACAATGATCAAAGAAGCCAGATGCTTAATCGAAGTATGTAAATCAAAACTTGCATCGAAGGAGGCCCAAATGTTCAATCGAAGCATGAGGACTAAATCTCGCTCGAGGAAGGCAAATGCTCAATCGGAGGATGTAAATTAAAGCTTGCATTGGAGGAGGCCCAAATGTTCAATCGAAGCGTGAGGACCAAAGCTCGCTCGAAGAAGGAAAATGCTCAATAGAAGGATGTAAATAAAAGCTTACATCGAAGGAGGCCCAAATTCCCAATCGAAGGATGAATCAAACTTGCTCGAAGGAAGCCTAGATGCCCAATCGAAACTAGTATGAATCGAAGCAAGCTTGTTTTTCTTCAATTTTGTCAAGAAAATCAATTTTTCTGCTTTGCCCTTTTTTATCTGTTTTGTACTTATGCAAATTTGAGCTTTTTGAAAATCCTTGTGATAAAATGTCTTTAGAAAAGAGAGGGCAAGTTTTGGGGTACAACAGTATCCCTGAAAGGCTTCCATACACCCTTCACCGCCAAAATATGCTTTAAATGTACCAACAATATGGCTGAATATGAGGCATGCATTATGGGTATCAAAGTCACTATCGATATGAGGATCAAGTTCTTACAGGTATACGGAGACTCAGCCTTGGTGACCAGCCAAGTTAAAGGAGAATGGGACACAAAGCATCCTAATCTCATCCCTTACCGAGAGCATTTGTTAAAATTGATTCCATACTTTGAAGAGATTACCTTTGAACATATTCCACGAGAAGAAAATCAGTTAGCGGACGCGCTAGCCACCATGCCATCCATGTTTAAAGTCAGATGGGATAACGAAGCTCCTCAGATCATTATCGAAAGATTAGACGAACTGGCCCACTGTTATGAGATTGATGTTGATGGAATAGAAGAAAAACCTTGGTTCCACGAGGTGAAAAGGTATCTCAAAGCTCAAGAGTACCCTGAGGGAGCATCTATCAATGACAAAAATTTCTTAAGGAGGTTCTCTGCCAAGTTCTTCCTGAGTAACGGAATTCTCTACAAGCGCAACCATGATTCTACCTTACTGTAGTGTGTGGATAAGATAGAAGCGAATAAAATTATGGAGGATATGCATGAAGGCACCTTTGGCACCCATTCTAGTGGGTATACAATGGCTAAAAAGATCCTACGGGTAGGATACTATTGGTCTACTATGGAAGCAGATTGTCATCATCACTCCTGAACTTGTCACAAATGCCAAATCTATGTTGGCAAGGTATATGTGCCTCTGGTTTCTCTAAATGTCTTGACTGCTCCTTGGCCATTTATAATATGGGCATTGATATGATTGGAGAGATTAGACCTACCGCTTCCAATGGGCACAACTTCATCCTTGTTGCCATTGATTACTTCACGGAGTGGGTAGAGGCAGCTTCACTCGCTTCTATTACTAAGAACATCGTGGCACGATTCATCAGACATAATCTTATCTGTCAGTATGGTATCCCAGAAAGAATTATCACACATAACAGTACCAACCTCGATAATACTATGATCATCGAGCTTTGTACGCAATTCAATATCCAGCATCATAACTCTTCTCCTTACCAGTCAAAGATGAATGGCGTTGTGGAGGCCGCCAATAAGAATATAAAGAAGATCATGCAGAAAATAACGCTAACATATAAAGACTGGCACGAGATGTTACCCTTTTCTCTTCATGGTTATTGTACCTCAGTACACACGTCCGCAGGGGCAATCCCTTTTTCTCTCGTGTACGATATGGAAGATGTCTTACCCGTTGAAGTCCAGATCCCTTCCCTGAGAATCACGAAAGATGCAGGTTTAAACAAAGATGAATGGGTTCATACTCGACTTGACCAATTGAACTTGATTGACGAGAAAAGGCTTGCGGCTACTTGTCATGGTCAGATGTACCAGAAACGTATGATCAAACGTTTTAACAAAAAGGTCAGACATCAGGTATATCATGTTAGTGACCTAGTAATCAAGCGCATCATCCTGACACAAGATGATCCCAGGGAAAATGGACTCCTACATACGAAGGACCATTTGTGATCAAGAACATATTTTCTGGTGAGCTATGATATTAACCACTATGGATGGTGAAGACCTTCCACACCCAGCAAATGCGGACATAGTTAAAAAATACTACGCATGAAAAGAGACTCGCTAGGTTGACTGGCCTAGGAAAAAATAAGGGCATCCCGGCGAACCAAAAGGGTTTGGGCAAAAAATAGGGATAAAAAATCCGTACACACGGAAAGTCGAAAACCTGAAAAGGCGGCTTGGGAAAAAAGGGTACCTGGGTGGACTGGAAACCCGAAAGGGTAGTCCAGGCAAAAATTAGGGATTAAAAGCGTATGACTATGTCCCGTTGGATCACCTTACAACCAAACTTCATTATCCAAATTGATAAGGTCGAATGGTACAGATCAAAGATATAAAGGTAATAGCAGAATTGAAACTTAATGGTATTATTTCACATAGTTTTTTTCTCTTTGTATACCACTATGTATAGTTTTCATTTTTACGATGACATTCTCTTATTAGGATGTCTGTCTCCTTGTACAAAGACGCTTGTTGTAGGCAAATTTCTTCAAATTAATATAAATATATCACTTCCAAATTGCAAAACTACTTGTTTTTATTTTTCTGTTTTGTTTGCAAAAACATCCAGTTATTGTTTTTGAATATATGCATTTAAATGTGATTACTGTTTACAAATACGCGCACAAAAAATAGAAAGACAGTTGCTAAGGGTTTGAAGAATCGGGACAATGTCGAAAATCCATCTATAAATCCCCATAAAACACCCCTAGGGGATCATTTTCACAAAATTCATCATCAGCAGATACATTTACCAGTAGATACAGAGACAGAGAGGTCCTCCTGTAAAGTCATCGTCGTATCTTCAGCGTATAGCCTAATGATTTCAAATATTCTGACATTTCTTAAACAGATCAAGATTTCCAATCATCTCTCCAGTACCTTGGAGCTTTCCTCAGCATGGTCTATAAGTTTCTTGAGTTCCCCATCAGGGTTTCATCAAACAGTTTACAAAGTTTCTTTCCCGTGTAGAGTTTATTTCTCTAGTTACGGAAACCCATCTCCCAGCAAATTCAACTTCAACACATAGTGAAAAACTACATTCTTCATCTCCAGCAGCAGTCAAGGATTTATTTTCCCAGTGCAACGACACTGCAAAGAACAAATGATACGTTCACATACCACATTCATACATCATTTTACAAATGTCATAGCATATACATACAAAATGCTTATAGCATAATCTCATTTTCAACAGTTCCAGATTAAGTCCTGAAACTAGACAGGGCAACTATCTGTGAACAAATGATTGTAGATCAATTCCCAAAACAAGACGGGGGAGACTATCTATAAGACCAGGTTAGAAATTAATTCCTAAAACCAAACAGGGCAACTATCTTAACAACCAACAAAAGCAGGTTCTAGATTAATTCTCGAAACAAGACGGGGCAACTATCTGAGATAACAAGTTCAAGCTATTGTGAAGCATGGATTTCAACCAGATAACAGTTTAAGTTGTTGCGAAGCCTGGAATATGACTAGATAATAGTTTAACTTCTTCAATTACTGTGAAGCCTGGACCCGACCAGATATCATTTTAATTTCATCTAAAGCACTGTGAAGCCTAGAATCCAACCAGATAAAAGTTTAAGTTGCTGCGAAGCTTGGAATATGACCAGATAACAATTCAACTTCTTCAATTACTGCGAAGCCTGGATCCGACCAGTTAACAGATTAATTTCAGTAAGTTGTTGTGAAGCCTGGAGTTCTACTAGATAGCAATTAGCTTCATCCTTTCATCTAAGTTATTGCGAAGCCTGCAAATCAACCAGATAATAGTTAATTTCATATTCCCCAGTAAGTCGCTGTGAAGCTTGGGATACAACCAGATAACAGTCAACTTTATTATCCTTAGCAAGTTACTGTGAAGCCTAGATTTCAACCAGATAACATCTAACTTTCATTCTCCCCAATCAAGAAATAATTCCTCGGTAGAGCAATGCATAACTAAAACTCCTGAACTTTATTCCCCAACACATCTGCTAAGATACAATTGGACACAAGCTCATTCTCATACGAAGTCAGATAAAGAGACCTTTTATGGCTCAGGGTAAATCGACCCAAGATTTATTCAGATGCTTCTTCCAGTTCGAAGTCAAAATTTATCTTGGATGGCATCTATAAGCTCATCTCTGACGACTCTCCCCCATATTCTCCAAATGGCATATGTAAGCCCATTCTCGATATCATCAACCAACAGCGTCACTTCACACACAGGCGAGTGCAGATCTCTGGGAACTCTAGTGTTTAATAACCTTCCACCTTCATATCACAAAAGGCAGACAAGCCAATCTAAATCCTCAGGTTTAAGAAGATTGAACAGGGGCAGATGTTGTACCCCAAAATTTTCCCTCCCATTTTATTCAAGACATTCTCATAGAGGTCCTCAATTGCTCAAGGTTAGCCAAGAATTGGCCAGAAAAATTCTCCTCCTGAGTAATGGACTTCCAACTAAGGTTTCACTTTTCACCAATAAGTTTGATTTCCAAAGGCCTCAAGGGACTTCCATAGTTCCTAATATGTCCTCGAGAATGCTCATTCCAATTTTCATGTCTTGCATTACAAGCTTGCTCAGTCAATTGCTCAGATGACTGGAAATCAACAATACTAGATAAATTGTATAAAATAGTGAGTGATGGATTATGACACATGGGCTGATGGTTTGGATGGATTTTAGGCCCAAGATTTCGTGCAAACATGTCTAGGTTCATTCCCCAAATAAAATGGGCAAGAATATTCATTTTTGGAAATATTTCAAAATTGATATCTTGTGATTTAAGCCATGCCATTACACTTTGATTTCCGCCCATCTTTGTTTCCCTCGTCCCTCTATAAATACAAAGCCAAAGTGCAAGCAAATGACACGCAAAAGCCCTGCCTGAAAGAAGCTCCAAAATTTCTCGAAAAATTATTTAAAGTTGTGAAATTCAAAGAGCTTGCTATAGCCTTCCTCTATTCAAACCAGGCCTTGCATCGTGCTCCTGAGGTCTCTAGGAACCATTTCCACACCTTGCACTAGCCTAAAACTCCCTTGAATCGTGCACTTGAATCACACTGTGGGTAAGTTTTTTTTCTAATTCAATCTCCTTTAATCCGCATTATTGAACATTTTAACATTTGCATATGTGTTCATAGTCATTTTTAGAACAGGTTGAACGTGGAATATGTGAGATTTAGGGCCAGAATCACAAGATGCCATGTTTGGCTCTGATCGGTAACTTTGCTTCGAAATGCAAAATCGAGGGACTTTTAGCCCAAAATAGCATCAGAATTAGACTCAGGGCATCGTTTTAAGGGGGTAGGGGTATTTTAATCCTTTGATTGCACTTATTTTTGTAGGTTAGGTTTTGAGCCCACCGGAGAAGACAACCAGAGAGTTGACTCCGTTGGGCTGACTCAGTTTTCCCAAATGTCGCGCTCCTATTGGTCCATTCAGTCACAGCACGTGTGTTTTAAATTTGAATTTGTTTCAAACTCTTTTTCACATATAATGTCATAGCTTTGTTGGTAATAACGAATGGTTAATTAGCTTGGTGGTGAAGGGTGTGTGTATAATACTGGAAGGCCTGAGTTTGATCCCAAGTTTTGAGTTTTTTTTCTTCTTATATTTGCTTTATAGATCCAGTGACATGCAGGTCCATGCTTGTATCCTACGCTTCATGCCTGAGCCATCAGATGCTGATGCAAGAAGATCTGGCCATCCTAGGGCACGCTTCCACCCTGTAGCCTCAAGGGTTAGGCTCACCAGATTATATTTGAAACGCTGGGTTCAGGTTATTTGGGCCAAAACAAAAATTTTAAATCTCACCCCCCCCCCCCCGACATTTACTTTAAAACCAGGCCCATCTTTCTTAATTTTTATTATTTATTTTATTTCATATTATTTTCAAAAATCATTTTATTTAATCATAAAATCAGAAGAAAAAAACATTAAAAAAATTAGATTTAGGTTTTTTATTTAATTTAACTTTTTCAAATTAATTTTATTTAATTATTTTTTACTTTTATTTAATAAATTAAAACCAATTAGAACTAGGTTAAAATTTTAATATTTCTCAAACAAAAATGCCAAAAATATTAGATTTGTTTAGAATTAATTTTAATTAATAATTTTTCTTTTCTTTTAATTAATTTAATTCAGATTTAATTTAATTTTATATTTTCCCAAATAAACAAAACAACAAAAAGATTTTTCTTTTACTTAGAACTCTTTTAGGGTCTTTAACGTCCTTTCTAATTCGTGCGGGTTTAGTCTTTTTGAATTACCATTTTCATATTATTGTATCTGACTATGGACTGTAATAGATGAAAACTAGGACTTTATTTACTGCTTTTTATTTCCCCGGTTTTTGGACTTATATATTTCCCCTCCCTGAAGCCTTGTAATAGTTAGGTTTTAAATTCCGCACTTTAAGTTCATGTACATATATTAACCGTTAGATGTATGCCCAATAGGATTGCATGATAAGAATTAAAAACAAAATGTTAGCAAACCTAACGCAAAGATAAATAACTGAAACACAACGCACTCGCACATGTGCACCTCTAGGGTACCCCCACTTCGGTTGCCTTCAGAATAAAACATTCACAACTCTCGAAACATGAGAGATTTTAGTGGCTAACCTCCTATTTAAAGATCACAAAAATGACCCTCTTGATGTTGCCTCGGTATGATCTTAAAACCCTAGGGTGGTTACTAAAGTATCTTGCCCAGTTGCCCTTGTGACTGTAACGATGACCCTTCGATTGTCCTTCAAACATCCAACGATGGGGCTACCTACTTACTAATAGTAGGATAGAATTATCCAAAGGAAAAGAGGAAAAGAAAAAACCTTTTAGAGTCAAATAGATAGTTCTTAGATGCTTGTTCATAAACAATTTTTCACATACACAAAATCCTTTCCAAAAAACATTTCCAAAACACTTTGTATACGTTCTCAATAATACGAAGTTCGCCGCACTAAGGCATTTTTTTTCAAAATGCTTTTTCAAACACACAAACACAAGGTATTTTCAAATGAGCTAGCATCTAAGAGCTCATAGATAACTACAGATGGAAAGGGTGTTAACACCTTCCTTTTCCTTAATCTACCCCCTTTACTCAAAAATAATTCTTGAAAGGTCTTTTTATGTTCTTTTCACCCTTTCCTTTGTTGGATAAAAGAAAAGTCGGTGACGACTCCTGCTTACGGAAACATTTGTGAATACAAATGCAAAACCAGTATAAGAGTCAGTTCACCCATCGTATTACACTCGTAAAGTAGATTGGTCTCTGTCCTTCTGGGGTTTCTCTTTTTAGCGTTGCACTTATTGCCTCGAAGGGGACGATTAGATAGAGACAGAGGGTTTCATCCTTCTCTGGTCGATAGAGGACAGGAGATTGTGATAGTTCTTGCTTCAAGTGGGTGAGAGCTTTCTCTCATCCGGGCGTCCATTCGAAGGCAACTTCTTTGCGGAGGAGCTTAAAGAGGGGGAGCGCGCGCTGGGCAGATTTCGCCATGAATCGAGAGAGGGAAGTGAGCATGCTGTTCAAGATTTGAATGGTTTATTTTTTTGAAGTGGGCGTTGGAAACTCATAAAATTCTCGGAATTTTTCGGGGTTTGCTTTAATTCCTCGTTCTGTTAGGTAGAAATCGAGGAATTTTCTCGCGTGTACTCCGAAGGTACATTTTTTGGGTTAAATTGCATTCGGAACTTTCTGACCTGCTCGAACACTTTTTTACAGTGGAGGGTGTGGTCGATCTCTTCCATGGATTTGACGATCATGTCGTCCATATAGACTTCAAGCATGTCGCCTATCTCGTTGTAGAAGACTTTGTTCATCATGCATTGATATGTAACGCCCATGTTTTTAGGCCGAAGGGCATTACGTTGTAGTAGTAGTTGCCCGACTCGGTCGTGAAAGCGACATATTTTTTTTCTGCTTTCGCCATTGAAATCTGGTTGTAGCCAGAATATGCATCCATAAAAGATAGCAATTTAAAACCGACTGAATTATCGATCAGCTTGTCAATATTAGAGAGGGGATAAGCATCTTTCAGGAAAGCCCGATTGAGATTAATATAATCAATGCACATGCGCAATTTTCCATTAGATTTTTTCACAAGAACTACATTTGAGAGTCAGGTTATGTACTGGGCTTCATAAATAAAATATGCATGTAGGAGGTCTTTTACAGCTAGTTCGGTAGCCTCCATTTTTTCGGGGAGGGGGGCTGTTTTCTCGTACGCTGGGCGACCTCCTTGAGGGCAGGATCTATGATCAGGTGATGGCATGCAATTTCTGGATCCAATCCAGACATCTCGACCGTGCTCCAGGAGAATATATCAGCATTCTCCCTTAAGGAATCTTTAAGTTTCCTCTTTGCCAAGTCAGGGAGATCAGCTCCGATCTTCACTCCTCTGGTGGAATCGTTCTCGGGGGGATGAGTACGAAGTCTCCGTCCGGGATGGGTCGTGTGGGATCTGAGAGTTCCTCTCTATTTGTAGATGGGGTTGAATCTTTTCCTTCGACCATGGGCTATTTCCCCTTCTTTCTCTATTCTGCATGATCTTCTTTGGAGAAGTGACTGTCAAGATTGATGGTCTCGACCCTCGGAAGTGGCTTGGCTTCCTCGGAGCTGGAGGACAACATGTCCCCAGTGGTCATTCATGGTTGAACATTGATGGAACTCAAGCCTCTGGCTGAGGCTTCAAAACATCTTCTTTCCGCCTGGATGTCCCCGTGGAGGGTGGTGACAAACCCTCTGCAGTGTAGTACTTCATTTTGAGGTGCACGGTGGAGGGCACTATGATCAGTTCAGCGAGAGTGGGCCTCCTGAAGATGCATTTGTAGAGAGAAAGACAACCCACCACCAGAAATTGGGTCTTGATGGCTTTGGCTATCACTCCTCTTCGAAAGATGGCGATTAGCTCGATATATCTGCAGGGTTTGGTATTGGCCCTATTGAAGATATGGAGATCTGATCCTACGTACGGGGTCAGGTGGCTTTCATTCAACTGTAGGGTGGCGAATAGTTAAGTGTACACGATGTCTACCGAGCTACCCTGATCGACCAGGATGCATCAAATGTCAAAGTTTTCCATGCAAGCCCTTATGAGCAGTGTGATGGTCAAGTTGGAGAGGCCCGCCCGGTAGTTCCTCCCTGTAGAAAGAAAGGGGATGAGATCCTCCTCGTAACTTATCCAATGTGGCATCCATGTCAGAGTTGGCTTTGATAAGTTGCTAGAATCTTCTTTTCACTGATCCCACTGTATGCTTGTTGAATCCCCCGCTGGAGATGACCATAGCAGCCGGGAATGACTCCCAAGGACTATGAGAGGAGAAGTACAGTGGAACATTCTCCATGTCTAGGAAGTAGAAATCTTCTGGCCGCGAGATGCTTATGGAAACGGCATGATGCTGATGTCAGGGGACTCCTTCCCCTCTTTGATGCTTTTAGCTTCTAGAGCCTCTTCATGGACACCCTCTTTCTTCTTGTATTGCTTGAGGTTCCCGTCTCAGATCAGTATCTTGATTGCATACTTGAGATGGATGCAATCCTCGATGTTGTGCCCGTGGCTTTTATGGAACCTGCAATATTTTCTCTTATCGGTTCTGGTTTTGGAAGGTGTCTGTCGGGGAAAGCATACCCCAGCCTATTTGAATTCGGAATTGGCCCATTCAGACAGCATGCGTTCCCTCAAAGTAGTTAGAGGGGTGTAGTCATAAAATGAACCAGAATTCCCCTTGTAGTCTTTGGAGTTCCGAGATCTGTCTACCCGTTTCTTTTCTCCCCGACGGGATGTCGAGGGCTCGTCACTTCTTGAGGACTTGGTACTTTTTTGTGCCTTGACTCCCTGGCGCTATTGGCAACTTCTTTCTCATCGTGTTGTATGTATGCTTGAGCCTAAATGAGGAGGGAGTCGAGCGTGGCCGGTGATTCGATGCCTACTGTTTTAGAAAAGTCGTTACAAGGATGGAGCCCATGCTCAAGAAGGTGTTTCTTCATGGTGTCGATCGTGGAGACCTGTACTACTTCCTTGTTGAAGCGCTCGATGTATGCTCACAGAGAGTCATCTCTGCCCTAGATGATTGTTTTGAGTGAAGCCTCTGACTTTAGGTGTCGACGGGAGGCAGTTGTGGTACGGTGGGAGAATTGAATTTTAGGTTTGCGTTTTGATCGCATTTGTGCGGATAGCAAGAGTCGCCACCGACTTTTCTTTTATCAGAAAGGAAAGGTAAAAAAGCACAGGAAAGACCTTTCGAGATTATTTCTCGGGTTCAGGGGGTAGATTATGAAAAGGGAAGGTATTAGCACCCTTTTCATCCATGGTTTTCCATGGGCTCTTAGTTACTCATTTAGATCACTTGCTTTTGTTTGACAGTGTGCTTGTGGTGTGGGCTTTGAAAGTGTTTTGAAAAATCTCTTTGTAATGGTTCTCGTTTCTATAAGAACGCGTACAAAGTTTTGCTTCGAAAAGTGGTTCAAAGATGTGTTTGTGGATTGTGTTTCGGAAAGTGTTTTGAAAAGATGTTTTGCAAAGGTTCTCGTCTCTATAATAACGTATACAAAATATTTTGTCTTTTGAAAATGTTTTGAGATGAAAGTGTAGGTGTAAAAATGTTTTTGTCGTGAGTAAACGAGTAACTAGGAGCGAATCTATCTACTCGAAAGGTTTTCAATTGTTCTTTTCTTCCTCCTTTTAATGTTGCTTTCTTACCATTAATTTGGTAAGAAGCCCCATCGTTGGATATAAAAGGACAGGCGCGGGTCAATTTTACAGTCATCGAAAGCAACTTATGAGACGCTTTAGCAATTTTCGTAAGGGACGAGATCGTTTTATCGAAGGCAACATCGAGGGTCATCGAGGGACTACGATCTTATTTATTGAAGGGTCATTGCTAAAACGTCTCATGTTCGAGGGACATGACTGTGTTTCCGAGGCAACAAGCGAGGTTACCCTAGAGGTGCGCGTGTGAAAGAGTGTGTTTGATTCAAGTTAATTTGATCTTTGAAATTAGGTTATCTAGTGGTTAATTTTTTATGTCTTGCCATGCACGCCTAATTACTATACAGTATAAGGAAAATAGTAAATTGCAGAAATTAAAATTCTACGCTATTACAGAGCTTCGGGGATGGGGGTACAAACTTATGAATGGGGATGACAGAAATAAACACCTAAAACCCTAATTAATCACACAATACAAGTCTGAACCATTAAATAATTATTTAAGTTAAAACTCTTCCCATTTGATAAAGTTAATTAATAATTTAATTAATAATATCAAACAAAAATTATTTTAAAATTAATAATTATTTAAGACAATATTGATTTATTTACAAATTTAAATATAATACTAAAATAAATTAATAAGCAAAACAACAAAAAAGAAAACAACAAAAAATATGTAAAATAGAATAAAATAAAGGGATAGAAAAAGTTAATGGGCCTGCAATTGAAGCAGTCTAGTGGTGTAAAGAGTAAAAAAACGTTGAAAGCCCAATAAATTTCTGTGTTTGATCCAGCGCGGTTAGTCTTTGAGGGAGCATGGTGGACAATGCTTCTTGAGCTGTCTGATGTTGATCCCATGATTATGAGTGATGGTGCATGGTACCTTACAATGGAATGCTGCGTGGATCCACATATTCATCAACATGGACGGTGACAAATGTCACCGCCTTATTAGTCCTAAAACCATGATTATTGCAACAAAAAAACATTAGTTATGATAAACATAATCAAAGAAAAAACATCTCTCTTCTCTTATCTTTCTCTCACGATCTCTCTGCCTTCATTCAATAACAAACACTCAAAATTGATCCATTAGGAAATTTTGTTATATTCTAATTCAAGTTTGTTCTAAAAAGTAAACTACAAAGAAGTTTTCTTCAAGTATTCATCAAACACTTCAAGTTGCTCCTCATCAACTTTCTTGTATCCATTAGGAAATTTTGTTATATTGTAATTTTTCCAATTTGTACTCTGAACAAACAATCCCTAATGATACCAAAAGTATGCAAAGTCTCTTTTAATTGAAATTCAAATTTGAAATCTCCCACATCCCATTAATGAGTTCCACAATACCTTGTGCCATAAAAATGAAATTGGATTGGAATTATTTAAAAACACTTTCCAAATCACTACTTGAATTCCTGATGATTACAACTGACTTTATAACTGCATTTCAAACAAAACTGCACCTTGTACTCCAATTCCTAAACAAATAAATGTTTAAGAATATAACTCAATTGGCCAACTTGAATCCACAATCATGATTGTTTTAAATGATAGCCTTAATCTTCATATCCTATCCAAATAAACATGCTCTTGAGAACAATCGTCAGTCCTTCAGTAAACTGTGTTTAAGAGAAAAAAAAATTAAAAATCAACAAATGCCTTGCGACGATTCGATAATTTTAAAGTCTTCCAAACACAATTTTCCTTCGATTCTTTGAAGATAAACCCATGAGCGACATCACATATGACCATGAGCAGAAACAAATGTCTCAAGGTCCTGTAATTAGAAGAAATCATAATTCTTAGCAATCAGACAACTGTTATTTGAAATTAGGTCAAAATTCATGATGCGACTACCAACGCATTCGAATTTTTGGTGATCTTCTATGCGTAATCAGTTCTTGATTTGTGAAGAGAAATTTGAGATGGAATCAAGTAGAATCATATGCAAGAAAAACCATTCAAAAATATTGAATAATGAAGAAGTTACGATCGTTTTGAATTTGTTCTCGCAAAAGGTCAAATTTTGGGTCGATGTAGTCGTTTTCAGTCATCTGAACCATTGACTGAGTCAACTTGCAATGAGAGGTTTTAAAATTGGCACAAGCATCCTTGAGAATACATGAAGAACCGTGAAGACCATTTGAAACTTTGAAAACTCAATTTCTTTTGAGAAATTGAAAAACCCTAATTGCTGATTTACTGCCTGGGAAGAGAATCTGTCTGATCGATTTCTGAGCCAACTTGAATGTCCGAAAAACTTTAGGATTGTGTCTTGTATGAAAAATGGAAGGGCAAATTTTGGGGTACAACAGCTGCCCCTGTTCAATCTTCTTAAACTTGAAAAGTGAGATCGACGTGTTTGTCGTTCGTGGCTTGAAAGTGGAAGATGATTGAACACTAGAGTGCCCAGAAATTTTCACTTGATGATGTGATGGTTGATTGTGTAGGGAATGGGCTTAAAGATGCCATGATAGAGAGTTGTCGGAGATGGGCTTATAGATGCCATCCAAAGGTGATTGTTGACAGAAGTGGACGAAGTCTGAACTCGACTTTAATAGAAAAGAAATCAGAATAAACCTTTGGTCGATTTAAACTGGAGCTAGCAGAAGTCTTGAATGTTTGCTGGAAAGAATCAGAATGTCTTTTGGAGCGATTTTAAACTAAACCAAAAGATATCTTGGATTAATCTTGACTGGAAAGCATCAGAATAAATCTCGGTTCAATTTATCTGAACCAGAGAAAGTTGTCAGTGGGGAAGAATCAGAATAAAATGTTGAGAGATTTAAACTGAAACGGCCGAAGTTTAGAGAACAATTAGAACAAATCATTTAAAGATTTTATCTGAACCGGCAAAATTTGGATAAGAATCAGAATAAATCATTGAGAGATTTATCTGAACCAGCAAAAATCTGGAGAAGAATCGGAATAAATCGTTGAGGTATTTATCTGAACCAGAGAAAATGTCTACGAGGAAAGAATCAGGATAAACTGTTGAGAGATTTAAACTGAACCAGCAGGGGTCTGGATAGTGAGGTTTTGAGAACATGGGTAGTAGGGTTACTTCGAAATAAATCCTGGATAGTAGGGCTATGAGAAGAAACCTGGGTCATAGGGTTACTTCGAAATGAAAGCCTGGATAGTAGGGCTATGAGAAGAAACCTGGGTCGTAGGATTACTTCGAAATAAAGCCTGGATAATAGGGCTATGAGAAGAAACCTGGGTCATAGGGTTACTTCGAAATGAAAGCCTGGATAGTAGGGCTATGAGAAGGAACCTGGGTCGTAGGGTTACTTCGAAATGAAAGCCTGGATAGTAGGGCTATGAGAAGGAACCTGGGTCGTAGGGTTACTTCATGATAAAGCCTAGATAGTAGGGCTATGAGAAGAAACCTGGGTCGTAGGGTTACTTCGAAATAAAAGCCTGGATAGTAGGGCTATGAGAAGAAACCTGGGTTGTAAGGTTACTTCATGATAAAGCCTGGATAGTAGGGCTATGAGAAGAAACCAGGGTCGTAGGGTTACTTCGAAATAAAGCCTGGATAGTAGGGCTATGAGAAGAAACTTGGGTCGTAGGGTTACTTCGAAATAAAATCCTAGATAGTAGGGCTATGAGAAGAAACCTGGGTCGTAGGGTTACTTCATGATGAATTCGTGTGAAACTTTATTTGGAAATGTATGGGAAGGGACCCGTGTAAGATTTTTCAAGATAAACCCGTGTGAAGCTGTATTTGGTCGCGCAAATGATTACTCTGTCTAGCTTCAGGAGCCAATCTTGGACCCGAGTCCGGGAAAATAAATCTATGACTGCTGCTGGAGAGTATTGGAAATAGCATTCCTGACTGTTTGTAGAAAATTGTGGTTCTTTTACTTCTGCTAGGGAGAGACTCTGCTTGAGAATAATTCTGTGGGGAAGAATCAGGATAAACCGTTGAGAGATTTAGACTGAACCGGAAGAGGTCTGAAGGAAATATTTGTTATGTAGATGGTCAACCAGTCCTTTCTCGGGAATTGATCTGTAATTAATTTGTCCATAAATAGTTATCTTGTTGGAAATTTGATGATAATTTCCTGTTGATTGATTTTTTTTTTCCTGAAAATGTGAAGAGTTAGTTGTATGCGATGCCATGATGTATGAAATTCATGGCATGAGATTGCGTTACATGCATTTGTATTGTCAATTCTGTGACGTATGAATACAATGTAATGAACATATTAATTGTTCTACTGCAATGTTGTTGGACTCAGGGAAAATAAATCCCCGAGTACTGCTAGGAATGAGGAGTGTAAGTCTTCATATTTTGTTGAAGTTGAAGCATGGATGGATGAGTTTCCATTATTATAGAAATAAACTCTAATGGGGAAGGTAAACATTGTGCATTGCTTGTGGACTTTGTGAAATCCCGCTGAGGAATCTTGAGAAGCTGGGCGACTTTCACTAGGGAATCTCTGGAGTGGTGACTGGAATTTTTTTTCCGGGGATGTGAGAGCACCTGATACCATTAGGCTGCATACTGGAGATACGTTAGTGATCCTGTAGTAGGATGTCCCATTCTTATTTAAAGATGCTTCTGCACTTGTCGGGGATAGCCTTGTGACTCTGACGACTTCACCGGGGATCACCTTATGAAGGGCATTTTGTGGGGATTTGTCACTGTCTGTAGTAGTAAGTTTTATGGTAATGCCAGAAAATGTTTGCTTGGTCACACATGACCCTTTATACGTGAGAGCCGGTTTGCCCCTAGAGTTAATCTGGTGTACCTCGACGTTTGAGATTTTGGTCACATTTCTGGTAGCCCTGAACTTTCTAGGGATATTTTCTAAGACTGTTGTGGAAGAAACTGAAGACCTGATACTGACACCATATGATACTA
Organism: Vicia faba; assembly: GCA_948472305.1. Classification (NCBI taxonomy): domain Eukaryota; kingdom Viridiplantae; phylum Streptophyta; class Magnoliopsida; order Fabales; family Fabaceae; genus Vicia; species Vicia faba. The sequence goes on from OX451739.1 coordinate 1,029,323,155, forward strand.
AAGGTATAGACAAGTGATTTTACGGTACCGGAAGTCTTCATAGTGGATTATGTTTAATCCCATGATCAACGTAACATTTCCCCTTGAATGATTCGGATGGAGATTTGCCCCTTGAGTGATTCAACATTTCTTTGAGAGATTCTTTGAATCTCGACTTGACTGCCCCAGATGTGTTGGACAATGGTCATGTCGTGCCCCTTGGTTATGAGAGATTTGTCATTGGAAGCGTCTTTCCATTTGAAGTGATTTTTTTTATTGAGAGAGTTTCATTTGCTGAATATTCGTCGTGTGAATTTCTCTTTTGTCAAATAATTAGCCATATGCAAACGGCGGTATTCACAATAATGCAAAATTTATTCTTGTCTTGAAGTTTTGAAAATGTGTTTTAGCAGATAAAAGAGTTTGCAAGTATGTGATTTTAAATAAAGATTTAGAGTAAGCCTTACAGGAGTCAGGATACCTTTTGTAACAGTATGCTTTCGAACTAACCCATGCTTCAATTAGGACTTTGAAAGGTTGTATCGTGGTCTAGGTTCATGGTTTAAGAAACAAAGGATAAGGCTCAAAGTGTAACTGTACCCGCCCGTTCTTCGTGATGTTCTTCAGTCCTAAACTCAGTTAATTGTGCGTTTGAACTCCAATTGAGTCTGGAATGACGTTTTGGTGATGGTTCAGACCAGTTAAGTTTGTTGGAAGGCAGTCATTTTTGCCATATTTTCCATGTTTTTGAGGATTTGTAATGACCTCTTTTGATTTATTAACCCTGATTTTGCCTGGCTGTTCTTGTTTTTTGAGATTACAGTCAGTGGGATGCCCCAGTTTTTCTTAAGTGTCCTTCGTAGGTTTTGACTTAGTGGGCTTTTCTATTGAGAGCTAATGACTTCCTATTTGGTAGAGAATCATCACTGTCTTTTGATTCCAAATGAATGTTTTTGATGTCATTTGTTGTATTACGAGATGAGAGTTTGCGATTTGAACGCGCATTTGAATTAACTGAGATACTACCCTGCCCCAGGTTTTGATTAAAGGTTTCAATTTGTGTAAAAAGGAAACTTCTACTTCTTTGGCTCGAAGGGGTTGACTAGGGATTATCTTCCTTATAACTTCAGTGTTTAGGATTTGCAAAAAACGCTTGTACATCGTCAGCAAGGTCTGTCCAAAAGCATATTGTATGAGATTAAGGCATTGTTTTCGTCATCCTCCCTTTAAAGGCTTGCAACTTTTGAAACAAGAGTTGAATATCATAAAGGGAGTAAAGAGCATAGTTTAAGATATAATGAAAATGAATGGATTAATTCAAGACAAACATATTTAATGCATTAATGAGAGTAACCAAAGTCTGACATAAAGATAAGTGTTTAAGCAAACAAAGAAATTACAACTGAAAATTTGAATAAACAGAAAATTTCCTCGCCCAGATTGTCACTTCACATGGATACTCTTGAGGGGTGATAGAAGAGCTCCAGTTGATCGTCTTGTGTAAATTCCAACACTCCTTCATCGATTATGTCTTGAATTCTGTTCTTCAGAGCCCAACAATTGTCTGTATCATGCTCAGGACTATCAGAATGGTATGCACACCTCTCACTGGGACGGTAATTAGGAGCAGCAGTATTAAGATTCTGGGGGGGAGATTTTAATGTAATTAGCTCCGCCTTCAACATGTGTTGTAGTACCTGAGCTAGTGACATGCCGATCCTGGTGAATTGTCTCTTAGGTGCGACCTCTTTGCGCTGATTCCCTTGTTGTTGTTGTTGGCGAGGTTGTTGTCGGGCCTGTGAGGTAGTAGCAAATTGGGAAGGTCTTTTGGCTTCTTGTCTCATGGGAGGATGAGCAGTGACTTGATTTCCAGTCCTGATTGTTTCCCCCATGCGGTTGCAACCGTCTTGACGAAGTTGGTTGACAAGAACTTTCGACTCTTCTTGTCCTTGAGCCAGATCTTGGATAAGAGACATCTGGCCCACCAGCTTTCCCATCATTTGGAACCTCATTATGGCAAATTCAGTTTGTAGCCTTTCCAACTGATCATCCTTGTTGCCTTCAAGATTCCCCATGATCATGCCTCTAGTGAGGAGAGCTTTCACTTCTTCTTGCCCCTTGGATAGGTTCAAGAACATTTCTCAGAGTTGGGAGTTTTGAGCCTGGATGTCTTTCACCGTTTGTCCCATATCCATCTTACTGAAATAAACAGCAGGAAAATAAGGAGACCTGTATGGGAGAAACCTGTCGTGATATGATGCATGATATGTGGATGCATGTTTTCAAGTATCTCGCGAGGTAAACACAAGAAAAAGTTAGAAGTTGAACTTTGATTAACATTTTTTATTGGAGAACTTTGTATCGGTGGATATCCTTCCACGAGAATCAAGTTCACCATGTCAAGTGGGTCATAGCCCTTGACTCAAATTGTTGTACTTGATCTTTGATGGTGTTCGGTTAGAGGAAAATAAATCTTCTTGCCCCTGGATAGGCGTCTGGTTCAACATGACCCTGCATCATAGGCCCTTGAGATCCTTGAAAAGGTTATTGAAAATTCTACGGTATAATGTTATGATGTTATGTACAAATATTTGGGGTAAGCAATTGTATATAAAAATAATCATATTCACACAAAGTAGACAAGTCTTTAGGTTTAGGCTCGCATGGAGTTTGTAGGTAAGTACCCTCTTGAAGTTTAGTTGGCTCAACCTGTCCTAGCAATAGTGATCGGGTTCTAAAGGATCTCAAAATCACCGACCTTTTTCTTAGGCATTGTCCCAGCACAACAATCTTTTCTTGCGGCCGAGATATCCCAAAAGTCTAGCCTCAATGAGTGTAGTATCGAGTATCAACCAATTTTCAGCTCTACACCGAAACCGGCTATCTCACTACGTCCTAATGGCCAAGTTTGTTCAATTAAGGTTCTAAGGTCAATTGATGCTTCATGACACCATGCGGTGGGCCCGTATTCTCCTCGATTCACCACAAGGGATACTGGTACCAACCAAAGTGCCACACCAATGTAGTTACTGCTTCAACCGTATCGGTCTACGTTGTACAGTTCCCTCACAGTCTATTGCTACTTACCTAAAAGGTATTCCACAGATCCGGGTTAGGATCTAAAGCAAGCCCAAACAGAAGAACCAAATGTAAAGCATACAAATCAAACAAAGAAGGCAAGTAAATGTGATCTAACCCTAAGGTAACCCCACTTTAAAATGATTCCCTAGCAGAGTCGCCAGTTATGTGGTACGGTGGGAGAACTGACTTTTAGGTTTGTATTTTGATCGCATTTGTGCGAATAGCAAGAGTTGCCACCGACTTTTCTTTTATCCGAAAGGAAAGGTAAAAAAGCACAGGAAAGACCTTTCGAGATTATTTCTCGGGTTCGGGGGGTAGATTATGAAAAGGGAAGGTATTATCACCCTTTTCATCCATGGTTTTCCATGGGCTCTTAGTTACTCGTTTAGATCACTTGCTTTTGTTTGAAAGTGTGCTTGTGGCGCGGGCTTTGAAAGTGTTTTGAAAAATCTCTTTGTAATGGTTCTCGTTTCTATAAGAACGCGTACAAAGTTTTGCTTTGAAAAGTGGTTCAAATATGTGTTTGTGGATTGTGTTTCGGAAAGTGTTTTGAAAAGATGTTTTGCAATGGTTCTCATCTCTATAAGAACGTATACAAAATATTTTGTCTTTTGAAAATGTTTTGAGATGAAAGTGTAGGTGTAAAAATGTTTTTGTCGTGAGCAAACGAGTAACTAGGAGTGAATCTATCTACTCGAAAGGTTTTCAATTGTTCTTTTATTCCTCCTTTTAATGTTGTTTTCTTACCATTAATTTGGTAAGAAGCCCCATCGTTGGATGTAAAGGGACAGGTGCGGGTCGATTTTACAGTCATCGAAAGCAACTTATGAGACGCTTTAGCGATTTTTGTAAGGGACGAGATCGTTTTATCGAAGGCAATATCGAGGGTCATCGAGGGACTACGATCTTCTTTATCGAAGGGTCATTGCTAAAATGTCTCATGTTCGAGGGACATGAATGTGTTTCCGAGGCAACAAGCGAGGTTACCCTAGAGGTGCGCGTGTGAAAGAGTGTGTTTGATTCAATTTAATTTGATCTTTGAAATTAGGTTATCTAGCGGTTGATTTTTTATGTCTTTCCATGCACGCCTAATTACTATACAGTATAAGGAAAATAGTAAATTGCAGAAATTGAAATTCTACGCTATTACAGAGCTTCGTGGATGGGGGTACAAACTTATGAATGAGGATGACAGAAATAAACACCTAAAACCCTAATTAATCATACAATACAAGTCTGAACCATTAAATAATTATTTAAGTTAAAACTCTTCCCATTTGATAAAATTAATTAATAATTTAATTAATAATATCAAACAAAAATTATTTTAAAATTAATAATTATTTAAGACAACATTGATTTATTTACAAATTTAAATATAATACTAAAATAAATTAATAAACAAAACACCAAAAAGTATGTAAAATAGAATAAAATAAAGGGATAGAAAAAGTTAATGGGCCTGCAATTGAAGTAGTCTAGTGGTGTAGAGAGCAAAAAAAAGTCAAAAGCCCAATAAATTTCTGTGTTTAATCCAGCGCGGTTAGTCTTTTAGGGAGCATGGTGGACAACGCTTCTTGAGCTGTCTGATGTTGATCCCATGATTATGAGTGATGGTGCATGGTACCTTGCAATGGAACGCTGTGTGGGATCCACATATTCATCAACATGGACGGTGACAAATGTCACCGACTTATTAGTCCTAAAACCATGATTATTGCAACAAAACAACATTAGTTAGTCAGAATGATAAACATAATCAAAGAAAAAAACATCTCTCTTCTCTTATCTTTCTCTCACGATCTCTCTGCCTTCATTCAATAACAAAAACTCAAAATATAAACATTAACCATCAAAACAGATCAAACACGGTGGTAAATGATGAACTCGCGACGGAAGCTATGGAGATCCATGGTGGCTTCGTTGAGGATGGCGGCGGCGCTGATGAATAACATGGAGCCACCAATTTAAATTGCTCTAATTCACTTTTTCTTTACGTCATTCTCTTCGCCCCTTTTGTCCTTGTTACTAATCTGCAACTTGATTTTCAGGAAAAAAGCAAAGATCTGAATAGATCTTGAAAGGGGGTTAGAAAACCTAATTCTTAGACGTAACCCAATTCAGATGTTCATGAAGAAACATGCATGGATGATGAATGAAAGTACTGAGAGAGGAATAAACAAATGAAAGGAGAAGAGATTGATACTCTGATACTTCGGATCTACGAGCTCGCACCTTTTACGGCTCCTGGTAATATCTTTCTTAAATCCTTGACTCGAGTCTTCTTCTGAACTTCGATTTGATTTCTGAAGGGTTTGTGGTTTTGCGAAAATGATCATAGTGTTTTAGGTTTTTGCTTTTTGTTTTTGGAAAATGACGAACATTAAGGTTTGCGTACAACTTCTGTGATTATTGGAACATTATCCTCCTCCCTCTGTGAAATTGAACATTTTTATACTGTGAATTTAGGTTTTCAGTGTTGGTTCTAGTTTTGTGATACTTGAAAATTTGTGGCTTTTTGGTTTTGTGATTACAGCAGGTTTTTTGGTTTTGTTATGCTTGAAAAGCTGTGGCTTTTGGTTTTGTAATTACAACAGGTTTTTTGCTTTTGTGATGCTTGAAAAGCTGTGGCTTTTGGTTTTGTAATGACAGTAGGTTTTGTGTTTAAGGTTGAATGGTGTAAGTAGTATAAGTTCTAGTGTTTACTGCAGATGGCTCTCCCCTTTGTTGTAGGAACAGAAAAAAAGGTTCTCCTCCCTTTTTAGTGTTAAAGAAAGGTGCTTTTATAGTGTTAGAGAAAGGGGTTTTGGGGGGAAATATTGGTGAGTTTTGAACATATTTGATATGCTGCTCTGTGGCTTTTTGTATAGCTTTTGTTTTTGCTATGTTTGTGCAAGTCAGGACTGTTTTGTTAACAGGTTTGGGCGGCAGAAAACAAGGAAATAGGTTGTTGTTGTTTTGACTATTTTTTTTTGTAGTAGAGTTTTTGCAAGATGTATTTTGGGCAATTTTGCAGCATATATAACATGCTTATGGGCTGTGGCAGTGTTTGACAATTTTGGGGTTGTTTGTGGCCTAGGTGATCTCTTTCCTCTTTCCTCTTTCAATGAAAATAAACAAATTTGTTTACCTATTGAAATTCTGAAGGGTTTGTATGTTTTAAGGAAAATGGTGACAATTGTTTGTTTGAGCATGTTGTTTGTTATATTTGCTATGATGCTGCCTTGTTTTAGTTTATGTTGTTCTGCTATGTTCCGTTATGCTGCTTGCAGCCTGGTATTAGCCACTTGTTACCTGCTATTTTAGCTGCTGCCTGTTGTTGATTTTCATTTTGTTGCTTGTAAATTTTTTCTTTTTTCCCTTTTTGTGAACCAAGAAAGACAACTTTCTTGTGATTTGCAATTGGGGGAAAATGGGATGTGATGAAACAAACAAAACATTCTAATTCCAACCCGCAAACCCTAATGATGGATTATTATTTTTGAAAATCTTGATTTCATGCCCAACATTTCATGTTGCTAACATTTTTTTCTCTTCTTTTCTTTCATGTGATGAGTATTGATGGGCAATAGGGAAAATTGATGAGGAGCAACTTGAAGTGTTTGATGAAGACTTGAAGAAAACTTCTTTGTAGTTTACTTTTTAGAACAAACTTGTATCCATTAGGAAATTTTGTTATATTGTAATTTTTTCAATTTGTACTCTGAACAAACAATCCCTAATGATACCAAAAGTATGCAAAGTCTCTTTTAATTGAAATTCAAATTTGAAATCTCCCACATCCCATGAATGAGTTCCACAATACCTTGTGCCATAAAAATGAAATTGGATTGGAATTATTGAAAAAAACTTTCCAAATCACTACTTGGATTCCTGATGATCACAACTGACTTTATAACTGCATTTCAAACAAAACTGCACCTTGTACTCCAATTCCTAAATAAATAAATGTTTAAGAATATAACTCAATTGGCCAACTTGAATCCATAATCATGATTGTTTTAAATGATAGCCTTAATCTTCATATCATGTCCAAATAAACATGCTCTTGAGAACAATCGTCAGTCCTTCAGTAAACTGTGTTTAAGAGAGAGAAAATTAAAAATCAACAAATGCCTTACGACGATTCGATAATTTTAAAGTCTTCCAAACACAATTTTCCTTTGATTCTTTGAAGATAAACCCATGAGCGACATCACATATGACCATGAGCAGAAACAAATGTCTCAAGGTCCTGTAATTAGAAGAAATCACAATTCTTAGCAATCAGACGACTGTTATTTGAAATTAGGTCAAAATTCATGATGCGACTTCCAACGCATTCGAAATTTTGGTGATCTTCTATGCGTAATCAGTTCTTGATTTGTGAAGAGAAATTTGAGATGGAATCAAGGAGAATCATACGCAAGAAAAACCATTCAAAAATATTGAATAATGAAGAAGTTACGATCGTTTTGAATTTATTCTCGCAAAAGGTCAAATTTTGGGTCGATGTAGTCGTTTTCAGTCATCTGAACCATTGACTGAGTCAACTTGCAATGCGAGGTTTAAAACTTGGCACAAGCATCCTTGAGAATACATGAAGAACCATGAAGACCCTTTGAAACTTTGAAAACTCAATTTCTTTTGAGAAATGCAAAACCCTAATTGTTGATTTACTGCTTGGGAAGAGAATCTGTCTGATCGATTTCTGAACCAACTTGAATGTCCGAAAAACTCTAGGATTGTGTCTTGTATGAAAAATGGGAGGGCAAATTTTGGGGTACAACAGTAGTGAAGTTCCTCGAGAACATCCTCATAAGCTGTTTCCAGAAAGTAATAGATTTGTCTGGGAGAATTTTGTACCAAGACATTGTTCCTTTCCTGAGGGTGGTTGGGAACAATCTACATTTGATGGCGCCCCTGACCCCTCGGTAGTTGGGGATGGCGTTGATATTTGATATGTGTTCATCAGGATCGGTTGTACCATCATATTTTCCCAGTGGGGGTGGCTTCTCCAGACCGATTGGGAGCTAGGCCTTTGTAATCTCACTTGATAGCGGGCCGTCTGGCTCGTTATCATCGCTTTCCACATGAGATGGAGATGGGGAGTGATAGTTCCTTCCTCGTCGGGCATCGTTGTCTGGTCGGGGGGAAGAAATCCTTTGTTGTTATCTTGGCTTGGGCGATGGTGATCGACCGCGGTCAACTCGGTGGTTGCTCTTCCTCTTCTTGGAGAATGGAGAGCTCTGGTCCTTCGTGGGAGGTGTGCGGTTGTGTTTCTTGAAGAAAAAACGTTATGCTTCTCCCTTCTTGGATGATGGCCATGTATAGGTGGGGAATGGATGGGGGAATCTTGTCGTCGGTGTCTCCGAGGAGGAGACTTTGACAGCTTCTTCTCCCAGACCCATATCTTTTTTTTCTGCTGCAGGATAAGGGCGTTGGTCTGTTTGATAATAGCGAGGAATGTTGCAATGACGGGGTAGGTGTTGTGAGGAATGGGAATTGGTTGCAGAATCTCGGGCAGTTCCTCAATGGGGTTCTTGGGACGTTGTTCGTCCAAGAACTGATGGTCGTCGCACTGGGTGTCGATTGAATCTGGGGACACAGTTCGACCGTCGCGGAAGTCGAGGTTATCCTCGAGGTGAGGATGTTCTTAATTTTCATCGGTCTTATGAGCTGGGGAAAATGCAGCCTTCTAGATGGGTGGTGATCATCACAGTCACCCATGATTGTTAAATGAGGAGGATCTTTGGTCTTCAGATTCCAGGGAATAGAAAACAGGGAAGATATTTTCCCACAAATGGCGCCACTGATCTTACTGGTTGATCAGAACTTACAAGGTGGTCGGATGATAATTTTTTTGTCGGGCTGGAATGTCGAGGAGGGATAAAAGGGGTTGTACCTACAAGTTACTCTGACGATCAAGTAAGTGTGGGAGAAAAGAGATACAAGCAGAGTGTTAGGGTTTTAGTGGTGAATAATAAATATTCGATACTTGGCCCTCACATATGTGAGGGTTTATATAATTCCCCTAGGACATGGCCAATGGTTCCTAATTTTGGGCCTATATATGCGGGTCCACAAAAATAAGTAACTGTCAGGACTTGGTCATATCGGACAGGTGTGCCCATAACTAGCCGTTAGATCCGAGGAAGAGGTAGGTTACGGACAACGACCTGGTCGGTTCTTGGTTGTCTAGGCGACTTGAGGTCGGGCATACTGAGAGGTGCTCGTCAATCATTGTAGGTCAGTGCTGGTCTAGGAAGACAAACGATCGATGATGCCCGATGAAGGGCGGGGGAGATCTGGGTCATGGTCGTATGGGTCTTACCGAAGGAGGATTCTAGACTGAGCCCACTCTGGCTATCAGGCTAATTCATAACACATTGAAAAACACCTTTAGGAACCAAGAGGCTCCTAAATTTTCACTTTTTAATGGTATGGCCATTCTTGCAACAATAGAGACAAGTCAAATTACGAGGTGATTTACTTTTGTTCTTGATATTATTTTTACCCACACTATCCTTTTTTATGGGATTTGTGCAAACACCTTTCAAACTTAGAAGGGTCACTAGCAAAAGTAACTCTTGGTTGGGAAGCCTTGTCCTAATTAGCCTTAAGAGTGCTAACCTATTTTTGCCAAGATTGATAAGTTTCACAACCGAACCATATAGGTTCTTCATCCTCTTTCTTGACTTTTAAACTATCTACAATAAATTTCTTTAGAGTTTACATTTTCTTTTCGGTTTTTAACACTTTAGCTTCTAAATTTGAAAACACAATTTATTGCAAAGCTAACTTTTATAATGCCTCTTTAGTTTCTCTTTGTAGGATGTTAAAAGCAAGTTGTAATTCGAAGTAAGATAATTTATCAACATTTTCATATTTATAGCGACTTACATTCTTTTTCTCCTTGTGACATTGATGAGTGGAGAAGCACATGTTTGCTTCTACTTCATTGTCACTTGAGATTTTACAACTTGAGGAATAAGCATCTCTCTCCCAAGTTATATAAGCTCTTCTATATTTCCTAAATTTCATGTATTTACCCTTTTCCTTGTCTTTGTCAAGAGAAGGAGACTTCGGCCTATAGTGACCTGATTTCTCATAATTGTAACATATACCTCTTGACTTTCCTATGTTGTTATCTTCTTCTTTTAATGATGAGGATTGTGTTCGAAACTTGGTGAGATTATTGTTGGAGTGCTTTACTTCATTCTTTCTGTTGTACCTATTGTACCTTCTTGGGAATAATCTCATCTCTTCATCATCTGGATTTTCATTGTCACTATCATCACTCTCATTTTGCTCAATAGTTGAGGACCTTGAGCTAGAGCTCTTTAGAGCAATAGACTTCTTCTCTACCTCCTTATCTTTTCCTTTCTCCTTCTTTATCTTATTCTCATACTTTTCTCATGTTTTTCTAAACAAGTGAGTTCTTATTCATGTTATTCAAACTTACCAAACAATGTAGTGAGGTCAAGTGTTATAAGATTGTTGGATTCCTTGATCGCAGTGATCTTTGGTTGCCATTGCTTATTAAGACACCTCAAAACTTTATTAGTAGAAATTTCATTGGAAATCGGTTTCCCAAGTATATTCAAACAATTAATGAGATGAGTAAATCTCTTTTGCATTTAGGAAATGGTTTCACCATGCTTCATACGAAAGAGTTCAAGCTCTTGATTTAGTTTGTTTACTCTAACTTGTTTGACTTCATTGATTCCCTCATGGGAAACACATAATGTGTCCCACATAGCTTTAGCGGTTTCACAATGAGAGATACAATAAAATTCATCAACACCAAAAGAGGATATGAGAACTTTACGTCCTTTCCAATCGTGAGTCAATTTTTCTTATCATCATCATTCCATTGTGCTTCCAGTTTGGGTACAGTGACACCATCAACGTCCTCGATAATTTCGTTTAGACTGTTTACGATGACATCCCATACAGCCTTATCATAATAATTGATATGAATATGCATGCAAGTCTTCCAATAACCATAGTTTTCACCAATAAAAATATGCGCTCTATTGTACGCCCCTTTAGATTCGTTTGCAATTTTCTAATAAGCATGTTGAAGAACACGGAATGAATCGGGCTCTTGATGTCACTTGTTAGACGAGGATAACTTATCCAGAGGGGGTGAATAGATCCCTAGTTAAAAATTGGTTTAAAAATATTTTGAAAATACTTTAAAAACAATGGTTAGAGAAAGTCGTGTCCTAGATCAAAGTCATCCAAAAACGAACCAATTATTGGAGCTATGATATGCGATTAATCAATTCGAATTAAGTAATGATGATAAGTGAGTAACAACATAAAATTCCCAATTAATGTTTTGATTACAACAATCAAGTAACCTATTTCCAATAAAATTAATGGTAAAACTTATTAAGTCAATTTATCGAACACTTAGTGTGCACTTTAATTTTCCAAAATTTTCTTTGAACTTTATTGGTGTTAAAACATATTTCAACCAAAGGGATTGTAAAATTATCAACAAAGTGATTTAAACACTCAAAAGATCTTTCAAATCTAAACAATTTTCACAATCAAGTGTTTATTAAATTGCTAATAAAAATAATATATATATATATATATATATATATATATATATATATATATATATATATATATATATATATATATATATATATATATATATATATATATATATATATATATATATATATATATATATATATATATATATATATATATATATATATATATATATATATATATATATATATATATATATATATAGAGAGAGAGAGAGAGAGAGAGAGAGAGAGAGAGAGAGAGAGAATGACACAAAGATTTGTTAAGGAAGTTCACCAATCGTCCTCACGATTGCTACGTCTCCCTCCAATTCCACTTTGGAATTGAGATAAGTTTCTTACTAGTGCAAAAGACTCAATTACAAGAGAAATGTTACAATCCAATCCTACAAACCCTATGGTTAATGATGATCCAACAAAATTCTCTTCGCTTTATGGATTTAGATCAAGCCCCCAATAACCCAATTGGTTCATCGTCCCGCGCTACTAAGTTGCAAGAACTATTGTCTTCAATGTTCACTCTGCCGAATCTAATTGCGAATTATTGTCATCCAAGATTACCAAATGATTCACCATCTCGCCATACTAGGCTTGTAATACCACCTGTTCTTCAAGGTCTTCACTCGGTCGAATCCAATATTTGCACAATCTTGTCAAAAACCCTCAAATCTTCACTCGATCTTGAGGTAAAAATTATCACGATTTTCCAGATGAAACTCCCTTGATTCTCAATCCAATCTTAGGTTACAACCAACCTAAATTGAACTTTATCAACCGAGTCTAGATGCAACCCAAACTATGAATGAGTATGTGTAATTAGTTTGTGTTTATGCATAAGATCAAGGTTGAAGATGAAGAGCGATCAAGTAAGTGTTTATAGTTTCACCAAATTTAAAAGGATGTGTGTATGATATATATATATATATATATATATATATATATATATATATATATATATATATATATATATATATATATATATATATATATATATATATATATATATATATATATATATATATATATATATATATATATATATATGTGTGTGTGTGTGAGACTCAGAGGCTAAAGAAAGACCTAGAAACTCAAAAGAAATATGATTTTTAAAATTGAATTCAGTATGTGTCGACACATGCAAGTCATGAGTCGACACAAGTAATGACACATGTTGACACATATAAGCAAATGAGTCAACACAGGAAAACAAAAACTTTTTGACTTTAAAACAGCAACACATGAGCCAACACAAACCACATATGTGTCGACACATAGAGTGATTTTACAACATGTATCAACACAAAAGAAGGAATGAGCCGACACATATAAATATAGGCTACAGGCTTTAAAACTGCAGTATATGTGTCATCACAAAACACGTATGTGTCGACACATACTTGTGATTTTTGTGCAAAACACGATTTTCATGCATGTTATCAATTGACAACCATTTCAAACTTGTTCTAGAAGCTTTCTATGATACCTTATGCAATGGTGCACACGAATACTTAGAAATACCGTTAAATATACACAAAAGCTTAATCAATCCTAGTTTTGACATCATGCAAAATATTTAAAAGGCAAATGCATTCTAAAAACTAATATCAATTACTAAAATATCATTATTAATTGTAGTGAACAGAGTGGTTGAATACATTGAAAATTAATGAATAGGAGTATAGTAGTGAAAAAATAATAATATAAATACATTGTTAACATAAAAGGACAATTATTTTGAGACTGAAAAAAAATACATATGAAACATTTTTTATGAGATGAAAGAAATAATATTTATACTTTATTATAATCCTTTTTTGAGTTATTTATTATAATTCTTATTCTATATACTTTTGTCATTCTAATGAAAATTTTAAAATCTCTTCTCTTTTTAACATTTTATAAATAAAAAATTACATAATATTTAAGAATATTGTTTAATAAATTTAAAATAATATTTTCATTAGAATATGGTATATTAAATATTTTGAATATTTTTATATTATTGATTAATCATGACAGTTAAATTTTAATTAAAGTTTAATTTTAATTTTAATTATTTATTAAATAATATTTATAAATAGTTGTGATTATTGGATGTGCTAAAAAATTTCCACTAAATATAGATAAACAATTAATCTTTGAGATCTATTAATATTTAGGTAAAATATTCATTTTGGTCATTTAACTATACTATTGAGTTTATATTGGTTCCTTAATTTTTTTCGTGTCACTTTGATCATTTAACTTCTAAAATGTTTCATTTTAGTCCTTTTTACCTAATTAACGACGGAAAAACTTTAAAATCGATTACTAAATCCGTCGCTAATTAGATAAAAAAGATTAAAATAAAACATTTTTAAAATTAATAGATTAAAATGACACAAAAAAAATTAAAAGATGAATCTAAATCCAAAAATATAGTTAAGAAACTAAAAAAAAATTTGCCTAATATTTATTGAGAATTTCTCTTTTATACTTATTAGTGGTGATTAAAATCCCAAAACCCAATCAGGCCTATCCAATGTAATCCCAACGTGGTTGTTTAATTAACCAGCATATCACACCATGCCATCCCCTCATCCGTCCCATCCGCCAGGCAACTTCTAAAGTAGTACAAGTCAAAAGTTTCAGCCAATAAGAAGCTAAAAGATAAATCAATGGCTGTGATCACTCCATCTGTTCTCTCTGTTTAATGCAAACGGGGTCCACGGCCTCGATCGCCGGGATTTTGAACACCAACCTAAATATCAAGGTTTCAAGGCATTACCCCACCAGGATTATAGGAGGTAATGGGAACAACACAATAATATACGAAGGTTTAATTTTAAAATGTCAATAAATCTATATTTTAAAATTAAAATTATTTTGATATTAATTATTTAATATTGTTAATAAATTATAATTTAATTAAAAATATATTAGTAATTATGTTATCTCTTTTATATGAAATTAAGACAATTAAATATATTTAATTGTTTTTTAGTAAATATAAAATTTATTTCTTTTTTTATAAATCAGGTCGGAAAATACTTTTGTTGTCAAATTCCGCGAATTAAGGCACATATTGATACGTGGCGTTATATTCTGCTGATTGTGATGTGAGAGATGGCTTTGGCTTTGAATCTAAAACAGGCTGGCAATCGTTATCTACTGGAGTTACACAATGGGTTGGTGTTCTCCTATTGGTTAGCTGTGTCGTACGATTGACAAATCCTCTCCCTTTTGTAAATGGTACGTTTTCTTTATAAAAAAAATAGTAGTCATAATTTAACCTTTTTTTATATCAACGTGTTTATAATTATCAATTGAATTCTATGAACTAGATAAAGAGTGGGCTTAATTTACAAGAACACTAGAGTAATGATTATCATGAAAAAAAACACTAATTTATTAAACACTAATTTTTTAATGTTTAGATTAAACATATATTAGACCATCTAGTCCAAACTCATACCATATTTGGATTGAGATATCTTTGGTGAAGTTTAAAGGGTTTGGTCTATCAACTATCTCACTCATATATACTAGGCTGAATATTTGAGTAACAAGTTACAATGTCGTCATGTGATTAAAGATGGTAAATGAGTATATCTATTCCGTTTAAATTAATTTTGTAAAAAATGAGATAGGATAAGATACATATTTAAATGTGAGATCTTAAAACTTTGGCACATCTCACAAATAAATGATGGTAGGTTGGGGAAAACCGTAAATATTACATTTTTTAAGTATAAAATTGCAAAAAAAAAATGTTAATGTTCATCGTCTACAAAAGCCCAAAAAAAGTGGGTGGGACAGGCATCTTAGAGATTACGGACCTAATTAAACATGTCGCCACAAAATAAAGTGAAGGCAAAACGACCATGTCCGATGGACCATATCCGTTTTGTTAGAACATAGTTTGATTCTACAATCCTCGTAAGAGTTTTGATGATAACAAACACAAAGAACAAATATACACTCTAAAATTATGTTCTATTTTGTAGAGAAGTTCTGACGGAAGTGGATCAGAAGTTAAGCTACAAGGTTGTTTCTGCTGTGAACGTAGACTATTATCAGAATATTCTGATGAATGAAGATCAGAATTTGTGCTAAGAGAAATACGTTTTAACTCTGATAGAAAGTCTAGCGCTGCAAACATGACTTTATGATTCTGACCTTCCAATGTTCTGAAGCAAGCAGCAAACAAATTCCTTAATGTTCTGAAGTGTTACTATTCATCAAAGTTGTATCAATTGCAACAACTACAAACAAACAGGATCTTCTAATTGAGGAAAATGCATTAACTGACATTTATCAAGTTTCCTATTACTTAAGATTGATGCGCCTATTTAAACAAAGGACAAGGTTAAATCATTCACGATTTACAACACCACAATTCACAATCTTTCAACGCTGCTACTCATTATTCATATTATTCTTTAAACTGTGTAATACATCACAAGTTTGCGATACTGTTTTTGTAACAAAAAACATACTGTACACTGCTTTGTTCTTACTTTTGTTAGTGCAATTCCTTGAGATAAACCGGGTTGTGGTTGTACTCAAGAAGACTTTGGCAGTTGTCAAAGTAGTTGTGTAATCAGTTTGATTAGTGAATTAAGACCTCGTTGGAGAGAGGCGAAATCACCTTGGCGGATGGACTGGAGTAGTTTGAGATCAAACGAACCAAGATAAAAATCATCGTGTCATTTGCATTGATTTTTAAGATCCCAATTCAACCCTCCTTGTTGTGTTTTTCAATTCTTTAATTGGCATCAGAGCGTCTGGTTCTGAGTTCAAGCACTTAACCGTGTCAGTACAAGATCCAAACTAAGAAAAACACTATAGTGGGATCAAGTCAGGACATCAGCAATGACTATCATGATGATAAAGACAGAATCAACGACAAACCTCCAATCTTTGATGGAGAGAACTTTGACTACTGGAAAGACAAAATTGAAAGCTTCTTTCTGGCTCATGATGCTGATCTTTGGGATATGGTAATTGATGGGTACATGCATCCTGTGAATGAAAGTGGTCAGAAGATTGATAGAAAGAGAATGTCTGATGATCAAAAGCGTGATCTTCAGAAATCATCACAAGGACATAACGATTCTCCTGAGTGCCATCTCATATTCAAAGTATGAGAAGATCACAAATAGAGAGACAGCTAAAAACATGTTTTATTCTCTGAGAATGACGCATGAAGGCAACATGCAAGTAAAAGAAACCAAATACCTTGCGCTCATTCAGAAGTACGAAGCCTTCAAGATGGAAGAAAATGAAACCATTGAAGCAATGTTCTCAAGATTCCAAATTCTGGTTGCTGGGCTGAGAGTTTTGGACAAAGGGTATTCAACTATTGATCATGTAAAGAAGATCATTAGAAGTCTACCAAAGCAATGGAGGCCCATGGTCACTGCTCTCAAACTGGAAAAAGATCTTAACAAGATATCTCTAGAAGAACTTGTCATCTCACTCAGAAGTCATGAGATAAAGTTAGAAGATGACGAGCCTCGGAAGCAAGGTAAGCCTTTAGCTCTAAAATCTAACAAAAATGTGATTCTAAAGTTTTGCAGGTTATGGAAGAAACCTCTGGTGGATCCTTATCAGAAGAAGAAGGATTGTCTCTTCTCTCCAGAAGAGTCAATTAGCTGTGGAAGCAGAGGCAATGGAATTTCAGAAACTCTAGAAGAACAGGGAGTCAGAATGAATCATCCTCTGGATACAGAAAGTCTGAATCTTCTTCTGGACACAAAAAGTCTAAATCTTCTTCTGGACACAGAAATTCAAGCAACAGGGACATTGTCTGCTACAAGTGCAATGAACAAGGGCACTACAAAAGCGATTGTCCAAGGCTTCAGAAGGAGAAACCCAAAAAGAAGTTCTTCAAGGAGAAGAAGAAAAGTCTCATGGAAACATGGGATGACTCAGATACTTCTGATGCATACACTGAATCAGAAGATGAAAGAGCCAACATGCTCTTATGGCCAACGTGACAGAAGATACGGAATCATCTGGGTCAGAGTCAGAATCAGAATCAGACACATAAGAGGTATTTCCCGGCTTTACTGTAAACTTTACTAAAGTTGAATTAGGAGAAAGTCTGAGTGAAATTCTTGAAAGATATCAGCAGCGTCGAGTCAAATTCAAGAACCTGAAAAAGGATCTAGTTTCTGATTTTGAGGAAACCGAGAATCTGAGATTAGAAAATTCTGAGCTAAAAGAAAAAATTTCAAAACTTGAAAATGATTTACAAAACACTCAGAAGAAAACAATCTCATAGGTTCCTAGTAACTCTGATAAGATCATAAAAGAATATGATCATAGCTATCATAAGTTCCTTGCTAAAAACATAGATAGAAGCAAGATGGCTTCAATGATCTATGGAGTTAGCAAAAATGGCAGAAAAGGTATAGGATGCAAAGGTAAAGTATCCCAACCTAAGAAAGTCATGGACTTAGTTATTAAACGCACACCTTTAAAATCTCACTTTACTTATGGCCACACACATGACCTAAAATATACCAGTAATGATTTTTCTGCTAAACCAAAATTCAAACAAAATTTTGGTAACACTAACAAACAAGGACCTAAAAATATATGGGTACCTAAGGACAAAATTATATATGTAGCGAATATCTTTGACAACAAGACTAAAACACCAGTCATGGTACCTGGACTCTGGATGCTCTTGACACATGACGAGAAGAAAGCATATGTTCCAAAGTCTGGAACTTAAATCTGGAGGCTACGTGGGTTTTGGAGGAAATCAGAAAGGGAAGATCATTGGATCTGGAACTGTCGGTAATGGTAACCTCCCTTCTATTAATAATGTTCTATTAGTAGATGGATTAATGCATAATTTTTTACCCATAAGTCAATTAAGTGATAACGGTTATGACATAATCTTTAATTAAAATTCCTGTAAAGCTGTTAGTCAGAAAGATGGATCTATCCTATTTAATGGAAAGAGAAAGAACAACATTTACAAAATAAAACTTTCTGAACTAAAGAGTCAGAATGTAAAATGCCTACTGTCTGTTAACAACAAGCAATGGGTCTGGCACAGAAGATTGGGGCATGCTAGTATGAGAAGAATATCTCAGATTAACAAACTCAATCTGGTCAAAGGACTTCCTAATCTGAAGTTCAGCTCAGATGCTCTGTTTGAAGCATGTCAGAAAGGCAAGTTTGCAAAACCTCCTTTTAAAGCAAAAAATGTTGTTTCTACCTCTAGACTATTAGAACTTCTGCACATAGATCTATTTGGACTAGTGAAAATTACATCCATTAGTGGCAAGAAGTATGGGTAAGTGATCATAGATGACTGTAGCAGATGGACATGGGTAAAGTTCTTAAGACACAAGGACGAGTCACACTCTGTGTTCGTTGCTTTCTATAACCAAGTCCAGAATGAGAAAGATCTTAGAATTGTTAAAGTCAGAAGTGATCATGGTGGAGAATTTGAAAACAAAAAATTTTAAATATTTTTTAATGAGAATAATATCTCTCATGATTTCTATTATCCTAGAACTCCCCAACAAAATGGAGTTGTAGAACGAAAGAACAAAACTTTACAAGAAATGGCCAAAACCATGGTCAACGAGACTAACATTGCTAAGAACTTTTGGGCAGAAGCAATTAACAGAGCGTGTTACATTCACAATAGAATCTCAATAAGACCTATTCTGGATAAGACTCCATATGAACTGTGGAAGAACAGAAAGCCCAACATTTCATATTTCCATCCATTTGGATGTATTTGTTTTATGCTTAACACCAAAGAACATCTGAGCAAGTTTGACTCTAAAGCACAGAAGTGTATTATGTTAAGATACTTTGAACGCTCAAGAGGCTATAGAGTATACAATACAGAAACACATATTGTAGAATAGTCAATCAATGTTAGATTTGATGACAAGCTTGACCCTCAAAAGTCAAAGCAAAATGAATCTCTTGCAGATATAGAAGTTCAGTTCACAGGTACTGAAGGCAATACATCAGAAGTTCCCAACAAAGACTCTCAAACAACATCAAAAGGAAATGTCACAAACACTACAGCAACATCTGAAGAAACTATCCAGAAAAGACTATCCAAAAGTAGCCTAGCTCATCCTGAAGATAAAATTCTGGAAAAGAAGGAAGATCCAATCAGAACATGATCAACATTTAGAAATTCTGAAGAATCTCTCATGGGATTGATATCTCTGATTGAGCCAACCACCATTTATGAAGCTCTTCTGGACAACGACTGGATAATGGCTATGCAGGAGGAATTAAATCAATTCACCAGAAATGACGTATGAGATCTGGTTCCCAAACCAAAAGGGTTCAACGTCATTGGAACAAAGTGGGTATTCAGAAACAAACTGAATGAACAAGGAGAAGTCATCAGAAATAAGGCACAACTGGTTGCACAAGGTTATAGTCAGCAAGAGGGGATAGACTATACAGAAACCTTTGCTCCAGTCGCTAGGTTAGAATCTGTCAGACTCTTAATTTATTTTGCTGTGAATAATGGCATCACTCTCTATAAGATGGATGTCAAAAGTGAATTCTTAAATGGATACATTGATGAAGAGGTTTATGTGCACCAACCCCCTGGGTTTGAAAATTCCAAACATCCAGAATATGTTTTCAAACTAAAGAAATCATTATATGGTCTGAAACAAGCTCCCAGAGCTTGGTATGAAAGGCTAAGTAGCTTTCTGTTAGAAAAGGAATTCACCAGAGGGAAAGTGGACACAACCTTGTTCTGTAAGACATTTAAGAATGACATTTTAGTTTGTCAAATTTATGTAGATGATATAATATTTGGATTTACTAAAGCTTCTCTGGGAAGAGAATTTGCTAAGTCTATGCAGGCAGAGTTTGAAATGAGCTTGACGGGAGAACTCAAATTTTTTCTGGGTATTCAGATCAATCAAACTCCAGAAGGAACCTATATACACCAGAGCAAATACGTCAGAGAACTTATGAAGAAATTTGACCTATCAGAGTGTAAGCCATCTAAGACTCCAATGCATCCCACATGCATTCTGGAAAAGGAAGAGGTAAGTAAAAAGGTAGAACAGAAGATCTACAGAGGTATGATTGTTTCTCTCTTATATCTTATAGCTTCAAGGCCTGACATTCTATATAGTGTTTGCTTATGTGCCAGACTCCAATCAGATCCTAGAGAATCTCACTTAACAGCTGTTAAGGGAATTTTCAAGTATTTTAAAGGTACTACTAACCTTGGTTTGTTTTATAGAAAAACCAGTGAATAGAATTTAGTAGCGTACTGTGATGCTGACTTCGCTGGAGACAGAGTAGAAAGAAAAACCACTTATGGAAGCTGCCAGTTTCTGGGAGAAAATTTGATCTCATGGACCAGCAAGAGGTAATCCACAATTGCTTTGTCAACAGCTGAAGCTGAATACATAGCAGCTGATGGATGTAGTACACATATGATCTGGATGAAGAGTCAGCTTGAAGACTTCAACATATTTTAGAGTAACATTCCTATATTCTGTGATAATACTTCTACAATATGTTTATCTAGGAATCATATTTTGCATTGTATGGCTAAGCATATAGAAATAAAACATCACTTTATTAGGGACTATATTCAGAAAGGTATCCTTTCCTTAAAATTTATTGACACAGACCATCAATGGGTTGATGTCTTTACTAAACCACTTTCTGAAGATAGGTTTAATTTCATTCTGAAACATATCAGCATGAAATTATGTCCAGAATAAGAGTTTTATTTATATATTCATTAACCCTCCGAATTTTATGTTTTCTTTGTGAACATCTGATCAACAAGTCTTCAGAAGTTAGAAGTACAGTTGCATCAGAATCTATCTAAGAAGATATGAATGGTTCATTTCAAAGATAGAGGCGTGTAGTTCACATTATCAACATCTGTCATCCTCTCACAAGCGTCCTTCTAAGGCTGAACATGCGTTCAAATTCTGAAGGGTCTAAAGCTTTGATTGGGTGCATTGAGACGCATGTCATTGGTAACTGTTTCTTATCTCCACGCCATCCCCTATTTTCAGGATTCATAATTGTTGTGTAATCATTAATTTGTTTTCTCTTTCTTATTAATTAAGTTTTCAAATTGATTATAAATACACACTCACTATCACTTTCACTTCTTCTTGCTTATATTTTCCCCTCTAGTTTTCGTTTGCAAAAACCCTTTTTCTCAGAAATCTCAAACAGTCAGTGTGAACAATGGTATCTTCTTCAAGCGCTAAAAATATTCAATGTGCTCCTGGTTCATCATCAACAGCAGAATAGTACAAAGAACCAATAAGAACCTTACTCACTCCAATTGATTCTCTTGAGGTTCTCTGCGAGCTTATCATCGACTTTGAAAGCATGAAGGAGAATGGGTTTGATCTCATTGCAGATGTAACTGTTCAAGGATGGAACAAGTGTTTCAATCGTCTTCTAGGTTCAGTGTTCCCAATTCTGGTAAAGGAATTATGGATTCATGCAACTTCCTCTAATCACCAAGTAACATATTATGTAATGGGGAAGAAAATTGCATTTACTGAAGATTTGATTGCAAAACTGATTGGGTAAAATGGCGGAGGAATCAGGTGCAGTGGAATGGTTGAGAAATGTTTTGACCTAAAAGTCATATCAAGAGTAATCTTCACTTCTGGACAGCCATCCAACAAGATTAGAGATCTGAAGGACTACTTCAGAATCTGGGCTAAGATCATTTTGGGTTGTATCAACCACAGGAAGCCAACAAGCTCTCCTGACTACATCAATATTGATCAACAGTTCCTGCTATATTTCATTGCAAAGAAGACAAGAATAAACCTTCTTCAGTTACTTTTCAATCATCTAAGAATAAGCGTGAAGGAAACAAGAGAAGATGAAAGGACCAAGAGGGATTGGATACCTCTGGGCAGGTTAATTTCTGATATTCTGATTGAGAACAGGTTAATAAAGCATCTGGCAGAAGCTCAGCAGATAAGCACGCTAGAGGCATGTGCTGGAAAACCCCTTAATGCCAAGAACCTGACAAAGATGAAGATTATTGACAACATTAAGAAGGAGCCAACCATTTCTATACACGAAGGCATCACGACGAGGAGAATCCCTCTGAAAGATTTTCCTCTATTTTTTGAAATTGATGCTACACCAGAAATAGTGGTCAGATACTTAGAAGCATCCAAGAAGGATGGAACTACTATAGACTAAACATTTGTGATCTGCATCAACAAGCTCCAGATGTTGTCTTAAAGAAGTCCAGAAAGAGAAAAGATGCAAGAGAAGGATCTTCTCAGAGGACTCCAAAAGCTGCTAAAAAGAAAGGTAACACTTCTTTTATTTTTTTTGTAGAATCAATAGTTTTTCCAACATCTGAAACACCCTCCTCACCAAAACCAATAGAAGATCCATCATCTCAAACTTTTGAAGATTTTGATATAGAGTTTGACCCTTCTGTAACTCTAGAAAACATACTAAACGGACCTCTCTCTCCAAATCCACATCTAGAACAAAATCAGCCAGAACTTGATAGAGTTCTTTCTGATATTGATCTATTTGATCCAGATTGTCAAACTCCTAACCCAGAAAATCCAAACCTTCAAACTCCTCAAACAGAAAATCCAAACTTCCAAACCACTCACCCAGAAAATCTAAACGCTACCGCTAACGAACCAGAAGATTCATACACAGACTCTGATACCACCACACTAATTCCTGGAATAACAGAACTTCTCATGGTTCGTTACTCTCTCTCCATCCTAGACATTATAGAAATTCCATCACCTTATCATTCCACACCACCAAACACACCTCCATCACCAATCATTATTTCTGATTCGCCTACTCCATCTTCTATTAACCCTCCAGAAGATCACTTTAGAACAGTCATTGACTTAGAAGCGCTGGATCACCTAGCTTCAACCTCTCATAAAATTGCCATTTCCAAACCAAAATAAACTACAACCAAAGCAGACGTTGGTAGAAACTTATTGATTTTTGAAACAGAATTAATGGAATGGGTTAACTCTTTGAAGCAAGAAAGTTTAGAAAATCCAAATCCTAATGCTTTTGATTCTCACTGGAATCGGTTCAGAATATGGTTCAACTTAGAATCCCAGAAGCTCAAAGAATTAAGTTATGAACTGGCTCAACATAACTTTTGTGATCAACTGAAAGTTTTCAAGGATCAAGTTCTGAGTCACTAGGAAAAGAAATATATCCTTCTGCTGGACAATGCTCCCTGGAAAGAGCACAAACCTTCAGAAGTTATTGAACTATGCTCTGAAAATATTCCTCTGACCATTATTCAAGAAAAAGTCAAAGCAACTGAAGAAGCCACTGAATCAGAAAATGCTACAGAGTGTTCTGAGAAACTTGCATCTTTTGTGGATACACCAGCTTCATCTTTGGTTATGCAAACTCTAGAAGAGTTAAAGAAAGAGAATGCAGTAATCAAAGAAAGATTAGACAAGCAAGAAGACACGAGCAAATAACTCAAGGAAATGCTGGGAAAGCAAGAGGAATCAAGCACTCAGATTAAGAGCTTGTTGGAAGCATTGTTCACACGATTTCCCCCTCCTCAATCATAGTTTTTTATAACTTGTTTTCTGCATTCATTTGTCTTGTTTTATCTGGCTCTGAAAATGTTATTGAAATCATGTTTTAATATAAATCATCTTTTTGACTCTGAATATTAGTGATTATATTTCTTTTTGATTCTGTAGCAATTGGTTTTTAAATCAAGAGTCGTCACTATTAGTTTTTATCCTAGGGAAGGCAATCTAACAGAAAACCCTAATTTGCATACATAGATTCTAGGTTTCGGACTTGTTTAGACGAAAGGAATGTGTTAGCCACATTTCATCTAAATTTTCTCAATTAATGCATGATATAAAAATATTGTAATGCACCTAATATATTAAAATGATATATGCAATTTTGATATATAATAATTTATTTGTTAGTATATAAATAATAATGTAATTATTTATAAGCAATAAGCAATATTTACATAGCAAATAAAATATAAGAATAGTAAATAGAAAATAAATATTGATAATAATAATAATAACAAAATATAATAATTATGATATGATAATAATAAAAAAATCACTATTTAATAATAATAATATATATATATATATATATATATATATATATATATATATATATATATATATATATATATATATATATATATATATATATATATATATATATATATATATATATATATATATATATATATATATATATATATATATATATATATATATATATATATATATATATATATATATATATATATATATATATATATATATATATATATATATATATATATATATATATATATATATATATATATAAATTAGAAAGAATTATAAAAGAAAATAAATAAACTAAATCCAGGGGGGTACAATTTGCTTTGTAGCTTTAGTAATTTTAGAAATGAGGGGTGCGAAAAACAATTGGGCCTGACCCATTATAACTTTTAGAGAATCCAGATTGATCTAGTGTGGTGAGGGTGCACGGTTGCTAACATAGACTTGGCTTAGTGGCCGTCTGATCACGATCTGATGGATGAAAAACGAAGGAGTATGATAACCAAGGGTGGTGCGCGTGTATGGGATTGACCAAATTACATAATTGTTTTTATTCATTTTCCTCATTTTTCTGTTTTACAGTAAACGCCTTTTTCATCTTTCTCTCTCGCCTGAACACACATCAAACACCCTTCATCTCCTTCTTCTCACCAAACCCTAAAGTCTTCTTCTCAAACCCTTCTCTCTTTTAACCCTACTCTCCGCGGCGCTGTAATCACCTAACACTTAACACAAATCAACCCCATAAATCCCCAAATTAACATCAAAACAGAACAAAAGCCAAATCTTTTTACCCCTTTTGCTTTTCGTTTTCTTAGTTTTTTCTATGGTTCGGTATGGATTTTGCTCCGCCCTCTCTATTTTGAAGGTTCCGGTTGGCGTATGAAGACAGTGTAATGGTGGCGGACGGTGAGGTGATGATATCAGCTCACGGTTAGGGTTTCAGAAATTGAAACCCCAACCGTCCTTGTATTCAATCCACCAATTTCTCTTCTTCTTTCGCTTCTGTATTCTTTTCTTCTTTTCTGTATTTAAATCTCTGTCTCTGTACTTGACCTTCAAGGTCTTCTCGCCTCTGCCGTTAATGTATTCTGCCCCTCTTTTTTTTTACTAATAACACTAAAATGAGTTTTATTAATTAAAACTTAATTATTAATTACTAGCAAATTAAATATAAGTGGATTTAATAATTTAATAACCTAGTAATTATTATCTCCTTTTTCTTTAAAATAATTATCTCTTTTCGAATTGCATGGGCCATTGACCAACATGCTTTGCGAATGATTTTACGGATGCATGATTCTTTCTGATTTAGGAAGCCCCACTTTCCTGAATTTAAGGTACACACCCTGGTCGGATAAAGACGGACTATCAGATATTGATATACCATCCTTAATTGAATATTTCTTCAACTTAAATCTCGAAAAATAAAATCATCGAGGTAGGATAAATTTGGGGTACGACAACTGCCCCTATTCAATTATCTTCTAGTCGAATAGCGTGAGAAAACTCGAGTCTTGTGCATTTTGATTGGAAGTTTATTGAATACTTGAAGTATCCTGAAATTTGTCCGACAAACATAAGATAGATAGATAGATAGATAGATAGATAGATAGATAGATAGATAGATAGATAGATAGATAGATAGATAGATAGATAGATAGATAGATAGATAGATAGATAGATAGATAGATAGATAGATAGATAGATAGATAGATAGATAGATAGATAGATAGATAGATAGATAGATAGATAGATAGATAGATAGATAGATAGATAGATAGATAGATAGATAGATAGATAGATAGATAGATAGATAGATAGATAGATAGATAGATAGATAGATAGATAGATAGATAGATAGATAGATAGATAGATAGATAGATAGATAGATAGATAGATAGATAGATAGATAGATAGATAGATAGATAGATAGATAGATAGATAGATAGATAGATAGATAGATAGATAGATAGATAGATAGATAGATAGATAGATAGATAGATAGATAGATAGATAGATAGATAGATAGATAGATAGATAGATAGATAGATAGATAGATAGATAGATAGATAGATAGATAGATAGATAGATAGATAGATAGATAGATAGATAGATAGATAGATAGATAGATAGATAGATAGATAGATAGATAGATAGATAGATAGATAGATAGATAGATAGATAGATAGATAGATAGATAGATAGATAGATAGATAGATAGATAGATAGATAGATAGATAGATAGATAGATAGATAGATAGATAGATAGATAGATAGATAGATAGATAGATAGATAGATAGATAGATAGATAGATAGATAGATAGATAGATAGATAGATAGATAGATAGATAGATAGATAGATAGATAGATAGATAGATAGATAGATAGATAGATAGATAGATAGATAGATAGATAGATAGATAGATAGATAGATAGATAGATAGATAGATAGATAGATAGATAGATAGATAGATAGATAGATAGATAGATAGATAGATAGATAGATAGATAGATAGATAGATAGATAGATAGATAGATAGATAGATAGATAGATAGATAGATAGATAGATAGATAGATAGATAGATAGATAGATAGATAGATAGATAGATAGATAGATAGATAGATAGATAGATAGATAGATAGATAGATAGATAGATAGATAGATAGATAGATAGATAGATAGATAGATAGATAGATAGATAGATAGATAGATAGATAGATAGATAGATAGATAGATAGATAGATAGATAGATAGATAGATAGATAGATAGATAGATAGATAGATAGATAGATAGATAGATAGATAGATAGATAGATAGATAGATAGATAGATAGATAGATATAGATAGATAGATAGATAGATAGATAGATAGATAGATAGATAGATAGATAGATAGATAGATAGATAGATAGATAGATAGATAGATAGATAGATAGATAGATAGATAGATAGATAGATAGATAGATAGATAGATAGATAGATAGATAGATAGATAGATAGATAGATAGATAGATAGATAGATAGATAGATAGATAGATAGATAGATAGATAGATAGATAGATAGATAGATAGATAGATAGATAGATAGATAGATAGATAGATAGATAGATAGATAGATAGATAGAGATAGATAGATAGATAGATAGATAGATAGATAGATAGATAGATAGATAGATAGATAGATAGATAGATAGATAGATAGATAGATAGATAGATAGATAGATAGATAGATAGATAGATAGATAGATAGATAGATAGATAGATAGATAGATAGATAGATAGATAGATAGATAGATAGATAGATAGATAGATAGATAGATAGATAGATAGATAGATAGATAGATAGATAGATAGATAGATAGATAGATAGATAGATAGATAGATAGATAGATAGATAGATAGATAGATAGATAGATAGATAGATAGATAGATAGATAGATAGATAGATAGATAGATAGATAGATAGATAGATAGATAGATAGATAGATAGATAGATAGATAGATAGATAGATAGATAGATAGAGATAGATAGATAGATAGATAGATAGATAGATAGATAGATAGATAGATAGATAGATAGATAGATAGATAGATAGATAGATAGATAGATAGATAATAGATAGATAGATAGATAGATAGATAGATAGATAGATAGATAGATAGATAGATAGATAGATAGATAGATAGATAGATAGATAGATAGATAGATAGATAGATAGATAGATAGATAGATAGATAGATAGATAGATAGATAGATAGATAGATAGATAGATAGATAGATAGATAGATAGATAGATAGATAGATAGATAGATAGATAGATAGATAGATAGATAGATAGATAGATAGATAGATAGATAGATAGATAGATAGATAGATAGATAGATAGATAGATAGATAGATAGATAGATAGATAGATAGATAGATAGATAGATAGATAGATAGATAGATAGATAGATAGATAGATAGATAGATAGATAGATAGATAGATAGATAGATAGATAGATAGATAGATAGATAGATAGATAGATAGATAGATAGATAGATAGATAGATAGATAGATAGATAGATAGATAGATAGATAGATAGATAGATAGATAGATAGATAGATAGATAGATAGATAGATAGATAGATAGATAGATAGATAGATAGATAGATAGATAGATAGATAGATAGATAGATAGATAGATAGATAGATAGATAGATAGATAGATAGATAGATAGATAGATAGATAGATAGATAGATAGATAGATAGATAGATAGATAGATAGATAGATAGATAGATAGATAGATAGATAGATAGATAGATAGATAGATAGATAGATAGATAGATAGATAGATAGATAGATAGATAGATAGATAGATAGATAGATAGATAGATAGATAGATAGATAGATAGATAGATAGATAGATAGATAGATAGATAGATAGATAGATAGATAGATAGATAGATAGATAGATAGATAGATAGATAGATAGATAGATAGATAGATAGATAGATAGATAGATAGATAGATAGATAGATAGATAGATAGATAGATAGATAGATAGATAGATAGATAGATAGATAGATAGATAGATAGATAGATAGATAGATAGATAGATAGATAGATAGATAGATAGATAGATAGATAGATAGATAGATAGATAGATAGATAGATAGATAGATAGATAGATAGATAGATAGATAGATAGATAGATAGATAGATAGATAGATAGATAGATAGATAGATAGATAGATAGATAGATAGATAGATAGATAGATAGATAGATAGATAGATAGATAGATAGATAGATAGATAGATAGATAGATAGATAGATAGATAGATAGATAGATAGATAGATAGATAGATAGATAGATAGATAGATAGATAGATAGATAGATAGATAGATAGATAGATAGATAGATAGATAGATAGATAGATAGATAGATAGATAGATAGATAGATAGATAGATAGATAGATAGATAGATAGATAGATAGATAGATAGATAGATAGATAGATAGATAGATAGATAGATAGATAGATAGATAGATAGATAGATAGATAGATAGATAGATAGATAGATAGATAGATAGATAGATAGATAGATAGATAGATAGATAGATAGATAGATAGATAGATAGATAGATAGATAGATAGATAGATAGATAGATAGATAGATAGATAGATAGATAGATAGATAGATAGATAGATAGATAGATAGATAGATAGATAGATAGATAGATAGATAGATAGATAGATAGATAGATAGATAGATAGATAGATAGATAGATAGATAGATAGATAGATAGATAGATAGATAGATAGATAGATAGATAGATAGATAGATAGATAGATAGATAGATAGATAGATAGATAGATAGATAGATAGATAGATAGATAGATAGATAGATAGATAGATAGATAGATAGATAGATAGATAGATAGATAGATAGATAGATAGATAGATAGATAGATAGATAGATAGATAGATAGATAGATAGATAGATAGATAGATAGATAGATAGATAGATAGATAGATAGATAGATAGATAGATAGATAGATAGATAGATAGATAGATAGATAGATAGATAGATAGATAGATAGATAGATAGATAGATAGATAGATAGATAGATAGATAGATAGATAGATAGATAGATAGATAGATAGATAGATAGATAGATAGATAGATAGATAGATAGATAGATAGATAGATAGATAGATAGATAGATAGATAGATAGATAGATAGATAGATAGATAGATAGATAGATAGATAGATAGATAGATAGATAGATAGATAGATAGATAGATAGATAGATAGATAGATAGATAGATAGATAGATAGATAGATAGATAGATAGATAGATAGATAGATAGATAGATAGATAGATAGATAGATAGATAGATAGATAGATAGATAGATAGATAGATAGATAGATAGATAGATAGATAGATAGATAGATAGATAGATAGATAGATAGATAGATAGATAGATAGATAGATAGATAGATAGATAGATAGATAGATAGATAGATAGATAGATAGATAGATAGATAGATAGATAGATAGATAGATAGATAGATAGATAGATAGATAGATAGATAGATAGATAGATAGATAGATAGATAGATAGATAGATAGATAGATAGATAGATAGATAGATAGATAGATAGATAGATAGATAGATAGATAGATAGATAGATAGATAGATAGATAGATAGATAGATAGATAGATAGATAGATAGATAGATAGATAGATAGATAGATAGATAGATAGATAGATAGATAGATAGATAGATAGATAGATAGATAGATAGATAGATAGATAGATAGATAGATAGATAGATAGATAGATAGATAGATAGATAGATAGATAGATAGATAGATAGATAGATAGATAGATAGATAGATAGATAGATAGATAGATAGATAGATAGATAGATAGATAGATAGATAGATAGATAGATAGATAGATAGATAGATAGATAGATAGATAGATAGATAGATAGATAGATAGATAGATAGATAGATAGATAGATAGATAGATAGATAGATAGATAGATAGATAGATAGATAGATAGATAGATAGATAGATAGATAGATAGATAGATAGATAGATAGATAGATAGATAGATAGATAGATAGATAGATAGATAGATAGATAGATAGATAGATAGATAGATAGATAGATAGATAGATAGATAGATAGATAGATAGATAGATAGATAGATAGATAGATAGATAGATAGATAGATAGATAGATAGATAGATAGATAGATAGATAGATAGATAGATAGATAGATAGATAGATAGATAGATAGATAGATAGATAGATAGATAGATAGATAGATAGATAGATAGATAGATAGATAGATAGATAGATAGATAGATAGATAGATAGATAGATAGATAGATAGATAGATAGATAGATAGATAGATAGATAGATAGATAGATAGATAGATAGATAGATAGATAGATAGATAGATAGATAGATAGATAGATAGATAGATAGATAGATAGATAGATAGATAGATAGATAGATAGATAGATAGATAGATAGATAGATAGATAGATAGATAGATAGATAGATAGATAGATAGATAGATAGATAGATAGATAGATAGATAGATAGATAGATAGATAGATAGATAGATAGATAGATAGATAGATAGATAGATAGATAGATAGATAGATAGATAGATAGATAGATAGATAGATAGATAGATAGATAGATAGATAGATAGATAGATAGATAGATAGATAGATAGATAGATAGATAGATAGATAGATAGATAGATAGTAGATAGATAGATAGATAGATAGATAGATAGATAGATAGATAGATAGATAGATAGATAGATAGATAGATAGATAGATAGATAGATAGATAGATAGATAGATAGATAGATAGATAGATAGATAGATAGATAGATAGATAGATAGATAGATAGATAGATAGATAGATAGATAGATAGATCTAATAGATAGATAGATAGATAGATAGATAGATAGATAGATAGATAGATAGATAGATAGATAGATAGATAGATAGATAGATAGATAGATAGATAGATAGATAGATAGATAGATAGATAGATAGATAGATAGATAGATAGATAGATAGATAGATAGATAGATAGATAGATAGATAGATAGATAGATAGATAGATAGATAGATAGATAGATAGATAGATAGATAGATAGATAGATAGATAGATAGATAGATAGATAGATAGATAGATAGATAGATAGATAGATAGATAGATAGATAGATAGATAGATAGATAGATAGATAGATAGATAGATAGATAGATAGATAGATAGATAGATAGATAGATAGATAGATAGATAGATAGATAGATAAGATAGATAGATAGATAGATAGATAGATAGATAGATA